>CM031237.1:349092882-349741083 GCA_018340775.1 Taxus wallichiana var. yunnanensis
ATTGCTTCAATCCCACCTTTGGAAATACTGTATAAATTACGGACAATGAAGAAAAAGAAATGTAATAATCACATTGACAAGGCCACCTACCAGCTAAAAGTCAATGCACTTCTCGCTTTAAATATGAATCCCACTTTTTTTCCGTGAGCAAATTGGACATAATATACATGTTAAATTAGCACTATAACACTTAAGATAATCCTCCATGCACACTTTAACGAGGAAATCCCATAAGGATCACTCCAAATGAATGTTAGTAGCCACCATGATCCAATTTTTATGCAAGATAATACCTCCAAATGGTCTTCAAGATAATTGATTTATTATAGTGGATTTTTTCCATACAAAATATATACATCTTTTGTACTAGGTAGAGTGCATCATATTAACACAATATTGAAAACACCACAATAAAAGGTATTAATACATTGTATTCTCTAATTACGTATCTCATACAGTTTTATGCACCAAATCTTACAAATTTCAAAAATCCCTTCTATCACTGAAACAAAATACAAAACATCCAATTCTAGATCTATGACATTATTTTTTCATTTTGTTCATCTCCTCCAACACACAATACCATTAATAAGATACATATCGACTATAAAAAGCATGATAAATAACATAAAAACCTCTGCGAAACGAGTGGTGACTATCTGGAAATAGATCAATATCCATCAAAACTAGGTAAAACAAAACCATGACATGATATATCAATATCATATGATAAATTTACAAGAAATTAATAATTATAGGCTCTTCTAAATAATCATTTTATTTTTATTTATATTTTTGATGCAATGTTTGCACCTTGTTCTAAAGACCTCATTTTCTGCAAAAAATATGAGAGACAAGTTACAAAGTTGGATGGGTTAGTTTTAGCATCAGTATTGCATTTCCTTAAATGTATCTATGCTCTTTTTACTACAAAACTCATTATGTACATATTCTTCATAAATACTACGCTCTCTCTAGTTAACTTAGTTTTTTGGGTTTGTCTTACTTTTACAGAGTGTTAGTTACATATTCTTCTTTTCTTTCCTCCTCGGTTCAAACTATCATTTGAGAGATATACATACTACAATATTCAATGCTTTGAAGCAAATATGTGGACACTTAAATTTTCCCTTTCATTATATCATATCTTAAACTACCATTTCTTGATAATTAGTAAACAAGACTAATAGAAATTTGTTAAAAAATGGGTGCTTTATAAATATGTTTCGATCATACTCTTGATATGAGAGGATACACGCACAAAATTGATCAAATTGTCTACAGTACTTTTGATTACACTATCTAGCAAAACATAGATCTCATTCAGGTAATTTGCTTTCTAATACACTTCAGGCAAACGCAGGCTTAATAGACTTCGTATGCGAAAAGTAATTTGGCCAACTTGAAGTCTCTGACATCAATATGAAAAAGTAATGGAGTAGGTTCTACAAATGATGATGTGGGCTACATGGGATAAAGTACTATAAATAGCCTAAAAGGAGTGGGCTAATTTTATCCTCTAAATACATGATAAACAAAGAGGAAGTGTAAGCGCATTTGGGGGATTCTTAAATCCTCACCTACGTCTGAAAATATGGACTTTTAGAACCACCAGCATCGGTTGCACGGATAACAGAGTGTTATTCAATGCACTAACTTTATATTTGAAATGATAAATTTTAAAATGTGGCAACCCATAATTAGGAGAATAGAGATTTTGACTTGAGTATACTATGAGTGTTTTATTTTAGGGAGAGATATGTCGAGATTGTAACTATAGCTAATATATAGTGTTATTATGCCATATATGGATGCACAATGGATGAAGTAAAATTTATGTGTAAAGTAATATTGGGCATGACTAAGATAGCTTCGACCATCAATCAATTAATTTGACCAAGTAGATGGTTTTAGAACTGGAGAGCAGTAGCCTAAGATTTGGGTAGATCTAGAAGAGAATTGGTTTACATTGCCATTTTTGTATTTTCTTTATTTTCCCCCGATATATTTATCAGAATTTACTTCTATTTCAAATTTATCGAGCTAATATGAGACACAATTCTAGTTCAATTTTCTCCATCCCATCTAATCGCTCCTCTCCATTGTCTCTTATCTGCATTCACACCCCTCTTCATACTCAAGTTCCTATTTCCTGCGCATAAAAAGCCCATTTATTTCTCTAGTTTCCTAATGAAATCAAGTTTTAATCCCCATAAATTATTTTATCCCTCATCATCCCCTAATCATGTTTAATCATCCAAAAACATTATTAACACCTTGGTACATCCACTGAAAACCCACTATTTCATTCCCCCACAGACTCGGACTCATCTACCCTTCATTTAATGATTTCCAGAGCATCCAACAACCATTTTATCATCCCTGTCATGCAACTACCTAATGAAGTCAAACTCAAATCGTTGAACCCCAATCTGAAGCTTAATAGTAGCCTCTTGTCCTGCACGGTCAGGCATCATACCCATCATTTAAATCAATGGTCACCACTAGTCGGAATGGAGATTCCTCCTGTGAAAGTCTATGATGAACTTTAGAGATACCGGATTCTTGTAAGTACACATTATCAACATCTTAAGAAAGGTCTAGTGTCTGAATCCGCATCAATCATTTTTTAGAGATCTTAAGGTTAATTTTTTATTAGATCCCTATCTTGTATTATCATCTTTTCATATGCCTTTGCATGGTAATCTGTTGGTCGCTCTTAGAGTATGCTATTATATCAACCTTATCTTTTCCTTTCCTATAATTTGATTTCCATCTATGGGGCCTTTTGTGTCAGTTAAGAAATTGACCTAATTAAATCCTGCCACATTGACTCTCTCCCTTGGTATCCATCGACCCAACCCGCATCAATACTCCCTTTTTTTTTGCATTATATAGCGGTAGAACAACTGGCACATGTTTCCCATCTTGCAAGGCTGAGATTGGATCTCCACTTATTCTAAGCTATCTCTACCCATCGACATCCTATATCTCACTTACCGGTCTTCGGTCATCGCCGAATGTAATAGTGATCTATCCTTGTCATCGTCGAATCCTGTTGCATCCATTAACAGTTTCATCTAAATTTCATTACAATCTTGTTAGCCAGATTTTGCAGATTGAAAACCTAGGCGATTCATGAGATAAAATATCCCTCATTTACCTGAAAACAGGTGAGGCTCTCGTGTAAGATTTTGTATTGGTTTATATGTCATAGTACTCTATTTGCCTTGAGTATTACTTTAACTGCATAGCATATGTCATGAACCAGTAGCTGGAATGGATTTTGGTCGGCGAGTAAACTGATTGTAAAAGAGAAAGGAAATATCTTCCTGAAGAGGAAAACAAGAAAGCATGAAGAAAGGAAAGAAGATGTGCGAACCCAATCAATAGTTCACAAAGTTGATTAGAGCATAATATAGATAAACAAATAGATCTTTTAAATACAAAATTTAAAGAAAAGGATAGTTTTCAGAATCGGGATCTATAATAACACAAAGTTTATGAATAGATCTAGAAAGAAATAAGAAGTCAAAATACACCATTGACACAATAAAAGTTCTCTAGAAATCTCTTCTCTATTCCTCACTTTCATAGAAATTAAGGGTTTTAAACTCAAAGTCTCAGAACACAAGAATGCTGATTACAAATTCCGATCCTTTAACCCATGGGTTCTTCCTCACTTATATGTGTAGTAGGGGAAATTACAAATGGGAAACTCAGAATCGAACTAGAATATGAAGAAGTAGTAAAGGAACATTTGTGAAATCATCTTCCTAAATTCCTCTTTGAAGTGATATGCATCAGGAGTTTAAGAAAAAATTAAAGGCACATCTCATCACCTATCTTAAAGAATATTTCCAAATAACTTAAAGTAATGGTTTTTAAACCAATAACTTTAATTTTACATTTTCATCCGGGAACATAAGAAATAAGAGAGAAAGAAGAAGAGAAGAAGAAGATATAAACTTTAACACTTATACTTTCTTTTGTTCTCGATATTGAATATACTATTAAACATGTAATTCAACATCTTCCCATCATGTTTTAACAATAACATCTCTCTACGGCTTCCGAATATAATACCCTCTCGGACAAAGCAACAACGTAGCCTTCACTTCTCTCTAAACTAGGCCCATATCCCTCAAACATCTCGGCTTCTAAAGATTTATGAGTCTTGCCAATCGAATCCATCGTGAAAGGTATGATGGCTTTATCAACTTCTTCATCCTCCACAACCAACATAAATTCTTCATGGGGAAGCAGGTAATTCATTTGGGATGCTCTCCAACACTTCTCCCATCTTACTCTCAAAAGAATCAGCATCCTTTTCACAACATGAGCTTGAGGATCTCTATGTGGAAGGAAACTAAAATTTCTAACTGCTTCCCTTTCCACCAATTCACTAGCACACCCGCTTCTGCAATCAGAGAGTCCTCTTCGCAATGGAGGTATCTTAGCCAAAGTATCTTGATGATTTTCATCGAAACAACTATGTTCTCATCTTTTATATGTATCATCAGTTATTTTAACCGAGATATCTTGCCACGTATGTTCTCCAATTCTCTTCCCCCAATATTGGTTGAATTGCTTCAAGTTTGTGCGTGAATGATTTGTTCCTTCCAAAGGTGGGCAATAGCTTGACTCTGGTCCCCGCATCTTCACCTCCCCGTATCGATGATTAATTCGCACTTTGCTCATGTTCCTAAAATGGGCTGAGAGGAAGGTTTGAAACCTTAGTAATGATCCGCATAACCGGCAACACCTACTGAAGATTCGATCTTCAAATTTCTCTTTTCACAGCTTAAGGAATAAAGCGTTCATTAGTGTATGCGTATCCTCGCTTTAATCCTTCTATGGTAGTTTGACTGTATTGACACTTTGTTCACTTCTACATGCTAAAGTGAGCTCTCCCTTGTGCTTTCCTTCTGCTAGAACTAATAACTCAACGAACTTATGTCCCGATTCCTCAATAATCAACCTAGAAGTCATTTTGGCAACTTTAGGTCTTCTATCTCTTTCGCCCAAAATTCGGTGAGCAAATCATAAAGTCATGTTCCTCCATGTTGATCTCCTCTTTGGCTTCTGGGATTGTCTTCAAAGCTAACCATGATGAAAATTTGCTTCTTAGGGAATGAGAAGTCGCTGAGTGCACCACCATCTCATGCTCTTATTCTGCTCTATCAGAATTTGCCACCGTGTTATAGTGCGACCACCCTCTCAATTGTCCAAAGAAATGCTTTTTCAAACTCTTGTCATCTATGCTTTATAACTTCTCACATGGATAGGTGAAGACTCTTGGGTGGTTGAGGAGAAAATACAAATGAAATGCTGGATTCAAAGGAGGAACAACAAGATCTCTTCAGTTGTTAGGGCCGCTCAAGTGCTATGAGTTGATGTTTGAGAAATTAGAAACTACCACGATATTTGTTAGATTTGGCCTTCTCATTATAGTATGAGACTTCTTGTGAGAACTTTAAGCTTTCTCGGCCTTCCTGCTTTCACCTTCGTGACTTTTCTTTTGCTGAATCTCCTCATGTAAATTTCATAGTGATATCATTAATCTGCTTCATCCGACGTAATACCCCTTTCGCAGAATTCCGGTTCAAGTGTATACCTAAATCATAAGGAAGATCTTTCTTCAATCGCTCCCTGCCAGCTCATACCAATGTTTTCTTTCAAGAGAAACTCTATCTCCTCCCATTGGCGGATGATACGAGGTCAAGTATCACATGCCCATCATTCGAGAGATCTGCAGTGGTCCGAGGCGGTCTTCAACCATAATCAGACACTTTTCCTTTCGCCGATAACCTCGCTAAAGTCTTTCTTTTTGAGTTCATACTGCTATTCCGGTGAAAACCACTTCATCGAGAAGTCTTCCAACGTAAGGCACATGTGATTATTCTTGGGAGATTGTCCTCCTCGCTACTTCCATATGGGTCCAAAGTTCTACCAAGCATTAGGAAGAACTTGCAGCTCATACTCGTAAAAAACATTTCAGCTTGACTTTTCTAGCTTTCAGGGATGCTCGTGCATAGATCGTAGTAACCCACCAGGACTGGAGGAAAGAAACCGTAGACTGCGTCAATTTTGATTGTAAGTCATGCATCTCCATGAGATGTTCAGCATAAATTTACGATGACCCACTTGTCGCTTGGATACACTCAAAAACTTTACTGTCTCCTCCCAAAAGCCGCTTACCATGAGATAGGTGAAGTCGATCCAAATTGGATGAAAATGCATACCACTTTAGGACACAGCTTCTTCCAAGCTTCTTTACTTACCTGTTAGTCTTTAGATCACTATTTAGTTTGCAAATGAATTCATAGAAAAAACCATCGCTTGACAAATTCTTCTTTAAATCTTTGTGGTATTTAGGAAACTATCAATCTATGGGTAGCACTCAAAGATAGGATCTTTTTCGCCAAGATCATTCTGCCTATTTAAAGCTTGGAAAATATAACTGTGGTGATCTTGCTCACATATACCTTTCTGGATGAAGGAAGTCATTTTGAAGTCAGGACATGTCCACCTCACACTCGAAGTCATTCTCACCGAATGTCTGTCACCGATGATCTCTTCCCCAATTGATTATTTAATCAACTCTGGTTGATTCTCAATAGTTCATGAAAGCATACATCCATGAGCGAAAAGTCAGTGAGTATTGGCTTCTCCACTTAACTCTGACAAAGCAATTTAGTGATATCATCCACCTGTGCGCATGCACTCAAGTTTGGGATCGCAAGAAGAGTCCTAGGGAACTTTGATGGAGACCCAGTGATTCTTCATATATCAGCGACTGTTGTTTGCATTATGCCCACACAACTGCTTTTGTGTTTCTCCCATCTTCTTCCTCGACATCCAACATGCTAATCTGCAATTACCACCATTCGTGTAAATCTCTCTGGGAATAATAATTAATAAACCGTCGCATCCACCCGATTATTGTCTTTTCCGCACCATCCCATTGTTCTCGGAAAGAGAATGATATGATCTTGCACACTCCATTACAAATTTGGGCAAGCGAGTTTGTGATTGGGAATGTCGATGCTTCAATAATTCCACTGAAAGCTTTCTTCATTGCGTTCGCACAAGAGAAATGTCTTTGCCGGCCCTCGATTTGTAATTATTTCGGTGGAGATGGGTTAATGGCCTATGTCCATGTCATTGATATTAGTAAATCTTGAAGCTCATGCATGATTACTCATTGATCCTTTCTCTTTCATCACGCTTCATCATGGCTGGAGCAATATTTTTGCAATTGTGTCAGTGTTCTTTTTCTTTTAATCGCTTAATGAATTCTTTTGTAATCGATCAATTCATGCGAATCTAGCAATTTCTTTAGATCCAAGAAGATATATTCAATGTACCACGACATTGATTTGAACTAACCCCTTTCACATGTAATGAATACATTTCTAATTATTCTGAGAACAAAGATGAAGTCCAGCGTGAATACTTGATTGCCACCAAAATCTACATATAAGTCGCTGTCTGGCCCTAAAATTTGAGGCTTTGCTTGCATGCAAAGCAAGCATAAATATTTTTAAATTCATTTGAGGCACTTATGAACATGCGAGATAATTCTCATAGCATAAATCAAGCTATTCCAACCCATAGGCGCCAAACTCAAGCTTTCCGGCAATGAAAAACACCTCCAGGATGGAAATCCTTCTTTCCTTGGTGCCAGAAACTATCTCATTAGCTGCAATCCTTAGCAAAAAGAATTAATTGCTTCTTCATTATGGCAGC
The DNA here is from genome assembly GCA_018340775.1 of Taxus wallichiana var. yunnanensis. NCBI lineage: Eukaryota > Viridiplantae > Streptophyta > Pinopsida > Cupressales > Taxaceae > Taxus > Taxus wallichiana. The sequence continues at coordinate 349,100,635 of CM031237.1, forward strand.
TCATACTTATATAACCCTCAACATTCTATTTCTAATAATTGTCCTTCCTATTCCTGGCAATTTAATTAATAAACAATCATGTTTATTCACCTAAATTGGGTGCCCAATTATGCATGCTGTTGGCTGCCATTAAATAAATTTATTTTATTTATTTTAGCGATGCATCCTTCAGCTTGTCTTTAGCTCGACTTCGCTTTGACTTTTCATTCATCCATGGCGTCAAAATTAGGCAAAAAAATTATTAATAAATACCATTAAAAGCATTGTTTAATGCCTAAATGGGTCACACTTTTTGACATGGCTGATTTCTAAAAATAAGAAGTCAATTTTCGATGGGATTATTTACCCGCATCGCACTCCAAAAATCCCTTCTTTCACTTAAGCTGTTTGACTTCCATAATGGGGATTTTTACCTATAAGGCAAGTGTAAGAAATTCTCGTGAGGCTGTCACACCTTGCTATGAAAATTTCCATTATTAAATAGCCAAACATCCTTCTAAAAAGTGCGACTTGCATTAAAAATGGTCTCCTTTGATAAAGTGTGACTAGAGGGTGAATAAATCTCTTTATGGGAAAAGTTACCACTAGGTAGGCAAGAAAATTCCCATCGGTGCTTTAAGTGATTTTTCTTTATTTTATAATGGGAATTTTTACCCTGCAAGGCAGGTAAGAAATTTCGCCTACCTACCGCCTCTAATTTTCCCATCGCAGCTTAAGTGACTTTGACTTCATGGGAAAAGTACCCTGCAAGGTGTAAGAAATTCTGCTTCCCCGCCACTACAAAAATCCCATCATTGCAAACTTACACTCATTCATTCCAAAAAGTGTGACTTGCCTGGGAGAGGCTTTTTGTGCATGACTTCATCTTTTTTGGTCAAAAGTTTGCATTTTGAGGTTGATTCCTTCTGGTGTTGTGTCAGTAGATGATCTCCAGATGCTTCAGGCAATTAAAAACAGACTATACTGGACAAGGAACAAACCTAGGGAATTTCACAAGAGAAAAGTGCATGGAGAAAACCAGAGAAAAACACAAAAGAAATAAATAAAAAGAAAACGTTGCTGTGAAAGTTGTAGACAATGCCCTGAATTCATTCCTGGTGAAAACCCTATTGAGATGAGTGAATACTGGCATGCAAAAATTCAATAGGATTCAACCGGAGCACAATTTACTTCAAACGAGGCATTATTTATTCAATAAATAATTAAATAAAAATTTCTCGCAGACAAAACTTGGCAGAGGGATAAAATGAGTTTGGGCATCTGGGTATTTGTCAAAATTGGCTCATATGATTCACTGGGAATATCCTAACATAATACAAACATCTTCTGGCAATAAAAACACAAAAAGACATGTTATTTTAAAAGAACGATTTTTTTCAAATGGTAGTCCTGCATTTCAGTGGTGAAATCTAGTGGGACACCAAATCTACATTTTCTATTTCTTAAATTAAGCTTATAAATATTATATCCAAAGACATCCTCAACATCCAACAATCAAATCCAAATATGTTATTTCTACTTCAGGATACTCTCTATTCATAGTAGCTGTTGACATTTATTTTTGATTGTTTGGGTCACGTAGATCCCTAAGTTAGCATTTTCGTGTGTATACTTGTTCGCAATTTATGGATATCATAATTTGTATTGAATTTAGCATATCTTTTCATATCATACTGCTTCTTCTTGTTTTTTGATGTAATTTATCAGAATTATTTTCATGTAAAAATATTTTAATGACATGGTTTGACACATCACCATCGGAAGTTCATAACTTTCTGTTTCACCATGTGGTGAGCACCCACTCACCTTGAAGAAGCACCCACTAGTTTCAAAAGCACCTACTTAAAGCCAAGCACCCACTTGATATTGTTTTGCAAGCACACTACTATTTAAGGAAAATAATCCACTCCCAAATTGTTGAGAAACAACTCATACTTTTATCAAAATAATTTTGTTTTGATCACCTTCATCACTTTTTTTCTTTCATCAACATAATGTGATCATTGTTTCATCTCACTTTTTTCTCTTCTCCTCTCTTAATTTTCCATGGTTTCAATGCATTTTAACACTCTTCTTATTTTCAAAACTAGCACTCATCTCTCCTCACTTTCAACAACATTTACATGCTAAAAATGAGCTTATATAAAAAACATGACTCCAACATGACTTTTTGACCTTTCATGTCCAATGAATCTTCAAATACTCACTTCCATATGTACAAGTGAATGAAAAGGTCTTTACACAAAATTGCCTCTCACTTTGTATTCTTGCACATGACATTTCAAAAATTGTGTCTTCATGATCTACAAGATCTTATTTAAGGATTATCTCAGAGATAAAATGATGAATTATAAAGCCTTTAAAACTCCCTAACATCCTACCACATCTGACAAATTCCATTCATCTACCTCCATTGTTGTTTTGTAGAGCTAAAACTATATGTTTTGTCTTATATAGTGATTGGAATATTTATCTTTTACAAACCTTTTGAGTATTACACTTTTCACATGCATGAAAACATATTACAAACTCTATATATTATCTTGTAACCACCATTTCACACCTCCACCTCTCACTCATTTAGTCTTCAAGTTCTCACAAGAGCACATAAGACTAATAGGACAAACTATCACATGTAATTTTGCATTTGAGGAAATCTATAAGAGTTTCATTTAGTTTATCAAATTTAGATGACTTCAACATTTACTATCAAAGGCTTAGATTTCATCATGCTTAGACATGCAACACACAATAAGATGGATCTCTTCAAGATTCTCATTTCACTCCTTGAGATTGGTCACATCGCATATGAAGAGATAGCATCATGAAAAATGTCTTGATCACTTGAAGAGTGATAAAGACTGCATACTTTCATGATGGATCAATCTTACCATTTTCAAAAAATCATTGACCTAGAAATTGAGAGTGCAAATCAATCAACACATCAGATCTCATATCTTTCCATTTCATGCATACAAGCAGGAACACATTTTCAAGGCACACTAAAAAATAGGACCTTGAGAACACAATCCATAATTTTGCAAGTTGTAACCACACATTTTAGGCATTTTCATGACCTTAAAAACATTCAATGGAATGTTTAATTTTTTTCATTATCTCATGCATTTTCTTGAGGTTCATTCCATAAAGAATGACTGGAAGAAACTTGCATGAGTTAACTCCATTTAGAGTTCAAAACCATAATCACAAGGATCAAGGTTCATCAAACCTAGTATTGTTGCAACATACCTCCACATGTTCAAAACATCTCTTTTGATTTATTCCATCACATGAAAATATCAGGAGAAATAAGAGACACTGATCTCTATTCACATTTTTGGTTTTTCAAGAAAGAAAACCTCATCTTCACATCAGGTTCAGACCACCTTCTTCTTGACTACTTAGCATACTATGCCATTGTGTTAAGACCTATCAACACATCACCAATGATAATAAAGATTTTTTAAAACATGATGTTTTAGGACCTATATATATCATTTTTCATCATACTTAAATACACATTATGCAAGTGGCATTCACACAAGAACTCTTTCACTCTCACTATGACTGGTTCATGCATTCACATGCTTCTAGGTAGGAGGAAGAAATCATGTACACTTATAAATATTTCAAATTCTTGTCCAAGTATTTTCATGAAAACTTCCATATTACATCATAGGGCAATATCATCTGGGATCAGAACTAAGGTTTTCATCATGAAACCTTCAAATCAGACAACTTGTACCTACAAATTTCAACAAAACAATTTTTTAATTTGTACAATACCATGCTTGACAAAAAAATGAAAAATATCACCAACTTTGATTGAGAGATTCCTCTACACTTATTTAGGTTTCATCACTTTATCATATGATTTTAAATCCCAAAAATTCATCATTTTACCTCTATCGCTCTAGGATGAAGGTTTGGAGGGTTTCAAACTAGGTTAGAAAAATGATTAGAACTTTTTAAATACTTAACCAATTGATCTCAGAACTTTTGCATTATATTTTTATCAAAAATTAAAAAATTCTTCTATGATTTATCTTAACAATCCCTCACAATTTAGAATAGGTGCTAAGAAGTTAGGGTGCTTAATTTGCATTTTCCAAAAACCTGGTTTTGGAAAAACTTCCATAACTTGCACAAAACACCTCCTTAGGTCCTAAAATTTTGACCACACCTTCAAACTCACTCCTCCATGAATTAAAATGACCAATTTTTCATATTTTCTCCAAAAATCTCTTTCCCATCTCATTTGTATCAACATTAGTTCTCTAGTCCTAAGAAGAGTGTTATTCAAACCTGTATGAGTGCTCAACTCACCTCCTTTTAGTCACTTGTGAAATTTTTACACCTCATATACCATCATATTATGCTCATTCCATGCTTGGTTTGCATCATCATGCCTTGGCTCATCACCCTCACTTTCCTACTAGGCTATCTTACTTAAAAAGCTTCATAATTCCCATCTTCATGCCCTATAACCTTGATTCTTGACCTGATACACTTCTCCTCTACATGATATTCAAGCTCATACTACTTCAACCATGATTTCCATGCTTTCCTCAATCCATTTCTCATGTTTCCATGCCAACCTTTCTTGATTTAGGACTAGGATTAAGCCTAGAACCACCTGACTCTTCATGAATTTGACCATGTTGACCTATGTTACAAACACATTAACACCTCACACACATCTCATTGACCATGTTTGACCTTATGAAACCTTTCATACAACCTTGGGAAGACACATTCACATAATTGGTTTTTGACCATGCACTTAGATCATGTTTTTACATATCATGACATCATGATTTGACACCTGAGACTACTTGGGGACACTTTGACATCAATGGAAACTTGACATCAATGAAAATCATTTTGACACATTTCCCAACAATCTCCCCTTTTCATTGATGGAAACCACCTAGAAACATTGATGGAAACCAAACAAGACAAACACCTACAAGACTCTTTTTCTCATGTTTCTTGGTTCACTCTCCCCCTTTGACATCTATGAAAAGGTAACTTGACCACTTGACATGAACACAATGACAACCAAGAACAAAAATGCATGAAAAAGACTTACTTGTTCACAGATCCCCCTAGGATTGTGTTCTTTCTTCTTGACTCCAACTAGTAGAAAATTGGATTCATGGTCTTATCTTGGGCATTAAAATAACTCCCCTGAGAGTGTACTCCCTTAACCATTATACTCCTATTACACCATCTTGGCTCTACATCACCTTCTAGACTTGTCCTTTCAAGGCATCATTAGAAAATCAACATATTCTTCCTTCATACCATGTTTTCTCATTAGTTTACACCTATATACAGCTTTTAGAAGATGCATTCTTTCTTGACTAAACCAAGCTCCCCCTAGACTTGGACAACCTATTTTGAGAAATTAGACCATGACTTACAATATTTCAGATGCATACCTTCTTTTATCTCATCATATTCATCTTGCCTCAAATATGATCTAGATCCTTATAGCATATTTTTCAGTACATTTTGACTGAGTTTTGATAGCCTCTAGAAGCATAACCATCACATGTAAATCATCTTCCAATTCTCCCACAGGGTGTAAGACCCATCTTATCTACTTGAGCATAAAATTTGAGGCCACAAACATGATTATCACATCAAAGAATGGTCACAATTTGGCATTATGGTCCTCGAAACTTTTTTCAAGTGTTTTACAAAATTTACAACAATTCTAATTTATTGAAACAACCTCACTAAATAATTGTCTAGACCACTAGCTCATCCTTTGAAATATGCTAGTTTTGAAATTATCATAAATATGTACATCCCAACTTCTCATCTTTAATTATTTGAGATTAGGAATGCATCATCCATGTACTAGTGATGATGAGATTCATTTATTCATCTATATCATATTTGTAAATATATTCATTTTTTTAGTCAACTTTCACACCACTTTAAATCATATGGATACCATACTATCACTTAATCACCATCCAATATTTTTAGGATTTATAGTATTTCATTTAAATCATTATAGGATTCATACTTATATCTACATAATATTAATTATTTATTTATATTATATCATATGAAATAAAGATAGCATAGTTCATTTTCTTTCTTTCTTCAAATGGTCAAGGATGTAGTCATCACTATATTTCATGCATGCAAACCTCTCTTATGTCATCCATAAATTTAAAAACCATAGATTTAATAATTATTAATTTCCATTTTTTTTTCAATTGGCAATCCACCTGACTACCTTAGTCATTTATGTCATTCCAATGAGAAATTTCACCATTTTTTATTTTTTATGACATTTTATATTTTTCATATGAGTGTCCTTTGAAATTGGAGATACTAATATACTTTATTCAAATCATATGAATCATTTTAAGTTCTTTCATCATCAAAATCATGTTCACCCTTTTTTTATCCTTTCTTAATCAAATATCCCCTTTTCTTAAAGCTCTATAACAACCCATGATCCACATTTAGGAATCCATGTGCATTGTGAATACAAGTCAATTGATACCATCCATAGGTTTCATATTTTTAGGATTCACATGGGCATATAAAAAATATGAAATCTAAAACTCTCAAGCTTCACTTTTCTTTTTTTTCTTCTTTTGGCATTATCCTTCCTATATAGCCCTTCTTGAGAGTTTTCAAGTAAATTTTGATAGGAGCTTCTTGAAATTTAAAATGGACATAAATTTTAATACCCATTATCATTTCCTTCTATGTGAAAAGTTTAATTACAACTTACCTTTGTCAAGCTAAGGCTCAAAATCATTTCAATTCAATTCCAAATTAGGTCATTCAAAGCTTAACTCTGGATTTCATGAGGATTGAAAACCACATCAAACTTGTTTGTGAGAGAATTTTGAGGTCTTAAAACCACTTTAAAGTCCTTTTATGCATCCTTTTTTACATGACTCCAAATATTATGAATTTTCATAATTAACTCCATGTATTTGACTGAACAACCTTCAACACTCAAAATTTTCCATCAAACCCCCTAAGAGGCAAGGAAAAGAAGGTTAAGTTTCAAATTATGCAAAATACATGGTTTCAACTCTTGATTATTTCTTCTAGGACTTTGCAATGATATATCCAATTTCACACTTTGAAACATTCATCTTGAACCATTAAAATCTATTTATCCTTGACACATTGATTCTTGATCTTACTTAGGCCTTACTCATTTTCACTTATTTCACCTTGGATGTTCTTATCTTTAATCATTTTATATACTTATCAAAACCATGAGATGCCTTTTTAATCTTTACACTTCGATAAACTTCTTATCTTCAAAATTATATTATCATGATTTATCTCAGACTTTATTGATAAAAATATTGACATTTGTTTGAGCTTGGCAAATTGATTTAATTCATTTTACTTTTCTCAACCACACTTTAGTCATGATCTTTAATCTCTTGACTTATCTTAGAAAGTTGACTCATGTTTTGAATTGCATTTCATCCCATGCTTCTTGATGATTCAATATTTTTTATTTGACAAAAATCTTCAATTTACTTTTTGGACTCCATTGCATGTGTAAAATAGTTGAGGATTCTTAACATTTTCGAAAAAAAACATAATCTTTAGGTCATGTTTGAAACATTCACTCATACTATGCATTACGACAACCATTCAAAATATTAAAAACATGATCACTTTTCTTGTCCTTGGATACACACCAAGGAAATCAATACATGTTATGACCTTGATTTCAGAATCTCTAAACTTATTCTTCATCAATACTTTATACTTTGAAGAAAGGATTTTTGAACACATATGGATCATTGAGACTTCTTGATCTAGAGATTTGATGGATATGACTTTCATAAATTCAATACATAACATGACTTCAAGGCCATTTTAGATACTAACACACTCTTGAACCTTTTGATACTTACAAACTGAGCAATACCTATGGCATTGATGAGAATCATTACACACTTCATACTTGAGAGTCATCTTGATAATCTTCATGCAAACTTTCATGCATTCTATACAAGATGAAAATTTTCAAAACTTGATGTTCACTATGATTGTTAACACACATTTGACTTAACTTTTAAGAGATTTTAACAACAGCACCATGAATTATATGATCAACATTCATAGATATTTGATGTTCATCATACACACATATCATTATAGACTATATGAAGGACCATACCTTATTATGCCCACACATGCTACTCAAAGATGATTTATAATACTCAACTTGGATTATTAAAACCAAGCATATTACCATACTTAACTCACATACTTTTAAACATGAATAATAATTAAAATGACAAACCTTGAAGGTTATCTTAACCAGACACTTATTATTTGCAAAGTGACATAATAACCTTGAATGAATATACCAAACTTCAATTACTTGACTTACATCATGGAGAGGAACCTTTAAGAGATTGAGAGAATTATATGACATACTTTGAACTTGGTCACTCAACATATCATGGAGGTTTTTCTTTGGGTTTACAGCTTACAAGATGATAAATTTTTCAAGAACTCATCATTCTTCCTTTTAAGTGATCCATTGCCTTCTAGAATCCTAGAGAAGGCATTTCATGCTCTTAAGAGCATTAGAACAACATGAAGTCCTCAAAAGGAGTCCAATGACTCCACCTTTCCTTTTTCCTCTTATCAAATTGACTTTGTGATTCCTTTTACATGGTTTCCTGGAATGATGATCTCTTATTTTTTCTCATTAAGCACATATGATCTCTCATACATGGACTTGTCATCAACTAGAGTCAAACATACCTCTCTCATAGGCTTAATGCTGATTGATCTTTATGGACTTGATTGATCCAACTTCCTCCTTCTTAGCTTTCTTTCATGCATTTTCTTCACCTAATTCTTTTATTCTTCATTGGCTAGTTTTGATTTTCCTTGGTTGTTTCTATAGGAGTGAGCTTGACTTCATCATTTCTCTTGTAGATGAGATTCCTCTTATACAGTGTCTTGCAAAGTGACTGTTTTTTGCACTTAAAACATACAAGATGACTCTTATCTCTAGATGCTTCCTTTATCCAATCCTTGCTTCATAGGATCTTCAAGACATAATTTGGCTATGTGACCCTTCTCATGACAATTGAAACAAATTCTATTCTTTTCAAATTCATCCTACAATCTCTCCATGGGTGTTCTTTGTCTACTCTCCTTATACAATCCCTAGCTCTATGTCTAAAGACATGGCATGAAAAAAAAATTCCATGAAACTTACCAAGGAATATCCTTACATTTGGTTGCTTGATGAGATTCTTGTGTTCTTTGATATGCTTCTTGGTTTCAGAATGTCCTTGACATGATATATGACTTGACTTTCACCCTTTAATTCAGTTTTTCTTTCTTGTTCTAATTCCTCTCTTAGAGTCTTCAGCCAATTCTGCACTTAGTTTATCACATTCTTCAACCTTGGCTTTGATAGTATTTGACATGGCTCATGACTAGATTCATGCTCCAATTCACATTGAGTTTCTTCACTTTTAAAACCATACCTGATCTTTCATTAGGATGTCTTTGATTGCTTGAAACTTTTTTCAATTATTTGATATGTCATCAATTTAACTCATCATTCTAGCTCATCCTTTAATTCAATTCTTCTTCATGTTTGAGAACAATATTTTTCCTTGACACTTAGAGATTTTGACAACTTACTAACAATTGATGCCACCTCTTCAAGTTCTTGAAGATGATTAGCTTCCATGAGCTTGATTTCATCTTTAACTCATTTAATCAGGGATTGAGAAATCTCATACTTCTTCATTATTATTTCATCTTGACCACCCATACTTGTGCCTTGAGGACCTTCTCTTAAGTTGTTAAACTTGTACCAAGAGAACCAGATTTGATACCAATTGTTAGAAATTATAGGCACTGAGAGAGGGGGTGAATCAATGCTCTTTAAAACTTTTGAAAAATTTATAATTATTCAATCAACTACTTAACTATCTCAACCATGATAAATCATGAACATTCAACCATGAAAGAGAAAGAGAAAAAACACACATGAACACATGAGAGAGAGATTTAATGTGGTAAACCCATCAAGGGAAAAAACCATAGAAATCTAAAGAACTATACTTGAAAATTGTCCTATAAAGTTACAATGATTTCACCATGTGGTGAGCACCCACTCACCTGAAGCACCCACTCTAGTTTTGAAGCACCTACTTCAATTCAATGCCAAACACCCACTTGAATATTGTTTTACAAGCACCTACTTGCAAGGAAGATCACTCCCAAATTTCTTAGAAACAACTCAAACTTTTAACAATGAATTTTTGATCACCTTCAAATTTTTTTCTTTACATCAACATAATGTGATCATTGTTTCATCTAAGATTTTTTCTTTTCCTGTCTTAATTTTCCATGGTTTCAAATACATATTATCTCCTCACTTTTTCAATACTAGCACACAATTCTCCTCACTTTCAACAAAAAAACATACTAAAAAATTGATCTTAAATAAACAAGAATAAATCCTAACACGACTCTTGAATTTTCATGTATAATGATTCTTCACATGACTCATTATTTCATATGTATAAGAGAGATGAATAGGTCTTCACAAAATTGCCTCCTCATTTTTTTTAGCATTTGACATTTTAAGAATGTCATTAAATTTGCATGCTTATTAAAATGTTATTTCAAGGAAAATTATGAAGAGTAAAGCCTTTTGAACTCCCTTTCATTATTCCACACCTAAAAAAATATTCCTTCTATCCTATCCTGAAACAATCGGTTTTGTAATTATCACAATATAGTTTTTTCTAGCAATAGCAAGTTCAAATTTGTCTTCAAAAGCACCTTTTCGGAGTATGTGAAAATTGGAACATGCATGAAACCATGCTAAAAGATACTATATCATGTATTATAACACCATTTAATCTTCCATCTCTAGCCATTTAGTCTCCACTTTCATGAAAGCACATAAAGGAGCTAGATACTAGACAAACTATCACATATTTTAGCATGATAAATGTGCTTCATCAAGTTTCCACTTAAGGTATTTGGATCGTGGGTGAACTTCACATATACAAGAGAATTGATATCATCTTCAATCACATAACAACAATCAGTAAAAAACTTCATCATTTGCAGGTATACTCAATTTTTGCATGCAAAATAGAAACAATCTTCGAAAGTGATCAAATCTGCATATTTGATCATCTTACCATGGATTCATGAAATCATTCCGAGAAATGTGGAGAATGTTTCATCACATTAGAGCTTGACAACTTAATTCATTTCATGAATACAAGCTCATCATTTCAATATTTTCAAGGCACACTCATAAATAAGACCTTTGTAATGCCGTTTTTTTTTTTAAAAATAAAATAAATAATAAATAAAATAAAAGTTTTTAAAATTCAAAAAGGCACTAAAGAAATTTGATTCTGTTTGGGATTAGGGAAAACGGGGGCTCTTTTGTGTTGTTTCTATTTGTTTTTTTTTTACCGAGTGGAGAGAGCCACCGCCATGGGAAGAGCTCCACACCCATTCTCGTTGCATCTCCTTTTCTAGTGCCCTCATGGCTCAAATCGATGCTCTAGGGCATGCCCAACCCGTATTAAAATGGGTGAAACCCTTGGGAAAGCGTATGGACGTTCATCAAAGCTAATGGAGGAGAATTTCATCTGCTTTAGCTTGTCACATTTGCTAGTATCCTCCCACTGTGCCAAAAATGAATTTTCAGGACTCGCGTGAGCCAGAGCCGTAATAATGTGTAAAATGATAGGGGTTTTGTATCGATGTTGTTATTTGCAAATGCTGGGGCAGTAGCCGTGTTTGACCAAATGAAAGAACGAGAAAACTTCTCATAGATGTGGGCGCCATGGAATGCCAAAACGTGGGGGGATTTTCCTCATTAGGCATTCACGCCACTTCTCCATGCGACAATCAAAGTCCTCAACCCGATCGCTTACATTTAACAAAGAAATACCCACCTATGGGAAAAAAATGCGCCTGCCGGCGTGACTTCTTTTCAACGCATGGAAGATAATTTTTTTGTCGGATGTCTTCAGTAAGTGCCCGGCTTGCATACTTATGCCAAAATGTGGAAGCATGCAAACTATTCATCTAAACGCGTGGAAGAAACGCAGTCTCTGTGGACGCAATGATAGCAGGATATGCAAAAAAAGAAATGGGTCTGTTTATAAGGCGTTGAACTATTTGATATAATGCCTCAAAGAAATGTTGTCTCATGGAATGCCATGATGGCAGCATATGCACAAAATGGATGTGTAGAAAAGGCACAAAACTGTTTGACAATATGCAATTCAACATCCTTAGTGTTTTGCCTGTAAAATATGCCAAAAATGGCAACGTAGGAACAGGTTATGGACGTCCATGATAGTTCAGAAGACCACATAATCACCTTGAAGCTCTGTGGTTGTTCCTTCAAATGCAAACACCTAGTGTCTTCATGGACATATTTTCCATTGCTAGTATATCCCAGACTATGTTAAAATGGGCGCTTTGGATCAAGTCTTATGGATATGGCCATCGCATGTAGTTGTAAATGCTTTGTTAGACCTGAATGTAAAGCCTGGACTTAGAGACAAAGAACATGAAGCGTTTGACAAAGTTCCTCCAAGAAATACACACAAATAGCCACGTGGATAGCTGAAATTTCATCAAGGATATGCACATAATGGAGCTGTTTAAAAGGTTTTGAAATGCACAAGCAACTCGCTTACTCGTTGGGAAAACTTCAAGTGACAGGAGAGTGGGGTGACATGGTGGAGGTTAGATCCGTGCTCGTGGAACCGGTTGGCAAAGTGCCCGAGCAAGAGACCGAACCCAACCTAAGTCGCTGGCTTCGATCGACTTCGCTTCCGTGCATGGTCCTTCTTCCCTTACCTCTCATAATTCTCGTGTTTTAGTTCTCTTTTGCAATTAAATAGAATTTTAAATCATTAGGACTTTTAATATAGTTAAATGTCCCTTCAACTCATTGCAAAACAATAAAGTGTCGTGTCGCAACTCTCGAAGCCATTATAACTCGCCTACTTTAAACCACGAACTATCACCCTCGCTTCGAGATGATCTAGAAAACTCTTACTCTTTTGATCGCTTCAATATCATTTTATCGACCAGACAAATTTGACTCTCCATTGATTAAGTTGACCTTCTTCCTGCTTAAAATAGTTAAATTTTACAATTTTTGGAGACTCACTAAGTACCCTTCGCAACTCTGGAAACGAGATGTGAAGTTTCATTCGGGTACCTTGGTATACGAGGAGTCGCCTTGATTTTTGGTTTGACCCGAAACGATCATATGACATCCTTTTGACGCCCTTATAGGAGCCCTGTAACACTGGTTTACAACAGTAGAAAGTTGTTAAAACTAGAAAGTTGGCTTTCATTTTGGATCACCATTTGAAACCTGGAAAGAGAAATCACTTCCCGTCTTCACAAACCTCTAGCGATTATACTAGACAAATGCATGGAACATTCAGTATAGGAAAGAGAACTTTTCGGGATAGTTTGGCGAAGCCATTTTGTAGGCCTCTCGGTCGCAGTTTGACGAGGTCAAACTGGTCCAGTTTCATCTTGTCGCTCCAGAAAACTTGTCGCCATTTGAAAATGGTTTACTAGTTCTCAGCCCCGTCGACTCTGATGAACTCTCCTTATGTAGGGGAACTAGTAGGAGATGTCTCATTGCATGCTTCTCCTTCGAACGTCAGTTATGGACGCGGGTTTCTGGGCCCTCGAGTTAACTTTTGGCATTTTATAACTGGGTGAACTACGACCAGTGGCCCCGGAGAACTAACCGCCAAACGCAAACCGTTCGCTCTTTTTCAATTCCGTCAGTTGCTATGAATTCTTGGTATATCTGGGGACACGTAGAAAGTTAATCGTGATGTGCGTGCTCATCGGAAGATAACCTTTGGAAGTAGTTTCTTAGCCTCCGAGCCCATTTTGTACGTTTTGCAGCTAGTGAGAAAATGTAAAAGTAGAAAGTTGCGGACCCTCGTAGGGTTGCCAAATCACCCTGGAAACTTTTAACACACGTAAATAACTATTTAAAACACTATAATGAAACTTGTTGTGTGTATTGGAACTTTAGACAAAATGATATTTTCTCTCTCTTCTTTCTCTCTCTCTCTCTCTCCTGAGTTTATAAAATGAAGAAAAATGAAATGCAATGATTACATGTTTCTAGACCTTTTTTTTATTTCGATTGCATATTGTAATTATTGTCAGATGTAAATGGGAACTGAAAAATGATAATTATGATTGTTTTAGGGTGGATGCCATGCCAGCGATTTATCGCTGATATCATGCTCACGTGGGTTTTGCAGGATGGAAGTTCGACGACGAAAAAGGTGATGTGTAATTTAATTATTATTATTGTAATTTTTTTATAGGTCATTGTAAAATGAATAACTGTCTAATGCAGTCTCTTGTTACCGAAAAGTTATAAATGAAATTTGTTAATATGCATGATATGCCAGTTTTAGGGATACTTAGGGAATGTGCATCTAATCACCGGTTTAATTTGTTTCTTAGTTGTGTATGGCAAAAAGTGTTTGATTTATACATAGTAAATTGAAATTGAAGTTAATATATTGTAGTACTTTCTCAGCATTCAATAAACGATTAAATTAATCATTGGGTTATCTTCTTACCTTGTAAACGTAATAAAGAGTTTTAATGGGAACACTGAACCCTAATAAAATATTCGTGCTTAACTTGCCTGCATGTGTGATCCTTTTTACCTTATAAGAAATTTAAATCAGTAGAACGAACTTAACCTTTTCACCCGATGGAGCACCTTGGTTTAGGCAAATAAGATCCCAAGAAGAGGGGTTTATCGTCTTTATAGGTACGTTTGGTGACATCGACATAAACTAGACACATAGGAGCAACACAATCAAATAAATCTTCTGCATCGAATGAATTTCTTGTGAGATCCAGATGACATCTTGGAGCTAGTGAAATAGTGGTTCTATCACTTAAAATTTTGCTTATGAATAGATCCTCCTAGCTATAGGTGCCATCTTTGGCTAGTGACAATAGAGTGCTTTGATCTCTTACGGAGGGTTTATAGGGTGAATATGTTTAAAACCTTAATCTAATCTATAAGAGAGCGTAAAGCCCTAAGTGAAAAATTGGAATGGGACTAAACCCTAATTGACTAGGATGTTCACTTGTGGTTAGAAAACCATAATCTAACTCCTTGCATACGAAATTGTGTTGAAAGATGTTGTTTTTAGAGAACCTTAGAAACTGCATTCTTGTCTCATAATCCCTTGTTATGTCATTCTATGGCATTAAGGAATAAAGAATATTCCTTATGCGGAAACATGCTATGCAAGGATATGAGATCTTCGTGAACATAGATCATTTGTGGTTATGTGTAGTTTTAATGCTCCTAGCCTTGTACTTCCTTATGATGTCAGACAAGTGCTGTCGTAACTCTTTTGTTTTAAGACGATGCTAAGAACGAGACCTTAGTGCGATATAAGAGCATATCATATGATGTTGCACACGAGATTTGAGATTAGGATTAAGGTCAATCTTAGAGTCCTTATCACTTAATTAAACTTTTTCATGCATTGCAAAGAATATAAATTATCTTGGTGCGACCAAACTTCGAGCAAACAAAAGATATATAAATATAAAAAGGAAGTCCATAAGTTATTGAACTTTATTAACTTTGGTAGCGAAATAACTATTCCGTGATCGATGGAGGTTCTTGGGGAGCTATCTCGACTCTATGTCTTCCTTAATCCCAATACCTCATCTGGACATCACGTTAGAATCTCTTGTGTAGCAAGAGTAAATTTTATACACTAAATAAAAGTTTGAGAAGCAAAATCTTAACATAAGAATGAGAAAATTAGAATCTTGTAGGCATTTTGAAATATGGAGAATACTTATGTAAGTCATGAAGATTTTCATAAGGGTAAAGAGAAAATTAAATGGTTGAACAATATGTGATCTGTGAAACAAATTTTCGAAACATGTAGGTGGAAAAAGGGAGAAAATCATGCTTACCTAATAAGGATCTTGGAAAGTTATCTATAACTAAAATACATTTAAAGTAATGATATGTCGTGGGTGGGTTCATCGCTCCTAAAGTCACGTTTCTTGTGGTTGGGTCTTTGCTAGTATTCATTCATTGGGAAAAGTGTGGTATCGACATGCCGATGTCATCTGCATGTGTCTATGTGATTCGATGACTTATGTGATTGTCGTATGTTGGCCGAGTGTCGAAGTTCGTACTGGAGCCCTTACTGTGTTGTATGTCGTGAGCAATGTAAGTCAAAAAAAATTATCCTAGTATTTTTACTGTTGTATTTGGGTGTGTAAAATGTGGGCACTACATATGGTATCAGAGCGAGGTTCATGCTCTCGAACCTCGGGATGGAGATTATAGTTGTGATGATTCTACATGATAGAGATGTTACATGATGGTTATGATGGTGATGGGTTTCATGATGGATGATAAATATTGATGGTAATGTTTCATGATGGTGATGTGATCTATGTCGTAATTGTGATAGTGTGAATGCACATGATGTGTATGTCACTTAGTGCGCATTTGTTATCATGTTGATGTGCTGGGGATGGGAGTATTCCCTCTCCTTCATGTGGATTCTATGAAGAATGCATGTGTGAATTACTGCTTGTGATGAGAGTATTGACTCTCCTTTTCGTGGATCCAATGAGGAATCCGTGTGTGATGTACCACCTTGTTTGGTGTGAAAGGAAAGATATTGTGAATTGCGGAGTGTTGAAAACATTTTGACCTTACGTGATGTGAAGATGTAGTGATGTATTGCATGACAAAATTTATGTAAAGTGAATGGAAGTTTATCATGATGTCAACACCGTATTGTGATTGTTGTGGGCCTTGTCGTGTTGTATTACAATTGACTATATGTCGTAATGTTAGACGTTGTGTTCCTCATATGTGTAATTCATGTAATATGTGATGGTTCATGTCGTAATTTAGGGGCATATGGTGAGTATGATCCCTAGTGTATAGTGAATGCACCTTGGGTGCAAGATGTGGTAATGTGATGTATCGTAACTCGTGAAGGTAATGATTGTGTTGTACCCTGTATATTTATACCATGCGCAAGGCGTTATGGTTGTTGTGTGTGAATTACCATTGTGTTTGTGATGTAGTTATGTGTATGTTGTGAAACCTTACACTAGACGACCCTGAGGGGACAAACTGTCAAGAGTGTATGTGTGGAGAGGAGGAGGTGTGGACCAGGTTTTTCATAATCTTGAGCCGAGTACGAGTGAGAAAGTGGAGTCTTATATAGACTAAAAATCCACTTTATCTATTTAATATACTTTGAGCTTGCTCAAGTATATGTGGGTGCGCACCACCTTAGGCTCAACTTATGCAACCTTGTGTCCCCTGCTTTTTTCCTATTGGATTGTTCGTTCAATAATCCTATGTGATTTTGACTATGTTGATCCTTGTGGGAGTATGGAGGAATGGTTCAGAAGAGATGATGACAGCTTACATTATTTGATTTACTCATTTCTCGGTTACATGTATATTTTCACGAGCTGAGGCTCGATGTCTGAGTGCCAGCAACTCGATGAGTACCCCTTTGGTGGCGGTATGAGGCCACATAGTGATTGTGATGTGCTATTTTCTCATTACGTATTTCATTCATAAATTAATCTTTCTCTTTTAGCTAGAACCAGCCATTTTCTTGATTGACATGTTCTTATATTTTGGGCATTTATTTGATTGTTGCACTAACAGTTGGATTTTACACTAACCATGGCTAATTAGCCACTTGTTTTTCTTGGTTTTAAAACTTTCTTTCCATATTTGAAAGATTTGTAGCCTAGCCCAAGGCTTTTGATTTTGCCACTTGGCATTTGATGGATGTTATGCTGGTTCTAATGTCGTAATGTGTTCGATTAGGTCATGGGATTAACCATGGAGTGGTTTGGACCTATGGACCCGCTTCGTCATATATGGGGTACGCCCTAAGGAGTTACGTATAACTAGCGGTTGTTGAACCACGAGTTATTATGTCACTTGGGTTGGGGGTGATGGGGCTCTATGTGCCTAGGGTCATAGGGTGACCCAACCTCATTTAAAAGGAGAAAGGAGACGTGCTCTATGGTTGAGTGACCTGTTATTATTTATGGTGCTCTATGGTTGAGTGACCCGATATTATTGATGGGGCTCTATGGTTGAGTGACCCGACTTGGTTTTGACACTATGTTTCTTTCTCTTTGGGAGGCATATGGAGATTATCCGGTGATGCTTTGGGAGTATATGGAATTGCTTTATGGGAGATATATGGAGTTGTATTTTGTTGCTTTTGGATATATCCGGAGTTGTTTCATGATGCCTTGTGATGTGTGGAGATTGGTATAGTGAGTTATGTGTAGTTGTATGATTCTTTTAATACCTTGTTATGTTGAGGCTTGACCTCCTCTCGGTTGGTATGGACTATTGGGTATTGTTTGGCACTATGTTGGTTCAATCATGGATTGTTTTGGGTCATGTGATACCCTTTGTATATGTATCAACGTGTTGACCTAGTTTGTCAGTCATATGTGTGTACTAGATCTATGTCTAGGCGTAATTGTTGGGAATTAATTGTTATGTGGTCTCCGCTTGTTGTCATTCCATGGTCAGAAACCCTTGTGATGTGATATGGTCGTGAAAGTATGTAAAAGTATGTTGTCGAAATTTAGTGTTGCGTATGACCTTGGTAGGGTGTGTCAGACTGTAGTTCATGATGGGAACCCACAGAATGAATAAACTAAAATTCGATAAAAACGAAATTTTAAAGGACTTGAATTAAAGAATAATGTCAATGGAAAGAGATTAATGAAATAACGAATAAGAGAGAATCGCCAATCTTCACAGTAACCTGAAAGTTAAAATTTCTACCAATTGTTCTGTGGCCACTCCCGTGACCGTGCTTTTGGGTCTAAAATCTTAACTCCTAGCAAGACGTGCCTTCGCCTTATTCGCTCCTTTTTGTTTACCATTTCTCCTTCTTCATTATATGTCACATCGAGGAAGATGCTTTCTTAAGGGGAGGAGAATGTAATGCCTCTTTTTTTTTTAAAAATAAAATAAATAATAAGTAAAATAAAAGTTTTTAAAATTCAAAAAGGCCGTGAAATTTGGGCGATTAGGGCAAAAGGGGGGCTCTTTTGTGTTGTTTCTATTTGTCTTTTTTTTGCTGAGTGTGGAAGAGAGCCGCCGCCATGGGAAGAGCTCCACACCCATTCACTGGCCACCTTTTCTAAGACCCTCATGGCCTCGTGGCTCGTAGTCGCCACTTCGTATTAAAATGGGTGAAACCCTTGGACAGCGTATGGACGTTCATCAAAGCTAATGGAGGAGGATTCTCGCTCTATTTTAGTTTGTCGATTTTCCAAGATCTCTCACCTTGCCAAAAATGAATTTCAACTCCTGTGTGGGGTCAGAATAGCAAGCAAAATGATAGGGGTTTTTGTCTGATGTCGCTGCTGCAAATGCTTGGGAGGCGCTGGGCCGTGTTTGACCAAATGAAAGAACGAGACAACTTCTCATAGATGTGGGCACGACGTGTACATAAAACGTTGGGGGATTTTCTCAATAAAAAGCCACGCCACTTCTCCATGTGAAAACAGTCCTTAACTCCGATCGCTTTACATTTAACATCAAATACCCAAACTTATGTAAAAAAAAAAAACGCGCGCCTGCACCGGCGTGACTTCTTTCAGCGCATGGAAGATAAATTTTTTTTGTCAGATGTGTTAGTTGCAAGCACCCTGGCAGATACTTATGCCAAAATGTGGAAGCATGCGAACTGTTCGTCTAAACGCGTGGAAGAAACGCAGTCCTAGGGATTGCAATGATAGCAGGTATGCAAAAAAAAAAAAGGGTCTATTTTTAAGGCGTTGAACTGTCTGATATAATACCTCAAAGAAATGTTGTCTCATGGAATGCCATGATGGCAGCATATG
Organism: Taxus wallichiana var. yunnanensis; assembly: GCA_018340775.1. Lineage (NCBI taxonomy): Eukaryota > Viridiplantae > Streptophyta > Pinopsida > Cupressales > Taxaceae > Taxus > Taxus wallichiana. The sequence continues at coordinate 349,120,615 of CM031237.1, forward strand.
CACAAAATGGATGTGTAGAAAAGGCACAAAACTGTTTGACAATATGCAATTCCAACATCCTTAGTGTTTGTGCCAAAATGGCAACGTAGGAACAGGTTATGGACGTCCATGATAGTTCAAAAGACCACATAATCACCTTGAAGCTCTGTGGTTGTTCCTTCAAATGCAAACACCTAGTGTCTTCATAGACATATTTGCCATCGCTATGACAAATTTTTCATAGTTTACTCGGGAAAGCTCGTCCCATCTTGTTTGTATAGCATTAGTTCTCTAGTCCTGAGCCGATTGCTATACCAATCTATTTGATTTCTCAACTCACCTCCTTAGAACTTGTGAAGCTCTCAGTACACCTCATATATCATCACCTTATTCTTATTCCATGCTTATTTTGCATCATAATGCCTTAGCTCATCACCCTCACTTGCCTACTAGGCCTATCTTACCTGAAAAGCTCTGAATGCCCATCTTCATGCCCTATAACCCTAATTATTGACCTGATACATCTCCTTTACATGATATTCAAGATCATACTACTTAAAACATGATTTCCATTATTTTCCTCAATCCATTTATCATGTTTCCATGCCAACCTACTTGATTAGGACCAAGATTAAGCCTAGAACCACCTGCTCATCTTCATGAATTTGACCATGTTGACTGTTATAGACTTGTTAACACCTCACACATACCTCATTGACCATGTTTGACCTTAGGAAGCATTCATTAAACCTTGGGAAGATACATTCACACAACTAGTTTTCTTGACTATGCACGTAGACCATGTTTACATATCATGACATCATGATTTGCACTTGAGACCCGATTGGGGAAACTTTGACATTAATGGAGACTTGAAATCAATGAATTTTTTTGACACATTTCTCAACATTTTAAGTATATGAAAATTGGGAATTTGATAAACGAGTCACTTAAATTCCTTTTATGAATCAATTTTGGTATCATAGATGTTGATCAAGGATATTTTACTGTTGTTTTTGGGATTTGCAAGTTTCCATTTTGAATGCTAACTGACTAAATCAAAGTGAGGTGAAGTATCACTTGAGGAGTATGATCTTGAGATTGGTTCAAAATGTACAAGTTGAACCAGAGCTATGGAATCTCCTAGAAAATATCATAGGTAAAGAATGGATTTAGAAATTATCTCCCATTAATATTTTATGTAAATGAAGAGTACAGTGGAAGAGTCATACTTAGAATGGAAGAAATAAATTTAAGGTAAATTAGAGGAAGAAAATAATTGTAAGGATAAAGGTAAAATATAAGAACCTTTTAAAACTCCATTCATTTTTGAACCTTCTAGTTCTCCCATTGGTGATAAAAATATATTTTTTGATGTATCCTCGCTTTTAAAACTTAATGTTAATTTTTATTTTTTGATTTACAATGGAGAGATTATTACAACAAATTGGATCAATAATATTGAAGTATACTGTATGTTTTAGAAAATCATGGATGATGAAGCAATAATTTAGTTAACTACTCTTTATTTGGGTGTTCAACACTCATTTGGTGGGAGAGTAAAACATAAGAAGATATTTTGAAACATTATAAAATGATTTATTCTTAGAATGAAATTGTTTCCTCTTGAAAAAGTAATTTTATCCTTTGGTTATATGTAGCAAACTACTATGGATTGGAAAAACTTAAGAAAAACTAAGGGTCAAAATGTACAAAATTACAATTAGGAGTTTAGGAAAATGGATTTGATTTTGGGAATTCCCCTTTATCCTCACAATAATATTTTAAAAAACATTGGTGGGTTACACAATTATTTGAGACATACTATACTCATGTTTAATCCCACTAACCTTGATGAAGTTTGTGTCCACAATACCCACATTGAATCAAGGGTTAAGAACACTAAGGAAAAATTCATAAAGATACCAAATAATAAGACTATAGGAAAAATAAAGGAAAGCGCAAAATTAAAAATACTTCAAATGTCAAGAAAGAAGATGAGAAGCTTGTTTGTTCACATTGCAAGAAAGAAGGGCATGTAGAACTTAAGTGTTGGAAGCTCCATTTGGAACTCAAGCCAAAGAGGTTCGGGAACAAGAAAGGTGACAAGAAGACCACTATAAAAGTATAATATCTCGATTTGATTTAGGTCATGAGACCAAGATCATAACTATGGGTTTGTAAGGTTCATCATCTTCCTCTTCTAGCACTTATTATTATACTTGTTTTAATTCTAAATCTATGCATGAAAATAAAATAAATGAGATATTCCACATTAGATTAATCTATAGATATACGAAAATTGATATTCTTTTTAATAGCGGATCTCAAGATAATCCCATTTATGAAGAAGTTGTCAAGAATTTGGGACTTAAAACTAAACCACATCCTAAACCTTACCCTTTGGGTTTGATATGTGATGATGCAAGACTTTAGGTCACTAAAACATCCAAACTTAGATTTGTAATCACCTCTAAATTTATCGAGGTACAATTAGGTGTGATTCCACTTTTCAGGAAATGCAGGGATAGTTAATACTACATATTTATATATCCACCAAAATAAATAAGCCGTGAATTATAGTTTGTGATTGAACAAAAACTTAATATGAATTATATCACAATATGAATGATATATTAGATTGCATATATGAACATGAAAATAAATGAACACAACATTGTTATAACTATAATATTAAGTTTTCATAATATTAGTTTATTATCCTCCTTCTTTTGGCTTCGCATTCAAGCTAAGGCTACTAAGGCTATTCTCAGCCTTCTACGAATCTGCTTCGGCAAGAGATCAATTATGATAAAAGCTCCATTTTCTTCTTCAACACTCTGAAGAAAGACAACTTAAAATTGCTAAAATTGGTCAGAAATAAGTGTGCTTCCACCACTTACTTGGGCCTTCCTCTCGGCACTAAAAAGTCTCTAAGAAGTGTGGGATGATTTATTAGAGAGATTTAAAAAAAAATGGCTGGTTGGAAAGGAGCCATTTTGTCTAGTGCTGGTAAGTGCCTGCTCATAAAAAGTACTCTTCAAAATCTGCCCATTTATATCATGTCACTCTACAAGATCCCCTCTTCCTTCAGAGAAAAGATTGAGAGGATTCATAAAAATTCTTATGGGCCAGGCATGGAAGAGAAGTTTAAATTTCACTTAGTTGCTTGTGATAAGGTTTGTACCAAGTCTATGGGAGGATTGGGTATAAAAGACATCGAGAAAATGAATGAGGCTCTCATTGCGAAAATGGGCTAGAGAATGCTTTCAAAGAAACAACCCTAGATTGATTTAATCAAAGCTAAATACCTAAATCAACAAACTGTCTATTCTTTCCTGCAAGATGAGCACCTCCCCTATGGTTCCATTTTTGGAACAATCTGGTTAAGAGCAGAAATTTCATTAAGGGGTAAGAAATGGAAAGTGGGTGATGGTTGGGATATAAATTTCTGGGAGGATAACTGGTTTAATGAAAATCTTATGGACAGATTTGGGATAGTTAAGGACAGTCTTTTATAAACAAATATGGCATTAAAATTAAGGATTATATTGAGGGAAATGGCAATAGAAAGAAATGGAAAAACTTTCAAAGTGGAGCGAGATGATCTCAGTAAAAATTATTTCCTCCCTTCAAGATCAGTTAGATCTTATTCCCTTAAGTCAACTAGATACTAAGGATGAGCTGGTCTAGAATAATTCCATTGATGGGGACTATTCTGTCAAAATTGGATATAATACTTTCTTCGACAGTAGTCAAACAGAGTTCAATTGGAATAGGATTTGGATGGCTGAATTAACTCCTAAAATAAATTTCTTCCTTTGGTTGGCTATCAGAGGCAAGATTCTTACCACTGACAACCTGATGAGAAGAGGTTTTATAATGCCTAATAGATGTCATCTTTGTAAAAAAGACTCTGAGGATATCAGTCATTTGTTTATCCATTGTGATTATGCTACCAAAATATGGAGTTTTGTCCTCTCTAAATTGAAGCTCTATGGGTGGTGCCGAAGGATTTCAATCAGCTATGGACTCAATGGAACCCACCCTATAGGCATTGTGTTGTCGAAGGATCTGAAGTGGTTATCCCTCATATCATTTGGCAGGATATGGAAAGATAGAAATGATATTATTTTTAGAAATAAGAATCGAACTATAAGCTCAAGATTGGTAAAATTTCTAATGATATCAAAGAGAATATAGCTAGATTTAAACCCCCAAGAACAAGAGTTATCCGTAAAATGAAGAGTATGTCTTATCCAATGGCAGATTGGCATCACAATAGCAAAGAGAGCTTGATAGCCCAGAATAGTATTGATAGATCTTTGATTCAATGGAATCCTCCTAATTTTAACTCGGTATAAGTTGAACTTTGATGGGGCCTCTAAGGGTAACCCTGGGACTGCGGCAGGGGGAGGAGTGATCCAGAATCATAAAGGTAGTATGATTGCTACGTATTCTAGAAAAATGGGAATTCAAACCAATCATTATGCCGAAGCACTATTTGCTTTATGGGCTCGAGAATTACCCTGACTCATAATATCCAAAACCTCATTCTGAAGGGGACTCCCGAATATCATTAATCACCTTAATCAGTGCTCACCTCCAAGTTGGAACATCAAGGATTTTATCTTAGAGTCCATAAGTATCTACCAAACATTCACTAACATTAGGATCATACATACTTACCGGGAGGGTAACAAGTTGGCAAATGCATTGGCAAACTATGGCATTAATGTTAACCACATTGTTTGGGATAATAATAGCATTCCTAAACAACTTCAAAGCAACATTCAAGTGGATATCTATAAACATGCAAATTCATGATTTGGGATATGATCATTGGGAGTGGATTAGTATTAATAAAGCTCCCACACGTGCTGACTTTAAAACTAAGCTTATACAAATCTTGTCGAACAATCAAGATTGTATGAAGTATAATGGAAATTTCAAGTGGATTTATATTGAAATGAAAGTCACGTATGCAAGCAGCATTGTGCTCTATACAACTGGGTTGCAAGACTCTGCTGCATCCCCAAGACAGAAATAATGTTAATGATGATAGGGAGCGGGCTAGCAAAAGGGCCATAGTTCCCACATGCGAGCTTCCACAGGTTCAAATCAGCAGTCACGCGGGTATTTGTGGGAAAAGCAATGGCTATTCTCATCAGCAATTTCACTGCGCGGATAACAATAGTAAAAGGCGATCGGTATTAGTGCTCTTAAGGTTTTTGATATTTTTACAAGCGATTAAGCACTGCTGTGACAATGGCGGGCCCTCTTGCGATTGAGCCCAGCCGTGGATCCAGTTCGAAGGATAATGTGGAGCTTTGGAATATTCTCAGCTAGGAGGCATCACCAACTTTATGGAGAAGGTTCAGGGCCACGACCAAAGTATTTTAGTGCGTTTTGCGAAGGATTGGAAGGATCACACAGTGGATTATGGGGGGCAGAAGATTTCGATCAATGAGGAGTTAATTGCTGAAGCGACTGGCCTTGGCATGGAGGGGTACCATTTTTTTAATAAAAGGGTTGACAGAGAAGCTGAGGAGAGGAGATTTGTTGAGGGAACAGAGAAGTTGATCTTTGTCATGGTGGGCCTGCTTGTTAGTTTGATCCCTTCGCCTTATGATGAGGTTACCCGTATGATGGTGCGTTTCATTTCTTTGGAAGGGAGGTTCGTCACTGTACCTAAACATCTTATCTTCCTCAATCACTTCCGCAGGAATCACACAGTATGTTTCCCCCATTATTTGCTTAGCTCTCTTGAGCGCTCCATTTTGGAGTTTCAAAAGCATGCTCGTGCAGTTCCTTTTCACCAGGGGCTAATTTTTTCTTGCTGCATAAATTATGTCTTCTTCGATCTCCTGGCTTCCCTTCCTCCCTCGTGTCTGCTCCTCTCGCCTCGGTTCAGCGGTCGCTAGCCCCATCTCTCCACATTCGTCCCCTCGCCACCGCCTGCTATCACCCTCTCCCGGCCTTCCGGCTCCATCTCCCATTCCCCCCACCTCTGCCCCCACCCCCTTTGCTTCCACTTCGGCCAGACCGGTTACCAGGTCCTCTAGAAGACTGAACCTTGATACCCCTGTTGTGGGGAAGGGTCCTCAGGAGATTGAAACTGCCCATAACCTCCTTCATATTAGCAGTGCTAGTTCTCAGGAAGCACATATGGAGAGCTCCACAAAAAGGCTGGAGGCCTTAGAAGCTGACATGAAGCTGTTGAGGGAAGAGGTTAAAAACATGGCAAAACAAAAAGGTAAGAGGAAGAAGGAGGAGGAGGTGGCTATGGATAATAGCCAGCTTGAAGATATTTACAAGAAGTTGAACTCCTTAGACTCCCGTTTAGGGAAGGCCAAGACTCGCCATGATTATAATATGGCCATTTTTACTGCTATTGAGGAGTTCATTGAGCAGCATGTCCGAAGTGTCTCCAATCTCAGTGGGGTTCCGGCTACCCTTTGGGGCACTGATAAGGAAAGCAAAAGGACCATTGATCAGCTGGATGTTACTGACTCTGCCCACATGATGACTTTGGCTATGTTCAAATCTTGGCAGATTATCAAATCCAGCATCGACAAAGCCGCCAAGAAGTAATTGTGGGTGCTTTTGCTGCACTTCTTTGTAATTATTATGCTTTTTTTGCTTTTCGCAAAGTGTTCGTTCTATTTTTGTTTTGTTGGGGTAGCTTCTCTTTGGCTACTTTGGGCTTCATTGTCCCATCTAGATTTTGATCCTTTTTGTTCTAGTTCTCATTCCTATTCTGGCTTCTAGGCCCTCTTTTGTTCTTAAGGGTATAGTCCCTTTCAAAAAACTATTTGCCAAAAAAATAAAAAAATATTAGTTTATTATTAAATAATATTGATATAGGTTATATTTTATTATTTAATATAAAATCTATATTAGGTTATTAGTTATTTATTAACTAATTATTAAATCGGGTGTGCCCCATCACTTAATAGTCATAACCCTTCAGGTTATTTAAATATGGTCGTGGGCCATAATCAGTTGTATTGTATTTACTTGGATTAAAAACATGGAGCAGAAGGGAGGAGAGGAGTTAATGGACTATTTGAAAAGTTTCACGATTAATGGAAAATATTCTTCCATGGTTTTTTACCCCATTGGGATTTTCCACGTTAAATATTGTGTTAATGTGTTATGATGTCAATTTCTTTACTTTGTATTTATTTATTTATATGTGAACATTAATTTTTATTAAATAAGGTGAATATAACGTTACCCCTCGTCCTGACATGTTATCAAAGTGGGATAAAGTTTTGGTTAAATAATTTATTTAATCATAAAGTTACAATGGTTGGGAAGTTAGTTGGTTAGTATCCTATTTAACCCCCCTTCCCTCTCCGGATGTATTAATGTGAGTGTGTAGGCTAATTTAAATTTGAGATGTTAAGAGAGGGTAAACTCAAAGTGAAACCCAGTTCACAGAGGAGACAAGATTCCATGAGAATAGGGGTTTCAAATTTTTTATTGGTCGATCAAACCTCTTGTCCCCTGGTGATGTAAATTTTTTTTATTATTTTCAACTTTGAATTTCGAAATCTTCTTGGACCCCCTTTAATAAGGGTTGCACCTATAGTTTATAGTTAATATAAACTATATTTTTATATACATTATAGATTAAATCTATAAGACTTGTGTTTTATAAAAAATAAAAATGAAAATAAATATAAAAATATATAGTTTATATAAACCTAATTTATATAATATATATAATCTTTAATCTATAGTTTATACTATAAACCATACAAAATAAAATTCATTATATATAGTTTATATAAAACTATATAATACCTATATACTATGCGTCCCAATTTGTATAAATCAAAACCTTACATCAAAAATTTTTCATGTAAAGGGGGCGCACCCTTCCAACCACCCCCATCTTCCCTTGCGCCAAGTGGCGCACTCTATATAGCCTCCACCCAATCTGCTCGCATCTACCACGTGCCCATGCGGTCCCCATACCGTCGACCACCACCTTGCATGATTCCCCATGATCTCTCCATGGGTGGTTTAATCCCACATGGGGACAACATAGGAAAACAAAGTTTGTATAAGTCTTGGGGTTTTGTTTAGACTTGGTCTGTCGCTACATATAAACTTGTTTTGCCACATTACGTGGCGATTGTGTTATAATGGTCCTTTTTTCGCCTCGCCCGAGTTCTCTATGTGCTCGACCATGTTAAGAGGGTGTTGTGTGAGTTGGTAGTGGAGCTTTGTTTGGTATATATGTGGTTTAGTTGGATTGATTGGTAAATATAGCTTGGTTATTAATATGATTTGACATATATTGATTAATAGGATTTAGTTTAATTACAAAACACTTATTTCACTAAATCTAGACATATTCCAGTGAATCTAGACTCTACTATTTCAAGTATTAAAAGAAATCCATCTCCCTTTTTTCATATATTGGATTCAATTTTTGTCTATACTGGATTCCATTATTACTATTATTGGAATCCATTAGCAACAATATTGGATTCTAATATTGTCATTATTGGACTTATTCTAGTTCCAATTTCACTATTATTGGATTCTAATATCGCTATAATTGGATTCCAATTTTGTTGTTTTTCATATTTTCAATGTTGGGAGTATATAAGGCTAGTAGATGCTAACAATTATAAGGCATGAGCCCATTGGATTAATAAAAAATTAACAATAACTTCCTGCAAAAGCAAGTTCAAAGTCATGAGTTGTCGCTAACTATTATATGATGACCACATTGTATTAAGGTGAACAATCGCTAACTATTATAAGTCATGGGCCTCAGGTGAGTGGTCGTTAATCGTTATAAGTGTGAGGCTCTTAGAATTTTCAAAGTGTGAGCTCCACACTCTGAAAAATACAAGAATATCGCACTTTCAAAATGCGAGCCTCACACTCTAAAAATATGAGAATCTCGCACTTTCAAAGTACGAGTCCCACACTGGAAATTCTAAGCCTTGCACTCTGAAAGTGTGAGCCAAGCACTTTCAAAGTTTTAGATTCACACTTTGAAAGAGTGAGCCTCACACTTTGAAAGTGTGATCCTCACACTTTAAGGATCACACTTTCAAAGTGCGAATCTCAAACTTTGAAAGAGTGAGGCTCGCACTTTCAATGTTTATTATGCACATAATCCTTAAATTTGACATTGGCCTTAAATGCTAGTGGTGTTATTTTGATTTCTGGTGGAACTTACCATAAAATTATGTTCTCACCCCGAAATATACCTTGTAACAACTCAAGTATTGTTTTCTTAGATTGTACATGGCATTAAGTTCACTAGTGTTTATTATTATAAACTATATCTCTCGAGTAATCATTAAAAGAAACAATATATCACAAATTCTATTACTCTAAAAGATAATAGAATTTATGCTTGTAAATTTTTCCATTCTCCATATAAACGATGAGTCACTTATGTGAGAAAGAAAATGAAATAATCATTGACACAATGCAAGAAAAATGTTTGTGAGAAATGTTGTCTTATGCCCTCAGAGATACATTGAACCAATATTTTATAGTTTACATCATTCAAAAGACTCATTGTGCCACAATTGTATTCTTTGTGAGTCAAGAAATAATCTAATTGATCTATCATCATCTTTACATTGAAATGTTCTATTTATACATTTCAAATGTGTTATAGATTGATGTATATACAATTGTAAATCTTATATGAGGAGTGGCCGCCTTTTGTGGAAAATTTTATTTTCCCAAAACATGAATACCTTTGTTGCCTCTTGAACAAGACTGCCACTTTGGATACAAATAGTGTTGAGTAAAGTAGAAGTGGAGGTAATATCAAAGTAGAGACTAGTATTTACGAAAAAACAACAACAAAAGAGTGTACTACTACTAGTATTGTGCTACGCCCTTAATCATATATCTTATATTGGATGTATATAGCCAACTTGTGGCTATCATAACTTCTTATCATTATGTATCTCTTTCATATATGTTATATTTTCATTAGTGGGTCGGCCTTGGTGTTGGCCATAAGATAGAATAGTATATATAGAGGTTAGTATGTAGTAGTTTATCATTCATTGGAGCATTTGAGTATTATTGTATGTTTGGAGGTTGCCCCTCGAAGTGGCGAAGCTATTCTAATTGCATATTGAGATCATTATTCGGAATATTGTGTTATTTGATGTTATATTTCTGCTCATGATCTCAATTATACAAGTAATTTCATTACAAGTGGTATCAAAGCTTGAACTCGCCAACACTGCGTCAAACCCCAATTTTTAAGGTTCGTCTATATCTCAACATAGGTAGCGAATTTTTCTGCAATTTTTATGTGGTATGGAGCAATCAGTCAAGTAAGCTTCCTCAAAATTTTAATAATTTTTGACTTGTTTTGCAAAATTTATATCAGTTTTATGTTTTTTCATAATTCAAGCTACATAAGATGTAATTTGTGGAATTTTTCAAGTTATTTACATTTCCGTAAAGAAGATTAAAAATTATTTTGAGTTTGTTCTTTGAGTTTTATAAAATTTGGCCTCCGAAACCCCAAATTTCGACCTTGATCCTTAAATCTTACCATTTTGGGCCATCAAGGCCGGGCCTTCGACAAGAGGCAAAAAGAATCCCATCACTCCGGGTAAAACCTCCGATAAGGATGAGATAATAGTTGAGGAGTTAGAGTTAGAAGGGGTATCTACAGTAATCCTCGTGGTTAGGGTTTACTTCAACCACCATAAGGTCAGCTATCTTGAGTTAGAGTTGCGAAACCTCGAAGGTAGAGTGACTAGCAAAGAAGATGTAGGATAGATTGACAATGATTGGAGGATTTCATTCAACAATTTAGCTACAATATCATGGGTCATCATGAATTGACTTGATGTGCATAATTTAGCTACAATATTCAGCTCCGTAATGTCAAGTCATGATCGCGATGGGAAAACTGTTAGTTGTTTAGGAAAATGCCATAACATCAATCTCGCCATGGGATATTACTTGCTAACTAGCAATATGTATGCCATTGCCATAGGAGGAGCAAGACATTGTGTTAGGAGTTCAGTGGCTTACCACCTTGGGAACCATTGAAATGAATTTCCAAGAGTTGTTCATGCAATTTCAATCAGAAGGGAGGAATTTTAAACTAAAAGGACTAAGAGCAAAGTCCCCACAGATGGTAAGTTCTCATCAAATGCAAAAATTGCTTAGAAAGGCGAGAAGGGTTTGTCAGAAGACAACTATTTTCATTGAAGCACATCATTCCAATACATTTATACCACAGATATGCGATTATAGATGAGCACTCATGGGTTTTTGGAGAAATGCCTAAGGGTTTGCCTCAGAAAAGAGACCATGACCATGCCATCCATCCTAGTACCAGGAGTCAACCACCCAACATCGACCTTATAGGTACCCCTATATGCAAAAGAGTGAGATTGAGAAGATAGTTGAAGAGATGTTAGAAGCGGGACTTATTCGTCACAATCAAAGTGCTTACTCTCCTCCCGTAGTGATGGTACGGAAAAAGATGACAATTGGCGAATGTGTCCAGACACATGGGAACTCAATAAGTACATAGTTAAAGATATGTTTCCTATTTCTGTAATTGATGATTTGCTAGATGAGTTACATGGTGTTGTTTACTTTACAAAATTTGATCTTCATTCGGATATCATCGATTAGAATCAAGGATGAAGATATTCATAAAACAGCCTTCAGGACACATGAAGGACACTATGAGTTCTTGGTAATGCCTTTTGGACTAACAAATGCACCCTCTACATTTTAAAGCTTGATGAATTCCATCTTTAAGCCATTTCTTCGAAAGTTTGTTTTAGTGTTCTTTGATGATATATTAATCTATAGTAAAACATGGGAGGAACACCTACATCATGTAAATAAGGTGTTGGAAACTCTTGAACAACATCAAATTTATGCAAAGCCTTCTAAGTGTTCTTTTGGTGTCAAGGATGTTGAATATCCTGGGTCATATTTTCTCTTATGAATGTGTTAAAGTGGATCCTAACAAGATAAAAGCCATGCTTGAATGGAAGGTTCCCAAAACCCTAAAAATCTTCGAGGATTTTGGGGCTTCTGAGTTATTATCGTAGATTTGTAAGGAATTATGGTAGCATCGCAGCACCACTCACAACTTTATTGAAGAAGGACTCTTTCCATTGGAACAAGCAAGCTACTATGGCCTTTGAGAAGTTGAAGGAGGCCATGTGCACCACTCCAATTCTAGCCACCCCATATTTTTCAAAAACATTCATTGTTGAATGTGATGCTTCAGGGTATGGTATGGGGGCAGTACTCATGCAAGAAGGGCGACCCATTGCCTTCGAGAGCCACCAATTCAAAGGTAAGAATATATCTAAACCAGTTTATGAGAAAGAAATGTTAGCAATACTTCATGCAGTGAAACAATGGAGACCATATCTAATGGGACGACATTGCAAAGTAAAGACAAATCATGATAGTTTGAAATAATTCTTAGAGAAATGTTTATCATCGGAAGAACAACGAAATGGGTATCAAAAATGTTGGGGTATGATTTTGAGATAATATACAAGAAAGGGAAAGAGAATGTAGTTGTTGATGCTTTATCTTGGAAGGATGAATCTCGCCTGTGCATTGTTGTGTGTCATATCTCAGACATTACTGAGGAGGATTGGATAGAGGATGCCGTGTCCGAATGGAAAAATGACCCAGGTACACAAAATCTCATTTAGAATCTCCAACAAGATCCAAACATGTCAGAAATTTTTTTATGGAAAGGAGATGTTTTATGGTATAAAGATAGATTATATCTATGTAAGAATTCAATCCTTAAAAATAGGGTTCTATCTGAGCTCCATGCTTCTCCAGTAGGGGGTCATTCTGGCTTCTTAAAGACTTATCATCGAATCAAGCATGATTTTTTCTGGGAAGGGCTAAAAGGAGATGTCCAAAAGTTTGTGGCAGAATGCATGGTTTGTCAGCAAAATAAGGGCGAAACAATTAAGTCCCCAGGTCTTTTACAACCTCTATCTATTCCTAGCCAGAGGTGGGAAGAGGTGTCTATGGACTTCATCACAGGATTGCCTAAATCAGAAGGTAAAAATGTAATCATGGTGGTGGTGGATAGACTCACCAAATATGCCCATTTTTGTGCTTTATCACATCCATTTGTTGTGAGTACAGTAGCAACGGCCTTCAGGGATACAATTCAGAAGCTACATGGGACACCAAAGATTATAGTAAGTGATCGAGACCCTATCTTTACTAGTAATTTTTGGACTGACTTGTTCTCATGCTTGGGCACACAACTAGCTCATAGTTCCTCTTATCATCCCCAGTCTGATGGGCAAACAGAGGTGGTAAACAAGTTCTTGGAGGGATATCTTCGTTGTTTTACATCAGATAAGCAAGCAAGATGGGTCCAATGGTTACCACTGGCAGAATGGTGGTATAACACCTCCTTTCATACTTCATCTAAAATGTATCCTTTCTTGGCATTATATGGGTACCATCCACCATCTATCACTTCATCTTTGAGAGTCCAGCCAAAGGTTCGAGCAGTTGAAGAACATATTCAACACCAACAAGAGGTGCTTTCTAGTCTCAGGGAGAATTTGGCCATGTCACAAAACCACATGAAGCAACAGGCAGACCAACATCGCAGTGAAAGAAATTTTGAAGTCGGTGATTGGGTTTTTGTGCATTTACAACCATATAAGCAAATGTCCTTAAAAAAACACAAAAAGGATAACAAACTTTCACCTAAGTATTATGGTCCTTATCAAGTGTTACAAAAGATTGGCAATGTAGCATACAAACTAGAACTTCCTCCACTACTCGAATTCATCTAGTCTTCCATGTATCTTGCCTAAAGAAGGTAATTGGACAGACAATATCAACCCAGACAGTGTTACCCGAGCTTGATGAAGAGGGCAGAATCATCCTGGAACCAGAATGCATCCTTCAGACACGCACTAAGTGGTTGAGGACAAGGGTCATCACTGAGTATTTGATCAAGTGGAAAAATCTAGACAATGAAGACGTAACTTGGGAGGATGCAAATTTCCTACAACAACATCCAGATCTTCTCAACATTGGGGACAATGTTGCTTTGAAGGGGAGGGGCATGCTACGCCCTTAATCATATATCTTATATTGGATGTATATAGCCAACTTGTGGCTATCATAACTTCTTATCATTATGTATCTCTTTCATATATGTTATATTTTCATTAGTGGGTCGGCCTTGGTGTTGGCCATAGCATAGGAATAGTATATATAGAGGTTAGTAGGTAGTAGTTTATCATTCATTGGAGCATTTGAGTATTATTGTATGTTTGGAGGTTGCCCCCTCGAAGTGGCGAAGCTATTCTAATTGCATATTGAGATCATTATTCGGAATATTGTGTTATTTGATGTTATATTTCTCCTCATGATCTGAATTATACAAGTAATTTCATTACTTGTAAATACATATACAAGTAAATTCATTATTTGATGCATATACAATTGTAAATCTTATATGAGGAGTGGCCGCCTTTTGTGGAAAATTTTATTTTCCCAAAACATGAATACCTTTGTTGCCTCTTGAACAAGACTGCCACTTTGGATACAAATAGTGTTGAGTAAAGTAGCAGTGGAGGTTCTATCAAAGTAGAGACTAGTATTTATGAGAAGACAACAACAAAAGAGTGTACTACTACTAGTATTGGAAGTGGATTGATTTATATATGATGAAAACAATCCTATTGGGTAAGTGGAAAAGGAACAAAATGCCCAAAACTCAAATTTTCCCCTTCAAAAATAAATTCGGGCACACTTTTATTTGTTTTAAGGGTTTAGAGTGGTCTGAAGTAATATGGAAAAAAATCTAGACTGTAATAGGTAAAATTGGTCATTGTTTACATGAAAATCAGCTCATTCGTTTAGAAAAGTAGATCATCCAAAACCGTTGGATAGAGAGGATTCAGGGTTGATTTTTTTTTTTGTCGTCACAACATCTTCCAAGTCTCATTCCAATTCAGAAAGTGTTTTGTGAAATCAACTCACTAAATATCACAAACAAATTCCTATTTGAAGCGCAAATCATGCTAATTGTAACATCGTTGTGCTTACCTTCTACATATCCATCCAAATACCTAATGTAATTATTATTAGGGGTCAATTGGTTCATTCAGATACTAGGAATTTATGTAGGAGCAGGCCCTGACAACGTCAAATTTAGAAATCTGGCAACATCATGCATAGTGGGTTGAACATATGGCCATTTCTTGGTGCAAAGAAAGGCCAATTGGATTTTTTTCTTACAATCCCAAGATTCTTACATGTTTCTGCAAATTCTGTATCAACAGTCTCCATGATTGTGTTGTTTTCTACTTTTGATAGAATCTAGGTTCACCTACCAATGTTAAAGACAATTCCAACCACAATTGATTGCTCTAGACAACAAACCTTAAAAATACTTAAACAATGTACAATGTAAGCTCTGAATGAAAATTAAAAAACATAAATCTTACCAACTTTGGCAGATTTAAGTTATTGGCCACAACTTCCTTCCCGTCAGCAACTCCAAAAGAGCAATCCTGTAACTATATACATCAGATTTCTTATTAAGCCTTGATGTTCTTGCATATTCTGGGTCAATGTACAAATGGTACCCATAACATATGTAGAGGTGTGGTTTTTGGCCAAGGAAATACACTTGGCAATGCCAAATTATGACTAATGTGTGTCAAAATTATAATCCAAAAGAATGTTAGAAGTCTTCACATCCCCGTGAACAATGCGTGGGTTACGATCGGAATGAAGATATGGCTATCCTTCTTCAACACCAAGAGCAATCTCTAAATGAGTGTTTCAGTCTAGCTTTATCTTCTTTGATGATCCTATACAAAAAAATAATAATAAAACAATTGTTAGATTTTCCAACAATCCATTTTAATACGAAGGTTATAGATTGATTGGACACTTCTATTTCAAAAAATGAATCTACAATGTACACCTGATCCATTTTTCTTAATAACAAAATCATTTTTCTCACCATATAGGATGTCCCACAGACTTCCGTTTACCATGTAATCATAAAACATCATATTTCCGAGTGGAGAAAGTGAACATCTATTCAAACTCTCAAGATTCTGATGCTTGATGATTCCAACAGTTTCCACATCAGTTTCAAATACAAGCAAGCTTAGCGGGTAGTGAATGTAGATTATCTTTATAGAAATTGGCTTATAATTCTTTAGATCACATTTATAAATAGTGCTTGTAGCACCATAGCCAATTACATATTTCTCTTTTATATTTTTTGTGATTGTCATTATGTTTTCGTACATGTAAAGAGCCATGTCCATGTGCAGTATGACCAACCTTGGAGAACCTAAATGTAACAAATAGATGTGTCAATAAAGAAATTGTAATAAGATATTGCTTTCTGATTTGTTGTCTGATAATCTATACAATATGAAATCATGTCTATCCATGTTAGTGTTAACACCTTGCTCCATGTTGTTTGTAGAGCCTTTTGTAAATACCTTTGGATGATTTGAATGGTACAGAGCTATAATTATGCACAATAGTAGTATTGAACTCTAACAGATGAAAACGATTGTTGGTTTTGAGATGGATGTTGTTTATTGCATTGGGCCACAATTTTGTTAGAAAACATCATATTATTTAAGGTTTGCCAATTTTTTTATAACAATATAATAATTTCTCGGAACACGACCTATTTAAAATATATTTATTATTTCTTGCATCAGTTAATTGATGATATCCAAAAACCATAAGAAACAAAACTGACTTGGTACACAGAGAAAAGTTGTGTTTATATCTACACCTGTCTGGAGGAAATAATGAAAAATTTATTAATGACAAGAATTTCCCCAGAAAAATTATTGTAGGAGAGGTTTCGTAAGAGAAATAAAGCCATTTACAATATTTTCTATTATTAGGGAAAGAGAATTAAATTTATTCCTTTCTCAACGACCTCCATAGATCAACTGACATGAAAAATGCCTTGCGACCGCATTTTATCCATTCATATGATTTGTTTTCTCGAGTGTTATGTTATGTAAGTATTGGAACTTAGCGGTCGCTAAACATTTTCTGTAATACTTACTTTTTTAATCTTTATTTTTGTAATTAAGAAATAGTTTAGCCTAGATCATGAAAATCTATTCCTTTCTCAATAAACAATAAAAAATAAGTGTAGAGTGCTATGTTCTGTAAGTATTCAAGCTTAGCGGTCATTAGGCATTTTCTTTTATACAAACTTTTTTTTTATCTCTATTTTTGAAATTAATAAACAGTTTAGCCTTGAGGCCGCTAATCTATTACTTTCTCAAAGACCTCCATAGCTTTCGACAGTAAACAATTTTCATATCTCACATATTTATCATCTAAATATTTTATGAAAAATTCCTAGCGCCCAATAATATCTATTACTATGATATGTTATTAGAGCGCTATGTTCAAAATAAGATATTGTTTAGCCTAGTTTCCGCCAAATCATTCCTTCCTGTAAGTATTCGAGCTTAGCAGTCGCTAAGAATTTTATTTAATACAAACTGTTGTTTGATCTCTATATTCAAAATTAAAAATCAGTTGAGGCTAAGCGAGCTACTAATATACTCCTCCTAATAAGTATTGATCGCTAATATTTTTCATTGATGCTCACCGATGTGTAAAAAAAAATAAACGATGCAGAGGTGTGTGCTTAACAGTCCCTGTGATGTTATATGAGCACCCTGAAAACATTTTTAATAACCATCTTTCTTCTCGACTATGCAAAGACCTCCATAGATTTCGATAATAAATTTTTTCCATATCTCACATATCTATCATCGAAATATATTATGGAAAATTCCTAGCGACCGCTAATATCTATTACTATGATTTGTTAATATAGCGATATGTTAAAATTAAGAAATTGTTTAGCCTATTTTTCGCACAATCATTCCTTTTTGTAAGTATTTGAGCTTAGTGGTCACTAAGCATTTTCTTTCACACGAACTGTTTGATTGATCTTGTTCAAGTAATGGAGCTTAGCGGTTGCTAAGTATTTTACTTGATGTACAAACCAATATTTAAATTTTGTGTTAGACACAAATAAACTTATGAGTAATATAGGAGTCGTGATATCTTTCAAGGCTATGTAGTTTTGCACTTGGTTGTGCAAGGATTGTATAGCCAATAAGATAAGATTATAGTTAATGAAAATACTAGTGATCGAAAACTGTAGAGATATTTATTTACATTCTTGGAAATGGCGAGGAGTGTAGAGGATAATGAACACTAGGCTTCTACTCAACAAATAGAGAAACAACATACGACACGTAGAGTTGTTCATTAACATGTAATGAAGAGAATAACCTTATCCTCGTAAAATATAAGTATTTATTATTTTGATTTTGGTGTTGCAAAAATATCATTCTAATAGAACTTAGCGAGTACTATTTCTTTCCTATCCATAAGGTACTCTCGAATTCTGGTGAAGCATAAAATTATGTTTTAGTTTTTCTAGAGTAAAGCGTAAATAACTCCAAAATATTGACGATCACAAGATATATTAGAAATTTCATGCCACATGTCAACATTTTAATGGATTATAGCTGTAACTTAATAATGTGGATTTTTATAGGTAAAAATTATTTGTTAATTCTATCGCTAATTAAAAATTTCTTAATAGATGTGTCAATTATATAATTGTGTAATTAATTGGTTCAAACTTGTAAGATGCCACATTTTATTGGAATTTTTTTGAATTAACGTGGACGATAGTTAAAAAATATCGAATTCGCACTCAATAAAAATTAATAATAAACAAGGCGTATATCGCTCTCTTAAAATTTAAATTTTTGTTTCCTAATGTTCACTTCTATTTTCTAAATGGTTTTTTATTATGCTTAAATTAATATTTGTCATTTTCCTTGAGTTCACAAAGAAAATTTTGTCATTGTCCCACTTGTTTCTAAAGTAGGTAAAATTAATAAATTTGATTTCCCGTATCCCTTCGCTATCCCCCGAATTAACACACATTATATTTAAAAATATCGAAGTCGCACTCGATAAAAATTAATAATTAACAAGGCGTATATTGCTCTCTTAAAATTTAAATTTTTGTTTCCTAATGTTAACTTCTATTTTCTAAATGGGTTTTTACACTTAAATATATATTTTTCATTTACTAGGAGTTCTCGAAGAAACTTTTGTTGTTGTCCCACTTGTTTCTAAAGTAGGTAAAATTAATAAATTTGATTTCCCGTATCCCACACTATCCCCCGAATTAACGTGCATTATATTTAAAAATATTGAATTCACAGTTGATAAAAAATAATAATAAATGAGACGTATATCGCTCTCTTAAAATTTAATATTTTTGTTTCCTAATGTTCACTTCTATTTTCTAAATGGTTTTTTTATCATGCTTAAATTAATATTTGTCATTTTCTCGCGAGTTCACAAAGAAACTTTTGTCATTGTCCCACTTGTTTCTAAAGTAGGTAAAATTAATAAATTTGATTTCCACGTATCTGATGATATCCCCCGAATTAAATGCACATATTAACGATGAGTGAATTTAAAGTACGATATGCGAAATCCCCGCATTAAATGCTAATATTTGAAATATCAAAATCCCACATTTTCGCTTTAAGAAGTCGAAATTCAAATTTTGAAATTTCCTATTCCCACTTTTTTTTAGTTTTGGAATTTATTTTGTTGAATGCATTGGGAAAAATGAAATAAGTTGGACAAATGTATATCGGGGTTTCTTTTTTATTTTAAAATCACAGAAAAGTAGCTCTTGAAATTAGAATACAACACCAGGAAGCACTAATTTATTGGTTTGAGTGCTCAATCCTTGATCATTTTTTTAAACGGTAAGTTGAGGCAGTGATTGTAATCTCATTTAGTAGCACACAAACAAGACAAAAATAGTGATTGTGGATATATCATAAGTACAAGTGCAGATTAGGAGGCCCACAAAGGACGAAATCAAAAGAGACAAGAAAAATAGGTTGCAGATAGAATCTCGCAGATATTGTGTTTTAGAGAGATTATGAAGCTTTAACAGACATTATCAAGTACGTAAAATTTTTAGATACAACTAAAATAGGTATTTATCAAAAGCATCTATGTTATTGTATGTGTACCATAGTAGATGGTGGGCACTTGCAGCCACTTTGTATTTGACTAGTTCTTGTGTTTGGCATGTGCAATGCGTCCCCGACTTTCCCTTTGGTGCCTTTGTAGTTCCATTTCATCTTCTTGTCAAAATGTGTTGATCTGTCTGAAACCACATTTTTGTCCACCCATGACCAAATATTTTGTAATCCCTTTTACAATATTTATTCTTTTCGAAAACCCATTTTTTATGTTCAACCATAGCTCAAGTATTCGTTTCTGTTAAACAGTTCCCTTTTTAGCCCTTTTATCTCTCTCTGGTTATTTTTGTGGATTTTTCATTCTCCTTCTTGCATTTATTATTTCCCGTAAGTGGTGGCATCTATCCCTAGTTACAAAACACAAGTCGCATATTCAATTTTTTTAAAATTGTAATGGTTTGATTTTGTATAGTTTAGGTAATCATTTTGACCTCATTTAATGATATTTTTTAATATGAAATAAATATTCATGACTAATTATTTCAATATTCAATGCTTACATGATTTCGTGTTGATATATATAGTTATTTATATTTGTTTTCCACGTAGAAATAGTTAAATGTAATGTCTTTAGCAAGTTTTTTTATGTTTAGTAAAAGGTAACATAAATATAAATGTTAATAATTCTATTTACAAACATATATTTCATTTTTCGGACCTTATGTTATGCCATATATTTTTATTATGCTACATATCATTGGTTGAGTTTAGAATTTTTTCAAATATATTAATACAAGATTGTACTCGTATATTTATGTACCTTTTTGTAAAGTCAATTAAGAAAAATGTTGTTTAACCTAGCTGCCACAGAGGTATAATTCTTCTTTGTTGAAAACATTCGTGTAGAAAAAAATAGTAACGACTTACTTGATAAATGATCCAATCTAAAGTAACAATTTTTAAATTCTAAAATACCATATTCCAAGACTAAGACTAGCGGCCACTAAGCTAGATGTTTACGACATTGCTAGCTATTATAAGACAACACAAGGCAACAATACTATACAACTAGTGATGACTCGCCTGAAAACCGAGCTAAGAACCATTATTATATTTAGATTTTCGTATTATGATATATCTGAATCCTAGCATGATATTCGAACCTTGGTGGCCACAAATGTTGAATATTAAATAACATTGGTGCACCATAACAAAAACTTGAGATTAGCGGCCGCTAGGATACTTGTTTCTTACATACAAGACATTTAGTAATGACCCGACTGAAAAACTAACTAAGCTCCTTTATTATATCTTGATTTTACAATACTACCTTCTAAGACTAGTGACTGCTATGGTGGATGTTTAATTTATTTCTTTGATGTTCCAAGACAACAAATATTCCAAGACAAGATTAATTTAAATGATTTTCTAGAATACACATATTTGAAAATAATTTTTCTTCATTGCGGATGTTGAGTTCAATATGTTATTCAAACTCTATCACATGATATTTGAAGCCTAGTGGCCATTAAGGTTGTAGATTATTCCACTGTGTTGGTGTAACATAACAAAGACTTGAGATTAGGGCCGCTAGGATAATTCTTGTCTTGCATTCAATATATTGATTAACGACTAGACTGAAAATTGAAAACTAAACAAAGCTCCAACAACAATTTTTTAGCTTGTGCCTCTGAGCACATCATGTTATTCAAAGTTTATTACATGATATTTCTAGTGGCCGATACTCGAATATAATTAGATAGTGCTGGTGTAAAATAACAAAGACTTGAGGTTAGCGGATGCTAGGATATTTGTTATCTTGCATGCATGAAAAGTAGTAACAACTCGCTTGAAAAAACTAACTATGCTCCATTATTATATTTAAATTTTACAAGACTATCTTGAGGTTAGCGGCTGCTAGGATATTTGTTGTCTTACATACAGGACAAGTAGTAACAACTTGACTGAAAAACTAACTATACTCCATAATTATATTTAAATTTTAAAATACTATCTTCAAAGACTAGTGACCACTAGGGTGGATTCTTACTACATTTCTTTCCCGAATACTCATAATTCCAAACGAAAAATTTAATCCTAGCGGTCACTAAGGTCAATAAGATATTCAAATTCTATCACATGAATTCCAAACGAAATTTTAAGCCTAGCGACCACCGGGTTCAATATGATATTCGAAGTCTATCACATGAGATTCAAAACCTATTGGCCACTAAGGTCGAAGATTATTAATTAGCATTGTTGCAACATCACAATTGGCTTGAGGTTAGTGGCCGCTAGGATAGTTGTTGTCTTGCATACAGGAAATTAGTAATGACTCGATGAAAAAATGAACTAAGCTCCATTATTATATTTAGATTTTAGAATATGATGTTCCAAGACTAGCGACCGCTAGGGTGGATGTTTACGTCATTTCTTTTATGTTCAAAGACAACAAATGCTTATTCAATGTTTATGATGTTCTAAGTATAGCTACCATTAGGTTGGATGTTTACTTTATTTCTTTGATGTTCAAACAAATATTACACGACATCACACATTTTATTGAATTTCTTGATTACAAATATTCCAAAATGAAATTTTCATCCTAACATCTGCATTGAGTTCAATATGTTATTCGAATTACACCACATGATATTCGAAGGCTAGTGGGCTCTAAGGTCATAGAGTATTTCGTCGCATTGGTATAACATAACAAAGTCTTGCAATTAGCAGCCATTAGGATAATTCTTATCTTGCATTCAAGCCCCTGTAAGCTAAATCTATAAAGATTGTTTTTACATTGATGGAAAGATATACAATAATATATAGATGCTTAGCGACTACTAGTCTTCAATTCTACCAAAAATTAAAAACTTGAAACAAACCAAATTTAATAGCGATTAATTGTTTAAATGGCCTAGTGCAACACATAACATACACTTATACTAATGATTTCTTGTATTTTATAATTAAAAGAGGGTTTAAGGTTTCCATTCCCTTTACATTACATATACAATTAGAGGATCAATATAAAAACCCAACTAATACATCAATAATTTGGTGAGAAAATTCGAGGGCCAATGCCAAAAACACACAAGGTTAGGAATACAAAAACCCTGGAAGAAGCAGTTTACAGTTTGATTCGATAACAATGGAACTGAAAACACTATGTAACAAAAAAATGATATAAACCGACAGTTTTATAAGCACTTATTTATCTCGAATCGATAACACTTCCGTAACCTCCACCTTAACGAGGATGAAAACGGTTTCTACTAGCGGTTCTAAAAAAGATGTTCTTTTCCAGCAGCAGCTCGACTCTTTAACAAATCATATGCCTCATGAATTTTCCGGTGAATAAGATCCCAACGTGTCGGTTCCTATTGCAGCAGAGTAGACGAAGAACATTCGGGTCAAGCAAGTGGAGTGACCTACCTCCCGTCGTTGATGCCTCACCTCATTTTTCCACTTCATACAATAAAAGATTTAAGACATGAAACCATTTGTACAACTCGAAAAATGACCACGTCCATGAAAGCTTCTGTTTATAGCAAGCATAAAAATAAAAGGCCACAATACACTCAAATATTTTTCCATTTATGCTTCCATTCCAACCATATAAGATGGCTTGATCCACTGACAACCCATCTCCAAAGCCCAATCCTTCACCGGATGTATGATAATAAGATGAAAAACGAATGTCAAATCAACTTCTACATTCAACCTCGGATGTGCCTCCAGGATAAAGATAGTCATTTCCAAGAACTCCCTCAATAGTAACCATGTCTTGTTGTGATTCAATCAAAAAATGGATTTCAAACGGTGACACGGAATTTTGGTATAAAATCCCATTTCACACACCAATGTGGAAAATTGCATGAAAGGAAACATTGGTTCGACCATGACAGAATAAATGAAATCTCGTGAGAGAAACCTGAAAGGTGTGAAAATAAGGGAGAGTGACTAGATAAATATATGGAGTCAATATGCCATCACATGCTTGTAATTAATATAAAGCTTTCTAGTGGCTTTAATATCAACCTTTATTGGAAATGGTGATGAGCCCGACCAATCAACATATTTATTACCAATCTTATCACAAAATGCTTTGTTAGTACCTCTCTTTTCTAAACCTTATACCAAAATTGAATCCTTACGATGGAGAGAACTAGTGATGGAGAGAACTAGTGATGGAGAGAACTACGGAGACGCGGTTTCTGCAGTTTTGGCTGCAGAATGTCTGCGAACTACGGTTAAAAATGCTGAGGAAAGGCTGATCTATAGCCATAACCGGACGTTTGTGGACACGGGTACGAACGATGCAAAAGTGGGAGGTACAATGTGCCATGAGTTTCTGCGATTCTGCTCGGAAAGTCTCTGCGCAATATGACAAAGTTTACTGAGGAAAAGCAGATCTCAGACCACAATCGGACGGCTAGAAAAGAAAATGAGGAAATGCTGAGATCTACACCTTTGGCCTGGAATAAACTATTTCAAAGCCCTAACCTCAAGGTGGGTCCGAAAATCACTGAACATTTTCATGGGAAATGGACAAAGAGGGTGCCACCTGTCTAAGGGTCCCAGATGGATTTGTTGATAGAGCCTTAAGCAAAACAAACCTCTCCCTTGTTGGTAAGTTTCTTGGCTCTAGACCTAATATTGATTTCATTAGAAAATGGGCTTTGAGAAAATGGAAACCTAAGGGAGCTCTGAACATTACCATTATGCCAAAAGGTTTTTTCTGGCTAAATTTAACCAGCAAGAGGATTTAGATTCGGTGTTACTGGGAGGCCCCTGGTGGCTGGGAAATATGGGTCTTTTTTTGAAAAAATGGTATCCGGGTTTTGATCCAAATACTAAAAATATAAACACCATTCCAATCTGGTGTAGGCTACAGATCGCCATCGTGCATCTATGGGATGATGAAATAATGTTAAATATTGCAAAATCCCTAGGTGCACCTATTGGGCTTGATGGACCCACAAGAAACAGATCCAGGCTTGCTTTTGCTCGGTTCTACATTCTCTTAGCCATAGATCGGAGGTTCCGGAGCACATAATCTTGAAAACTAGATTTGGATCCTGGTCCCAAAAAATTGAAGTTGAAACCTTAAGTTGTAAGCTATGCCATAGCATTGGTCACTCTGACAAAAACTGCTCCAAGAAGAAGACCCTCCCTTTGGATTCTGAACAGCTTGGGATAGGCTCAGATCTGAAAAAAGTTAGCAGAGATCCAAGCAAGGATAGGAAGATTGATGACAAAGGTCCCAGCCAGGAGGATTTGCAGTTAAATAGAAGGGAAAAAAAGAAAAAAGGGGGCTTTAGAACTCATATAAAGAAGCATCTTGTCTGGCGCCCCAAAGCTGCAACAATAGCTTTGCCTGAAGCTCCCAACAAAGAAGTTTTGGACAAATCTGTGAAGGCATCTTCGGATAAACCTTTTGAAGCATCTGTGAAAGAAGACTTTGTTAAGGTATCCATGGTAGTAAATGAACAAGATGGTTCAGTGAAGGTCAATCTAGTCCCTTCTGGATTAGAAGAGAAAGAAATCCAGTCATTCATTAGGGAGGAAGCTTGTAACAAGGAAGATATGACTGTGATAGAACCTTTGGAGATTCTCTCCTCTGGAGAGAAAGGTAATGTGGATCTGCTGCCATGCCCCCAAAGATTACAACAAAGTTGACTTCGCTCTGCTCCTGCAGCACTGCAACAACTTCGATCATATGCCTGACAGTTTTCATAAAGAACAAGAAGAAGGGGAAATTACGCCTACCAAGGAAAAGGAAGATCCAGACTCTGGATTCACAATGGTCATCTCAAAAAAGAAAAAAAGACTGAAAGGTTTTGAAAGGATCCCAGAATCATTATATAGTGATAAAAAAAAGGAAATTGACAATTGGGACACCTCTACTTCTAGAACAACCAGGTCTTCTGCTAGACGAATAGCTGACTTTGGAGGAAGCTCAAAAAGAGGAAGACCCTCTAAAAAGACTCTCAGAACTAAGAAAACGGAGAGGGATATTGCAGATGGTGTTCAGCGTCAACTGAACCAACAAGCAATCCCAACCACCAACCATTCCAAATGAAGATTATATCTTGGAATATTAGAGGCCTAAATGGTAACTCTAAGCAAAGAACCATCAAGGAGTTACGGGATTCCAGTAACCCCAGCATTTTGATTCTTCAAGAAACTAAAATGAAAGCAATGACCATGGATAATATAATTTTTTTTTTTGGGATAGCTCTGAAATGGCGGCTGTTGACTCTCAGGGAGCTTCCGGAGGGTTGGCTACTCTTTGGGATAGAAGGCACTGTACTGGTATGATTCTTAGTGATAATTTTAACCATCTTGCAGTTAAATTCGTCACTATTGAGAAAAAATGTGAATGGATCTTGTCTAATATTTATGCCCCTAACTCGCTAGTGGTATAAGAAAACTATGGGCTGATCTTAAAATCTTTAAACCAACATAGCTCGCTTAATCGGCTTATTATGGGGGATTTCAACTCCCCGCTAAACCTAGGCGAGAAGTTTGGGGGAACCTCCACCTTCTCTAATGGAATGGAGGATTTTGCTGATTTTATTGCTGAACAAAACCTCATTGATGTAGATCTGCATGGTAATAAGTATACTTGGAATAATAGAAGGTTGGGAAAGGAGTTCATTCAGGTGAGCTCGGATAGGCACTTATCTCAGCAAACTGGATTCTAAGCCAAGACTTTTACCTCTCTTCCCTTCCCAGAATTGGATCGGACCATAATCCGATTGCTTTAAGCTTCCTCAATTGGACTAAACCTGCAAGAAGCTCATTCAAATTTGAAAAAATGTGGATGGAGCATGACGACATCTATGATAGAATAAAAGAATGGTGGGAATGGAATGGTGAAGGCACACCGCTCGATTGATCTGGTTCAAAACTCAAAATGTCAAAAAGCAAGTCAAAATCTGGAACAAAAGTTTTTGGAAATATTTTCGAAAAAAAGAAAGAGTTAAAACAGAAGCTTTAGGATCTGGAGTTAAAAATGGATACCTTGGGAAGATCGGTTGAAGATGAAGTAAATGAAAAGAATATTCTTTCTGAGTTGCATACGATCTGCAGTAGAGAAGAGTCTTTTTGGCGCCTTAAATCTAGAGCTATCTGGCTTAAAGAGGGAGACAGGAACACAAAGTTCTTTCACATGACTACTCTAAAGCATAGAGCAAGTAACAGAATCCTAGAGGTTTCTAAAAACAATGGGAGTAGCACTAAAGATCCAAACAGCATCAAGAAACAAGCGCTTGAATTCTACAAAAATCTTCTTAAAGAGAAAAATGTCAGCAACCCTGAAGCTATTTCCTTCATGCTGGAGGCCATCCCTCAGAATAACATTGAGGACCAGAAATTCAGAGACATCACTAAAGCTGTCACGCTTGAAGAACTGCAAAAGGCTATTTTTTCTCTTGAGGGGGATAAGGCTCCTGGACCGGATGGGTTCTCTATTAATTTTTTTCAGAAGTTCTGGGAAATATGCTCGGAGGATCTTCTCAAAGCGGTAAATGAATTCTATAGAACAGGAAATCTTCTAAAAGAGCTTAATAACACGCACATTGTGCTGGCACCTAAAAAAATGGATGCAAAAGACTTCAAGGACTTCAGACCTATCAGTCTTGTTAATGCTATCTTTAGAATCTTCACCAAAATCATCACTACTAGACTGCAGCTCATAATGAATGACCTCATCTCAAGGCAGCAGAGTGGCTTTATTAAAGGCAGGATAATACAAGACGGAGTGATTATGGTGCACGAAACTATACATTCCATGGAAAATAATAAAAAGGCCAATATGATCCTCAAGCTTGATATGAATAAAGCTTTTGACAAGGTTTCTTGGGTCTTCCTTGACAGGATTTTATCTAAATTTGGGTTCACGGAAAAATTTAGAAAAATTGTTAAGTCTTGTATATCTACAGCCAGGTTCTCTGTGGTTGTTAATGGGGAGCCTGTGGGTTTTTTCACCAGCAGCAGAGGTCTAAGACAAGGAGACCCCATCTCCCCCTTACTCTTCATTCTCTTAGCTGACAGCCTTAGTAGAACAATTGGCAGAGCGGTTGAGAACGGCCTTTTAAATGGATCTAAACCCGCTTCATTCAGCCAAGCTGTCTCTCATCAACAGTTTGCGGACGACACAATCCTTCTTCTTCTGGCCTCAGTTGTGGAAGCTAAAGCTATTAAGGCTTTATTACAACTCTATGAATCTGCTTCTGGGCAAGAGATTAATTATGACAAAAGCACCATTTTTTTCTTTAACACCCCTGAGGAAAGACAGCTCAAGATTGCTAAAATTCTGGGCTGTAAAATTGGTGCTCTTCCAGCAACGTACTTAGGCCTCCCTCTTGGTACTAAGAAAGTCTCTCACATGGTGTGGGATGATTTATTGATGAGATTTCAGAAAAAGATGGCCGGTTGGAAAGGGGCCACTCTCTCTAGTGCTGGTAAGTGCCTTCTCATTAAAAGTACACTTCAAAGTTCTGCCCATCTATATCATGACACTTTTCAAAATTCCTTCTTCCTTCAGAGAGAAAATTGAAAGGATTCGGAAAAAAATTTATGGCAAGGCATGGAAGAGAAGTTCAAATTTCACCTCGTGGCCTGGGATAAGGTCTGCACCCCTAAATCTATGGGAGGGCTGGGCATAAAAAATATTGAGAAAATGAATGAGGCACTCATCGCTAAGATGGGCTGGCGATTGCTATCTGAGAAACAACCCTGGATTGATGTTATTAAAGCAAAATACTTGAATCAACAAGCTGTTTATTCCTATCTGCATGATGAACAACTACCCAATGGTTCCATTTTTTGGAATAATCTGGTCAAGAGTAGAAACTTCATCAAGCAGGGCAGCAAATGGAAAGTGGGGGATGGAAGTGAGATAAACTTCTGGGAGGATAACTGGTTCAGTGACAACCTCTTGGAGAGATTTGGGATAGCTAAGGACAGCCTTATAAGCAAGTATGGAACTAAAGTCAAGGACTACATTGAAGGAAATGGCACCAACAAGACTTGGAAAAGACTTTCTATGGAGAAAATTGAGCTGAAACAAATTACTTCCTCCCTTCAGATCTTTTAGATCTCTTCCTTTAAGTCACCTTGAATTCCAAGGATGAGCTGGTTTGGAGCAATTCACAAGATGGGAAATACTACCAAATCTGGTTATACCAATCTTTCTCACAAGAACTAATCGACTTTAACTCGGAACAAGATCTGGATGCCTGAGTTAACCCCCAAAATAAATTTTTTTCTTTGGCTGGCCATCAGAGGTAGAATTCTCACCACTGACAATTTGATGAGAAGAGGATTTATAATTCCTAATTGGTGCCACCTTTGTAGGAATGACTATGAAGACATTAGTCATCTGTTCATACATTGTGCTTATGCCAATAGAATTTGGAGCTTTGTTCTTTCTAAATTTGATGCTCTTTGGGTGTTGCCGAAGAACCTTAATCAGCTATGGAATCAATGGAACCCACCATTCAGACATTGTGCTATCAAAAGAATCTGGAAATTAGCCATCCCACACTTAATCTGGAGGATTTGGAAGGATAGAAATAATATCATTTTCAGAAATAAGAAGCAGAATTATAAAATCAGTATTGGCAAAATTTCTCAAGGTATCAAAGAGGACATGGCCAGATTTAAACCTCCCAAGAACAAGTGTTATCCTGAGAATGAAGAGCACATTTTATCTAATTGGCAGATTGGAAATTGGAGCAACCCTGGGAATAGTGTAGATAGATCTTTGATTAAATGGCATCCTCCTGACTCTAATTGGTACAAGATAAACTTTGATGGCGCCTCTAAGGGAAACCCTGGGACAGCAACTGGAGGAGGAGCAATACGAGACCATAAAGGTAATTTGATTGCTACTTATGCTGGAAAAATGGGAATTCAAACCAATCATTTTGCCGAAGCATTATCTGCTCTCTGGGGCTTGAGAGTTGCACGGGCTCAAAATATTCAGAACCTTATTGTTGAAGGGGACTCCCTTAATATCATTAAGCTTCTTAATCAGTCCTCATCTCCCAGTTGGAGTATTAAAGACTTTATCTCTGAATCCATAAGCATTAGCCACACCTTCAATAGTATCAGAATCATACATACTTACAGGGAGGGCAACAATCTGGTGGATGCACTGGCCAATTATGGCATTAATATAAATTTTACTGTCTGGGATAATGATAGTATCCCTAATCAGCTTCACAACAGCATCCATGCGGATCTTCACAAGCAAGCAATCTCTAGAGATAAGCCTTAATCTTTGGAGGAAAATCAAAATCATCAATTCTTTCACACGTGCTGCTTTATTATATATGGCGAGGCAAATAATATCTATTTCAAATAATAGCAAGATCTATTTAAGAAACTTCAAGTGGAGTTATCCAGATTTGAAAATCGCGCACGCGAGAGGTACAACAGCTGTTGATATCCGGATGCCAAACTCCATGAAAACCGATGATAAATACAATGTGATTGTTGACAGGGAAAGGGTTTTCACACGCGACTCCCCGCAGGCTCAGTTCAGCAATTACGCAGCCGTTCGTGAGAAGACCAACGGCTATAGTTCCCAGTCTTATGCGATCTTCAACAGTAAGAAACGAACTGTTCTTCACGCTCAGCGGCATTCTGGAAATTGTTGTAACCTGCACACCACTGAGAAGATGGGAGGACCTCCCTGTCAAATTGAGCCGTGCGCGGACCCTGATTGGAAGGAAAACTCTGAGCTTTGGAACATTCTCAGCATAGGCGGCTTCACCTAGCTTTGTTGAAAGGGTGCGCAGGACATGATCAAAGTATTTCAAGATGCTTTGCTAAGGAGTGGAAAGAGAGGACTATCGACTATGGGGGACAGAAAATTCTTGTCAATGAGAGCTCATTCTTTGAAGCGACGGCCTCACTTGATGGGTACCGCTTCTTCAACAAAAGGGTTATCAAAGAAACTGAAGAAAGAAGATTTGTGGAGGAAGATGAGAAGCTTATTTTTAGCACAGCGGGTCTGCTTGTAAGCTCAATTCCATCACCGTTTGATGAAGTCACTCGCATGATGATTCGTTTTATCTCCTTGGAAGGTAGGTTTGTTACTGTCCCAGCTAAGCATCTCATCTTTTTAAACCACTTCCGTAGGAATAGATTGGTTTGCTTCCCTCATTATCTTTTAAACTCTCTTGAGCGCTCCATTTTGGAGTTCCAGAAGCATACCCGGGTGGTTCCCTTGCATCAAGGGCTTATTTTGCTAATTCACAAATACTACCTTCTCAAGTACCCCGGTCTTCCTTCCTCTCCTAGCCCGGCTCCCCCTTTGATGGGCTCTCTGCCGCCGCCCTACTTCCCCGCCGCCCTGCTGCCTTCTGCTGCCCCCCGCCACCGGTGCTGCTACCCCCATGCCGGCTGCACAAGCTTCTCTTTCTATTCCTCCTGCTGCTGCTCCTGCCACCCACCTCGCCTCTACCTCTAAACGTCCTTTCACCAGGGCTTCTAGGAGACTCAACCTTGAGACTCTTGCTGTGGGGAAAGAGCCTATTGATCTTGACATTGCACGTGACCTGCTGAACATTAGTAGTGCCAGTCCCCGGGATGCACAGATGGATAACCCTTCTAATGAGACTGGAGGCCTTAGAGGCTGAGATGAAAATGCTGAAGGATGAGGTCAAAAACCTAGCTAAGCAAAAAGGTAAGAAAAGCATGGAGGGGGAAGGGAGCATTGACAACAGTCAGGTTGAAGACATATACAAAAAGCTGACCTCCTTGGACTCCCGCCTAGGGAAGGCTAAGACTAGGCATGATTACAACATTGCCGCCTTTAGGGCCATTGAGGAGTTCATCGAGGGTCATGCCAAAAGTGTTTCCAACCTCAGCGGTGTCCCGGCTGCACTTTGGGGCAATGAAAAAGAGAGCAAAAGAACCATCGAGGAGCTCGATAAGACGGATGCTGCCCACATGACCACTTTGGGTATGTTTCATGCTTGGAAAAAAGTCAAGATCAGTGTTGATCAAGCAGCCAAGAAGTAGTCCTGCATGCTTCTACTGCTCTCTATTGTTATTCTTACTATTTCTTGGTTGTCGTTTTTTTTTTTGCTGTTGTTTTGCTGTTAAGTCTCGTTTGTGTAGCTGTTTCTGGGCTACGTTGAATTTCATTGTAATTCTCGGACTTGGTTAGTTCTGCTATGTTTCTCACTCTTATTCCGGCTTAAAGGCCTTATTTTGTATTCAAGGGTATAGTCCCTTTCAAAAAACTATTTGCCATTAATAAAAAATAGATTATATTTAAGGTTCAATTTGGAGTTAATGACAACATACAAAGGGAATTTTATTCACACAAGATTGATTTTCCCTGACAAGGTCAACTTTTTTATGGTGGTGTTAGCAATAATATGGGAGTCTCCTGTAATAATTAGTTCATTGTTATTCGATTCATTAGCCAAGGACCAACAATGTTCCAAAGACTTAAACTTACTGATTTATACATTTTATACTTTACTAAATTTCTAGTCATTAGTCAAGTTATTAATTATGAGGGTAGCCTCTGGAAGAGGATCACCCTTTAATTTTTGCGTCTAAATTGCCATACAAGCTTCGAGGATACTTCTTCTACTACTATGATTTAACCTTTCCTATCTATGTGGCTATGTTTATTACCGAAATTGTTTATCTTCACAATACCAAAGCCTTCCAAATTTCATTTTAGGAAAATTTGAAAAGGTGATTTTTTCGGAGTGGGTCATGTCCTGTTCGCCTAAAATATACAGTATATTTTTTTTTTGGGGTCGGCTTTCGCCTTCATTTGAAAACATCTCCTATAAAAACCTAGGTGATTCATTTGGGTAGTATACCACAAGTAGCTTACCAAATTACCAATACCGTGAAGTTTGAACTCGCATACTCTTAAGCACCAGAGATTGTTGTTAGCTGTTAGGGTTAGTTGTTGATGCATGATAGGGATATAGTTGACGTGATGACAAAGAGGTATTGCAGACACGTGACAAGGAGATATTGCAGATGCGCGACAAAGGGGTAAGTAGTTGACACGTGAGAGGAATAGAGTTGACGATGGCGACAAGCAGAGAGAGCGACACGACACAGGTGAGTCGACATGACAAGGGATAAGAGTTGACGCGTGACAAAGACCTCAGATAGTGGATGCCTTGTGACGTGATGCATGTTTCATTGACACCTTTTGATGCCTGACGCCTTGTTGATTATGCGATAGGATTATTGACACTACATGACAAAGGGTTAGTTGTTGATGCATGCAACAGGAGTCGCTACTTGGTTCTTTTGCTGACGCAGGACTCTATTTCGAAATAATGGAAGGTGCTAGTCCTAAGAATGTGAAGACCCTAAAAGTAACTAAGAAATCTTAAATCATTGTTCAAGTATTTTGGAAACTCTATGGATACAAATATTGAAAATACCAACAACCATAAAGATGCCACCACAAAGAATCAGAATACTGACTGTGTGGAAGGTATTATTGAGGTGGACATGCATTTATGCACAATATCAAACAAATGACACCTACGATAATATGCCAGATCTTGAAGATATTCTTCCTGTTGGGGTGCAACCAGAAGTGCATCAAGATATCACACATACAAATACTCAGCAAAATGGAACACAAAAATCAAATTCAAATTCCGGTTCATGAAAGAGGAAACCAGGTGATTGTGATATTGCTCAAAATTCTACTCAAAAAAGTAAAACATTGAAAATGAACAAGAATATGTGGACCATTGGCAAGTCATACAAGTTTGATTGGGCAAGCTAAATTTCCATTTATCGAACCTATACAATCATCTAATTCTGAAGAGATCCCATCTGAATGTACATGTACAATATGTACATGGAAATTGGGAAAGCAACAAAAATGCAAATGAAGTGGACACTATAGAAAAACATTGTGGAAAACAATATTTGACTATAATGGGGCGGATGGCCAGAAAATCAAAACACACAGTGGAAAATGAAAAAGAATGCATGCATGTTAGATACGCAAAGTGGAATATGAGGCAGAGCAGAAAAAACACAGACATCTCTTGGAAAAGGGAGGAACGATCACATCGCATATTGGTAAGATGAATCAAACAAATCTACATGCAAAACTCATACAATTCTCTACTCTATTTCACATACTAAAAAAAGGAAGACCGATTTGGATTTCCTCGATTTCAAAGTTTTGTATCAATATAATGGAATGTTGAACGTACCTCAGTCTCATTGGTCTGAAAGTAGTGGATGGGAAATGGAAAAATGCCTTTCGATGATAGAGAAGGAAGATTTGAAAGAGAATGTAAAAAATCAAAGTTTATCTCTCTTTCAATTGATGAAGTGACAACAATCGACAACACTGCATGGGTATGTATCCACATCTATACTTTAGAAAATCATATAAGGACACCTCATCTGTTGGGTGTTATGAAAATGGTTGAAAATTGTAATGCCGAAAACCTACATAAAATAGTTGTTTCTCATTTGAAAGATATTGCTGGAATGATTGATTATGAAATTGCTATGAAGTTGGTATGCATTGGAGCAGATGGTGCATCTATCATGCAGGGTCACCGAACAGGGATGTGTGTTAGATTACAAACAACAGTGGCCCCATATATGCTACCAATTCACTGTATGGCTCACAGAATGAATTTAGCGTATAAAATGGTAAGCAACCACGAAAATGTTGCTAAATTAGAAGACCTTATAAGAGAACTTCATGCCTATATGGCAAGCAGCCCAAAGTGATTTCTTGAGTTCGTAAATTTGCAATTGGAATTACAGATGGCAAAAACTTCTGAAAGATGTTGAGACTAGATGGATCTCTTGTATGAACTTGCATGCAGAGTTCGTGAGGAGTATCCTTTGTTGGTTGGTTTCATGCACAAATACCATCATGAAGTTGATAGGGCGAGGGACTTGTTGTTCCATTTAACTGATTTGGAGACATTGCTTACATTGGTTGGTATTCTTCCAATGTTGCAGGAGATCAATACACTGATGAAGCATGCACAGGAAGATTAATCTATATTGTGGATTTTATACGGATGAGAAAAATGGTATGTCAAAGTCTTGATATCTTGTACTATTCCCAAGATAGTTTTGATACACCTATTTTTGAGAATTGGAAAGCTTTATTAGATCTTAAAAATCCCAATAACTATTTGAGATTTAATATCCATGATCACCTCTGCATCACTATTAATGGGAGGGACATACCACTGCACATTTTGCAAAAATGTCAAGATATTACAGGATCAGAACGAGAAGATGTTCTCGTGACACGTAATCTCTTTGAGTTTGTTATAGTTGAAACAAGAATAAAGCTTAAGAAAATTTTCAGAATCCTTATCATCATAAATTAGAGAACGTTTCTCCAAAGATAAAA
This sequence comes from Taxus wallichiana var. yunnanensis, assembly GCA_018340775.1. Lineage (NCBI taxonomy): Eukaryota > Viridiplantae > Streptophyta > Pinopsida > Cupressales > Taxaceae > Taxus > Taxus wallichiana. Next base: position 349,156,084 of record CM031237.1, read on the forward strand.
TTCTTGAAGCCATGGGTGTGATGAATCCTAATTTTTGGAATACTGAAGGTGGTCGTGTTGACTTTGTAAGAAAGCATTTCCATAAATCCATGGGTACAATAATGGAACATTTCGCAAAGACTTCAGAGTTCAAGGGTATGGAAATCAAAGGTATACTGAATGCTGATTTATTAAAATTTCAATCAACAAATTTTGCAACAACAATGAGGAACCAATATAAAAATTTAGACGAACCTTCTGAAAGTGGTGCTATTACAAGGTCTGTGGCGAGGAATCTATCAAAGTTCTATCTTACAAGAAGATATCAGTGAATATTTCAGATTATATGAGTTATGCCAAACAATGATTTTGGGGTCTGTGGAGGACGAAAGGGTTTTCAGTGCACTATCATTTATAAAATCAAAACTGAGAAACAAGTTGGATAAAAATATGGAAAGTTGCATGAGGTGTTATGTTTCTCGATACTCCATGGAAACCTTTCCTTTCGACAGAGCAATTGCACATTGGAATTCCCTTTGCATGAAAGAAGAGGTGTGAATAATACAACTACAAGTACAACTGTTCCCAACGTTGAGAGTGGAATTGGCGCATCGTCACACTCTACAGAAGAGAACATCGAGTTTGAAGAAGCTATTGATAATGGATTGTTTCAACTTTAAATAGGTATCTTCTTCACCTTAATCTTATTATTTTTTCACTTTAAATTTTTTTCAGCTCTTGTTATCATTAAAGATGTTACAGGTCTATATATTTACATTTATTTAAATACAATCTTTTTCTTTTTTTTGAAAATGTGGGTTGACATCCATCCGAGGAAGCTGGTACTTCTCGGGACTGACAATGTCAGGAAACTCACCCATCTATCTACTAATCCATTTCTCGTGTTGAGTTTTCTTAAAACAAAGATCTAGCACATTACCAGTGATGATTTCACAACAATCTAAAACACTAGAGGTAAGTTAAACCCTATCATATCATCTTTCTTGATTTCTTACAATTATGTTTAATTTATTTTTTATATTTGCAAAATGCTTTGATATATTTTTTAAACTTTGTGGGATAAAATGACACAATTGAATTTTATAGAGGAAGATATTTCCATACTATACAATTCATAATCCACGATCCATTATACAATTTATAAATCTACGTCCACATAAAATTCATCATCATCCATATATATCATATCATCATCATATCATTATCATAATCCTGACACTACAATTATTATTAAAACAATTATTTATCTATTTTAAATTTAAAGAAATGTCTCTGTCCTAACACATTCCATTTTTTAAAAACAATTCATGATCATATCATTACAAGTATATCCATTCTAATGTCATCTATATCCATTCTAATGTCATCTATATCCATTTTAACACATTCCATTTATTTATCATCTATATCCATTCTAATGTCATCATGATCATATCATTACAAGTATAGAGAAGAAGAATTATCTTAAAACAAGTTTAAATGTCTAGAGAAGAAGAATTATCGTGCTTGAAGCTAAATCTACGTCCACATAAAATTCATCATCATCCATATATATCATATCATTATCATAATCCTGACACTACAATTATTATTAAAACAATTATTTATCTATTTTAAATTTAAAGAAATGTCTCTATCCTAACACATTCCATTTTTTAAAACAATTATCCATTATCATCATTCATCATCATCTATATCCATTCTAATGTTATCATGATCATATCATTACAAGTATAGAGAAGAAGAATTATCTTAAAACAAGTTTAAATGTCTAGAGAAGAAGAATTATCGTGCTTGAAGCTAAATCTACGTCCACATACAATTCATGATAATCCAAGTAAACAAGAAACATACGTCATCATGATTCATCCCTATCTAATGCAATCACCATTAAGAGTAAACCAAAAAGCATAAACTCCATATACAATCTAAAAATTCTATACATAATATATAGGAAGTTAAAAAATTAAAGATTATATAGTATTTCAAATTTTAAAAGGCTATCAAATCCAGATAATAAAATTCAAATACCATGACCACAACATTCAATGTTTCAAATTTTCAAATATAGACTCAATATTTAAAGTTTCCACACTCAATAATAAAAATTTTCAACCCTCTTTTTTTGTATCCATTTCAACTCCTGTGCTCCTTTCCCCAATGGTTTCTTTCCCGTGGCTTTACCCCTTTCCCCAACGATAGAAATAACCATAACTTATAAGATCTTCCGCAACACTGTCCAGATTTTTTAAAATTCTTTCTTCTTGCTTTGTCGCATCTCCATGGGACAACAAATTTGGATCAGCTGCTGCCTTAGCTTTGAATAATATTTCAAGGTCAAAGCCGTGCTCTTTAATTATCCGCTTTAGTGTATTGTTTTGTTTGTTAACCAAAACAATATTTTCCTTCAAATTCTTTGTTGTGGATAAATTGTTCTTCGTTGTTTCCAAGTGAACTTGGAAAACCTTTGCTTGACTCTTCAAATTTTCATATTTCAACTGCACAAAAAAAGTAATGTCAATTCAACATATTACTAAAATAAGAAAATTTCAAATTAACAAAAAATATTGTTTGAAAGTGATAATACTTACAACCGCTCTATCTCTCTCGGCATTTGCAACTGCTACTGATCCTTGTCCTTAGACCATTTGTTAAAATATGCCTGGGCCTCAACACTAATATTTTCCAATTTGTTTAATGTCTTATCCAAAATGTCATCTTATAGTAGTTGTTATACGTGATAGTCCCACTTCTTACTTGGGTAAGTAAGGAATCCATCTTCGCAGGTTGATTCTGGACTGCAACGTATAAACTATCCCTTTGCCAATAATTTTCAAAATGACTAATAATCTCATTGATAAGTACTTTAGCCCTTCTCTCCCATTCTATGAGCTGAGTGATATGAGGTAGAATAAACTCACTGACATGGGATTGACAATCATAACCAATTAAGTTCTCCAAAGGAAAAGGTAGCAACTGTTCACCATCTGTATCTGATGAAGATGATCTTGCTGGAGAGGTATGGGGGCTTTCTGATCAACTGCTACTTGTTTCTACCTTTGGGTGGCCTGATCCTATTTGTGATAAAATTAATCAAGATTCAGATAAATAAATTTAAATGAAATGTAATTCAATATGGTAAAGTATGTTGAAATTGAAGTATACCTGCTGGCCTTGAATCATCTCACGGGTATTGAAAAAACCAGTTGGGTCATTGCTATCAATGCCCAAATAATCTTCATCTAAATTTATATTATTCAAAACCGATATGCCCGTTGCACTGGGCAAGCCACCAAGTGAGAGGGTTGGAATTCAAAAGGAGGAGGCAATGTTTAGTGTCCCGCTAGGGGCCGGAGCAATTGGCATGCGTTTACCAATGTTCTTTTTCCCTGTTCCTCTGGTTGGCATTTTAAATATTATTGGTTGAGGGGGGGTCGGTGCCACTGTTTGAACAAAAGGACTGCAATGTGCTGAAAAGTTCAAGAAAAAACATGAAAAACTAGAAAACAATCCAAAAACTACGAAATTAAACGAAGTAGTATTCAAAAGTTGTACCTTGTTGTCGAGGGGTAGTTTGTCGCGGTGCTAAGGGTGGCCATGTAGGAGTAGTAATTGGTGGTTGTTGAGAAGATACGAATGCATGTGACTGTATATTGAGTGAGTTGGGGAAGATGGTTGAGTTTCAAAACACGCGTATGGTCCAAAGTCCCTGCAATGTCATCAACATTGAATTGTATGTCAATTCAATTGGTTAAAATTTAAATTGGAAAATAAAAATACAAATTTGGAATTTGTAAATAATATATGAGAAGGTATTACTTCTTTGGTGTTTAACGAGTTCAAACTGTTGAGGGTTCGGAGAGGAGTGAGCTTCCATTTCAGATTGGGAATCTCCGAAGCCTCAGCGTGTTGTTGGCCTCTTCCTCTTGATAACACCTTTTTCGGGAAGGGCTTCAATAAATCTTCTCTGCAAACCGTAAATTGTTAATAACTATGCAGTGTAATGTCGAAAATTGAAATACAAACTAAATAGTTTATACATGTTGTTCTTCAAATGGAATTGACAACTTCATCAACTCCTCGTCAGTGCAAGTAGGAATTGGTTTGTCTTTTAAATTTAAAAGAGCCTCGTAATAAAGGCCAAGGAGATAGTTTGTGGAATAAATGACAGGTTTTTCTGAAAGCTTTGAATTTGTTATGTCAGTTCTTTTTTTTTTATAGATAGGTGCACCAATCAAATTTTTGTTTTGAGATAGTGGCAACTATGTATGTAATGGCCCAGTTTGGTATATCTGTTTTCCGACCCTGCAAAACTATTCTGGATTGAAAAAGGAAATCATTGCAAAGCAAGAAAGTGGTGTGTAATTGCTTGCATGTATCCACACCATGCCTGGATTTATTGACATGAGCTGCAAATGCCAAAAAATAGTGGGAATTAATATAACATTAAATTGTATCACAATAAAAAATAGAATAAAAAATGATGAATGAAAATGAATTATACTTACAATCAACATGGAAACCGAACGTTGATTCGAGATATTTCTTGTCGTCTTCCACGAGTGTTGCCTTCATTGTAACAAATTGGTAAATTTCTGAATGGAAGGCCCATAAACCGATGGATGTCATTTGCTTCGATACCGAATTGAAACATTGGCCATCATTCAGAGTAACATAAAAAAGGCCATCCTCTGTATTGTAGGACGAGAGAAGGTAATTCAAAATATCTGGGTCTGTTTCAAAATGGGGCATCTCAACGAGCCCACTAAACTCACACGCATCGATCAAATCTTTATATTCGGAAGACATCTTTAAAACAGTATGGATGTGGGGGCACAAAGGATTCCTGTAGATGATCTTGCCCATGGATAGGACTGGATTTTCTTCTTGATTTTTGTCCTAAGCTTGTGGTTGGGAAGCACTTGAAGTCACCATTGTAGTTGTGTTGTCGTCTTTGACAATGATGGATTCCTGTAAAAAAAATGAGAGCCGGAAAGTGTAAATGAGAAAATGACTGATGAGAGGGTATTTATAGGCCAAATAAAGCAAAATGGCCCCTTATTGACGCATGTCAATAACCCATTGACACGCATGTCAATGATGGTCCTTATTGACGCATTAATGGCCCCTATTCGACACGCGTCAATGGCCCCATTGACGCGCAAATGGCCCTATGACACGTGCATCAACAGGGCCATGGCGTGCATCAATAGGGGCATCGATGACGCATCAACAAGGTCATTGATGCGCATCAACAGGGCCATCGACGCATGTCAAAAATGTGTTGGCGCATCAACACATGCACGCGTCAATAAGGCATCATGATGACATGCATCAATGAGGTCAATGATGGGACCATTCGACATGCGCATCAGGGTTAACAATGTTGGTCGCATCGATGGTGCGCATGTTTGGAACTCTGTGTCAACGGCCATCGACACTGGTGAAAACGAATCTTGACAATCACCTTTCGACTGAAATTGTTCAGGGATATTATCAATTTTCCACCTCAATCGATGCTTCAATGAGGTCAATTGATTCTGTTGATTTGACGTCAATAAGGGTCATCGACGTCATGTGACGCACGTTGCTTTACTTTTTTATGGCGTTATTAGAAATAATATGGGTCTAGAATAATTAATTCATGACATTCGAGCGTCAATGGTGCATCGATGCCTAAAACTCGTGGTTTCTTGATTTGAAAAATTTAGTGAAAATTTGGTTTTGAATATCAAGTTATTGTCAAATTCACCTTTCACGCCCCGAAATTGGTTCCGGGATATTCGCTAGGTATTTTCCACCTACAATTTTTGTTTGGCATTATGTCATGCATATTTTTTTCACATATGTGGCATCATTTGATTGGGTGATTGTTTGATGTGATTCGATGTGACACATTTTATCGGCTACTTTTTTTCAAATTTTAAATGAGAAAGTGACATGTATTAGTCCCTAACTTTACATCTACCCTCACAATTATTGGTCCATGCTCAGCTATTGGCTCCTCTCCCTTACATTTTTTGCACAATATATCAAATGAGAACTACTAAGGCATCAACCTTCTCGAAGGTGTATATTCAAGAGACTTGGCTCTGTCGGTGGTTAGTCGAACAAATATACTATAATTACAAATAATGAAAATAAAGCTATTGAGATTGTTTTTTACATCATTAAAATGGATTCCTCGACAATGTAGAGGCTAGTGGCTGCTAGCCTTCTCATCAACGAATAATTGGTAAACATAAAACAAGCATTTCTCTTCACAACCTCTTGATCATTTATTCTGAGCAAGATTCATCTTCATCTTCGCCCTCAATTTTTAGTAAATTATTTAGGACTATTTTGTTTAATGGGTAATTTATGGAAATATGTAGGGCCAAGATGATTAGGATACATCTTCAAGTTTAAAATATGTACTTCTATTATTATGTTCTAACTCTTATATTTGTTGCTAAGGTAGACAATGAATTTTTATTAGGTCTATATTTTTGAAAAAAAAGTAGAGCCTAGTGAGCACCAAGCCACTCCTTTCAATAAGCAATGTATCTTAGTGGTTGTTAAGCATTTTCCTTGATAAGAATTGACATGAATTATGTGATATGACAATATATCCAACTAGTAATACATAAGGATTCATCCTTCCGATTGTTATTCTCGAAGTTAAAATGGATTCTAACAAAATATAGAGGAAACTACCTAAGGAAGTTAGACAACTTAGCAAATCACCAAGGATTTTCCTTTATTTTATGTTCCAAGACAAGAGAATATAAAAATATTCCAAGAAAAAAATTTATGGATTTCTGAATATATATAATTAATTTTTTTATACCCAAGTGGCGTTGAGTTCACTATGATATTCAAAGTATACTACACGTTAGTGACTACTAGGATATCTGTTGTCTTGCATATAGGAAAAGTAGTAATGACTCCATTGAAAAAATAATGATGCTTCATTATTGTATTTATATTTTTCAAAACTAGCGATCGCTAGGTGGATGCTTACTACATTTCTTTGATGTTGCAAGACAAGAGAAGACAACAAATACTCCAAGACAAGAAAAATAGTTATGATTTTTTGAATAGAAGTAATTCAAAAAGTAATTTCAAGAGAATAAAATACACATAGTCAAACACATAATCTTAAGCCTAGCGCCCACTAGGTATATTAGCCACCTTCTAGGATCTAGCAGGACGTCGGGGTTGTCCATGTTTTGTTTTTATTCGATCACTAATTTTAAAATAAGAAACTATTGAGGCTTGATACTAGGAAACCATTACTTTCAATTACTAATTGAACCTAGTGGTTGCTAGGCATTTTCATTTTTACTAGTTGATTTCAATTATGTGATATACATGATATATCTTATGAGAACAATAAAAGGTACCTAATTACAACACCTAATCACATCACGACATGTAAGATTTGTTATTATTAAATATTCAATTCTCAACCATTATCACTCATGTTGGATTCCAGGTTTCCATAATTAAGTAGTGTAACTCAAATATGTTTTTACAGTGATGGGAAGATAGCCATCAATCCACTAGTATCTCCTCTATCCTAAAACTATGTAGATTGTTTTTTATAATGACGACAAGATATCCTAGAACATATGAATCTTTGGAGGTCATTTAGTCTTCACTTATAGAAACAAATTGATAACTCAAGACATACGAGTTGAATGTAACGATACTTAATTTTAACACATTTGTTCTTAAAACTTAATTTTGTAATATGCGAGAAAATAAATTTACTATTTCCTCTTTCAATGCAGAGTTTTGAGAAACAATGTCTTGCTATTTTCAAATTGGTTAGGATAGAGAGTCTTTCGACAAAATGACATTTCTATTTTTACTTGAGGACATATGGATAAAATGAACAACAAACTTTGAGTTATTTAAATCAGGTGGGCTTGCTTGTTATCCTTCTAAGGATAACCAACCTAAATTTCAGGAAAACTCATTGACAAGGTTCATGGCGAATTCCTTCGGCTGTAAGAGAAATGACAAACGACGAGCTATCAATTCTAGCGGATAAAGTGTAATTAGGGAAATTATGACTAACTGGCTCTATTGAAGCAGGTGTCATAGTGGATACTTTTGATTCTTACTACCAAAGAGTAAAAGATGATAGAAGAATGAGAGGAAAATTTCTAAAATATATGAAAAGTAAATATCCAGGTAATATTGTATTGGTAGAATGCACTGAAAATAATATTATTGAAAAAATTGGTCTGCATGAATCTCACTACCACCAGTTGTGTGTACTCTTGGGAGAAGAGAATAAAGGAAAAGAAAAGCTAGTTACGGAGGAAGTGAAAAATCATCAAAAAGAAAAAGGTTAGCTTAAGCGGTAGAGGTTCTCAAATGACAACTCAAACAATTATAGAAAACTACATTATTTCAATGGAAGAACAAATTCCAAAGCAAGGATGGAAGACACCAAAGAATTTACCTATCAATGTGCATATCCCTTCCAAACTCCAATAAACATTATATTTTATTCCATCAACTAATCCATTCAATGCAGAATGTGTGATCATAGATTTTTGTAATTTTTCTAGTGTACTAATTTCTAATGCAATAATGGACCTACTTACAATTGTTGGATCTAGTCTTTTAAATTATGTTATCATTGTGCTCTTACCTTTTTCTTCTTCAACAATGTTAAGAGAGACAGTAAAAAAATACATGTAAAAAGTTAAAGACAAGGGGGAATTAGTTATGGAAGGTTATTATGATTTTATGACAACAAGTGGAAAATTTAAGAGCTTGTGTCTTATGTACACAATAATTGATGTGCACAATTGTGATGTTGATGATGGGGATAGAGCAAAAATCGCCATGGATTGGATGGATAAACCGCGCAGTAATTTGTGAATGCAAGAGAAATCATCCTACGAGGAAAGACACATCATTTTCTTTACAAGAGATCTTATTGGTTTTAGTCACATATGCTCACTCGATTCGATTCCGAAAAATTCTCCGGTTTTAGTGTTATACGGTGGTAGTGTTACAAAGTTGTATGCTTTAGTTGACTTGGGTATATTTGCAGTTTTTTTATTGTTGACGCATGATCAAGAAATGTTCTTAAAACATTACTATTCTCATTTGAAAAATGGTACATTGATTAAGATCATTTAAAATAATTATATTTATTTAATGCATTTGAATTGATACATACAATATTAATTAAGACAACCAACCAGTAGAGGAAGACACCGTCTCTTCCTCTCCACATACAAACAAAGGAGATGAAGTTGTTCTTAACATGTCACAACCAATTCAACTTATTGCCCCAGTTGTCTCTGACCATCTATCCAATGAATCTGTAAAAGGTGAGTGGGAAATACTCATATTATAAATGTATCACTACAAGAAGTTTTTGATTGTCATTGTTTACATGTTTTTAATAAAACTCCAATTTTTCCATATTTAATGAAAAATGGGGAGGCTATTGGCACGTCACGCATGAACTTGCAGACAAAAAATGGTATGGTAGTCATGTACAATTATAAACAAAACCATTTATAAGCCCCTCATATTTGTAGGAACCTATAGCAAAGTATTTTATTTGTTATATGTATTACCCTAGCGGTCGTTAACATACATCTTTTAATTAGATTTATTTTGAATTGAGTAAATTTTTGGTCTATTGGTTAATATTAAATTAGGGAAAATTGAAAAAATTACTTCTATACAATTGGCTAGTTGTGGTGCTAAGCTAATCAAAGAATGTCATACCAACCATAGTCCAGAAATAATGGGCTAGCCTAGAAGTCACTAATATACATCAATATCTATGTAATATTTTCCATCAAAGGTTTTTTCATTAAATAGAAGCAAGTTATATCATAAATTTAATTACGTTGCCATGGTATTTACTTTCAATTGATTAATGATTTTTTATTGGTTAATAATAAAATACCGAGAATAGAAAACACAAATACTTCTGTGTAGTTGGCCATTAGCAATCGCTAATGACCAACAAAGAATGTCAACCCAAACATAGTCAAACATTAATGGCTTATGCCTAGTGGTCGCTAATATACAACTACATCTATGCAATATTGTAAAACAACAAGTTGTATCACGTATTTTTTTACATCAAATTAAAATTTATTTTGAATTGATTATTGTTTTTAAAATAGAATGTGCATCACAAGAACCTGTAGAGGGGGAGTGCGAGGGAATCCAATTGGGAGTCTCAATCAGTAAGTGTTAACATTATTAAATTTTGATTATTTGAATTGGTTAATATCAAATTGTGGACAATTGAGAAAAATTACTTCATACAGTTGGCCAAAAGGATTATTTAATTATTTTAGATTTGGAGGGTTTGCTCTATGAGAAAACCAATCCCTTAAGGAGTTGGAAATCAAGTTCGGTAAGGAGTCTATCAACTTCCAAGGTGGGATCAAGGAATTTTTAAAGATACTAGCAACAAAATGTGAAGTGGGATTTTGGTCTAGCTATCTCTCTTCTACCAAAGTTGAAAAGATGATTAAGGATTTGAAAAAAAAAATAGTGGTTGAATTCAAACTAGTTATTTTTTTGGGTAAAGAACATTGCTATGTAGAAGAAAAAATTGCAGTAAAAGATCTCCAAAAGATTTGGAGTAGAGAGGATATTGTTTTTGGCCCTAGAGACACATTGTGTATTACAATGGGCCCAAAGGGAAACCCTCTGAAAATTTTATGGTGGGGAGGAAATCCAATGAAGAAAATTGTTTCAAAGATAAGTGGTTGATGACCAATTTGTACAAAAACATATCACATATATTGTCTTAGGGTTTGAGTGTTGTAGAGGGCATCCAAAAATTGCGAAAACATAAAATATATAACTATTAATTATTCTAAATTTTTTAACAATGATATTCATTCATACAGTCATATGGTCACTCTTTATTTTATATGTTGAGATTACAAATTTAAAAGTTGGCAGTATTTATATCTTCACTATGATTGAGTTGATATTATAGTTTTATAAGTTGTTTGTGTGAATTACCCAAATAAAATATTTGAAAGAGGGATTCGTGAGAACCGATGTCGAAAAGTGATGCACCACAACGAAGTTTCACTCCGATGGTAACGTCAAGCCAACACAATATGCAAGATTCAAAATAATGGAAAGAAGATTGCAAGTAAGAAGAATGGGTCTGCTCATACTCATAGATTGAAAAATAGGAAGTACAAATAGGGGTGTTGTGTAACCCCCATGCCTAAACATGGAAAGAACTCAATGACACCACTGACGCATATGACGTTGACTGACGCATATGATGCCACTAGAAGAGGAGTTACAATTCCAAATAAGGAATGTAACTCCTATGACGCATTGACGCAAATGACAATGTCAGATTCTATGACAGAATCTGACACTTGTCATTTGACTTCCTAAGACCTATGACTCTCGCAAGGCAAGATGACTCACCTAGGTGATGTGGACGATGACTGGACAGTCACACACACCAACACCCCCCCTTCATCGAAGCCGAGGAAGAGGTCAAGGTAAGCTAGAACAGAAAAAGAAGACTCCCCTAGACAACTAAGAAAGATGTGTCAATGGGCCCCGACAACTAAAGGCCTGATAAGGTGCCCATGTACAAACAACATCTTTCTGGAAAGAAGAAGAGGAGAAGAAGGAGGACTATATAGCCCGAAGAAGATGGGCGGCTGCAGCAGACCTCACCCCAAGAAGAGACCGCAAGTGAAGAAACTTCACCTCAGTGAAGGGCTTGGTGAAAATGTCTGCAACCTGATCAGTTGTCTGAACATACTGTATGTCGATGATGTTTTCATGTATCAGCTCCCGTATGAAGTGCATATGAATCTCAATGTGCTTTGTCGCTGATGCTGAACTGGATTTCTACAAATCGAGATAGTGCTCATGTTGTCACAGTAGATAATGGTAGGCCACCGAAAGTGGATGCCAAACTCTGTCATAATACCCTGTAACCAAACAACTTATGTGGCAGCGTTAACTGCTCCTCTGTATTCTGCTTCTGTCGATGATATGGAAATGGCATTCTGTTTCTTGCTGGACCAACTGACAGGACCTGAACCAAGAGTGAAACTGTAGCCTGAGGTAGACTTCGATGATCTAGATCACCGGCCCAATCTGAGTCTGTAAATCTAACCAAGTCAATCTCAGTCCCTCCTAAGTAATGAATACCATCTGTGTGAGTGCCATGAACATAGTGAAGGATCCGCTTTGCTACTTTTAAGTGCAGCTCATGAGGCTCCTGCATAAATCTGGACATGATCCCGACGGCATACGATAGATCTGGCCGAGTGTGAGTAAGGTAGATCAAGCTTCCCACCAACTGTCGATAAAGGGTACCATCAACCAAGGGGGAAGAGCAATCAGAAACCAACTTAATCCCGGAAAGAAAAGGAGTAGGTGAGGACTTGCAGTCGGACATGTGAAACCGAGCAAGCAAATCAAGAGAGTACTTAGGCTGCGAGATCATAATTCCTGAGTCAGATTGTGAAATCTGGATCCCAAGAAAGTAATGAAGCAATCCTAAGTCAGACATGGAGAACTTGTTGGCCAAGGAGATCTTCATAGAATCAATGATAGAGGAAGAGCTACCGGTGATCAACAAGTCATCAACATAGAGAACAAGAATAAGCATGGAGTCATCCTGTCGCAGAATATACACATTTGGGTCAGAGTGACACCGAGTGAACCCTGATGCAAGTAAAAAGGAGTCCATCTTGGCATACCAAGCCCGAGGGGCTTGTTTAAGGCCATAGAGAGACTTATTTAATTTAAAAATGAGGAATGGATCATGGACATAACCCGGAGGTTGTTCCATATAGATCTCCTCCTCTAGGTCCCCATGAAGGAAGGCACTCTTAACGTCCATCTGGTGGACTTCCCATCTGTTAGCGGCAGTGATGGCAAGGGTCAGTCAAATGGAAGTCATCTTCGCAACCGGAGCAAAGGTTTCTGAGTAATCAACCCCAACTACCTGGGAGAAACCCTTAGCTACAAGTCACGCTTTATACTTCTCAACTTCTCCATCAGCTCCATACTTTGTTCGATATACCCACCTACACCGAATGATTTTTCTTCCTTTCGGAAGAAGGGTAAGATCCCAAGTGTCATTCTTTATGAGTGAGGAATACTCCTCATCCATGGTAGAATCCCACTCAGGAATCCCAAAAAGCTTCTGGAAAGATGGTGGATCAGAAGTAGAGGTGAAGAAGGAGTGAGGTCCAGTGAAGTCTAAGTGAGTATGTCTCTCATCCAAAGGATCTCCAACTAAATCTCCAGCACTCTGTAAAGTTTTCCTGGCCCAAAGAGGTCTCGACGGCTCAGGCTCCAAGTTGGAAGATTCTTCACTTGAGTGAGAAGGGACATAGTCCTCATCATCACTACTGTCAGAATCAGAAGACTTAGAAGTTTGAGGATCGGGAGGAGCAGGGAGAGGTGGAACTCACTCAACAACATCATCATCTGAAGAGTCAGAATCTGAATCAGTGGGCAAAAGGACCTCAGTGGAAGTTGAAGTCAAGGATGACTCATCAAACTTCACACTCCTCTCAATATAAAGCTCACGGGTGGTAGGGTTCAACAATCAATATCCCTTCACGCCATCAGGATACCCGACAAAGATACAAGGTTTGGATTGTGGATCCAATGCCTTGCATTTATTTTTGGGAATCCGAGCCATAGCCTTGGATCCGAAGACTCGAAAGTGCTCGACATCAGGCTTGTGTCCAAACCAAGCTTCAAAGGGTGTCATCCCTCTTACTGCCTTGTGTGGGACACGGTTCTAAATATAACAAGAACAATTCACTAATTCAGCCCAATACTGTGGAGGAAGAGATTTCGAGTGAACCATACAAGTAGCCATCTCCTTTAAAGTTCGGTTCTTTCTTTCTGCAACTCCATTTTAGGAAGGGCTGTAAGCAATGTACTGTACTGCAAAGCAATCCCTCAAAAGTGTAGAAATCCTCAAACCTATTGCTCACATACTCACCTCCATTGTTGGTTCGAAGAACCTTGATAGACCGTTCCTCTTGTTTCTCAGTAAGAGCCTTAAAGTTTTGAAAATGCTCAAAAAATTCAGACTTAAGCTTAAGAAAATATACCCAAGTATAACACGAAAAGTCATCAATGAAGGTTAGTATATATAGAGCTCTAGTAAAAGAAGGAGACAGAAAAGGGCCAGAAACGTCACTATGAACAAGATCCAAGGGACGAGTAGCTCTCCAGGATTTTCCCTTGTCAAATTTTTTTTTAAGGTGCTTTCCAAGGGTACAACCCTCACAAAGACCCTTAGAAAACTTAACTCGGGGTAGCCCATTGACCATTTCATTTTGGCTCAATTGTTCAAGGTAACGATAATTTAGATGCCCAAAATGCTCATGCCATAACTTGCTAACCTCATTTGCATGAGTGAGAAAGGCATTGGGCATCAAATCAGAAGAGAAGTGGGAAAAGGTATACAACCGTGAACAATGATCTGCCTTTCCCTCAACCACAGTGCAGTCAGACTTAAGCTCACGAATAATCAATGAGTTAGGACCAAATTCCACTCGCATTCCTTCACCAAGGTGGGTGATTTGGTAAACCGATAGGAGATTGGTAGAGAGATTGGGAACACTCAACACTTGGTTAAATGTTCCACCTTCAATCTCTACCGATCCACTACCGGAAACCGACACATGAGTGTCATCACCCAACGTGATTTGGGACATGCCACATGGTTCAATGCTAGAGAATTCAACCTCTGAAGAAGCCATGTGGTGCGAGGCACCAGAATCGATAATCCAAGTTGATGATGGAGCTGATCTAGCTACGAGGGCCTTACCTTTCTTCTTTTCATTTTTAGTCTCCTTTGCATTAGAAGACTCGCCTTTCTGAGCATTTTGTTTAACGGATTCAGGAACACTTATTTTATTCTTCTCAAGTAAATGAGTTAAGTGATCAATTTGTTTCCGAAAACAATGTTGCTCGTCATGGCCAGAATTCTTACAATAGGAGCATTTATACTTTTCCTTCTTCGCTTTAGGCTCAGAAGTCGAAGTATGAGTGATGGGCTTAACTGGGGGTTGGTTGGTCTTGGTTTCTTTCTTAGGTTGGTCCTTAGTTTCTTTCTTCTTTTCATTTTTCTTGCCCTTATTCGCCACAAGGGCATGTGACTTGGATTTTAGAGTCCCCATTTGAATGAGTTTGTCCTGTTCTCGAATGAGTTGGGACAAAAAACTGTCAAAGGAGGGCATAGTCCAAGTACTACCCAAGGTGACTTTTGTGGTGTGAAAATTTGAAACGAAAACAAAGTATTCAGGACCTAACTTAGAAATAATCGACAAGATCAATTGAGAGTCTTTCTTATCCACTTTACATTCCTTTAGAAGCATTCTAGTGCGGAATTTTTTTGAGAAGAAGGCCTGTAGGTTTTCAAAGTCACTAGGATTTAACCCTAGTAGTTCGTTCTCCAACTCATGCGCTCTCATGTCATCTTGCTTCCCAAACATATCATCGAGTGTTTTCCACGCTTGATCAGGTGTTGAGGAAGTTTCGATGTGGAAGAGCAAGTCGGGAGAGACGGACATATAGATAAGACCTAAGGCTTCATCACAACGGTTGAACCATTTAGATTTTTCGGGTTCATCAGTAGGTTCGGTCTCTAACCCCATGGTAACTCGGTATAACCCTTTACTTCGCAAAACCAATATAATTTTAGATTTCCATTCAAAGAAATTAAAAGGTGTGAGCACTGGTACTTTAGAGATATCCATAATGAAGAGATAGAACAAAGGAATGCAGAAGGAAGGAGAGAGAAACGAAACAACCACCCAGAACAAAATTACACCCCGAGTTTGGCACTTTATGATTCAAAGGTGTTGATTACAACAAAATGAGATCGTGTTTTGAGAACCAATTTGTCACTCACATTGCAATTAGCGTAATAACGCGCAATGGTGGAGACAACAATCAAGGTTCGTAGGGCGCAACAGATCGACACTGTAAGCAAGCACAGAAAGAGAGAAGCAAGAGGAGGAAGAAATATCTTTGTGAGAAACATTGTCTCACGTCACACGAAAGAATCCCTTTGTCATAAGAATGTGGCGGACGCGCTCACAAGTCCACAAAAAGGAATAAAACAAAGCTCAAGAAAAAATGAGCTGAATTAAGCAATACAGAGACAACCCCCAGAATGCGGCACTTTATAAAATTAGTGTGTTTACAAAAATAATGATCCCATCATCTAGAGTGCAAAAAAACATGCAACTTTTACTAAAGAAGTGCTCAAAACTAAGCAACGAGTCAAAAGTTATAGCAAAAACCAATTCCCACAACTGATGAGAAAAAGCCAATAAGCCTGCAAACGGATTAAAAAAGCACCCTAAACGCATGCAAAAGGTGTCGTATGTATGCCTGTTGGAAATGGCATGGAATTTGAGATAGGGTTTGTTTGTATTGCAAGGGGGGATTAGCCACCTGCCAATCCCGGACCTCACCCTTCGTCTTCGGCACTCGACGGAAGGTTAATAAAACAAGCCAAAAAACTTACAATGCCAATAAAATGTAATTTTTACCTTATACCTTTTAAAAGTAATGAAAGAACACTTGTTTTAGAAGAGTGATAAGGTAAAAAGAATGCAAAAACGTTTTTTTAAGAAAAGTGAATAAAAAAACGTATTTTTAGAGAGATATTACCTAGTAAAAGAATGTAACGGTCCACATGTCTCGGGAAAAAGCCCGAGCATGTGCCAAAAACACTTGAATGTAGAGAAAAATGCCAAGTTTGCAGTTGTGAGACGTTATAGGCACGACCAGGGGAAAAAATGCCTAGAATAACCCAAAAATAACGCCTGCGAGGAGAAAATGCATTAGGGAGAGAAACGCTTGAGGAGAGGCAAAAACCTGCAGCAGGTTGAAAATGCTCGAAAGAGGAGAAAAAAGTAGCCACTAAAAGAAACACGAACACCCAAACAAACGCGCTAAGGCGGTGCAAAAATGCTAGGAAGAGTGCAAAAACGTGAGAGGTTTTGCAAAAAATGTGAGAGACCAGGCAAAAACATGAGAGGTTTGCAAAAAATGTGAGAGACCAGGCAAAAACGTGAGAGGTTTTCAGCAGCTCGTAAAATTTTTTTGAGACCAGGCAGAGGTAACTTCAAGACAGCAAGGAACCACAGTGATGAGGAAAAAGCTCGGAATAGTTTGAGTATACAGTGGTGAAGAAAAAACAATGATTCCAACCAGTAATCACAGTCCACGCTAAAAATGAGCTCTTCTTTTACCCTGCAGCGTGAATATGAACACAACCAAAGAAGAAACACACAAACAACCCGAAACAACAGCCTGTAAAGATCTAAAAATATCCAAATATGAACTCATTGATAACCAAACCAACCAAATACCTTAACTTGCAACTGCTGAAACCTCAATATGAGGTGAGCAATAATTCCAAAATGATAATCGAAAAAAAACTTGCACACGAGAAAATGAGAAGAAACTAGAAGTAATAAACAACTGAGAACCGAAGAGTGCACGTTTACCAAAACCAACTTTGATACCATGAAAGAGGGATTCGTGAGAACCGATGTCGAAAAGTGATGCACCACAATGAAGTTGCACTCCGATGGTAACGTCAAGCCAACACAATACGCAAGATTCGAAACAATGGAAAGAAGATTGCAAGTAAGAAGAATGGGTCTGCTCATACTCAGATCGAAAAATAGGAAGTACAAATAGGGTCTTGTGTAACCCCATGCCTAAACATGGAAAGAACTCAATGACGCCAAGAAAAATTTTACGGTGTCCAATCATTTTCTTTGATTATATTTTTGGCAAGAAAAACATTTCTAACTTGGGTGAAGAGACAAATGTGGATAATGGACCAATAAAAGAATGAGTTTTCCCATATCTACATAGTTTAAACTTAAATAAATTTTATAACAAGTAAGTCCCTTATTCATAATAAAAAATTAAGCCTAGCGGTCACTAGGCTTAATTAACGTAAACATATAATTTTTATTGTTTTGCAAATAGATGTTGGATTCTCTGAAATCAAAAACATTTTTCCCAAGTTATGCATGGCTTAATCTTAAAGACATTTTAAAAATGATAAGAACCTTATTCCAAAGCAAAAAATAATCCTAGCGGCCGTTAGACCATATAAAACAAAAACATGTTATGTTTATTGATTTGTAGATCCATGTTGGCTTCCCTGAAATCATAAAATGATTTTTTACAGATCTTCATATGTTAATCTTAATGACATTTTGAAAATGATAAAACCTTGTTTCAAAAAAAAACAAAGCCCAACGGCCGCTAGCACGTATAGAACAAAAACATTTTTCTGTTTAATGTTTTGTAGATCATTATTTTAAATATTTTTGTTTATTGTTGTGTGGAAGATTGCATCATGATCATACGGAAGATTACATCATCATCAAATGTACCATTTATCGAGGATCCAGAATCAAAACATATTTCTCAAAAACTTAGCACCGTTTAGAGAAAGTGTAATTCATATTACAATTGTAAAAATATACCTATTGAAGGATGAATTGTGGCCTATAATGCATATTACAATTGTACTTGATAGATGAATTATTGGCCTATATGCAACTATTGAAGGATGTGGAAGATGATGTGGAGACATACATGATGTCATTAAATCAATAACCCAATTACAATTATGTAATTTGTCCCTAGATTTAATTGATAACACCTTTTTGTATAATGTGTGTGACTATATTTAGTAATGTTATTTTGTATAATGTGTGTTTATCAATCAACGGAAGCCTTTATTCATAATCTAGCCAATGCATGGGAAAATATTGATGATGCCATCCATTTTTTTATTGCATCGACTTGCCTCACACGAGTCGAGGGACTACTTAATTGGGTTGTGCTTTCACCTTCCCTCACTCATTTTCTCATGTTTCTCTTTGTTGTTTTCCCCTTCCCTCTCATGGCATCTACCTATGTTCCTTTCATCCTCTTACATGAAAAAATATTGAAATGGATTTCCACTCTCTTATGTCTTCCACTCATCTTGAAATGCAATTCTTCGCATAGGCTCCACACCTATTTTGAATGTGATTGAGAAAGTCTTGGGTGTGGATTATCTCAAAGAACCATGGGATAGCTCGTGTCAACTTGAGATTGTAGGCATCTTCGTGTTCAATTTCCTGGTGTTGTGTGCAGATAAGGAAGTGGTCATGGTGGTCGCATCCCATTTCATTTACCCACATCATCATGTGGGTGGGTTTGGCAAAGCTCGGCATAAATTATTCCTTCTTATTATGTTTTCCAATATATATCCTTGTCCCTCTCCTTTCTGGGTTGACAAAGGATTTTTGATGCCCTAGAATTGAAAATTTAGGCCCTCCATCAATTTTCTAAGTTTTTCAAAGCATATATTGATCCGATGGGGCATCTATCTCTAGTGTGCCATCCTGGACCTGGTCGTGCTCACAAAACCTACCCCGCCCCTTCCTGATCACATGGTGCACTTAAAGACTATTTTTGGCTCATCCTTTTCCTTTCTTAGGAAGATTGTAATGCTTGGCTTGATGGACCAATTAGAGGTGGAACCCTAGGGTTTCTCTATCATTCCCCCTCTTTTTTTTAGTGTTCACTACTTTATGTTTTTTTACAGGCCTGGTTATTCATGTTACATTTTGGCCTCGTTATTTACAATCTTTCCTACTAGTTTTTTGTTTTTGTATGTAGCCCTTCATCGATCAAATATTTTGATACTTGTAGGGTGGGGACCCATCAACCCTCTAGTTCATAGCTCAGTCAAAAGTGTTTAACTATCTAAAAATAAAATTATGTAATTTGTCCCTAAATTTATTTGAGAACAAGTTTTTGTATAATGTGTGTGACTATCTTAATAATGTTTATATGTATAATATGTGACTATCTTTAGTAATTTTATAATACAATAAAAGGATTTAAATGATAATAGATATGTTAATATATAAAAAAGTGTACATAACATTTTTATTTCTGGTGAATTCTTATTTGATTAATGTTAATTTACCTAGATAAGCTACATTGACATTACCTAGCGAGTGTTAAGTTTTAACTCTCTTACTTTTTTTTTAAAGTCATATTATCCTCTCGACTTCAAATTGTCCATTCATGCAAAAATTGTTCACATCGATTTAAGGAATATAAGGAATTGAAAAATTCTCACCACTTCAACAATCAAGTGTGTTCATAGATATCGTGAAATCAATTTTAATTTCTATGATTTATTTTGTGAATTTGGGATTCAGTGTGATGAATAGTTTTACAATGAAATTCAAATAATTCTTAAAATGATTTACCATAATTCTACCTTTAGAAAAGGAGTTTTAATTTATTTCATATCTATATTTAATTACGAAAAGATATCCTCCTTGACAAGGGGAGTAAGGAGAATTTTAATTTTCATTTAAAGTGTCAAGGTGTGGGAGGAAATTTTTCGTAATGATTTCATGTCCCTTCTTTTGAGGCACACAAGGATGATGGAAGGTGATGTGGGGGTTAATGATGAATTTCATCATGCATTTATAATTAATGGGATGTTAATAACTATTCCTCTCTTAGAATGGGTTTATAACTATTAAGGGGATGTTAATGCATTTATTCCTCTCTTGAATCTAGGTTTTAGCTTGTGCCCTTACAAGTGTAGTCTAAAGGTGGAGTGAAGCAAGTTTGGATGTCGTTTCCAACAAGGAATGATACTATGAGTGACCATGCCCACCCAGATCCAAGGCCTACGATTCCAAGTCCAGTGGAGATGCGATGTCTACCCTCTCTCACTCCAAGGGCAGTGCGGTGCTCATATTTTTTCATATGTGTGCAATAAGAAGGGTGATCACTATGCACATCAAAATATATTACAAGGATCTCACCTCCACCGATGCCATAAACACCTTAAAATGGATAAGACCATCGAGGGCCTCACCTCCGGTGAAAGCATTGTTGGTGGGGATGTCGCTTCCTCCGTTGTTGGGGGCCTCCCAGTCTAGGGGCCATGTGGACCGCTAATGACTATATGCACCATAGAAATGATGAATATTTTTTGAGTTACTAGTTTGTTTGAGGACCATGAGGGATGTCAATCTACATGATATTTTCAAGTCATTTGTACACATCATGCGTGTCTATGTGCCCATGGATCTAGAAGATGGATTAGTAGTGGATTTGGTTTTGTTAATTTTGTTAATAGGGAAGGATGCTTAGAGAGCTATCAATAAGCTCAATGCATATGGTTATGATAATATTACTCTCAGAGTCGAATAGTCCACTCAAGGCAAAAATTTTTTTAAAAAAAAAAAAAGAAACAAGAAACTTAAAAGCAGGCATCTTTCCTTCTTTCTATGGAGTCTTTTACTTATTTTTGCTTTAGGTTAGTATTGATAGGATCAATTTGTGTTTCACTTGAACACAATGATTCTCCTTTTATGTTGACTTGCCTCATTTAGTATAATGATTTATTTGTTTTCACTAAAGAAAACCTATCAAATCTTAATTTTTAAAATCATCATGACATTTTTTTGATGGTATATTTTAGAAAATTGAAAGTTAAAATTTTAATTTTACCTTTTACTATTGAGAAATCATTTGTGTACTTACAAAAAATCTGTGTTTGTTTACTGTTAGGTAATATTTTATATCTTGAGAAAATTTTCTTAACATAGTACTTGAAAATAAAGAGTTTATCTAAAATTTAGTTCAATATTACTTCAATGTAGACCAAACTCGCTTTGGCTCTAACATGCTTCTTATCAAATCATGTGAAAGCAACAAGTATTGTAAAGTCAATTATTATTTGATTTTCTCTCTATGGTGAGCAGTTCAGGTTTTAGATATATGATTCTTGAAGGAATGTGACGTGGAAGGATATTTACCTATTCTATGAGTTATAATATGGTTCCCCAACAATAATGATGCCATAATAAAAGGATTGGATTTTAAAATTAA
Organism: Taxus wallichiana var. yunnanensis; assembly: GCA_018340775.1. Lineage (NCBI taxonomy): Eukaryota > Viridiplantae > Streptophyta > Pinopsida > Cupressales > Taxaceae > Taxus > Taxus wallichiana. The sequence goes on from CM031237.1 coordinate 349,178,032, forward strand.
GTTGTACCAAAAATATGCAGATAGATACATAGATGCACTATAAAGGACTTGAGTTGGTTTCTTTCTTTTTTCTAAGAAACATGTTCTCATAAGAGTGTCTTGTTGACATGCATGCATAGAGATCAACTACCCCTGCAATGTCATATGTCATCAGCTCACAAACAAGATTATCCATCATTGATTACGTTCAACAAGTATCCACTTTAATGAACACGTTTGTTTAATTTTATTTATAGGGTGATTTGAGTGTCTGAAACCCTTAAAATTTACTCTGGATGCATGAGGATTTCTGAACTTTACATGTTTCTTGAGTTAGGATGACAAAGATGATGACATCGATAGAGTGAGATGTGGGAGCTTGAATAGGAGGATAATGAAGATCTAGAATTTCTTTACCACCACCGAATATCATGGGTTGGATGAAGAAGATCATCGAATACAAGTTCAATGAGAAGGCTAGATGGTGGTTCACACCACTACCATGTGCATCAGAAGACAAATTACATTTAATTATATTCTCATAGTCTGGATCATCACCCTCTACTAGTTTCTTCAAAATATCTTTAGTAATTCTCTAGTTACACTTGAGGTTCAATCACATCATAGTAAATGAACCTAGAAGTGTCTCACATCTCTTGAAAGTCATTAGCCTAATATCTACTACCTAGATAAAAAACAGCATTTGCTGGTAAGGCTAGATAGCCCATATAAAAAGGAAACATGGTTGGTTTATTGTTTTATGAGACAAATTTGGCTTTTTGAAATCATTAAAATATTTTCCTAAGATCTACATGGATAAATGTTAATGACATTTTAAAACTGATAAAGACCTTATTCCAAAACAAAAATTAAAGCCTAAGATGGGCCACTACTTTTAAAAAAATATAAAAATAGAAACATGTTATATTTATGGTTTTGTAGATCAGTGTTGGATTCCCTGAAATCATTAAATGATTTTCCAAAAACTGCGTAGTTTAATCTTAAATAAATTTTAAAAATGATAAGAACCTTTATTCAAACTAAAAATTAAATCCTTGTGACCACTAGCCCATACAAGTGCACTCTCGAGTGTTGTGAGTGATGCAAGTTCGGCATCACTGCCAACTAGGAACCCTACTAGAGTGACCCCCCACCTGGGATCAAGGGATTCCAAAGTTTAAGAGAGGATAATGATTCCAAGTCAAGTGAGCGGTGATAGTTTTTATATGTAGTAAGAAGAAAAGGGTGATCACTGCACATCAAAATGACCTTACAAGGATCTCCCCCTTGAACCCATGCCATAGACACCTTAACAAGGGATAAGGTCATTGAGGGCCTCACCTCTGGCAAAAGCATCACTAGTGGGGATGTCACTTCCTCCACTGTTGGGGGCCTCCTAGTCTGGGGGTGGCGTGGACACTCTAAGACACCATGCATGCCACCAAAATGATGAAAATTTATTCAAAGTTACTTTTCTATCTAAGGACCACGAGGGATGTCAATCTACATGATTTTCAAGTTGTTTGTACACATCATGCATGTCTACGTGGCCATGGATCAAGAAGATGATTAAAGGGGATTTGGTTTTGTTAATTTCATCAATAGGAGGATGCTCGAGATATATCAATAAGCTCAATGCCTATGGTTATGATAATCTTATTCTCAGAGTCGAATGGGCCACTCCAAGGAAGACTTTTTTTTTAAAATAAAATAAAGCAAGGAAGACTTAAAAAAAGCATCTTTCCTTCTTTCTATGGAGTCTTTTACTTATTTCACTTTAGGTTTTGTAGGGTTTTTAGTGTTGATAGGATCAGTTGTGTTTCACTTGAATGCAATGATTCTCCTTTTATTTTGACTTTCCTCATTTAGTATAATGATTTATTTGTTTTCACTAAAGAAAACCTATCAAATATTTAATTTTTAAAATTCATTTTGACATTTTTCTCATGGTGATGTTTGTTTATTTTTATTTGTAGGGTGATTTGAGTGTCTAGAAAACCCTTAAGATTTACTCTGGACGTGTGAGGATTTCTGAATTTTCCCATTTCTTGAGTTAGGGATGATAATGATGGCATCCGATAGAGTGAGATGTGGGAGCTTGAATAGGAGGATAATGAAGATCTAGAATTTATTTTTCCACCACCGAATATCATCGAGATGAAAAAGAAGATCATCGAATACAAGTTCAACAAGTAGGCTAGAAGGTGGTTTGCACCACTACCATGCAGCATCCACAAAGTGGACAAAGTGTGCCTTAACAAGTGCACTCGAGCGCATGCATGAGTGGTGCAAGTTTTGAGTCACTACCAACTAGGAACTCTCTACTGGAGTGACCCACCTACCGAGATCCAAGGTTCAATGATTCCAAGTCCAGTGGAGATGCATTGTTCGACCTCTCTCACTCCAAGGGAAGTGCGGTGCTCATATTTTTTCATATATGCAGTAAGAAGGGTGATCACTACACATCAAAATTCCCTTATAAGGATCTTGCCCCCACCCATGCCATAGACACCTTAATAAGGGATAAGGCCATTGAGGGCCTCACCTCGGCAGAAACATCACTTATGGGGCTATCACTACCTCTGTTGTTGGGAACCTCCTAGTCTCAGGGGTGACATGGACCCCTCGGACAATAACATGCACCATAGAAATGATGAAATTTTTTTTGAGTTACTAGTTTATCTGAGGACCATGAGGGATGTCAATCTATATGATTTTTTCAAGTCATTTGGACACATCACGCGTGTCTACGTGGCCATGGATTAGAAGATGGATTAGAAGGGGATTTGGTTTTGTTAATTTTCAACATGGAGGATTTTGAGAGAGTTATCAATAAGCTCAATGCCTATGGTTATGATAATATTATTCTCAATTTGAATGGGCCACTCCAAGGTAGACCTTTTTTTTAAAAAAAATTGAAGCAAGGAAGACTTAAAATCAGGCATCTTTCCTTCTTTCTATGGATTCCTTTACTTATTTTCACTTTAGGTTTTATAGGTTTTTAGTGTTGATAAGATCAATTTTGTTTCACTTGAATGTAATGATTCTCCTTTTATTTTGACTTTCCTCATTTAGTATAATGATTTATTTGTTTTCACTAAAGAAAACCTATCAAGATTATCCATCATTGATTAAGCTCAACAAGTGTCCACTTTAACGAACATGTTTGTTTAATTTTATTTGTAGGTGATTTTGTGTGTCTGTAAACCCTTAAAATTTACTCCTGGATGCTTGAGGATTTTCCAGACTTTTCTTGTTTCTTGAGTTAGGGATGACAATGATGTGCATGACAGAGTGAGATGTGGGGAGCTTGAATAGGAGGATAATGAAGATCTAGAATTTTTCTACCACCACCTCCGAATATCATCAGAGATGATGAAGAATATCATTGAATACAAGTTCAACAAGTAGGGCCAGATGGTGGTTCACACCACTACCATGTGCATCAGAAGATGGATTACATTTAATTATATTCTCATAGTTTAGATCGATGCCCTCTGCTAGTTTCTTCAGAATATCTTTAGTAATTCTCTAGTTACATTGAGGTTCAATCACATCATAGTAAATGAACTGGAAGTGTCTCACATCTCTTGAAATTCATTAGCCTAGCGGCCGCTAGCCCCGTATAGAAAAAGAAACATGTTGGTTTATTGTTTTGTAGAAAAATGTTGAACTTCCATGAAATCATTAAAATATTTTCCCAAGATCTGCATGGTTTAATGTTAATGACATTTTAAAATTGATAAGAACCTTATTCCAAAGAAAAATTAAATCCTAGTGGCCGCCAACCCATATAAAATAGAAACATGTTATATTTATGGTTTTGCAGATCAATGTTGGATTCCTTGAAATCATTAAATGATTTTCCAACAACTGCATAGTTTAATCTTAAATAAATTTTAAAACTAATAAGAAACTTTATTCCAAAGGAAGAATTAAATCCATGCATTACTAGCCCATACAGAATAGAGACATGTTTTGTATTTATTATTTTGTAGATCAATGTTGGATTCAATATTTTGATTTTGGATTCCAATATATGGGACTTTGGAGTGCTAGTAAATTCCAATATATGTGATTTTGGATTCTAATATATGTGATTTTGGATTCCAATATATGTGATTTTGGATTCTAATATATGTGATTTTGGATTCCAATATATGCGATATTGGAATCCAATATGTGATTTTGGAGTCTAGATAATTCCAATATTTAACATTTTGGAATCCAAAACTAGTAATTTCAAACAATCCATTATTATTTTGTTTCTTTTAAAAAAAATTAATCATAAAAGTTATTTTTTTGTAAAACAATCAAAATAATATAATCATCTTTTTTAAATGATATATTTTTCGCAACACGACGATTGGATCGTTGTCATCATTTTAGATAGAAAACTAAAAAAAAATCACTTACATTTCGATTTATTTTTGATATCATACTAATATATTTGTGTAAAGATTATACACTTGACATGATATCTTTTTTTTTGCGTAAACTGGTCATTTTTTTGATTGCAAGGATTAAACAACGACATGGGGACTTATATTAAACTCTTTTTAATCCTCATTAATTATTTATTTCTATTTACACAAAAATGGGGTCTAATTAGTTTTTAATTGATAAATATCAGATGTTGAATGGGAATAATTACAGCATTTAGAAGATTCGATTGAAGGCAAAATTCATGGCTCAAAAATTATGATAAGTTGTAAATGAAACCGAGAAGGTTACGAGGAAGACAAGCAACTACGGACAATGTCGTTGCGTATCAACAAAAAGTACAAGAGGTGATGTCCATCATTTTGCAAAGTATACATGATTATTTTCTACTTCATATCAAGAATCAAGAAAGTTTGAGTGAGGCTTGAAATCAATGCACAAAGGTACACGTTTATCAAAAATCATTAAATTGATTTTAGAGCTTATGACAACTCCCATGAAGGGAGATGAAAAAGTGATAAATTATTTAGAAAAAATAAAAAATATTAAGTCTCAGTTAGATGGGTGTAGTTGTAACTTAATTCAGGATAAATTTCTTTATTTCATTATTTAGTTGAATATTCATGAAAAATTTAGAAATTTCATTTCAATTTTGATATCAAACATAACAATACATTCTAAATTTGCAAATCCTTGATACTCTCTTTGGTTCAAGAAGAGCAAGTTATGACAAATTTTGATTCAAAAGAGAATGCCACTTAGGCACTTCTCACTCAAAAATTAAAAATAAACCTTCTAGGTTCAACAAGAATCAAAAATCAACTTTTAAACCTCCTAGTAAAGATAAGAAACCAAGAAATTTAAAAGTTAGTTTTGATGGTAAATGTCATAACTGTGGGAAATTTGGCCATAAGAAAGAAGATTGTAAATCAAAAAACAAGTCAAATTTCAAAAATAAAAAATGGAATAAATCAGATCAAAATCAAGATGAAGATGATGAGAATAATCATAGTGCTAATATAATAGCTTTATAAACTACTTCTATTACTTCTAAATGAAAAGTATATCTCGTTAAAAGAAGTTTTTTCTTTTATAATTAACTCAGATGGGTTAGTAAAAATGAACTAGAAGTAGCTACAATTAAAAACATACACAAAATGGATTATATGTGCTTTAAAATTTTGCTTCATTTTTTTGACATGAAAACTCGATCATATGACATGCCCAGCTTAAAATTTTCCACCTATGAAATGTATTGAAGAATGCGTTCATGATCAATTGTTGAAGAAAACTTCACTTAAATCCATGGGAAATTTCCACTATTAGTGGATCATGTTTTTAGTGAATTATGTGATTATTTTTGTATGATTTGATTATCTGCTCAAGTCTTATCTCATTTGTAAAGGCTTAGAATAAGATAATAAAGATATATATGTTTTTGATAAAACATTTGTAAAATTTTTAGTATGTGATTACTAAAATATTATTACATGCATATCAAAAGACACTTGGGTGCCCTTGCATTTGTATTGGAGATTTCAATGTTGATTGCATCTAATATATATTTTACAAGAATAGTATGTTGAAAATTTTCAACATATTTTAACATGGTTAGTTGTTAAGCATATTGTTATGTTAGTTGTTATATAACTAGTGTTTAACTTTTACATATGTTTAAAAGTGAAATCAATAATGATTTATACTATGATGTCTATATGGATATTATAACTCTAACCATGTTGATGTTGTGTTAGATATAAAATAATGGATATGTGTTCAAGTTTTTTGGTGTAGGAACCATTACTTGGAACAACAAAAGTAACCAACAATCTCCATTTCTTCTACTAAGGCAAAGAAGTACAATGGAAGCAACAAAGAAGCCATGTGGCTGAAGCAGGTTGTTGGAAGAGATACACATGGAAGATGAAGGAAGTATTCCTCTTCTATGTGGTGGTCAGAGTTGTATTACTCTTGCTAAAGAATCCAATTCAACATCAGAGAATGAAGCATATTGAAGTTCATATGCATGTTATCCGAGAGAAGGTTCTCTGCGGTGATAGAGATCTCAAACTTCTTTAGACTAAAGATTATATTGTAGATATGTTTATGATTCATTATGTGTTGTAAAATATTGCAAGTTTTGTGCAATGTTTGGCCTTCTAGAGTTGTCATTGAGGGGGAGTGTGCATGCAATGCCACATCCTAATGGTCGATTGGTTGTTGAATCCTTCTCTTTATACTTGTGATATGGTATAAAACATTGTAAATAGATATTTTATGATCTATGTAAACTGATAAAGTTTAGGTTATACAGTCCAATGTGTTGCATCTATTTGTAAAGGAGGTCCTTGTGTTATAAAAGACTCCTAGAGATGGAGTTTAAGAATTTTTCCTTGAGAAACGGTGGGATTTAGTCTCACAAATCATGCTTAGCCTAAATCATACTTATGACTTATGGATTCCAAATCATTTTGAACCAAAAGGTGTATAAAAAGGTAAGTTGAGCATGATGAAGGTTTATAAATCCTTCAAAAAGCCATATGCTGGTCTAAACTTTTCGTGGTTTATGGATTTATAAATCATGTTGTACAAACATGTAATGTTGGCATATGGATCCCCACTTAATATTAAGGGGGAGTGTTAGAACAATAATATTAAGTGTTCATAATATTTAGTTTATAATTAAATAATATTGAATATAGGTTATTATTTATTATTTAATATAAACTCTATATTATGTTATTAATTATTTATTAACTAAATATTAAATCGTGAGTCCGCTCTGTCAATTTATAGTCATAACCCTTCGGGTTATTTAAATATGGTTGTGGGACATAATTGGTTGTATTATATTTACTTGATTTAAAACATGGAGCAGAAGTGAGGAGAGAAGTTACTAGACTAGGTGAAAAGTTTCTCGATTAATGGAAAATATTCTTCTGTGTTTTTTACCCCATTGGGGTTTTCCACATTAAATACTATGTTAATGTGTTATGATGTCAATTTATTTACTTTGTATTTATTTATTTATTTATATGTGCACATGAATGTTTATTAAATAAGGTTAATATAACTTTATACCTCTCATCCCGATAAACATAACAAAAAAACACAAGATATAAGTGGTAAACCCATGAGAGGTAAACAAACGAATGAAAATCACTTATCTTTATTGAGAATTTATATTTTTCATCAATCACTCCCACTATTTCATGAGTTCCACAGTTATTACACGTTTATTGATCTTCTAAATTGGTCGTATTTCTTGCATACATATTTTTATATCATTTTCATCATCCATCTATATACACCTAATTTTTTACGATTTCTATTTTCACACATGTTACTAATAATTTATCTTTTTAGGGTAGAGGTTGCTAATGTATCTATTTCTAGGAATGGGTGCCTTAAGGGTCTCATTACAAGATAGGGGTATGATTATTCATGTAACCATTAGGTTAGGGATGATACATGGAGAGAGAATAGATTTTGGTCCTATTCATGTTCTTCTTTTTTCTCTTACCTTCTTATTTTCCTCCACATTCTTTCGACACCTTATTTTCTCATGGACACATTATTTTTTGCCTTACATTACCTTCATTTCTCATGGAAAATTACACAAACCTTTTGCATTTTCCTCCCTAATCGATGCATCGCCACATGCAATTACGTTCGGTTCAATTTTCAAATGCTTGGCCGATGCCTTCACCCGTGGAAATGACATTGGTATAAATACCTAAAAGAGAAATTTTCCATGCATCACCACATATCACAAAATCATAAAGGAACTCATCATAATCTCTACTCTTTTGTTCCAAATTACATCTACTCACTTAGCTCTTGGATTTCTTACATCTTGATTCTTGGCTTGGATCTTCTTTTTGCTAGATTAGTTTGTTTGCACTTCTAGGTCACCTATAGTGAGCTAGGACTGGATTGTTTCCCCTTCTCTACTCAAAATCTATTCTCTCTTGGTGTATGGTCCTTTGGGAGATAGATGCATCAGTGACCACCCCCAATAGGTAAGTTTTCTAACCCGACTTGTCATTTTGTATAGAGTAGTATCCTATCTTTGCTATTTATTGTATGTTATTTTAGTATTTTATGCACATGCTAGGTTAACATATTGTATTTCAGTTCTTTATTTTATGTTACATTCTTTACTTTGGTTAGCATAGACTTTACATGTTTATTTTATCTTTCATTACCCCCATAGTGTCGATATCCCAATAGGGTTCCTTCCTCTTCTTCGACCTAGGGCCTTGGAAACCTTAGGTTGTCCTAGTGTAAGGGTTACTTCCCTTTAGATATGCGATCTTAGTGGTCCTTGTACCCCCTTTAATTATATCCGTTGTGTTCTAGTCTTGGTGTGTCCCTTACTCATTGCCTTGATACCCTAGTTGAATGGATGATAAGAGTGCACAATGTCTAGACACATTTTTTCCCGCCATACATCCTTAGTGAACCTAATGTGAATATTATTTTATACATTCTAATCGAACACAACTCATTAAAATCACACATTTTCATTTTTATCTTGTTTCAACCCTTAAAAATTCAAAAACCCTAAAAATCCATCTTTCTAGATGCCTTTAGCCCCTGTGTCAATTATGTAGGGATGATCCTATTTGTTCTATCTAAACTTATTTCTAGACACCTTCAACCACTATGTCAATTTTGTATAAGGATGATCTTGTCTGCTTGGTCCAAACTTCATCAAAACTCCTTTAGCCCCTATGAAACCCTTTTTACAGGGCCAATTATGTTGGTATCCTATTTTTATGAACTTCTTATGGGTCGATCATCATTCCATCATGGGGTATCTTGGCTCAGGGATCTCTCTAACTCGATGAACAATAATTTCTAGAAATAAATAATCTAGAAACCTATTTTCCTTTATATTCAAACTGTTATTTGATAGGAACTAATAGGAAAAAGTATAACACATGAAATAGTAATGTCTTAGGTGATGAAGAGGAAGGGGATTAGGTTGATGATACCTCTGATCTTCTACTTGAGATCTAAAAATTCCTTGATAAGTTTCCTCAATACAAGGGGGGAACCGAGTCTATAGTTCATAAGCATTTTCTTGACTTTGTATCTAAGCAACTCAACAATAGGTTGATAATGGGAAGGTTACTATGGAAAGGCTCTTTTGAAAATGACTCTAGCTTTTACCCCACCAATCTTATCCTCCAAATTATAGACAAAATGAGTCAACACCACTATAACCTAGCTCCTCCAAATGCAAACTAACATGGTTTTAAATGGTTAACCATCCCAACCAGAGATCTAGGGATGCAATTCCCCCCCCTTACCTAATAGACCTAATGTGACACCTATTTCCCAAAATACCATTCAAAAATAGTGTGGGCAGTCCAACAAGAGCCTCTAGTGCCTTACATTGCTAGCATGGATATTGGAGGTATTTCCCCTTCTATTTCATATGATGGATCAACCGATCCCACTTTACACATCAAATCCTTTGGAAATATTTATAAAGAATGGATTAAATTTAACTCTTATGCTTGCCACTAAAATTTTAGCTAAGACTCTTATCGGGGATGCCTTGGACTGGTATCACACTTTACCCCTAACTCCATAGTGGAGCTAGAATCTCTAGTAACAACCTTAGTTAATGAATTTCAATATCATGATTTTCCTGAAAATAACATCAATGCTTTCATTAACTATCAACAACATGAAAATGAATCATCTCAAACATTCATTAAGCATTGGAAAACCCTATCTACTAAAGAAAAACATAATATTTCAAATGATATTTTATTCTAACTCTTCCTTCAAGCTCTAGAACCTCGCCTTCAATATAAGGTTAGGTATTTTTCTCCTACTTCCTAGATGAAGATTTTGAACAAGATAAATGATAAGTTTACCTCATGAGGGAGTTTGAGAAGGTTCCTCCTAAAACTCAAACAACCAAACAAATACAAATCCTTGAAAAATCAAAGAACAATAACGCCACAGATTATGAAGTCGTAGATACTCTTTCTCTTATGGATTCTTCCAATATGAATGTATTTAATATTGATCGAACAACTAATAATAGTAAAAACCAACCTACTTATTATCATCCATTGAATAAGGATGAGTCGAGATGATGCATGCCCAAGCCATTAAGTCAGATCCTTGATCCTTCTCCACCTATCCCTTAATGGCATGATGAGATCAATTTTTGTTGGCGACACACTTATTGGGCCCATTCTCATGAAACTTGTCATGCCCTTTCAAATCTGCCATGCCATAAAATTATTCTTAGGCCCACAATTTGATCATGATGTCATCACTAGAGATAATTTAACGAATCGGTCAAGGCTCGTGATGCTCAAAAGCAAAAGGATAATCAAAATGCTATTAATCAAGGAAATAAAGAACTCAAAGTTTTCTTTGATTATATGCCTAACCATAGTACAAGAGAAATCTCTAAGAAATCATAAAATGCCACAACAAATGTGGTTGATCCTGATTATCCTCACGAAAACACAGTTACCATAAATGATGTGAGGTGTGTCATAACATATGTAAAACTTGTGTACCTTCCATCATTTTAGTATAGAACTCACATAGTCATTCACCCTTGTGTGTTTTCCCAATTCACACTTCAAAAGATAAAATTCCATCTCCTACAGATGCCATCAAAGCCTATGACAAAACTACTACAAGGCTGAAGGTGTCTAAAACTACTTCTCCTATCATAGATGCCTTTGGTCGGGCTGATGGTGTCAAGCATAAAAAAATATATAACTTATGAAGTACCTTTATTCACTCCCCATTCTCGAACTTGTTATTAAGGATCCTTAACACTCTTAGCCTGTTTCTTATTCCATTCACGAGAGTGGGTCCCTTAGAAGTATTGTCTCAAATTCATGGTCCAATCCCCTTCTTATAACTTATGCACACATAACCTTACCATCACGAGTGTCTTATGACTGTGTTGTTTGAAATGAACATCCCTTTACCTCCTACTTTGGGGAAATATCCTTCATTGCATAGTTCAGAAGAAAGCATCCACCATCAATGTGAGGAAATTTCCATTTCTACAGATCATACCAATGATACTCAAACCTAAATCCTTTCCCCATACCTTTTATGATTCATGATGAGATATTTCTTTGAGCAACCGACCCTCTAATTTTTATCTCTGTACAAATTGGCTAAAACATAGTCAAATGTGCCCTCACTAACAAAGGTGCCAACACTTTTGTGGCCTCTTTAGAATACATCAAATCTCTTGGTTACTCAATCGAAAACGTCAAAACCACACACACTACTTTCCTAGGATATGATTGTCAAAAGATTCCTCCCATGGGCTACGTTTGGCTTCCTCTCACCATTCCTTCTAGGACCGTACATGTGAAGTTCATGGTATTCAATCTCCCCTATCTTATAATATTCTCCTCGGTTGAACTTGAACACACCGTATGTGTGTGGTCACCTCTTTTTCATATCAATGTGTCAAGTTTTCACATAAAGGGGTTATCTATAAGATTCAAGGTGATCCAAATTCTTTGAATTATGACACTCTACAAAAAAGGGACTTATAAATACCTAACCCTTCAAGAACTATATCTTATCCCATTATGTGAATATCAATGCTTTAAATATCTTTTTGAGTCTCTCAGGTGGAAATGCGGGTCATCCAAAATTGGTCAGGTGCACACCCTCAATCTCTTTGATTTTGAAGATGAAGAGCTTGATGAGATTACCATTAGGATTAATACCTTTGATCTACCGATCTTGTCATATATCAATTATCTCCTAACTTGAGACCTCGTAAGAAGGAGCCATCCATTCCGTTACCATTTCACATACACCTCAACATTCACCAAAAAAAGGTTAAACTAGAAACCAAAGTCATATCTTTCATAATAGATGCCACTACTCCAAATTATGATATGATTATGCCTTAGACGATCCCCATTTAGTTATTATGCCAAAATTCTAGACAAAGAATTTTGGAATTACCAAAGCACCTACCAAAGAACACTTTCTTGTGACATGAATGTCATTCTTGTACAAGAAGAATCTTCATATTCAGTTAAGCCCCTTCATAGCGGATTGGTTCATGAGCCTCAGAAAACTCGGTCGGCCTCACCCTCTCCTCATGATCCCACCACTAGATCACATGGTATACCTCCTCATATTAATGAAAGGGAGTGTATACCTAATTTTGACTACGAAGTTGATGACCTAATGGATGACGAAGTGCTAGATGCACCAACATCATGTGCCGACCGATATCAAACAATCACATCCTCCCTTACCTATTTCCCTCATGGCTCCATGACCTTCTAGGTAAGATCCATATTGCACATGACATGAGGATTTGGGGCATGATATATCTGACTATAGAGCTTATAAACAACACATGAAAAATATTGAAGCTGAGTTTGGGAGATATCAATCTCGAAAGGATACATGGCCTTCTACCTCACCCCATTATATTGTTCACACCATGGATAATGCTCACATACTGAAGTAGAATATTGGGTCATGCGTAATCGCACCCGGTTCCTGAGTCCTCTTTGTGTGGAAACAACCATAGAGATGAATCCTTTTGGAGTTGTCCACCTTCCCCTAGACCATCTAGACCACAACCTACATATGGGCCTCCACCTCACCTTGAGCTCAACCCACTCTTAATGATAATAGGCACGAAATCCTCACTTAGTTGGAGGACCGAATAGATAACACTTTGTTTTCCACATGGTTTGAATTACATCAATAGGTAACTATAACACAACATGCTATTGAGGACCTCATGACTCACACCTCAAGTCATATTTTGAACCAAGTTGATGATATGATTACCGATAATCTATATTCATTTGCCTCTTGTGGCTAAGTATATCCTTTAGAAATACCTTGAATACATCTTTCTTTGGCCTAGGATCTCACCTCCGATTGGGCTCTCGGCCCCCTTGGGTTTTTACACATATCTTCAAAAATCTTATCCTTGGGATCTTTGCACCACTTGGGTTTATTATCACCTCTATTTTTCCCCGACATTTCCTACCAGAATGTGGACTGTCATAGTCTTGGTCCCGCCTATTTTGTCTTCAATTTGTCTTGGCTTTTCCTAGTGAATCGGTGCAGTCTTGTGCATTATCGCTTAGGTCCTGGATCTCGCTTGGATTTATCTTCCCTTCCACAAGATTTTTGGCCTAAATATCATTATCGTTCTTCCTAAGTATCATGATTATTACCACATACATGCATGAGAAAAAATGAAAGCGATAAGTAAAGCATCATTCACATCAACAACACCATCATCATCAAAATAATTACACACACACTAACAATATATATAATATTTCTCAAATCATTTTTATACATCGAAAAAAATACAATAAAAATACATCATAGTACATCAATATCTAGGCGGCTCAAGTATCCTTACCCCCTCAAGGGGGTTTATGGGTGTTTTGTTCCATAGGTTCCACGCATGCTTAGGATGTGAAAACTAGAGAGACTCGCCCTAGATCGGGCTCCGCAGGCTTCTCCTTGTGCTCTTGCTAGCTATACCTCTAGCATCATGATTCTCTCCACAATGATCTTAACATCTCAAAGGTTCAATTTCATGCTATAATAGTGTAGGGAAAGTGCACGAAGTTGGGGGGCCAAAAAGTGGACAAAAACCCCAAAAAAAGCAAAACACGTACGCATTCTATTATAACGTGATCAGGTTTTAAATTCTTAGGTTTGGTATTTACTAAAGCATAACATGTACGCATTATAACGCGTACACATTATGTATTCTATAAATAAAAAAAGAGACTTTTAGAACTTAACTGTGTCTCTTGTGTTTTTTTTCATTCGGTTGGATCTCAAGTTCAAAGGATTGTTTCTAGATCACCGAGAAGATCTAAATTAACAATGGTGCCACGGAGAAGAGTTAGACACAATTATTTTCTCAAAATTTCATTGAAATATGAGAATTATAGATTAAAATTTGAATTAATCCATTTTTTTATTATTACGGTTGAGGTCGAGGGAATCAACCACAACCAAACCTTGTTATTCTTGTCATCCCTCCCAACACTCCCACAATTTCTCAACATCCCTCGGGTAGTCAAGAAGATTTAGCAGCCCAAATAGTTGAAAACAAAATTGAAATTGAGGATTTAATCAAAAGAACAAGGGATTCACAATATACAAACCCCCACCTCTCCTCTCTTGCAAACACATTGGAGGCATTACTTGCTCAAGTTGATGTGGCAATGGGGGCAAATTAATCGTTGGACAACATACAAAGAGGGTTGTAGGGTTTATTATTCCAACAAATTGTCATATCTGGATGTAAAGAAAAAATAAATTACAAAAGACCTCATATGCGCCTTATTCACGGACCCCCACACTAATTTTCTTGTTTCGTTGTCATGTAAATGGTTTCCCATCCATTGGTACAATAATAATTTGATTAAAAATAGTTTTGGGACTGATGGTGGATGGTGTTTGATTTTCCACCTTGTAATAACAATGACGTGCCACTATAATTTCTGAGGAAACTCTATTGTGAGTTTATCCTGTAAGAGATCCCAAATTATTTTGATTTCTAAGATTTCTAGGGCTGAGGAAAAGGATCTGCACAGGATCGACCAGGTGCACAATGTGCACCTATTCAATAGGGTAGATTCCCCACACAGAAACCCCCTCACCTTGAGATTTTCCCTCAAGCAGTGAAGGAGACAGTATAGATTGATACACCCCACATGCTTTGTGGGCTATCTCGTGACCCTTGTTCGACATACGAGGGAGATTTTTGATCCAGATGCTCACAGAGGTACATAGAGTATTCCTCGGGGAGTACTAGCATGAGGCCACATCTTTGCTTGTCATGTGGTAACATATGTTTGGGGCCCGAGGAGGATGATACTTTCATGAGTACCGATCTTGGTGGAGTTGGTGCTAGGGGTGCACATGATAATGTCACTATGTCGATGTCCTTTTGAGTGAGACATTTGGATTACGGTCATTGGCATCACCTTCACGGATATTTGTTATGTTTTATTATGTGTGTTAGAAGAAGTTTGGAGTACTTGATTTACTTATATATGTTAAATTTTTGAAATAATTGTATTTGTGCATGTACATGCATTGATATTAAACGTGTGGGATGCGCATATTCATCTCGACCACATGCGGTGATAACCATGCATACACATACATTCACAAAGGTAATTTAGAATGTTAATTATGTAAAATTTTCACATACATGCATATATATATATATATTAGTTTTGAAGTCAAATATATGTATGTTCTTGTATGTCCATCTAACTCACGTGATACATGTTTGATAAAGATGTTGACTTCACTAGACACCCCACCATCTCTGTGACAAGTAGAGAAAGGTGTTTCCATTGCGATTTCATCTGCGCAACAACTCACTGAGGTATTCAAACAACATGTAAATTTTGTTAAATTTCTCGTGTAATTCATATTATGTTAAATTACATGTTAGTAATGTCTTTCATTGTAGAATTATTAAATTATGTTAATAATGTCCTTCATTGTGTATATGCAGGAGTTACCTGCGATAGGTAGTAGCCATGTTCATTTGATTCACAGGCGTGGTAGGGTAAAAACAATAGTTCTATATTGATAAAATTAGTTAAAATATTGTCATTATGTACATACATGTACTTAGTTCTATTTTCCTAATTATGATGTTATATTTTCTCGATCTTATGTGTATTTAGGGAACTTTAACCCCCTCCATTTTGACTTCAAGGGCACAAGACTCCTCCATCTCATCATCTTAGTACCCCATTCGTACTCAAGAATTCCCGATGACTCATCTAAGTGTGAGATGCAAATTGGCGTGATAGAAAACTTGCGGTAAGTTTTTATATTTATGTAAATACATCGATTCTAGCATGGTCTTAAATACATATTGAAAACATATATAAATTAAGTTTTGACAAAAAACATTGTTTGCATTTACTGAGGCTCATCTACAGTGAGTATTCAAAGTGGAAGAGGACTCGTAGCATGGGCTTGGACGATCCAAAGTCATCTCATAGATCTCCATCTTCGTTTAAAGGAGGACCTTCTTCAAGCAAGGCCAAGAGAGGGATATATTTTGATGATTAGGAAATATATATGTCATACATGACATTTTTTTGTATGCCTATGTGCATGACATTGTATGTACACCTATATGGGATTTGAACTTGATGGTATATGACCTATTTGGGTATTTTTATATTTATTATGCACATTAAAATACTATTGGAACTTGATATTTTTGTATGAGACCTTACATTTCTGTGATTATTTTTACATGAAATTAAGATGATGTGCACTTGACAATATTTAAGACATTATGGATTTTTTTCATTTATTGGTGATGTACATGTACTAGCATTTTCAATGTATAATATGCATCAAACTTTGGAAATCAATATTTATATAATGTATGTATATAAAGAGTTACCTAATATGAGTAATTATTCATTCAATTTATCAATGTGTATATGTGTATTTACCTTACTTGCGCTTCTTCTTTCTCATGGTCTCTTTGTATTGGTTCCTATCTTATCATGCACTTACTACATTCTTTTATGCTTCTTAGTCTTCTCCCCTGTTAAAACACCTAAGAGTCTTCTATACATTACTCCAATGCTTGAGAATGTCTCTAGATGCAATGACATTCTGATTCAGACACTCAATGATTCTTGATTGTCTAATCTTGTCCAATTTGTGTTATTACCTTTAAATATGTAGGCATTTCAAGTTATTTGGAAATCACATCACACCCTTCACTAGGCTTGATGACCACCCTATCCTTTTGAAGACACTTTTGAAAACATCCATGAGTTTATCATAGATAAATTATCAATGAATGAAAGGTCACTAAGGCATAGGCCACCTAACTCCCATTCATAACTAAACAAGAAATATTTACTAGACAATTGATAAATCCCATGTGTTCTTAGATATTCCCTTATAAAATTCATTCTTAAGACAATTTAGTCATTCAGGGCTCTTAAGGGACTACGCCCGGACGAGGTATCTTGAATGCATGGGAAGTGTAGGGAACCAAAAAAAGCCTCCCTTAGCATTTACCTAGCCACCCCGACATGTGGCGTAGTTGGTTCGGTGCACAGAGCTTTATGTTTGTAAAGTATTATCCAAAACCTTACACCGATGTAGACTACACTATTTCACGCGTTTACAAAACAATATGACAATGAGAGAACCGAATGGAGATGGAAAAACCATGAGACTATTTCATAGAGGGCTTCGACATGGAGGTTTCAGATCGAAACGTCTCTAGATGCCACGGAATCTGAGAAATCACCCTTCGAAGATATAACATGTTTTGGTCTCAGGGATCTTAAGAGACTACACCCGAATGAGGTAGACCAAAAGCACGGGGAGTATAGGGAACTAAAAAAATCCTCCACTAGTGTTCACTAGGTAATTCAGACATGTTTTCCCAGACGTTTCGGTCCCATGAGCTACCATTTGCAAAATATAGTGTCTGACAGCCTTACACTTACTTAGACTATAACTATTTTGCACGTTTGCAAACAATAGGACAATGAGAGAACCAAATGGATATGGATAAAACTGCGATAGGATTTCATAGAGGGGCCTCGACGTGGAGGTTTTGGATCTCTGTTGAGATGTCTCTAGGTGCCACAGAGTCCAAGAAATCACCCATCGAAGATATAACGCATTTTTGGTCTCAGGGCTCTTAAGGGACTACCCAGATGAGGTAGCCCGAAAGCATGGGGAGTGTAGGGAACACAAAAATAGCCTTCCCTAGCCACCCCAATGATGTGTTGGCATAGTTGGTTTGGCGCCAAGAGCTTCCATTTGCAAGTGTGCATCCGGAAGCCTTATATTGACTCGAGACTACACTATTTTTACGTGTTTGCAAACAATAGGACAACGAGAGAACCAAATGGAGATGGAAAAAACCACGAGATAATTTCATAGAGGGCTTCAACATGGAGGTTTTGGATCTAACGAGACGTCTCTAGGTGCCACAGAGTCCGAGAAATCACCCGTCGAAGATATAACATGTTTTGGTCTTAGGGCTCTTAAGGGACTACGCTCGGACAAGGTAGCCCGAAAGCATGGGGAGCGTAGGGAACACAAACAAAGCCTCCACTAGCATTCACAAGCAATCTAGATGTGTTGGCCCAGACGGTTTGGTCCCATGAGCTACCGTTTAAAATATAGCATTTGACAACCTTACACTAACTCAGACTACACTATTTCACATGTTTGCAAACAATAGGACAACAAGAGAACCGAATGGATATGGATAAAACCGTGATAGGATTTTGTAGAGGGCCCTAACATGGGTTTTCAAATCTAATGAGACATCTCTAGGTGCCACAGAGTCCAAGAAATCACCCGTCGAAGATATAACATGTTTTGGTCTTCAGGGCTCTTAAGGGACTACACCTGGACGAGGTAGCCCAAAAGCATGGGGAGTGTAGGAACCAGAAAAAATCCTCCCCTAGCATTTAAATGGCCACCCAAAGTGTTGGTGTAGTTGGTTAGGCACTAAGAGCTTCCGTTTGCAAAGTATTGCATCTAACAACCTTACACTGACTCAGACTACACTATTTCGCGCATTTGCAAAAAATAGGACAACGAGAGAACCGAATGGATATGGATAAAACCACGAGAGGATTTCATATAGGGATTTGACATGGAGGTTTTAAGTCTAACGAGAGATCTCTAGGTGCCACGAAGTCTGAGAAATCACCTGTCGAAGATATAACACGTGTTTTGGTCTCATGGCTCTTAAGAGACTACACCGAACGAGGTAGCCCGAAAGCACGGTGAGCATAGAGAACCCAAAAAAATCCTCCACTAGCGTTCACCAGGAAATATAGACGTGTTTGCCCAGATGGTTCAGTCCCACGAGCTACCGTTTGCAAAATATAGCATCTGATAGCCTTATACTAACTCAGACTACACTATTTCGCATGTTTGCAAATAATAGGACAACGAGAGAACCGAATGGATATGGATAAAACCATGATAGGATTTTGTAGAGGACCCCGACATGGAGGTTTTAGATTTGACGAGATGTCTCTAGGTGCTACATGGAGTCCAAGGAATCACCCGTCGAAGATATAACATGTTTTGGTTTCGTGCTCTTAAGGGACTACACCTAAACGAGGTAGACGAAAGCATGGGGAGTGTAGGGAGTAAAAAAGCCTCTCCTAGCATTTACTTGGCCACCTTGATGTGTTGGCATAGTTGGTTTGGTGCCAAGAGCTTGTGTTTGCAAAGTATTACGTCTGGCAACCTTACACTGACTGAGACTACACTATTTTGCATGTTTGCAAACAATAGGACAACGAGAGAACCGAATGGAGATGGAAAAACCGTGAGAGGATTTCATAGAGGGATTTGACAAGGAGGTTTTGGATCTGATGAGACATCTCTAGATGCCATGGAGTCTGAGAAATCACCTATCAAAGATATAACGTGTTTTGGTCTCAGGGCTCTTAAGGGACTACACCTGAGACGAGGTATCCCGAAAGCACAGGAGTGTAGGGAACCAAAAAAATCCTCCACTATGGCATTCACCAAGAAATCCAGACGTGTTGACCCAGATGGTTCGGTCCCACGAGATACCGTTTGAAAAATATAGCATTTGACAGCCTTACACTGACTCAGACTACACTATTTCACATGTTTGTAAACAATAGGATAGCGAGAGAACCAAATGGATATGGATAAAACCACGATAAGGATTTTTATAGGGGCCCAAAATGGAGGATTTGGAGGATTTGGATCTGATGAGACGTCTCTAGGTGCCACGGAGTCCAAGAAATCACCCATCGAAGATATAACGTGTTTTAGTCTCAAGGCTCTTAAGGGACTACGCTGGACAAGGTAGTCGAAAAGCATGGGAGTGTAGGGAACCAAAAAAATCCTCCCTAGCATTTAACTAACCACCTCAATGTGTTGGCGTAGTTGTTTTGGCGCCAAGATCTTCCGTTTGAAAAGTATTGCGTCCGTGCAAGCCTTACACCGACTTAGAAAACACTATTTCGTGCATTTGTAAATAATAGGACAACGAGAGAACCGAATGGAGATGGATAAAACCATGAGAGGATTTCTTAGCGTGCTTTTACATGAAGGTTTTAGATCTGAGGAGACATCTCTAGGTACCATGGAGTCTGAGAAATCACTTATCGAAGATATAACTGTTTTGGTCTCAGGGATCTTAAAAGACTACACCCAAACGAGGTAGCCCGAAAGCACGGGGAGCGTAGGGAACCAAAACAAAGCCTCCACTAGCATTCACTAGGCCATCAGACATGTTGGCCTAGATGGTTTGGTCCCATGAGCTACCATTTGAAAAATATAGCGTCTAGATCCTTACACTAACTCAAACTACACTATTTCACGCATTTGCAAACAATAGGACAATGAGAGAACCAAATGGATATGGATAAAATAGTGATAGGATTTCGTAGAGGGATCTGACATGAAAGTTTGGGATCTGAAGAGATGTCTCTAAGTGCCATGGAGTCCAAGAAATCACCCATCAAAGATATAGCGTGTTTTGGTCTCAGGGATCTTAAGGGACTATGCCCGGATGAGGTAGCCCAAAAGCACGGGGATCGTAGGGAACCAAAACAAATCCTCCACTAGCGTTCAAGTCTTGGTCATATATTTATGTAAATGCCTTTTCATCATGTGTTTTGGGCAGCTACCTGGTGTAGAATTACATTATAACTCATCATCCAAAGATAAGAGGTTTTATCATGTTGATCGTAAGACATGAGGGGGCTAGATGCAATCAATTTGGGATTAGATCATAGTAATCAACAAAATATGGACTACCAAACATATTTATCAACCATAAAATCAATGATAAGCCCTAGCTTCTTGTGCTTTCCAAATTTATCTTTAGACTCCTTCATTTTTGTGTAAGGTTTTGAGCATGAAATGGTTTATTTCATGTTGTGTCCATTTCTTTTCTTTATAGTTACATTATTGCTAATGACCTAGACTACAATGCTCAATGCTTTAGAAGTTGAAATAGATATGCAAAATAAAGCACTAACAACTCATGAATATAAGTCTATATAAGGTGCATAGAACGTGAGCATCAATCTCTAAATTGCTTTGAAGTGGTATGCTATGCTAATATTAATAGCAGGAGAATGCTTGGCTGACTCTTCTTCAATCGGAATGCAATCCAATTCCACCTGCACTACCTATAGCCAATCAATACAATTTTTCCATGTTAGTACTGAAGAGCTTCAAACTTTTGACCCCTGCATTACAACATTCTCATCTCTTCTTTCAAGGACACATAATTATTGCATCTTATTGGATGTTTGAGATCATTTCTTGTGTATGTAATCATCTCATGATTCATTATATGAGCAAATATGAATAATTAAAGTTTCAATCCTCCATATCACACCAAAATGCTCAGTCACATTGCAAGGAATCAAAGTTACCAAGTTAATATAAATCCCATAAAAAGATGTCATATGTGGCCACCTACATCAAGCCATAAATTTCCTGTCATGACCACAACAACCAACAATTCATCCTCCCTCTACTTTTCTACTTCTACAGCTATCAAATACATAAATATACCTAGTAGTACATACATACCATAGTCACAAGTATGATTCCAAGAAACATGTATCCAAGCCTTTTTTTTTTAAAATTGAGCTGGTGAGGCTCATAGCTGAATCACACACATCATGTTTTTTGCATTTGTCCAGGTTACTACTCCAAGCTACCATCACAATTTGTGATCCTTGATGTGTGTTTATGCATTTTTTTAAGGATAAAGGAGTATTTCCTTTCATCTCCCATTTCTATGATAGATATCAAGATAACCCTATAATTAGTCAATGTTATCAATGACTCAAGACATTTACGCCTCTCTATTGTTTTTCATTAGTGATTTTTTGTTTAGCTTCAAATCACTACTTGTTTTTCTAATCAAGCATTTATTAACTGCTTTATCACTTATTATACAATTAGTAAAGTGCATGCCATGTAGCATTACTATCTTTGGTGTGTCTTTTGCACACCTATAGTTTGGTATCCTTTATGTATGTTTTCAACAATTGACGCATTTTGATCAACAACATTAGATGTTCTTAACCCCATGGTCTTCATTATAGGTATCATCTTAATTAATTTCATCAATGTAACAAATAATTGACATCTTTGTGTGTCATTTAAATTCTCAAAGTAATTATCCCAAATTCCACTAGCTTTTCTTCTCGCATTTCTTTCAGACATTTTGTTAGGCATTGGTTTTATAATGTTTTCATCAATTTCAATTAAGTGAATTGGTTTTATTCACAAAATGGAAGGAGGTGTTCTTAGAGGTGAATATTCGTTTACAAGGTTACTTTCTTCATTCAGTGTTTTCATACAAATTTCGGGGTTAACATTTGGATTCTCAGGTAAGGGTTCAACAATTGGATTCATATCAATTTCTTCATCCATACCAACATTATCATTCAATTCAATATCATTATTCTCTACATTTTCATTATGTATTTCATCCCCATTTTCTAATACATTAGCTACATTTGATATAGCAGATGTACCTTTCCTTGCATGAAGTTTTTGCATTCTCTTCAATTTATTTATTTTCATCTCTTCCAATTGCTTTGGTGTCTTGTTCTTGACTTTCCTCTTGTCCTTAGCTCAAATTTTATCGCCCATGATTAGAAAAAATCAACTAGTGGGGTAGGGGACAAAATGAACTACTAAAAAATTGTGCAAGAATGTAGAGAAAATTACAGACCAAACAAAATGTATGCAAAATTCCCGTGAAAGAGATGAAAGGGATGTTGGGGGCCACAATATATAAACAAAGCACAACATATACATATTATTATTTTTACCTTTTCCAACACATGCCTCAAAGCTTGGGATCCAGTTTGGATCCCTAACCGTGAGGCATGGACTTGCAAAAACACAACAAACATCGTGTTTTTTGTAGGAAAATGTAAAAATGCCAATTCCTCTATGATAAATCAAAATAAAATAATCGATCCATGTAAAAAAATTATACCATGACGTAGAGAAGAGTTTCTTCTTTCTAAAAATATAATTTTTCAAATTTTTTGACTAATATAAGGTTTCCATATTATATATTTTCTAACTATGCCTTTTTATAGCTATTTTTTGAAGTTTAAATATGTCTATCTTTCATCATGTATCTTTTGTTTGCATCATCGAAATTGAAAAAAATTATACTAGCACAAACTAGGCATAATTCTATACATATTAAAAAAAAATCTAATTTTTGATATTTTTTAGGGAGTAGGTGGGGGGGCACAGTCAGAGCTCCATTATTTTTCAAAACATAAAATTTATGTACTAGAAAAATTATAAATAAAAAAATAATGGTTAAAAAAATCTAAACATAATTCTAACACAAACTAGATGCTCCTAGCTATCTTTCTACCAAAGGGTTTTCAAAAATACTCAATGGTGCTAAAAAATGGTGGGGGCATGAAAGTCACTCTATTATGTTTTTTAACAAAAATAGGAGCACCTATTGGTATTTTAATTGTTTGACCCACTTAGACTTATCCGTTTTCAATAAAATTTAGTAGCTTAAAAATTAGACTCAAAATGATACGATTCATATTTCTACAACATCTTCCAATTTTGAGTGTAACTATTTCAAAAACTTGTATAAGTTGAAGTTTTTATTTTTAGAAAAATACGTCCACTTAAGAAGCCCTTTTGGCCCCCAACTTGGTGCACTTACCCTATAACATTACATCTATACTCTTGGTGTCTTCTAATGCTTGCGTGTCTCTCCATCTCGAAATGTCTTAGTAGCCTCCCAACCAACCAAAATGCTCCCAAACTTGCTAGCAAATGGTGCGTTGGGGTCCGCCATGACTCGGGTATCATATATATCCAATATTGGGTCTAGGATCTCATGGTATGAGCTCTCTATAAAGGAGTGCCACTCCTCCTGCCGTGTGGTCCGAAAACCGAAATTTAGTAATTCACGACTTAGTTATCAAATCTAATCATCTACACTCTTAAATAACATCATCACACATACCTGTTGCCCAAACCTCTCAACGACGGTCTTACTATTTTCGTGGCTGCCTAAGTACCGGTTCAAATTTGTCAAATAAATGATATTTCTAGCCAACATATTTTGCCCATCTATCTCTCGTGCACCAAAATCACATCTCCCATGTGGCGGGTCCTAGGCTTGTCCCATAGTCAGTAAACAGAGCCATATCCATCCCCAATGGCGTCATGTAACCATCTCTTAGTCCCTACATCCTATGCTCTTTCATCTATGGTAATGGTTGTCTCTTCTTTCCCTATCTCGGTTCTAGGACTAGTTGTGCCTTTATCTCCCACTCGTGGGTCCAGGCAAGCGGGTCCTCCATCTCGATCCGTCATCCGAACTCTCCATCTGCGATAATATCCGGTGGGCCCCGAGCTGCCCCACCTCTTCATCTTTGCCTCGACCCCGTATTCATGCGGCTCGTACTCTCTAGGACCGTAAAATTGGTACTCCATCCACTATACCTATAGTCTCTCATATATGTCATGATTTGTAGGATGGTAGTGGTGGTACCATGACATATTCTCGGTCACCTAAAATGTCCTGGGTACCTGTCCATCGATGGGTCTCTACCCAATGTTAATAATGACAGTATAATTGAAAAATCAAATTTAAAACATGAATTCAAATAAGACACTCTTTTTAAATTATTGATGAAATAATCAAGTGGGTTGTTGTACAACAATGCGTATGATGGTATAAAAAGTGTTGCCTAACAATTGACAAGGGTTCTACTTCTAAGAGATACTAATATATGTGGAATGAGATCGAGATCGTATCCTTGGCAAAATAGAAAATCCTCATCCTTCACAATTAATCCTAAGAATTTTATGCATATAATCCATACAAATTTATATTCAATCAAATATATATACAACACTCTTCTTTAGTAATTTAAAATAATTTTTTATTCAATTTAAAACATGCTAATATATTTCTTTTAGAAAATAAGTGAACTTACATATTTAAATGGAAAGACATCACACCATTATACAATACTAATTGATAATTTTATTATATTAGTTTATTTCATTGAAAAATATAACACATGTCACTATATTGTTATTTTTAGATTGACTTTTTCAAACTTTTTTCTAATAACTCTTAATTAAATTTCAAATTTAGTATTCACATAAAATTTACACAATTAGAACATCCCATCCCTTGCAATCAACTTCTCAACATAATTAGTGGAAAAACCATTAAAAAGAGAAAAATCATTTATCAAGTGAATTGTTTGGTTCAATCATTTTTATTCTTTCCCGTCACTTTCCCTCCAAAATATGCACCACACAAAATCACCCCTCATCCACCTTATGAAATGAAATGAAATATTTTAATGACATCCACGAGACTGAAGAGTCTATGGGACCAAACGAAACCGATACATTAAGCAGTTTTCAAACTCTTTTCCATATCAACTCTTCTACTATGAATCTTGAGCACTAAACCAACGATCTTTTGAAGTTTTGTTTTTGTAAATAACTCATTTAAGTTGTCCACTTTTAATTCGCTTTCGTATTGGATACAGATATCATCATATGTTGAACACTCCATAATGAAATTCCATTCCGTTTCAACAACCCCTTTTCTGTAAAAAGACAAATTCTCATTTCCCAATCCTCTTTGGGAATAGTCCATCTACCGGTTTCACAACGAAGATGATGTGATCCGGTCCTCAATTGGGCCACTAAAATCCTTTCCTTACCTTTGATAACTACCCCTAGATAAGCTTTTTCATCATGCTCCCAAGTGGGGTTGAATTATTTGATATATTGAGATTTCTTATGACCCATTTGTTCTGTCCACATGACAGTCCTAAACTTCTCCATCACATAATTTTTTATTTCCCTGTTGTTGTCAGGACACTCCTGAAAATTGATGCCCCATTTGTTCATCCATTTGTTGTTTTGTTTCATCCAGGTTTTTTTTCTGCATTCTAGATTATCCTTTGTAACCATTTTGGGCCAGCGAAAATCATCCATGCTTTCAAATTTTTTCAAATAGATTATCAGCCGAGTTATTGCCGATGCTTCCATCGGGAAGGTACCCACTTCAACTAACAAGATCTCATAAGGAACTATTGATTTGAATTTAAGAGTGCTTGTGATTAGATGTTTCTGGATTCTTTCTAATTTACGCCATACATGATTTGACACACTACTTCCCCAAACCTCACAACCATAAAGAGCAACCAGAGTAACCAACAAACCAAAGAGGGTTTTCTTAGTTTTCCAGTCCTAGAGCTCAACTTTCCTACACCTATTCTGAAGTAGGTAAGATGCTTTCTAACCTCCCTATATCCTTTTTTCTCTGCAAGTCTCCCAGCTCATCTTGTTGTGGAAATCAATCCCAAGATATTTATATTCTGTAACAATTTCCAATGTACTCCCCTCAAACAGAAAGTTAAATTGCCTCTCTTTTCTTTTCAGGGAAAAAATCATGATTTTTGTTTTTCTAGTGTTCACTTGCATCCCAACTTCGGTAAAGAATTATAAAGCTTTTAGATGCTCCCTCAATCCTTGAGCTATTGTTGAAATTAAGATAAGATCATCGGCATATAAGAGTAACTTCACCACGTACTCACCAACTGAACACCCCTCCTTCAGTTTTACGTAACCATTCTTCAAGCTTATCAATGTATAAACCAAACAAAGTGGGAGAAAGAGGGAAGCCTTGTTTGACCCCAATTTCACTACCAAAACATTCAAACATACCTTCTCTTGTTCTAATTTTAGCTTTGACTGATCATAAAGTCTATGCACTGCTGCTCTGAGCTCATCTGGAAACTCAAGTTCCTCCATCCCTGTTCCAAAGTTTGTCTCTAGGAACCGTGTCAAAGGCTTTCTTAAAATCAACAAAATAGCAAAAAACTTCATCCCATTGGGTATCCCATACCTTTTCAATCAAGTACCTAAGAGTGATGTAATGATCAATGGTTGAATGTTTAGATCGGAAACCTGCTTGTTCTTTTGCCTCTCTTTCTACCCAACTACTGATTCTATGTTCTATCATGCCCCAAAATAGCTTACCAAAAAGAGGATTGATCATAATAGTGCGATAGTTAGAAGGATTATTGATATCTCCACTTTTAAAAAGAGGAATAACCACACTAGTTGTCCACTCTAGTGGGAACCCAACCTGAGTTACATTATTGAATATTTTTCTGATATGCGGAGTGAGCACCTCAACCCCCACTTAAAAAATTCAGCTTACAACCCATTAACATCTTGAGCTTTACCATTTTCTAGATTCTTTATGCCATGTTTGATGTCTTCCTCCAAAAAAGTTTGATCGAAGTATGAATGATGGGAGGAATATCCTTCTGTTGAGACCACTCGTAGAGAGTCTTCGCATATTCTAACCAATGAGCTTATGTGATATTGTTTTCTATGTATGTTTTCTTTTCGCAACTCCTTCCGTAATCCCTTGGGATTGTGTTTTCGGGAGAAATTAATCTAGACCTTCTCTTATTCACATAGCTTTTCTTTTTGTTGAACCAATATATCGTATTTCTTTTTATTTTCTTTTTTTTTTGTTCACGTCACTTTCCCTCATAGATCTCTCGATAGCCTTACAATCTTTGTCATACCACAGATTTGTTGGAAAAGTATTTGCAGCCCCCTTTCTAGGCTTATATTTTTTGCAAGCACTTAATGCCTTATGAATTAAAGGTATCAACAACTTACTACAAACATAACCCCTTGCCCCCTTGTTTGTATTTCTCTCAATATCATTTCTCGCCATCCGAAATTGTTGTTCAATAAAGAGCCACAAAGATTTCCATATTTTCTTTATTTAAAATGATTTTGCCTTGTTTTGGAGATGTCTCTTTCCGCCGATGGACTTGTTTTCCCTATTGCTGATTTGAAATGGTACCAAGCTTGACCAAGAGAGGATTATGATCAGATTTGAGCTCAATAGGACAATCTCCAATTTCAAACTCGAGCAACCTACAAATAGAGCTCTGAGTGCATATTACATAGTCCACTACACTTTGTCCATTGTAAGTTTTGCAAGTGATATTGCTAGATCTGGGCCAAGCCTTCATGCCATTACAAATAACCATGTCGTATAAGCTACATAGACCTAGAAGCTCAACCCCAAAATGATTCACCCCTCCATTACCATCTTGAGATAGTCTTTCCCAAAACTTGTCCTCTGCTTTGTTAAGCCAAAGCGGATTGTCATCTCCACCTTTTTCACTACCCAACTGAAGAGATTGATTATTTGTAGTCCTTGCATTAAATTCCCCATCAAAATAATTTCCCTAGATGCACTAAACATAGATATGTATTTTTTTAACAAAGCATATGGGTCTTCCATATCCAAATTTCTTTTCTTATATGTCTTTGAGCCTTTTGGTGCAAAGTAGCAAGCAACCAATCTAATTGTTGCCTTGTTATCTGATATTTTCAGCCAAATGTATTGCTTATTTTCATCTTCATTTTCCACTTTGGTTTTTCCTAACCACGCTTCTTTGATTAGAACTATAATTCCCCCGTGTCCTTTCCCTGTTTCACTTCCTTCATTCCAAATTGAAATTTTCTTGTACCCCTCAAAATCTGGGACTTTGCAACCATCGTGCTCATGAGTTTCTGTAAGAATAATAATATCTTTCTCCTCTACCGGGCCCCAACCTGGGTCCTCTTCTCCACAGATACCCCTTGTAATTCCAACTTACTATGTGTATGGGATCCCATGGGGCCCTAGATTCCTATTTCTTTTTTGACCAATGACCACTGATTTGGGTCTTCCATCCCTTAATTGTGCCCATTTTCTTGCCTCTCTTACTTTTTTCACTTTCTCCCATTCCTTCTTTCGGTCTTCTTGTTGATAAAATGTACCTCTGTAACTCCAGGTTTGGATTGTATTTGAAACCCTCATTCTTAACCATGGTTTGCTTTTGTTTGTCGGCTTGTGCCCTAGAACACCCCACCACTTTATAAATCTTGTCTTTTTGCAAAACCCGAATCCCAAGTCCTTCGTTTTTGCAATATTCTATCTAATTCTTTAGTGTCATATTCTATTTTCTTCTTTGATGCCTCGTCGGTGGGCCCTTAATTCCTACCTTTAGGACCTTCGCCGCTACCCCTATCTATGTGTGGGACCTCGATTTGATCGCTGCCTCTCCCACTTCCTCTAGAACCTTCAACATTACTCGTCACTTCCTCTCGAAACCCATGGCGCCCTCTTCCTCCACGCTGCCGCCTCTTAAAGTATCCTCCACTAGTGATCAAAATTAATCCCGCCACAACCCTTCCAAGGGCTCCGAACTTGTCAGAGAAGTGTAGTAAAGAATTTGGTTAAAAAAAATTAAAATGCGTAAATTGCTTGACAATACAAAAGTGTAAATTATTAATAAAAATGTCAAAGGAAGGGTTAAATTAAAAATACCCGTCAAAAATGTTACGAGGAAATTGTCAATTTAGTTTACAAATCCCAAAGTAGACGTTTGATTGCCACCACTGGCCGGGAATTTGAGATTAGATATACTAGAGTCTACTTCATAATCATAATCATCCATATCTAAAAGAAAATGTTTCATGAATTTTTGCATACTAAATATAAATAAAAGAAATCAAATTATGGTAAGCAAGGATGGCTGAGCGGTAGATTTAAACAACAAAATCCTACATAGCATTTAATTCTTTATCCTACCTAGGTGTGTGTGTGTGTGTGCGAGTCTTATCAATCCTTCCCTACCCAACACATTGGCCAAAGATGTAGTGTACAACTTATGACTGTATTTTGTGAAAGTCAAGTTTCTAATGTAATATCATTAAATGAATCACTTAACTCGCTAGTGGCCATTTGTGGATGTCATCGCTTTCAAGCACGAATCTTCTTTTTCATGGTTGGGATTCTTTCAGTGATACTCATGGTATGGAGCAAGGTTTGAGTTTGGGGGAAATAGAACTAGTTGGCCTCTTGGCAGTTTGGAATTTAGGACAAATCTTAATTGGGAAACGTTGAGTTCATTTTCTATTCTTTTAATTGACTAAAGAAGCCTACTATAGGTGATGACAAAAAAATCTTTAAAATTTGCGTGATTTAATGAATCTAATCCTACTTGCTTTATTAATAAATCCATTGTTGTTTGCATTATTACCTATGATCTACGTATACCAGGAAACAAGTTTTAATGTTGATTTGATCACACCTTGGATCAAGATGATTTTATCCCCTTATCTCACTTCGAGGGTTAGAGTGCCCAAGATTTTCATGAAATATGTCTATCATCAGTTATAATTTGTTTGTATTCATTCTATTTCCTTGAATGCTATTACTCAGGCCTTCTTTATTTCAAATTAGAGCAACTATAAATATTAAGATTTATTTTCCAATTCCTGATATATTAAAATTAAACCCCTCTATCATATCTTATGTTGACCTTTCGCTTCTTTCTTTCTTTTTCTTTTTTTGACAATTACTATACAAAATATTTCTTAGATTATTTGATTATTTTATTCTAATTAACAAGCCATAAGAAACTACAAAAGATTTATTTATTTGCTTTCTCGGAACAATGTGGATACCATCAATTCTATCCCATTTAGTGATTCTACAAGGAAATCTATACACATAAATTATCTTTTATCTTCTTGAAACATGAAAGGGATATAATCTTTGATATCGACCCATGTTTTGTTTATAGCTGATGCATGGAAGTATATAAAAGCTTGAGTTTTTGGGTTTTACCAATGTAAAACATATTTTTGTATTGTATTTACATATAAAAGTTTTCTATTCAAAATAATTAATGAATATTTGTCATAAACATTAGACATGGTCTAGATTGAGGTCTAAAAGTTCAATATTTTCTTTTCACAATATGACTTACCTTTTGTTTTGTGTTACAACTATTTACTTTTAGGAGAGGGAATCTTATCATCATAACTCACTTACCAATCTCAATTCATTAATCATACCTTTGACCTTATTTATGACATTATTTTCGAAATACATATAAGTGGAAGACCCATATCATATTTCCATATTGGCATGTTTTTAGGGCAATTATAGCTAAGGGGATTTAATTTTGAACCTTTTGTTGGGGTTTCACCCATAAATGAATGTGCAAATGTATATATGAAATTTTGAATAGGGTTTAGACTTAATGCTTAATGTAGTTTGTAATTGGTTTGGACAATACTTAATTTGTATGACGTGTGTATTATATTTATTCATGTCATATGAAGTGTAAACATTTTTTACAACTTTTCATCATGGAAGGACCGATCTAATATATACCCTTCACACTGAAATTTAGACCAACCCTTCAAATTTGATCACCTTTGCCCTCCACAATGTTGTCGCTGCCCGAATATATATGAATATCTCGAAATATAATGATTTAAAGCTAAAGATACTCGAATACCCGTGTGTATGGGGAATCGCCGGAGAGGTGGTACTACACGATGCCCGGATTCGCTGCCTCCACGATGCCTGCCGCCGCTTCCACGATATCGGTCTTTAGATAACGATAAAACGAAGTATGCAGCGCACAATTTGCAAGCTCATTGACTATAGTCTTATCTCATTTCACTTGATCGTCTCAAAATGTTTTTCTTGCTCCTTCCGCCGCGCTGTCTTTGCTACTCGCTCACATAGTCTCCCATTCATATCATTCGATCAACATGCCCTCCTCGCTTTCAAGGATCCCTCCAACTCGATCCACTCATTCTCTCGCACGATTGGTCTCCTCTTCACAACACCTTCGCAATGGGATCGGCGTTCTCTCGCTCTTCTTCGCCGACAGCAGGCGTGTGGTTTCACTGAGTCTCACATGGTATGGAATTAACCGGCCCCATCTCTCCTTCTCGGGTAATCTCTCTTTCCTTAAAACACTTGCTCTCTCGAATAATGCCTTCCACGACCAAATTCCACCTCAATTGGGAAGGCTCTCTCACTTAAGAATACTTCGATTGTCTAAGAATGGATTGGAAGCCTCCATTCCCTCCACTCTTGGTGATCAGCTGCGTTCTTTGCAGAACAACTCTTTCTAACATATAACCAACTTAGCGGCACCATTCCTCCACTTGGTGACCGCCGCCTCGCAACACCTCATTTTGTCTTTTAACCATTTGAGCGGCACCATTCCCTCCCACCTTGGCCTTCTTTCACATTTAGAGGTCATTGGATTACAAGATAATCGGTGACGGTACAATCCCAGCTTTCATAGGAAACATGTCCTCTTTAACTTCGTTGGATTGGGGGAAAACAAAGTGTTGGACATGCAAAAATTCTAGTCTAATATTTAGGGATTCTGTAGCTAGCATTTAGGGAAGTTATTTTGTAATTGACAACACACTAGATGATATGTGTATGTGCTGGCAAATGTTGTCCATCTGTAGGATGAAGAGTAGAGATAGGTTAGTTTGAGTTTGAGTTTGAATAAGACTCTATTTATTGTTATTCCATAAAGATTGTATTCTCTCGATTTAGCAGAGCATGCATAAATAAGAATAAGAAAGAGATCAAAACCTGCAAAGTTGCATTTCTATGTTCTATTTTAAGAGTGCTAATAATTTTCATGGTATTAGAGCAAGTGTTGCTGCAGAGAAGTATCAAAAGTTTAAAGACAAAGATATGGCCACATTTGTTGCAGGAGATCCTCACAAGATGGTAGAATGATTTGATGGCATTGGATTTAATCTCTGGAAGCTCGAATGAAGATGTTGCTGCTGAACAAGGATCTACTCAATATAGTTGAAGGGATCGAGATTAAACCCACCTACGATGCAGATCCGATCAAAAGTGGGAATCAAAGGAAGGTAGGGCTCGTTCATGTATACTTTTAAGTTTGAGTGATAATGTACTTTTACATGTAAGTGAGGCAAAATCAACAAAGGAAGCTTGGGATCAATTAATCAAGTTATACGAATCAAATGATGTTAGTACAAGATTATATCTTAGAAGAAGATTTTTTCAGTTAAAGATGCAGGAAACACAAAAGATATCAGATTTCACAAATCAATTTAAGTCTCTCAAAAATCAATTAGCAGCATGTGGATCAGTGATTGCAGAAGAAGATGTTGTCATGTCGCTTCTTGGGAGTTTGCCAGAATCCTATTCTGGACTGGTAGTAGCACTAAGCACCCAATCTAACTTGGATTTGACAAAAGTAATAGCAGCACTACTTCAAGAAGAAATCAGAAGGAAGGATGGGGGGCTGAGTGATGAGAATCCTACAACACTGTTTTCAGCAGGATATAAGGGCAAAGCAAAAAGGAAGAGTGACAACAAATCACATCCCTCCCAGTCTAATGTCTCAAAGAATGGTAAAGACACAAAGGAGGAGAAAAATAAGGGAAATTGCTTTCATTGTGGAGCTCCTGGGCATTTTAAGAAACAATGCCATAAGTGGTTAGCATGGGTAGAAGAGGTAAAGAAAAGGAAGGTCACAAGCCAACATGACCGTAAGCAATGACCAAGAAAATTTGTTTTCGGTTGTCACAACCCCAAGTTCTGATGTTTCAAATTGCTGGTATTTAGATTCGGGAGCAACTCAACATATGACACCTGAGAGAAGTTGGTTTATGGCATATACAGAAGCACCCAAAAGTAAGACTGTCAATCTTGGAGATGATAGCAAATGTGAGATGATCGGAATTGGAGATATTCCATTGCAAATGTTGGATGGTGGATACAAGAAAATCCATAACGTATGGTATGTACTTGCTCTTGTCAAAAGTCTTTTATCAGTGAGCAAAATTACCAATGCTGGCATAATTGCATAGTTTGACAAGAAGGAATGTGTCCTAAAGGATGTCAAGGAGTAATTATTGCTACGGGAATCAAAGATGGCAATCTGTACAAGTTATGTGCATTAGTACACGATGTGGTGTTAACAACAACAAATAATGAAATATCTTATTCAATTCTCGTAGCATCATAGATTCGAACATGCAAATCCTCATTCACTTCAAATGTTAAAATCAGAGCAGCTTGTGGAAGATTTTAATTTGCATCTACCATTGAGTTGGGAGTGTGTGAAGGCTGTTGTTTAGAAAGCAACATAGATTCCCTTCCCAAAGAAAGGCTAACACGAGCTAAGGAGCAAATGGAACTGGTGCATTCAGATATATGCAAAGGCAATGCAAACAATGTCACACAATGGGGCAAGGTATTTTATTACCTTCATCGACGATTCTTCTAGAATGACCTTTGTTTATTTTATCAAAAACAAATCATGTGCATTAGAGATGTTTAAGGTTTTAAAGCATTTGGTGAGAAGTAGTCGGAAAACCTTTGAAATGACTCGATGTGATAATGGGGGTGAATATACCTCAAATGCTTTCAAAAGTTTATGTGCAAAAGAAGGTATCAAACTTGAGTATACTGCTCTTATTCACCACAATAGAATGGTGTCATTTGAAAGAAGGAATAGGAATCTTGTTGAAAGTGCTAGATGCATGCTTAAGAGTAGTGGATTATCTAATGTTTTTTGGGTCAAGCAATCTCGGTGGCAAGATATATACAAAACAGTTGCACAACTACATGCATTGCATAAGAAGATTTCTTATGACACATGGCATGGAAGAAAGCCAAGTGTCAATGATTTAAGAATTTTTGGTTGCATAGCATATGCACATATACTAGATGAAGAAAGAAAGAAGCTAGATGACAAAAGCAAGAAGTGTATAATGGTTGGATACAGTTTGAATTCAAAGGGATATTGAATTTATGATCCTATAACACATGAGATTCTAGTCAGAAGAGACGTCATTTTTGACGAAAATTCAGTTTTGCACAAATCAATAGAGATGGAAAATGCTAAGGATTCAGAAACAAGGCCTTATGATCTCGGATCTGATGAAGAATCTAAGCATGAGAATTCTACTCCAACGAGACCATTACAAGTTGCAGCCACACAACCCATAGGAGATGTACAAGGAGAGTAGCAGTTTCGTAGATCAACAAGACTACGGAAACCCACTCAAAAGGCATTGGAATCATATGCACTTAGTGTAGAAGTTGATGAACCACTCAGTGTTCAAGAAGCACTTCAAAGTATTTATGCAGCAGATTGGAGGCAAGCAATGGATGCTGAATATGAATTGCTCATAAAAAATCAGACATGGGAACTCACGATTCTTCCACCTGGAAGAAGAGTGGTTGGATGCAAGTGGTTATTCAAACAAAAGTACAAGTCTGATGGGTCGATAGACCGCTACAAGGCTTGATTGGTGGCAAAAGGATACACCCAAATTGCAGGTTTGGATTATCATGACACCTTTTCTCCTGTAGTCAAGATAACATCCATCGGAATTCTATTAGTAGTGGCAACAACCTTGGATCTTCATGTACATCAGCTAGATATAAAAACTACATTTTTAAATGGATTCTTAAAGGAAGAATTTTATATGGAACAACCAGAAGGCTACATATAAGAAGGAAAAGAGCAGTTAGTATGCAAGCTTCGTAAAACATCAGTATGGATCAAACAGTCTTCAAGAACATGGTATGAGCGTATTGATGGGTTTCTCCAAAATGAAGGATATGTAAGTTGCAATGCTGATTCAAATGTCTACATAAAGCATATTGGTGAGTCTCTAGTCATCTTAGCCTTATATGTTGATGACACCATCATTATGAGTAATGATTTTAAGATGTTAGGCATGTTCAAGTCTCAATTAGCTGCAAAATTTGAGATGACTGATCATGGTGAGATTCATTATTGCTTGGGCATTCAAATTTTAAGAGATAGGGAGAAGAGGAAAATCCATCTTAGTTAAGAAAGGTACATTAGGAACATTCTCAAGAAATTTGGGATGGAAAATTGCAAGCCAATAAGTACTCCAATGGAAGTAGGAAACAAACTTTCACTGGACATGTGTCCCAAAACACAAGAAGAAGAAAGTTATATGAGTATGGTTCCATATCAGAATGTTGTTGGGAGCCTAATGTATGCAATGGTTTCTAGCAGACTGATATTGCACATGCTTTGTAAGTATTGTGAGCCAATATTCCAAGTAATCCCGACCACAACATTAGGCAGCAGCTTAAAAGAATTTTTAGATATCTACAAGGAACAACTAAACATGGAATAAGATTCATGGGAGTTCAGAAAAATCTCGCAACTTATCTGGATATTGTGATGCAGATTGGGTAGGGATGTTGATAGTAAAAGATCAACTTCAGTGGTTCTGCTTTTATCCTTGGTGGAGGTGCGTTTCGTGGGCAAGTAAGAAACAACGATATGTTTTCTCTCCCAAGTGTAAGTAGAATATATAGCAGCATGTCAAGCTACACAAGAATTGATTTGGTTGAGAATATTGTTACAGGACATCGATGTTACTCACCCAAACCAACAACATTAAAGTGTGACAAACCAAAGTTACATAGCCATGATGAAGAATTCAAGTATCATGGGAGAGTTAAACATATAGGGATACAATACCATTTCATCCGTGAAAAATTGAGAACAACACTATCAAAATGGAGTATTGTGCAACCGAGATGATGGTGGCAGATGCATTGACAAAGGCATTACCAAGAAATAAGTTTGAGTTTGCAAAGAAGGATTCGATGTGATACAAGCTGGTTAACAAATATTTGGCTAAGTGGGAGTGTTAGACATGTAGAAATTCTAGCCTAATATTTAGGGATTCTGTAGCTAGCATTCAGGATTCTGTAGCTAGCATTTAGGATTCTGTAGCTAGCATTTAGGAAGTTATTTTGTAATTGAAAACACACTTGATGATATGTGTATGTTTGGCAAATGTTGTCCATCCGTAGGATGAGGAGTAGAGACAGTTAGTTTGAGTTTGAGTTTGAATAAGACTTTGTTTATTGTTATTCTATAAAGATTGTATTATCTTGATTTAGCAGAGCACAAGCAAATAAGAATAAGAAAAAGATCAAAACCTGCAGTTGCATTTTTGTGTTCTGTTTTAAGAGTGCTAATAATTTTCAAGCTGATGCGTGGAGGTATTCCCATCTTTGCTTTCCAACCGCACTTATCTCCGAACCTGCGCTTATGTGCAAACCAATTAATCGGGATATTCCCTCTCGCTTAGTAAACTATCGTAGTTGCGAAATCTTAATTTGTGGGGAAACAAACTCACTGGAGTAATCCTAAGCTCCTCTCTAATTGTTCTCGCCTGAAGTGATTGAGCTAGAAATTAACCAACCGAGCGGCACAAAGTGCCCTTGGAGTTAGGTAAATTGCTCCACCTTCGACTCTTCTTTTGTCGGGAAATCATCTTGTGAGTGGAAGCAACGGTTTGTCTATTCTAACAACATTGACCAATTGCTCCTATTTAGAAAAAATAGATTTGTCTCTCGAACTATTTCACCGGCATCCTTCCCTCTTCAGCTTAGCCTTCTCTCAAGATCGCTCTCAATTTTAGAATTGAAATCTAACAAAATTGAGGGAAACATACAAAGTGGCTTTGCCAACCTCACAAATCTACCATACTTGGTCTTGGATGATAATCGTTTCAGCGGGAGTATTCCATCCGCACTCTGTCAACTTTCAAATCTCGAAAGATTGTATTTGGAAAGAAACAATTTATATGGAGCAATCCCACTATGGGGTCGAAAAAAAGGCTTGGGTTATTATCACCTTTGAGTGAAAACATGTTTTGGGACAAATCCTCGATAGTATTGGCGATCTTCCACAATTAAGGAACCTTTTTCTTGATCACAATCAATTGTTCGAGAAAATACCGCCATCTTAGGGAGATGCCAAACTTCGGAAATGGTGGACTTATCTTACAACAAATCGACAGAAACATACCTCCGTAAGTTGCAGGTCTTCGAATCTCCATTTCTATTTTAATATTTCTAACAATTTGTTGAAAGGTTCTCTTAAAGAAATGAGCAAAATGGTAATGGTCCAAGCCATAGATGTGTCTTTCAACAACTTCTCGGGAAATTCCACTGCATTATCAAGTCAGCATGCATTTGCAATATCCGAATCTTTCTTGGAATTTATTTGATGGCCCAATACCAACATCACTCACAAAGTTGAAAAATCTTGAGAGCGTTGATCTTTCCGTAAACAATTTGTTGGGTGCTATCCTCTGCGGCTTTCAAAGAGATGAAAATGCTCAAGCATATCAATCTCTCTTCAAATAGGTTAACATGAGAGGTTCCAAAAGGAGGAGTTTTTGTAACACTTAATGAGTCAAGGTTGGGGGAAATCCTGGTCTATGCGGCACCTGGATAAATTTACAACCATGCCCTCGCTCAAAACACACACATCATCCATTCTCCAAAAAGGTAATAGTGCCACTTTTGGTCGGCATTGCAATCTTCATTATGTCTTTTTTATTCTTGGTATTTTCCTATACAAGGAGACGTACTGGCTAGAATACTCCTTCCCTCCACATAGGACCCACAAGAATTTCATATGAAGAACTTGTTATTGCAACTAATGGGTTTAGCCAGGCCAATCTCTTAGGAGTTGGTAGTTTTGGATCCATTTATAAAAGGATTCTAAGCAATGCTACAAATATTGCTGTTAAAGTTCTAAATTTGCAAGATAAGAATGCCGATCAAAGCTTTATCACAAAATGTGATGTGTTGAAAAGAGTTAAACACCACAACGTGATTAAAATCATTTCACCTTGTTTCATACCCGATTTTAAAGCTTTGGTTCTTCCTTTCATGTCCAATGGAATTTTGGAGAGATGGCTACATCCTCATGGAGAAGATGACTGCAGATTAACTTTGAGTGACATATTAAGGATAGCAATGGACGCGTTGCAAATGGGATGGCATATCTACACCATCAATGTTTTGTGCAAGTAATTCATTACGATCTAAAACCAAATAATGTTCTATTAGGGGATGACATGAATTCATATATAGCAGATTTTGGCATTGCAAACCATCGTTTGGGAATTCAATGGGTTCTCTAACTTCTACAAATGCACTTTGAAAGGATCTCGTTGGCTACATTCCACTGTATAAAATTCACATTACTACATTTTATTAAATTATTAGTGTGTTTTCAATTTTGTTCAAAATGAATGCTTAAAATGGTTTTAGGACATGACTAAACATTATATTTTGTATTATAGAATATGGAATGGGTGAAAGAATCTCTACAAAAGGATATGTATACGATTATGGCATTCTACTATTAGAGTTATTGACAAGGACGAGACCAACATATGACATGTTTGTGGAAGGAATCAATCTACAAAGTTGGGTAGCTATGAATTTTTCAAATAATATAGTGGAAGTTGTGGATAATAGTCTTCTTAAAGATGTGAATGAATCGAAGTATCAATAGTATCGACATGCCTTACTCAATTTATGGAAGTAGGGCTGGTTTGCACAAGGCACCTACCTCAACAACGCCCAAATATAATGGAGGTAGTTGAGAAATTGGAAAAGATAAGAGGTACACTTTTGGTACTCTAAGAGCTTTTCAAAGTGGCCCATAGACATCTCACCTTTGCTCGAGAGTACAAGTCACACAACAAGCCATGAAAATTGGTCTACATCTACATCTTAACTCTTCACTTGAAGGTATAAATTACAAATTATTGTTTTGTATTTTGCTTATGTTCTTTTATGAAGTAATAATATTTTTAATTTTCTATGAAGACACATATTGTGAGGATGGCGTTAACTACAACAGCAGTTCAGGTGGCTTCTTTTTCTCCATTAGGAGCGTCTTCACATTTTTCTCCGAGTTCCATGAAGAGACGGTCGTATCAGGATTTGAGCATTGAGATATCTTCTCAGCCATTGGTGTCTCCTTTGAGTTCTACTGCCAGTGAAACACCATTCATGAATCAAATCAAAATTTGTTTTTATCTTTAAATGAATAGGTGAAATCACGATAGTAGATTAATGAATAAATAATCTTATTAATTTATCTTTTTTCGTACAACATTTGGGGTCTTATAAAATTTATCTCTAATTCTTGAGGTTTGACATGAGATTTGTAGTTGGAAGATTTTTTTGATTTTTTCAGAGCAGACATTAAATGTCAGATTACTGCAACCATATTTAAGTAGCTTCTTATTAGTTTATTGAGATTATATTTGTGATTGTTGGGTTATAATCCTTTTACGATTTAGAAACCCAGGAAATCATTCAATTGGATCTCATTTACATTGGATGATTTTTGGGTTTAATTGTTTGATAATTGGATTATGGTTTTGTTCCTTGGATTATAAAAATTTACACTAGTTCAATAACCACAAATCATTTACATACCCTAAAGTGTCATACTTTCCTTTTGCTTTCATTGCTTGAAAAGTGTTAGAAGTTTAACAAATAATTATAATTATAGTTATAATTGTTGATAATTAGCAACACATTAACGATTAAACCATTTTGCAATCATGTATTTAGGTTTAATTGCTTTTGTTCTGTTTCAGATTTGGGAATCACCCTCTCCCTCAACGCTAATAATGAATCACCTCAAGGATACTA
Source organism: Taxus wallichiana var. yunnanensis (assembly GCA_018340775.1). NCBI lineage: Eukaryota > Viridiplantae > Streptophyta > Pinopsida > Cupressales > Taxaceae > Taxus > Taxus wallichiana. The sequence continues at coordinate 349,218,947 of CM031237.1, forward strand.
TCACCCTCATTGATAGGTATTATATATAGATATTATTTGCTTTTGTTTTTGGTTTATGGTCATCATGAATAATGTAGTTTCAGTCATGTAATTGGTAGTGTGACACCTCTATCAAGATATATACATCAATTTTCATATTGTAATTTTTTAGAGGAAAGGATGGAATATCGCAAATTTTTTTAAAATCTTCATAATGGAATGAATATCTGTTATCATAGTGACAAAGATGCGTGCTTTTGTTAAAATTAGATGAAACCCTAAATGTGAATATATAATTAGGGGTTTGTGCTTAAGGTTTAGAGTTTACAATGTATGGTATATGTATAACATTTAGAATCTATGTTTCATGTTTAGAGCTTACAAGTTAAGCATTTAGATATTAACAATTACATGTTTTATTTAAGATGTAACATCACACTACATAATTTGTTCACAACATTGTATATGACGACATGACACGTGGAATAGTCATTTGACATCCTAAACACCCAAAACACCCTAAATGCTAATGAATTGCATTGAATAACATAAATAATGATATAACTTGTGAGATTTTAACCCTAGATATGAAACATGGTAACCCTAAACACCATATCATAAAATGTAGTTCCCCCTCCAAGTCGGTCACCAACATCGGCAATAAATTTATTGAACAATCAAATCATTATAAAGCTCTTGTCTTTAAATGTTAAATGATTTGTGAATGCCTTGCTAGGCACCAATCAAGTTCCAGTTGTCTTGTTTGCTTATTTGCTTGGATCCATGATTTTATGTTTTATGAATTCAAAATAAAAGTAATGAATTTAATCAAATTAATAAAATAAAACAAAACAAATAAACAAGAAAATAACAAATAAAATATATAAAGTACTTTTAATTTGGTTGGTGGACTTATCTTCAATGTTCTTCTCCTCAAGTACGCTAACAATGCTAACAAAGAGAATTTGCAGGGGGTGTACTAAATGGCGCATTGAATGGGCATTACATGTTAAAAACAAATGTTTAACAAAATGTCACGGATGGAAGGTGTGACCCACAAAGATGCGGAAGAGGCTACCCTTCACTCAATATGCACCTAGACAATTTCGATCAACGCATCATGGCCGCCCATTGTAAAATGGATGGTCATAATGCTTTGATTGGCATTGACCGGATGCATATTGAGTGAAGATTAGCGTGAAATAAATGTTTCTTGGGTGCCATAAGGGTATTTCATCCTTTGCCAACATACTCAAAAATCTGTGTTAAAATCTGCGCTTGTATGGTGGGTGCTTTTCTCGAGGATGTATGGTTTGACATTGATATTTCCTAGATAATGCATGGCTTTAACAACAGGAAACACTTGGGATGTGCGTTAATTAATTTTTTAAGCTTAAAAGAAGTGTATATTTGTCCCCAACCAGTGCCAGAATAGGAGCTTTGAAAAAGGGTAGGGATTGGACGTTTTTCAGATACATTGTAGTCGCAGGCGGGAGAGTTTGGCGGATGGTTGTAGGACAGTAGGATTTCAACTCCATGAAAGAATCAGACGTCTTCTCATGGAATACGATTATTGCAGGTTACAGAAAGCATGGGTTCCCTCAAGATGCATCGAAACTGTTTCACCAAATACAAGATACAGATATTCAACCAAAACGGTTCACCTTTGCCACTAAACTCCATGCCTCCGCCAAAAGAAAAACAAGAGCTGTAGAACAGGGTGCGGAAATTCATCAGAGCGTAATGTAAAGGGGATTATTGTCAAGGGTCGTAGTTACAAATGCCCTGGGTGGATAGGTACTATGCAATACATGGTAGAATACAAGGCACGTGGACTGTTTGACAAAACATGTCTCAAAACAAAATGCAAGTTCATGGAAAGCAGTGATTGTAGGGTTCACACAAAATGCTTATTGTTGAAACGGTACCAGAAATTTGCAAACAAATGCAATGGGCAGGCGTAAGCCAAATTTCACAACCCTTTCTTGTTCTCTACAAGCGTGCAACCCTACAGGTTTAGTGGATGAGGGTTGTATGCACTCATCACATGAGAAATCCTTATTGTATTACACCTGCAAATGATCATTACGTGTGTATGGTTGACCTTTTGTTCCGTGTTGGCTATCTTGAGAACACCCTACATTTTAATATTGAGATGCTAGAAAAACCTATGGTGGATATGTGGAAATGGTTTCTTGGTGTATACATAGCTCATATAAATATAGGATTAGAAGTATTTATAGCCTCAATGCGTTTGTTTTTTATAAAAAAAGGTAGCAACTTATGTTCATCCCCCAAACATCTATGTAGAAGTGGACAAGTGAAGTGAGGTTCAAATGATTTAGGAAGTGATAAAAAATAGAAAGTTGTTAAAAGATGTGGAATGAATGGTATGACATAAGAATAGTTTGATGAAATGTTTGGATGGCTGCAAACCGACACTTTTTTGATCATCGGTCACTCACTAGTTCAAATGATTAGCCATGGTTTTTCTCTGCAATTCTTGCATGCTTTCAAATTTATAGTTCCCCTTTGCAAAGCTAGTGAAAATTTATTAAAGGAAGTAGGGTTATGGTTAATAAAATGTTTTGTTGCACAAAATGGATATATTTTCCTTGCATCTTGTATAATGGTTACGACCTCTTTTGTGTAAGCTACACTCTCAAACCATGTCATGTGAAACTTAGAAAACTTGGATGATAGAACTAGTTAACCATAGCCCTAGTTGGACGAATTAAACGTGACCTTCCATTTAATCATGTCACTTTTTCACCTTACTAAAATTTAGTAAAACACAAATTTTCTTTGACACACAAAATTCTCCTCCAAGCCTCGTGGCAGGAAATGATGCTTTGAATATGTTCATTGGTGATGTGGGATGCCACATCAACCCCTAGAATGATTTGCAAAAACTCATTTGGAAAATTTTTTCACATCTAGGAGATAGTTTGTCGATATTGTAGCGTTGGACAATTGCTCAAACTTAAGAATTCTATTTGGTTTTGGCTCACGGTTTTGGCACCGCATCGAGAAATGAAGTTTCATCCCTTCATACCTCTAGTATTTCTTGAGGACAATCATAGTCAAACTTTAGTTTTGATAAAATCACCTTGGAAACTTGTTTCGCAAAGGGGTTTTGTAGGCCTCTAGTCATTAGCTAAACGTTTGCATTTGCACGATTACTTAGAATAGCTGGAAAAGTGGCCACCATTTGAACCTAGTCACCAGATTTAAGTTTCGACAACTTCTTGGCCCTCCTTATAGATAGGAGAATAGAGGAAACTTTACTCATGGTGGGTTTGAGTTTGGAAAAAAAAATTCAAACCTAGTTTAAGGCCATTTGGGCTAAATTGAACGATCCTATAAACTTGCGCAATATTATAAATTTTTTAGAAAACATTATCTAGCCCACTAACTATTGTAAATTATCTCAACATTGTTATATGACCCTATAGAAATCCTTTATATTTCTTGTTTGGTCGAACTAGCTTGTGGGTTATATGGTCTTTCTCTCTCCTCCCTTTTTCTATTTCTAGTTTGTTAACGAAAGAAAACTCGTATCTTTGATTTTTACTCTCTCATGTTTATACAAGTGTTTTAATTTCTTTGTAAATGGGAAATCATGTATATGAAAAATGTTAGACTTATGAAAATCCATGCCAACGTCTTTTTCATTGACCATGTTTACACTAACGTGGCATGTTACAGGTAGCATAAACATGATTAAAATGGATGATGGAAATCTAAGTTTAATGTTCCTTATTGAAAATGTGTAATTAGGATGGGAATAGAAATGTATATTATTTTAACAATCATACATGTTGTATTATTAAATAAAGAAGAACTCCTTTCATTGTGCATGTATGTTAAATAAAGAAATGGTGAAATTTCGTCTTGTAACTTTATAATTCAACTATATGGTAGAATAGTGTATTTAGTTAACTGTGATATATTTTCATAATTTTGTATAGTTGCATGGTAGTGATCTAAAACTTGAAAATTATTTTTTCGTAAGCATGTAAAGAAAAAGGATGGTAATTCATAGTATGAATTGTGACAGTTCCTTGAAACCTTTTACACCCTTCCCCGTCTTCAATAAGGTATGGAATTACTTGGCCACATCTCTCCTTTCCTTGGTAATATCTCTTTACTTTCTCTCAAGGATAATAGCTTCCACAAAAAATTGTACCTCGGTTGGGAAGGATTTTCGATTAAGAATACTTTGATTACCTACGTGAATGGATGGGAAGGTTCTATTCCCTCCACTCTTGGTGACTCAGTTATTTTAAAAACTCATTTTGTCTCTCAACCATATAAGCCACAACATTCTCTCCTAGCTTGGCCTTCTTTCACATTTAGAGACCATTGAATCGGGGAGAAAACAATCTGATAAGCACAATCCCAACATTCATAGGAAACATGTCCTCTTTAACTATGCTATCTTTGGGGAAAATAGACTACATGGGGGTATTTTGTTGAATTGAGTATGCTTACTCAACTTGATTGGCTCCAACTTGAAAACAACTACATTACTAGAGAAGTCCCAGCCTACTCCCTCTCTAATTGTTCTCACCTTGAAAATATTGACTTAAACAATAACCAACTAAGCAACATAATATCCTTAGAGTTTGGTGAATTTCTCAATCTGCGCCGACTTCATTTATGGGAAAACCATCTTCTCGATCGCAAGCAATGGTTTGTCTATTTTAACAACATTGACTAATTGTTCCAAAATTTAGAAGAAATAAATTTGGCTATAAACTATTTTATTGCCATCCTTTCCTCTCCAGCTTAGCCAACTATCAAGCGTGCTTTCATTTTTGGAATTTGACTCTAATAAAATTGAGAGAAACATACAAACCTCACAAAGTTGGCATGTTTGGCCTTAGTTTAAAATCGTTTCAAGTGGGATTATTCCATCCGCACTTTGCAAACTTCCAAATCTTGAAAGATTGTATTTGTATGGAAACAATTTATATGGAACAATCCTATAATGTTGGGGTGAGGAAGAAAGGCTTGGGTTGTTATCACCGAGTGAAAACTTGCTTTCCAGAAAATTCCTGAAATTCTTGGTGATCTTCCATACTAAGGAAGCTTTATATTGATCACAATCAACTATCAAGGAAAATACTGTCAACTCACAAAGATGCCAAAATTTGAAATTGGTGGACTTTTATTACAACAAACATGACATAAAACATACCTTTAGAAGTTGTAAGTCTTCAAAATCTCCATTTTTATTTCAACATTTCCAACAATTTCTTACAAGGCTCTTTTGAAGAAATGAGAAAAATGGTAATGGTCGATGTATGCATGTGAAACTAAACTAAGTTAAGAACTAGCAATTAACACCAAGTAATCCCTATAACTAAGTTAATTTACCAACAACATCATGATAAAGATTGAAAGAGAAAGCTAATCTACATGCATCCAACATAAAAACATTAAGTGTTAAGTAATCCTTTGAAATTTGGATGTGCTTTGTATGTGTGATTACTCCTTATGATGAACCTATCTTGTTCATGAGCAATCAAATGAATGTTATCTCCAAAAAGAGGAAAGAATCTCACCAAAATGGCTTAATGGCCATGTTTGGATCTTCCTTTACTACTCTTGTATGAGAAGAATGGATGCAAGAATGAATGAGCTATTCCAAGTAGAAATGCCCTTATCATGTGCATGTAATATCACTAGCAAAAGTGTGGTGTAAGGTGTGAAGGGAGGTACTAGGTTCTTTATATAGCTTTCCAATTTGGGAGAAGCTAGAAACCTAGTGAATGTGGGATAAAGATAAAGTAGAATTAGAATGGATAAGCATGATTAGAAGAGATTAATTAGTGATTAGAAACTCATGGGAGTTGGAGATGATTTAATTAATCAACTAGGATTAATTAATAGGCCAAGATAAGATTAGAAAGCTATTTGGAGGTGATTTAGAAGGGAATTGATAGAATTTAGAGGATTTGAAAGGGGGATTTAACCAATAAGAAGGTTTATTGATTAAATAGGAGATTAAAAAGACTTAATTAACTAATAAGTAGTTAATTAATTGAAAGAGGATTATAACTAATGAAGTGTCATTAATTGGATTTGAAATGGGGGAAAGGCTAGTTAATTAACAAAGTGTCATTAATTGACCGAAATGGAGGGGAATGTTAGTTAATTAGTGGGAAATCACTAATTATAATGGAAATGATGAGAAAGAGGACAATTAGTGCAATTTTAGTATTAAAACTATGTAGTTAGATTTTAGGTGTCTATATTTGCCCCACCTTGGGGTGGTATAACACAAGCAATGCCACTTCGAAGATAGTAGAAAATTACTAGTAGCAATTAAATTTTGAAGGAATGGAAGAAAAATTAGTAGAATGAAGGATTCCCCTCGATTTTGATGCGTTGATAGAAAAGGTCGATCGATGATCGAAAAGAAGAAGGAATAAGAAGATGTGCCTATTTCCCTAGGAGTCATGGAAGAAGATGTGGAAAATGATTGGTAGAAAATGATATAGGATGAAACTCACACATGGAGATAATGAGCATTTTAGTCATGGCTTAAGAAAAAAAAATTCTCATCATATTGTTAGTGTAGGTTATTATTTATCCTTTTATTTATTTATTAGGATAATTCTTACACTTGTGTTAGCCCTACACTTGTTGGGTTAGCTTGCTTAGGTGTACTAGTTGTGTGGATTTAGCTTACTAGTTGTGTTGAGTTAGTTTCTCAGTTATGTGGAGTTATTTTACTAGTCTTTTGGAGTTAACTTAACTACCAGTATTAGTTAGTGGGAGTTCTTCACCACTGATTTAGGTAGTAGTTGCACTTCCCTCCTCCTATATGTACATATTTCTTATTGAATAATTCAAGTCATTCTATTGTAATGTATTGAGCATTATGGATTATGATGGGTTTCCATATATGGTATTTTAGCTCTTCGTTTTGCAAATCTAATGTGGTGTGCTATTATCATCTGAGATCATGGCTTAGAACAATCTTCTTATTGTTCCTTTCATGGTATTAGAGTAATAGATGATGTAGACATCCATCTATAAGTTTTTTTTTGCAAACAAGGGTTTATTATTTTCATGTATTTGAAATTTGTTAGCAATTTTCTGTAACATGCATTTTTATGCAAAACGGAGTGCGGCATTGGATTTGGAAGGTGCTAAAACCCTAGAATCGATTGTAAACTCGACCATGTTTTGAGACAGTCAATCTGGATGCGAGTCATGCCACTCCTATGGGTGCATTCTTTTATCCATTGGATATAAGCATGTACCTTCTGGATGCATTCTTTTACCCTCTGGATATTTCTATTTTGGATGTAGTCTTTTATCCACTAGATGCAGATCTGTACCCTCTAGGTGCATTCTTTTATCCATTGGATATAAGCGTGTACCTTTTGGATGCATTCTTTTATCCTCTGGATATTTCGGTTTTGGATGCAGTCTTTTTATCTACTCGGACGTAGATCTGTACCCTGGGTGCATTCTTTTATCCATTGGATATAAGCGTGTACCTATGAGATGCATTCTTGTACCTAGTGGAAATTTCCTTTTTGGATGCGATCTTTTATCCACTTTGGACGTAGATCGCACTCCACCTGGGTGCATTCTTTTATCCATTGGATATAAGCGTGTACCTTCCAGATGAATTCTTTTACCCTCTGGATATTTTAGTTTTGGATGTAGTCTTTTATCCACTTGACACAGATCTGTACCCTCTGGGTGCATTCTTTTATCCATTGGATATAAGCGTGTACCTTCCGGATGTAATTTTTACCCTATGGACATTTAGGTTTTGGGCGCAAGCTTTTATCCTTTGGTTGCAAGCATGTATCGTGTGGATGCACTCTTTTAGCCTTTGGACATTTGGGTGTCACGCATACCTTTATAAAAAGATCAACATTAAAATATTATTTTAATAGCAAAACCTTGTAGAGCTCACAACTTTTGATCCGTAGCTCGGATTAAGGTGATCTTTTTTGAAATTGTGTATTTTTTCGAGATCTAGGAATTGGTGAAATTTTTATACACATATTTTAAATGTAAACGGTATTATTACTCATTGTAATATTTACATGCACTCAATTATAAAGTGCCAAATTCAAGAGGGTGTTTTGATCACTTATGGATGCAATTTGGGTTGAGCTAGACATCCTAAAATTTTGGGTATTGCATTATCGTATCTATGGGTGCATACATTTATATATCTCTTATTTGTTGAGATATTTTGGATCTCGTATTTTGACACTTTTTTGGCATGTTAACGAGTCTCTCTTGTGGGGAGCTATTCCGGTGGATCCCAGTGTTAGTTTGTCGGTGTTCGAGTAGTTGATTTTGACAACTCATATAGATCTGTGGTGTCACTCTACCCATTCTGCAGTATGGGAGGGTGTGGTGTTGATACGGCTTCTTCGGGTTTCATGTCCTTTCCTTGTTACCTTGGATTTTCTTGGATCGTGGCACTCCTATTTATTTAAATCTTGTGTCTACCTTGTTTCCTTGGTTGTTCTTGGATCGTGGCACACCTATTTGTAGAAGTTGATAAAATTATGTTTGGTGTTTGTTTTCACTTTCGACATCACTCCATTGACAGTCTCCTTGCATGGAGCTATTCTAGTGAAGCCCAGTGTCAGTTGTTTTTGAGTTCTATGACAGAGCGGTGGATTGGACCACGGTGCGCACCACACTTCTTCAACATTATGAGTTTTGGAGCCGAGCTTATGAGGATATCTTGTAGCAGGATTTTGCCCTGTCTACTTTGTAATTCTTGGTTTTGGATACCTTGCGGTGTCCAATTTTACTAGTTGTTGCACATGGGTACCTCATCGAGGCCTTGTTGCTGGACCCACCTTCTTTTCCACCCACCTAAGCTATGCTTATGGGAGGGTGTTATATGAGGTTATTATTTATCCTTTTATTTATTTATTAGGATAATTCTTACACATGTGTGTTATCCCTACACTTGTTGGGTTTACTTGCTTAGGTGTACTAGTTGTGTGGAGTTAGCTTACTAGTTGTGTTGAGTTAGCTTCTCAGTTATGTGGAGTTAGTTTACTAGTCTTTTGGAGTTAACTTAACTACCAGTATTAGTTAGTGGGAGTTCTTCACCACTGATTTAGGTAGTAGTTGCACTTCCTCCTCCTATATGTACATCATTCTTATTGAATAATTCAAGTCATTCTATTGTAATGTATTGAGCATTATGGATTATGATGGATTTCCATATATGGTATTTTAGCTCTTTTGTTTTACAAATCTAATGTGGTGTGCTATTATCATCTAAGATCGCGGCTTGGAACAATCTTCTTATCATTCCTTTCACATATTACTACATGATCAATGTCACTTTGGTGCGGAGAAACTTTTTATTTAATGTGAACATCACCAAAATATAAAATGACATGAAAATCCATAATACTAACATTTGTGCATTGCGAAAGGACTAATTCAAAGCAACATACATAATGTAATGCCATACAAGAAAGTAAACAAGAATATCAACAATGAAACAAGCACAAAAAAAGTACTCAATCAAACAACATTCAATATAGTTGCACAATGTTTTTGTTATTGAGCTTCGGTTCCCAAATCTTCGAGTTATACAACAAGGGTTAAAAATGACACCCTAAGCAAGGATACATGCAAGGTGAATAAATGGAGGACGTATAAGTCCTATGAAAAAGTAATTGTGCACTATGAAACTTCCCCAAACAACTGTATATTCAAGGGAATAAAGACATAGCAAGCAAACCAACTTTGTTAATGGAGGTAGATCAAAACAATCCACATGTTGCGCGTAAGAATAGGTGAGAACCAAAGAAAGATGTTTTGTAGGATAATTTTTTATGTTTGAGGACATTATGTCATGTGAAGGATTTATATGTTGAAACGTTGTGTTCACCAATTTTTGGATTTTGAAAATTTTACCCATGTTTTGTATTTTTGAAATTTTACCAATTTTTTGGAGTTTTTTTAATTTTACTAAGTTTTTCGATTTTTAATGGGTTTTGCAAAAATATATATTTTTGAAATTTTGGGAATAATGTGATAGAGAAGAAGGATGATGTGTGTGGTACACTAATAAAAATCACAGGAAAGCAAAAATATGCCTTAGGGAGAAGAAAAGGTCGTCGAGAAGCAACAATATGCCCCAACGAAGTGAAAACTTAGTAAAAATGACCATTCACTTAAAATAATCATCGCGACGAAATGACAATACGTGGTGGGAAGAAAATAGAGGAATAAGTTAGTAATCTGGCCCCTGGGAGGCAAGAAAAATGAAAAATTAGGATTGGGAGGGTATAAATAGCAGGGTGGGAGGGGTAAAATCCATTGTGACCCATTTGTGCTATTTGAGCCTATTACCTTTTTTGAGAGATTTTCTCGATTGTTGAGAAAGATGGTGTGAATTTAGGACCAAAACATCACACTAGTCGAGGTTGAGAGTACGGGAGACCTCAAGAAGATGGTTCCCTGGTGACAGTAAGTAACACAAAATATTTGAATTTTAGTACATTTAATGCTTGTTTTTAGTGTTAAGAAGTTAGCGGGGTAACACTAGCGCACGCCCTTAGGCATGCTAGCTTGGCCTCGAGATGTCTTAGCGTGAATTCCACATGATAGCATGCAAATGAGGGCATGAGTGTTACACTATTGCGGGATTATGTTAGCTCACGTGCTAGCATGAAACTAGGAGCGTTAGTGTTAAAATGGGCGCACTAGCGAGAAAATGAGGGCATGTGCCTGAAAATAGGCATGCTTATCATGAAAGTCACTAGTGTGTAAACACATGCGCTAGTATAACATGAGGTGCGCTATCACGAAGGGGATGCACTAGTGCGAAAGAAGTGCGCTAGTGTAGATTCCGACCTTTTAGAAGGCCTTAGAAGAATTTAGAAGATTTTGAGAAGTGATTAGAGGAATGTAGGAATTATTAGAATACCTATAGAAGATGATTTAGAAGAAATGATGTTAATTTATTTATGCTTTTGGTGATTTGCGGAGAGACCATGGACACTGGATGTACATGAGCACCACGGTCGTTTGCGGGAGAATGAAATGTCCTTCACTCGACATGAGCAATGGGGTTTTATCATCATGCTTGAGGATACATGCCTATTTTATATTACACAACTTCCTCATATCAAACTAGATCGTAGCCTTATGATTGCCTTAGCGAGAGAGATGGCACAATGAGAGCCGGATGTTCTAACTACCCACGGGAGAGATAACTATGATTTTAGAGGACGTTTATCGATTCTCTCGTGTGTTGATATAAGGTAGTCACGGTCATGTATGATGGGCACCGTGATTTGATCTAGAGCACATCTGGGATCTATTCTAGCCGATGATAAACATGCAACATGGTATGGCCATGCACTGTATCAATGTTTTGAGAACAAAGGGCTTGCACGGATTTTGATATATCTTATGGCTCTTATCGGTGGCTTTACCTATTACCTGATAAGATCAGTTCATATTTTTAGGTTGGCACCGAGAGGATTTATAATCGGTGATGGATGGGGATGTCTTTGCGTGGGATTAATGCATATTGGCCCACTTGTATAGAGATTTACACTTGATAGCCTATAGAGGCATGATGATCCTTAGTCCTACAACTCTACTACAAGTTTGGGCATGATATCACATCAAAATTGGACACCCACACAGTGCACTATGCGTTAGAGTGCTAAATGATCCATCCTACATGGGATGGGAGCTAGTAGGTGCTGACATTATATATCACTTGGGAGATACGCATACTTATAGGTGATTCGTTGATGACTTACAGTTATGTATGGTGACCTAGTGACCATACAAATTATCTTAGTGGTGAGGGGATGTTGTTGAGTTGAGCATTCAGTAAAGGGTTGGGAACATTCTAATAGGAATCTGCAAGTACATCTTAGAGTGGTATCAAATAGATAGAGTACATCGGAAGCTTAGAGTCATCCATGGTATTGTTGATGGCGAATCACAACACCCATGAATGTATGTAACTCGATGGGTTGAGACTCTCAGTTTGATTGTATAACATGGAGCTTTTCCCAAGTGTGGGACCTTGCAAATCGGGAAAGATCTCCAGATGAAGGCCGGTTCCTATTCCTCTGTTCAGGTGCACACAACAATATGTAGAGGATTTACTCAAAAACCTAAACTAAATTTCCAAGGAGACATGGTGTAGAAGATGCAAGAAAATAAACCTAATCTAACCAAGTTGTTGCACCAAAGGAATGATGGACACCTACTTTTCCTATAAACATAAACCATAAAAATGCAAAGACAATAAACATGCACGAGTAACCAAAATTATAATGAGAGATCACTTGAACGCAATAAATATAAGAGAGGGTTGAAATCATCCACAAACTTGGTTTTATTGCTCCAAATATTGATACGAGTCCATTACAATGGCCAAGAGGCACAAACATGTATTACAATTTGAATGGGAGGTTTGGAACTCCACAAATCCACTTCATTGATAAGAAGAAGGGAGGGAAAAACAAGAATGTACCACCTTTAGAAAGAAGCCCTCCTTACAATTTATAGGAAGAAAAGAGAGGGAGAAGAGAGGAATTTGAAATCTACCCCAACCACTTCCAGATTACATTTAATTCATCTCATTATGGTGGTAGGTGAGAACCCTAGCAAACCCAAAAAATGGCGAATTGTATTTTAAATTTTTAAAGAACTTGTTCTCACCCAAATAAAGATATATAGTTGTATTTGGATAGAGGACCCTATAAGATTTCCGAAAAGTCCAACCTTGTGTGAATCCGAGCTCCCTGTGAAAAGTTATGGCCATTTGAATATTTCTTGTGTCAAGGTCTACTTCCTATCGGGTTTGGGTTTCTCCTTTGCATTTGCATCGGGGTTTGGAAGGGTGGCTTGACATGTGTTTTCAACTCATGATTTCCCGATATTTTTCCCTGAATTTAAACCTGATTTACCTAGGTAGTGTTTTACATTTGCGGAACTCTCAAGCATCGGGACATGCCTTGCGATTTGCATGCTTCATGTCTCATGTTTCCCGAAACCCAAAACCCGAAATCCTTTGTGTCGGGTTTTCGACCTGCAACATATTTCCTTTGTGCAGTTTACATATTTTTTTGTGGGGTTTTGACCATGCAATGCATCTTTCAAAACCCGAAATGAAGGATTTTCGGGACTGGGGACCTGTTTGACAACCTCTAAAACCCGAAATGAAGGATTCAGAATTCTAGACTTGTTTTGCATGCATGAAAACCTGAAATGACCTTGGCGGGAGTAGAGGCATGTAATGCACCCTCAAAAAACCGAAAATGAAGGTTTTCGATTTTCCTTGATTTCTATATTCTGTTGTTGTCTATATTTACCCGAGGGGTAGATATATATAACAATTTGGTGACTCAACGGGGTCACCTGCCTGCTAGGTAGAAGATCAGTGGTCTTTTAGTAATCCATTGGGCATGGAGTCATAAGAAATAACATGAAACCAACATGATATCTGATCCCAAGCCTGATACTGCAACTCCTTCTCGAGAGCACACGGCTGAATGAGCTGTAGAAATTCAACCTGGGAGCAACAAAACCTGTGCCGAAGCACTTAGGGAAACTGAAACCTAACTACAACAAGACAATGTGCATCCACACTTAGAGGAATTAAAATCCTAGGCTACTATTTACAAGGGTGAAGATTATCTTTAGTAGCAATGTTTAAGATAGATTCCATTAACCGGAATCGGAAGTTCTTCTCCATCCAATGTAGACAATTGGAAGGCATTACTACTTTTACATCCATAACCATGTAGGGGCCACTCCAAATGGCATCAAACTTGGAATGCCTTCCTGGTTTTGCCCGATCTGCATCCCATTTCAGAACTAGGTCCCCTTCCTGGAAGGTCCTTGCTCTTGCTTTCTTATCAAACCATTTTTTACTAAGGCCTGAATCTTTCTCAATCATTTGAACTGCATGTTCTCTGGATTTCTTCCAATTCCATCAACTCTGCATACCTGGCCTCCATTGGTTCAAATTCGACAACTCCAACTGCTTCATGAGCTCCAATGCGGGCAGTTCTAATGATATAGGAACACCGCCTCTTTCCCATAGACCATCTTGTAGGGAGAATTCCCTGTAGACCTCTTTGGCATTATCCTATCAGCCCATAACGCTGATTTTAGCTTGGTATGCCATGTTCTTTGGTTTTCATCTAGAGTCCTTCTGATGATTCTTAGAAAATTCTTGTTCGTGGACTCTAACTATCCATTACCTGTGGGTAATAGTTTGGAAGAGGTTCTCAAGTAGATTCCATTCTTGATAACCCATTATGTAATTTGGAACCTATGAATGCCAATGCATTATCCGATATGATAGTGGCGGCACACCGAACAGTCACTATTCCTTCATAAAAGTCTAGTATGTTAGACTCATTTGCTTCTTTGAGCGCTCTTTGCTTGGTCCACTTGGTGAAATAGTCCGTTGCCGTGAGAATCCACTTGTGGCCTTGGCTTGAGTTTGGATTGATGACCCTGATGAAGTCCAATCCCCATTGCATAAATGGTTGGTGAACCAAAATTGGGTGCAATGGAAGTGTTGCTAGTATTTCTTTGCTGTGAAGAGTGCACATTTTTGCACTTTTTTATCCATGTATAGCAGTCACTAAACATTGTGGGCCAATAATACCCTGCCTTCATTATCTTGAGAGCTATTACCCGTGGGGTGAAATGTCCTCCGAATCTCCATCATGAAAATCTCGTAACACCCTCTCAATTTTACCTGTCCCAATGCACCTCAATAGAACTCCATTGATGTCTTTCTTGAACAAAACACCATTAACAAGCACATATGGAATGGCTTGTAATCTAAAGTATCTCCTCTTTGCTTTGCTCATTTCTGGAGGGCATATGCCTATGTCTGTGGAAGTGTATCATATTTCGAGAGTCAACAAGGAGTGGGCACATCATCATTTTCCTATCTTGACCATCTGTAGTACCAGATAGTCTCCTTTTCATCGCTATTTCATCTTGTTGACTCGAGGCCAGTTGTTCACATAATCCCTTTCCACAGACCACTTAGTGACCTTAATTTTGATGTCATATTCCATGACACGAGTGATCCATCCTGCACGTTTCTCATTCAGATCCTTATTTAGAAGGAAGTCCTTGACTCCTGCATGAGAGACCAATAATTGGATCTTGTTGTTTGAGACTAGGTGCTTGAATTTCTCTAAGCTTCCGATCATTGTGAGGACATGTTTTTCAATGAAAGAGTACCTAGTTTCATATTCCTCCAAGCCTTGACTGAAGAAAGCAACTGGTTGTTTTGATCCCTCTTTGTTTTGTTGTACCAGATTGCAGAAATTGTGTCCCCACCACCAAAGGCATATAACATGAAATCCTTGGAGAAATCTGGATTGAAGAGTTGGAGCTTGAGATATAGCATCTTTTATTGCCTCAAAACTTGCCTTGCCTTCAACTGTCCACTTAAATGCCATGCTCTTCTTTAACATCAGCATTATTGGCTTTACGAGAGCTGCAAAGTTTGGAAAAAACCTGCGGACAAAATTGATCCTTCCTAAGAAGCTTTGAAGAGCCTTCTTGTGACTTGGCAATGGCAATGCTCTAATTGCCTTAACTCTTTCTCTGGGTCAATCGTCAATCCCTCCTTTGAAACAATATGGCCTAGAAGTTTTCCTTCGTGAGCCAAGAATATGCATTTTTTGGGATTCAATGATACCCCAAACCTTCTACACCTCTGAAATACTTGTCTCAGATGAAAGAGGTGATCCACTGCATTTTTGGAGAATACAGTGATGTCGTCAAGATATATCAAAACTATTTCATTGATCAACCCCTTGAATGCCATATCCATTGCCCTTTGGAAAGTGGCTCCAGCATTTGATAGCCCAAATGGCATCTTCCTGTAGGCATAGGTGCCCCATTTGGTGGTGAAAGCCATCTTGAACTGGTCATCTTCTTTCACCATTATCTGGTTATACCCTGAGTAGCCATCTAGGAGAGAGAATCTCTCTCGAATCGGATACTACCTTACTGCAATATTTGCTCCATTGAAGGAAGTGGGTAATGGATCTTTGAGAGATGCCCTATTGAGGTCTCGAAGTCCACACACAACCTGATTTCTCCATTCTTCTTCTGACCGTGTACCCGGGTTTGCAACCGGCTTGAGTGTTTGATCGGGAATATAATGCTTGCCTCTATTAGCTTGTTTAGCTCTTTCTTCATTAGAGGCTCAATGTGAGGGTTGACTGGTCTTTGCTTCTACCTGATGGGCTTAGCATCTGGATCCGGTTCTATGGTATGTTGTGCCAACTTGGGTTGAATCCTCGTAGTCTTCATAGCTCCAAGCGAAGACATCTAAAATTCTTGGAAAAGTTGTATGAAATCTGATTTTCTGTCCGAGTGGCCACTTTACCAATTTGAAGTGTTTTGCCTTCCCCAACCAGAATTGGCTCTGAATCTTCTCCTTTGACCTGTATGTTAGCCTTTTCCTTATGAAAGCTGAGTCGTTAGGATTGAAGATAGACTCAATGTTACTAAACCCTTGGGAAGCTTGTTTGTCTGTAATTTGCACTACTTGATCCCATCTTTACTTATGCTCTAGTTTGTCTGATTCCTAGCCAAGAATTCAACCTCTTCTTGCAAGAAATTGATCTATTGATCATTCTCAAACACCTGCCCGACTTGTGTTATTATACGCACTTGTTGGCCTCACAATCACATGGATATGTGGTTGTGTTTTTTTCCCTTTTGATGTTTTCAACCACATCAAATGTTTCTCCAATCTCTTGCGAGCCTATCTCCATGGCTTCATTTTCTTCTCACAGGTATGGACACAATGTTGAAATCTTTGAAATCCTCGATGAGGTCCCATACCCTAGTCTTGTAGCTCTTGATGTAGAGTCATTCTTTGTAGCATGTTGTCCCCCGACTTGATTGATGATTAGCTTGCTATCTCTCGCACACCTGCAAGTTCTTTATGCCCTTTTTCTGGCCCAATGAAGTCCATGAATCAAGGCCTCATATTTAGCTGTGTTGTTTGAACAGGCAAACTGGAAACGAAAAGCTGAATAATATTCGATGTCTTTTGGTGAAATCAACATTGCACCTCCTCCAACACCTTGTTTGCTTCTCGAACCATCGAAAAATAGTTGCCAAACTTCATTGTCATCCTTTTGTTTAGGCTTAATGATGTTGGGAATGGGTGAATTTTCTTCGTGTACACAATACACGCCCAATTCAGATTCTTCAATTTCCTTGTATGGGTCAAATGCATGACTTTTGTTTTCCATTCATCCAAAGTCAAATCAGGAATTCCCTCGACCTTAGTACCTATTTCTAGATCATTTGAACACTCCTCCTGATCAAAGGTTGAGCAATTTGCATTGATAGGACTTGGTACATGAGGCTCAATATGGAAATTGGCAATTGGTTCTGACCTGATTGTTGCTTTGGCCCCATACCTCATCCTAAAAATCATGTGTGACCAATCTGTAGATAGATATCCACCAATTTTTGCAGTGAAGTCTCTTGATAGACACAACGCAAAGAGTGGCGGAAGGTCAATCACAGACACATCTGCAGGACGTGACATTAGGACAGGACATGTAGTGTTAGGCTTAACCCTTTGATGACCCCAACTATTCCTACTACCATTCCATCTAGTTGTACTACTCCTTTCAGAACTGGCTCATACTTCAGACCCAGTTGATCTGCTATTTGCTTCGGCATCACTGAACTACTTGCCCCTGAATCTATCATGCAATTGTGTACAAGTGGTTCCCAACAATCAATGACACATAGAATGGTGGAGGCTTCAAATTTTCTTATCTGGCCTCCATCATGTTGCACTATATTAGTGAGAACTTTCTCATGTCCCGGTTTGATACATTCGAGGAAGACCAATTAGCCATTGTAGCTTGCAATAAATCTCGTTGTCCTAGGATTTCTAGTGATTCCCACATGGAAATGTTCACATGTGTCTTCTTCATTTGATCGATGATGTTGAAAGGGGATGAATTGTCCTTTTGTTGTCCCTTACTTGGCGTAACCTTTTCTGGAGCTTGAACAAGCGCATGTGTTGCTACAATAGGTACCTTAGGCTGATTTTACACATTTGGAGCTACATTTGGTCTACTGACCCCTTGTTGTGTAGGAGTGGGCTGAGAAACAACTGGATTAGATGGTTGTCCCTCTTCTATGCTTCTCTTCTTTGACCGTGTGTTGGCAGCCATGCCTTGAAAAGGTTGTTGGTTAACTCCACAGAAGTCTTCCATTTGCCAATTGGCCAATGTGGTTTCTATTGGAGGTCCTTCTTGTTGTGTTTCTTGTTGTTGATTCCCTTCTTGGCTTGGTTCTTGAGACACACCAATGGTTTGCACCATCAAGGCCTGATTTAGTGCACCATTGAAACATGTTGATTGATTATGAGGTAGATTACAGGGGTAACACCAATCGTACTCCTATGCCATGTTGTTTTGTGTTGGAACCAAGGCTCTTGAGGATGTCATTGCATTTGGATCATATGGTTGAAATGTCTGGCAGCTTGAGGTTGTCCTTGTTTTGGTTTTGATTTGTAGCTGAGTGGTGGTCTATTTTGTTGGTATGAAAGCCTAGCTTGGTATTGCACATTGAGGTGATATGGTCTAGAACTTTGAGCTTGTTGTCTTTTGATAGTCACTAGCTCATTTCCAAGGTTCTCGTAGTTGTTTCATAACCTCTGAAATTCCTTTGAAGTATTTGAAGAAGTCGATGCCTCATTATTGCTTTGATTTCTAGGGGTTGGAATGGGATTCAATTCAAGTGTTTGGTGGTCGTAGGATTTCCATATCCGGATAGAGAGGCATTGGTGGCCTTGGTGCAAGCTTACCAGCTTGGATCAAACATTCTCTGCTCCGATAGTATGTCATAGCCCCTGGTAGACATGTTTTTCCTCCCATTGATTGGATCATCATGGCTATGTCTGAATTTATAGCCTTTAAGAAATAAAGGAATGCTCCTTGGCGGTTAGTCTAATAACTATTGGAATCTGTCCCATGTCCGTTGGAATCTAAAGTTGAAATCATCATTTGCTCGTTAGGAACCCTTTTGATTGTTGTCGGTTGTTCCAATAAAGACAAATTGTCTGCCCTCTCCCGAATTGGTTGCAAAGAGCTGAACAAAGTTGGTTCCAATTCGTAATAGACCTTGTTGTTAGGCTCCTAAACCATTGTAAGGCCTTACCTTTGAAAGATGAAGCCAACAACTTGACTGCAACATCCATTTCATTTATTTTGTGGATTGCACATGCATTGGCAATATCCTGGATGTGGTCAATAGGAGTAGTATGATTTTCTCCTGTGAAATAGGGGATATTCTTTAGCACTGCAACCGGAACTTGATTGAGCATTTAGGGCAAGTGGACTACTACCCGTGAAATTGACAAAGGGATTCGGTGGTAGATGTGCCATTATGATTGGCCTAAGAACCTTGGTTGATGCGAGAAAAGGTCTACTAGGTGGAGGTGTAGACAAAGTCCTGTTAGGTGGAGATGGTGATCTTTGTGGTCCTCTTCCTCTCCTTCCTCTCACAGTGATAGTTGCGAGTGAAAAATAGCCCCTCTTCTCGAGTATCAGGATATGGTTGAATTCTTCTCATGTACCTGGGAAACTTGTGCTGCTAAACCATTGAATTCTATCCCTTCGGAGTCCAGATGTGTTGGGGAATGAGCCTCAAAAGGCTAGATTTTGCCAAGTTACACACCAAACTTGACAATATTAAAAATAGAATTTAAAACTTTGAAGGACCCAGAGGATACAGTCTTCAATTTAGAATTCAGGTCTTGTTGTGTAGCTGCTAATCCCTGAAAGGTACAGGTAGAACTCAGGTCATGCAATGCAACTTACAAAACCTGAATTGCCATGTGTCAGAACTTGGGACATGCTCGACACCTAGGAAAACCTGAAATACATTGTGTCAGAACTTGGGACATGTTCAACACCCCTAGGAAAACCGAAATGACTATTTTCGGGAATAGGACCATGCAATGCATCCCTAAAACCCAAAATGAAGGAGTTGGGTCTTCTTTGATGTTCTCCAACCTTGAAAACCCGAAACACTAAAAACCATGAAATTTTGAAAGTCAAAATCTCAAAAATCTAAGGATACCCTTTTGAAGATTACCCCAGATCTACCAACTGGTGAAATTTTGACTTGTTTTGAGCAAGTTAAGCCCTTGAAAATCGATTTCGGAGTTCACTGGAAGGTGAAAAATCGAAATTGTAAAACTTGCAATTTCTAAGTCCAAATTTCTTGAAAATTCCTTCAAATCTTGTGGAATGACCTCTTGGTCCCACCGGGCATGCCAAAACTATTGATGGAAAATCACAACACCCCTGAATGTCTACAACTCGATGGGTTGAGACTCTCAGTGTGATTGCATAACATGGAGCTTTTCCTAAGTGTGGGACCTTGCGAATCAGGAAAGCTCTCTGGATGAAGGCTGGTTCCTATTCCTCTATTCAGGTGCACACAAACAATATGCAGAGGATTTACTCAAAAACCTAATCTAACTTGCCAAGGAGAAAGGGTTGAGAAATGCAAGAAAATAAACCTAATCTAACCAAGGTGATGCACCAAAGGAATGATGAACACCTACTTTGCCAATAAACACAAACCATAAAAATGCAATACAATAAACATGCACAGTAACCAAAATTGTAATGAGAGATCACTTGAACACAATGAATACAAGAGAGGGTTGAAATCATCCATAGACTTGGTTTTTATTGCTCCAAAGATTGATACAGTCCATTACAATGGCCAAGAGGCACAAACATGTATTACAGTTTGAATGGGAGGTTTGGAACTCCACAAATCCACTTGCTGATAAGAGAAGAAGGGAGGGGAAAAACAAGAATGTCCAACCTTTAGAAAGAAGCCCCTCCTTACAATTTATAGGAAGAAAAAGAGAGGGAGAAGAGAGGAATTCGAAATCTACCCCAACCACTTCAGATTGCATTTAATTCATCTCATTATGGTGGTAGGTGAGAACCTAACAAACACCAAAAAATGGTGAACTATATTTTAAATTTTTAAAGAACTTTTTCTCACCCAAATAAAGATATCAGTTGTATTTGGATAGAGGACCTTGTAAGCTTTCCGAAAAGTCCAACCTTGCATGAATCTGAGCTCCCTATGAAAAGTTATGGCCATCTGAATATTTCCCGTCAGGGTCTGCTTCCTGTCGGGTTCGGGGTTCTCCTTTGCATTTGCATCGGGTTTTGAGGGTGGCTCAACATGTGTTTTCACCTCATGCTTTCCCAACTTTTTCCTCGACTTTAAAACCCGATTTACCTATGTAGTGTTTAGGTGTTTGTAGAACTCTCAAGCATCGGGACATGCCTTGTGATTTGCATGCTTCATGTCTCATGTTTCGAAACCTCAAACCGAAATCCTTTGTGTCGAGTTTTCGACCATGCAGCAACATCTTCCTTTGTGTCGGGTTTTCAACCATGCACGACATCTTCCTTTGTGTCGGGTTTTCAACCATGCAATGCATCTTTCAAAACCTTAAATGAAGGATTTGGGATTAGGGACTTGTTTGACAACCTCTAAAACCCGAAATGAAGGATTCGGAATTCAGACTTGTTTTGCATTCATGAAAACCTGAAATGACCTTGGCGGGAGTAGAGGCATGCAATGCACCCTCAAAACCCGAAAATGAAGGTTTTCAATTTCCTTGATTTCTATATTATGTTGTTGTCTATATTTACTCGTAGGGGTAGATATATATACACGGTATCCTGGGGATTAGAGATGGTATACATGCGTAGTGCATGATAAATTTGATTTTGGCCCGCATCGATGCAATGGATAGCACTACGAGTTTTCACATGATTCATTCCCTTAGGTATGGGATGGACATGGACATATATAGTGGACCTTGGGACCACAACAGATTAACTAGCCTAAGACGCAATCTGTTATACCTCCGCGCATCATCATTCCAAAAATAGGTATAAAAACCGATATAGCGGCGGAAATGAGAGGTCTTAGGGGCTAGAAACTATGATGCATGGCCGAGGTTAGGCTGGGAGGAGGCCGAGATGACATATACATAGGCACACGTACATGCACATGTGCCCCAATATAGGGATAGGGAAAGAGACAGGAACAACCTCGGGTACATCAAGCTCCACGGGTTTCCCAGTCAACGGCGGGGCCATAGATACAACTATAAGTGTAGCCAAATATGTAGGTGCTTATTATTTAACAAGTTCATATACATGTGGCACAGGGGCCTTTATTATAGTAGGAACCTTTACATGGCTTATATCGTACTTATATTTATAGGTACCATTACAGTTTCCACCATCACCCCAAGATCGGTTAGTCCAAGTAGTGGGGATGGGGATGGGGATGGAGTAGATATTTCATAGGGTCCGCTGCATTATAGATACTCGTACTTGGTTTTAGAGTGATCCCCATAGTAGGTGGGCCATAAGTGGGTGAGCTACAAATGCAGAGAGATATGGCAATGCTACGGGGTGATGTGGCCTTCATTACAAAGATATAAGCTAAAGTGACATGTTGAGAAAGGGTCTATAGAGTAGGATACCCTTAGGAAACAATTACAACAAGCCCTTATAGATAGAGATCAAGCCACATCCACATGAGATCAACTCATGGTAGAGATGGTATAGTTGAGGGTCGATATGGCCCGTTTCACAAGAGAGCACAATTCTTGACATCATGCGGGTGAAACACTGGATCTCGAGGATTTAGTGTGAGATTTCACAAAATCTAGAGGTGAGGGGTATTACAGAGATTTATACCATGTTGCAGTTTCGAGGCACAAAGAGCACTTCCTTATAGTCATATTATAGGCAGTCGATCGAGGTCTAGATCACATATACCATCTAGGTCCACTAGATTAGTGCAAATACCTCCACTAGCGATTCCTCCACCAAGCCATAGGCTAGGAATTCTGGTGTTGGTGAGAGTTAAGGTTGACTCCTTTTATACACATGTATTTATTTTTGGTATATGCCTCATGATGAAGGAACATAATTTTGACACGATGTATATGTATGTTTTTGGTTATGCCTCAAGATGAAGGCATGCATTTTTTATCCATGCCCATGATGATTGTAGTCACAAAATCACGTACTTTAGGTAATTGTATAGTCCTGATTACATACTGCTATTTACATGATTCCTAAGTATGAAAAGTAATGATTAACCATGTCTTTAGCCACCTTTCTTTTCTTTATGCTTCTTCTTTTAGTCTTGCACTCTTACTTGCTCGCTTGTATTTTTACCTTTCAACATTTGTCATCCTGGACACAAGTGCTAAGCTAAGACAGTAACACTAGGAGCTTTTGTCCCCTCCGGAAACCCCTATCCTCTTTATATTTTACTTGCACTTTTTGGGTCTTTTCTAGCCGTTTGAACATCATATCTTTTTGGTAGTCAAAATTTTCGGGGTTCATTACAAAATTCAAGCAAAGGAATCATATAAATATAAAGTTATGTGATCATAATAAGGGACCAAGAACTAAACAATATCTACCACCACCTAAGGTTTCATTCATCAAGAATTTATAGCTCCATTTGCATCCATCTAGCTCCATCACAAGGGACAAAGGCTAGTTCATCTATATCACACTTCATAGGAGGGGAGTTTATTCTATTCCATACACACATTATTTACATTCTACATATTGCTATGTTCTCACTACTTATAGTGCACCACAACCAATAGAACATAAAGCACAATCTACTCCTATCTCACCTACTCACACACACCTCATGCAGCCTCATCGCTCTATTAGTTTAACACATCAGTATAGGTCCATTCCTAGGACAATTACTACACCTAGGCGCAAGTCAACTTCTCATTTTATTCCACGTAGGTGTCCATCACCGTCGCATTCTACTTCACATAGATCTCCATCACCTACACATTTTATGCACCAACATTCCCATCATATACTCATCCATCGCATGTTCATAGACTTCACTCACCCGCACATCGTTTATCTACTATGCCACCACTACTAGCGCATGGTCACATGCTTTCATCACCACAATCATCAAGTAGAGGATCTTCCTCCTATAATTTCACCGAGATAGTTTACTGACCATTACACACTTGGGGGAATTACACTTATCTTTCTCCCCTATTCATACAACTTATAATTTTGCATAAACATCTTCACGCACGCTAACATCGACATTACCCGATGACACACTCTAGTCTCACGGTCCATACTAGAATGTTGAGGGTATACATCTCCAATGGACCTCATCACATTCACACATTCATCATCCCATCCTTATATCATGTGAAATTTTTAGTGATATACACCTTAGGCTAAATCATCACTTCTTCTAACATCTTTTAGTGATATACACTTTAGGCTAAATCATCACTTCTTCTACTCCTCTTGTGATATACCCTTTACACTAAATCATCACTTCTTTTGTTATCTTTTTGTGATATACACTTTAGGATAAATCATCACACATTATCACACTTCATCTCTATGTTGTATATCATCACTACACATTCACCACACTATGATACATACAATAGATAGTTTAACCATTTCTTGATGATGCACTCTTGTTTACAGTTCATTCTTGACCTTTGAGGAAGTATAAACAAATGAACCTGATTGCATAAAATTCCATTCACTCGGGGGGCATGTGGCTCATATCATTCACATTGCATTCCATTCCATGCATCCACAACATACTACATATCTTGGTTGCCTTTACTCTTGCTTACATTTAATTGTTATATGTTCATCTTATTACACATGCTAGATAGATATATTATATGTCATTATCTTTATCATACACACATGCACATTCACTTGCATTTCAAGTTAATCACAAATTATAAAGGTCCATTACATGTAGCATGGGTGCTTGGCATTGTACCTATTACTACTCTCATAGTGGCTCTGGGGCATCCAAATTCATACACTGCAAGTGTTATTGTTTCATTTTTTCATAGCACACTACTTTATCGATTTTACACACTTTTAACATACAATTTATCTTTCTAACGTGCTAATGGTGTTTCGTGTGCAACATTTGTTTTTCAGAATATTTTCCACCATGGTTATCTGTTACATTGTTTGTACTCTCTTTTCATTGTTTGCCATTGTATGTAGGCTTTTCCTTTGTCTCGTATGCACAATTGTTTGTTTGCAACCACTATGGCCTTGAGTGTCTTGTGATTGTTAGGAAATATAAAATAGTGTTCACATTATTATGGTAAAGTGAATAATTACATTATTCACTAATAGTTAATTGTTATTATGAGTTGGGTAGATATATTGTTAACATAACAATATATCTCATATTTATTAGGTAGTGTATTGTTACATGAGTAAAAATACACTTAATTAAGAGACATGAACATTAGTTAGTCTATATTTGTAATCATAGGAATTCATTTCCTATATAATTGTATGTCCAAAATTGATTATGAGAAAATAGATTATGCATTATTCTGCTCAAAGTGCATTCTCTGTAAACCTGATCCAACACTTTCATTTGGTATTAGAGCATGGTACAATTAGGCTCTAATTAGTGTGCGAGGAATAAGCTGCGCATCACCATTGCCCATATGGATGGTGATTTTATTATCTATTTAATATTATCCAAGGCATAGGGTGTGGATTTGAAGATTCAATGTATAGCTCGTTCAAGATGGCTCTACCATGCTCACTAAATACTTGAATGCATTCAAACGCTCATCTTTGTAGCTCACTCGGACGCATTATCTACATCAAATGCACCAAACAAAAATTTATCATTTTCATGTTCATGCGAGTTGTCTCCAATTGTAACATTAGAAAAAGACATTCTAAAACACGCTAACACCTAACACAACTCCCGAAATTTATGACTAATTTTTTTTTGTTACAAGACTAAGGATATAGGTAAAAGAGTTTACACGGGGTTAATCCCCTAGGGTACCGCAACTAACTCACACCACTAAACTCAACCCTATGGTTTAAGAACCAGGTCTACGAGAAGATTAACATATTTTCTAATTCCTCATTATGGTCCTTTAATCAGATATTCACTAGGGAGGTAACAAGGATTGATTTATTTAATTAAATGTTTTCTTCTCCTTAGTAAAGTTAATTCCTAATAAGGTTAACCTCTTACACAATAATATAACTCATTATCTTAATAACTTAGAGTCTTTCCTATCACTAACTAAAGTTTTCTAAGGACTAACCATGGCTTAGCACTCTATGGCAATAAATTGGCCCCATTCCCCATTTGCACATACAACTAAAGTTTCAAACAACATTTTATAAAAAACATTCTCACCTAATAAAAGTAGGGTGAAACCTCCACCCTTGGATCAAATCAAATTCAACCACAAGATCCTAGGGTTACAACCAAGCCCTAAATTTCCTTAAGAGCTTTTATAAAAGTCTTTCCTTTATTCTTTTCCCTCATTTGGTCTATTTGTTTTGTTGAAAAATGCAGGTTGGAGGAGAGAAGGCCATGGGAGCAAGAAGGAAGGAAATCATGGAGGACTCCACAAGGACCAAGCTTAGAAGGTTTAGATTGTAGGTTTAATTGTTGTTTTTATTTTCATTTAAGGATTGGGAGGGATCTCTTTCCCCAATCTGGTTTTGTCACAAACCATTTGTATTTGGGTCTTTAAATTTGGGGCAAACCCTACCCCATTGTTATAAATGAAAAAGACTAATTTTAGATCCATCACTTTTAAGTTTTATTGTCCAATCTAAGAGTTTTACACATTGTTTGCATGCTGGCAGTCATAGGTTAAATTTTACAATTTTGAGTTTTGCTAAAACCAGTTAAAAATTTTACACAATCGCGGATCCACGGAGTTCTGTCGTAAGTGACAGAACCGCCGCCTGCAATGCATCGATGGTCACAGGACCGCCGCCTGCACTGGGTGACAAACCACGGACCGTCGCCCTACTGAGCGGCGGTTTTGAGACCGATGTCTTAGTCTAAATGGCGATTACTGGATCGCCACTGCACAAGGTGGTGGTCCTGGTCCGAGAAAGCAGAACCTAAAACCCGAGAAATTCCAAAAGACTAAAAGTTACAAAAAGGTTGAAAAATGCATTCTAAGTTTGTTTTTGTTCATTTAGAGTTCCAGATCTGAGTTTTATTGCTCTTTTATTCATTTCTTAGTTAAATATACTCTTTTACAAGCGTTTAAAAAAAAATTACTAACTACCGAGATCTATTTCATTTGTCCAACTAAATTTTCCTTTTATTTCCATGAGCAAAGAAACCTAAGTCTACTTATGCATTATTACTTTCTTGCCATAAAAAACTAAACATTTCTAAATAGTAATATGCTCAAATTTGTTCTCTCTTTCATTTCACTATAATGCAAGTATATTCAAATGGCTACAATAACTTTATTTTCCATGCAATGCTATTTTGCATACAAGTTCAACTTCTTACAACTTCTATTTTTCCTTCTTTCTCATTTACAACTTTACAACTTCATAATGAAAGTAACTTTTATTTTCCATTTCACAACTAACTCAATACAAGCCTTCTTTCTCTTTTCAACATACAAATATTTGAATGCAAACTTTCTCTAAAAAATTATTACAAGGTCTTCCACTCAAGGTGGGAAATAATACAAGAATGCAAATAAAGAAACTATAATAATACAAATTCCTCCACTCTAAGTGGGATACAATAAGTTTCTTCACAAGGATAAGTTCTCAAGGTCCCCAACAACACTCCAAGCTCCACAACTCCAAGCAAGATAACTCCTTCAATGCTTGTTGATTCACAACAAAATGGGGGGAGAGGCAACGCTCTCCACCCAACCAAGACATCCAATGAAGAGGAGAAGCCATCCTCTTCATTGGCCCCCGAGCCCCAACCACATCACAATGGAAGATGATTCAACACATGGCAACAACTAGCTTCCACAATACTTAACAAGTAGTCACACAATCCATTCCATACACATTCAAACACAACAACACAAGCACAAGGAACAATAAAAACAATGATAACACAAGGCTTATCAAGAAAGCCAAAAGAGTAAGACCTATGGGAGGCCACTTATGCCTCCTAATGGGAAAGTGTGCTCACCTTAAAGCCTCCAATGCATGTCTCAAATCCCCTACAAACTCTTTTGCCTCCCTCAAGTACCCCTTATACCTCCCTCAATCTCTTATGCCTCCTCATAACATGAAACAAGAAGAAATGCAAGCATTCCTCATCAAGGCGGGGCACCCAACCCAAACTCCTCCAACAAGAAAGTAGACTCTTATGCCTCCCTACAAGAAAAATACCCATAGTCTCCTCCTACTCCAAACTTAAGCAATATACCCATACCCAACAAGCATTCCAAAGGATAAAAACACTCAACACAACATATAAACACATAATAAAAGTATAACAAAAGCAAAGTAAGGCTCCTACCTCTCCATAGTAGATCTTGTCCAAAGAATGAAATTCCAAGCTCCTCAAGGCCAAGCAAGCATCCACAAATCTCTAACAATACACAAGAACTCACAACAAAATCTTCTAACTCTCCAAAAATCCTCTAACTCCCAAAATACAAGAGTCCAAAATGATCAAGTAACCCCCAAACAAGCAAAAGAGTGTCTATAAATAGAAAATGGAGGGAGGAGGATGAGGTGGCTACATGTAGGATGCCACATCATTCATTTTCAACTCCATCTCACTTGGTCAAACCTCAACCCCAATGCACCATAAATTGGTGGGTGAGAGGAACTCCATAACAAGGGACAAAGGTTGGTTCCTCTGCATCACACTTCATAGGAGGGGAATTTATTCTATTCCATGCACACATTATTTACATTCTACATCTAGCTACTTTCTTGCTACCTAAAGTGCGAGACGCACAAGAGCAACCTAGGGCACAAGTCTCGTACACACACATAAAGAGCTACATTGGGTCCGAGATGTAGTACTGATACTCGATTATAAGTCCACCGTTGTAGCGGTTGAGGAAATTCGACCCCTCATTTTACATTGGGTTTGAGATGTAGTACAATACTAGTTTTTGTTAAAATTAAGTGTTTAGAAAACCAAACATTCAAATTAGTGTTTAGATTTGATGGATGTTTAAATATGTTTGATATTTTTAGTTTTAAAATATTTGTAAATTTTTGAGATCATCATCTCTTCTAATTTAATAGATTTAAAATGTGCATATCATTTTTTAACATGGATAGATATATAAAAATTATATTGATATATGTAAATATATATTGAAAATTATGAAAATAAATGAAAGCTAACTATTTTATTTTTGTATGTAATGCTGATACTACTATAAGGTATTCTATTTAAATTATTGTTGAAATAACAATTTAAAAATAATGGTTTTGGAAAAATGGATTCACTCCCAAGAGATACCAATGATTGAGTTGAAAAATTCCCGAGAAAATTTGGCGAAATAGAAACCTCTCGGTCCTTGATATAACTAATCATCAAATCTAAAACATGAATTCAAATAAGGTATTTTTTTTTCAAATTTCAATGTTTAAATTATTGTTGAAATAATCAAATTGGTTGTGGTACACCAAAGTGCATATGATGGTGTAAAAAGTGTTTCCCAACAATCCACTAGGGATTCACTCCCAAGAGATACCAATAAATAAGGGTTGAGTTGAGACCAATGACTCTTGTCTCGAGAAAATTTGTGAAATAGAAACCTCTCGGTCCTTGATAATTAAGCGAGATAAAGAATTATATGTGCCTAATCTCTTTATTTCATAGTCTCGTCTAACCGTGTGTGCGCGTGTGTATGCGTGTGTGTGTGTGTGTGTGTGCGCGCATGTGTAATTCCCCACCTTTGTTACTCTCCTTGGTTGATAAGCCATTCAAAGTTCTTGGTTGAAAGCCCAAAGGTTGACGACTGTATCATAAATCATAAAAAGCTTATTGCATTTGTCCCTGGTTGAGCTTTCATTTTTAGGATCGTTAGGATGATGAACGTAAGTATAAACCACAAGTGTATTTAACTTGCGAGTACGAAAAAAATGGAATTTAACGATTAAAATAATAATCGTAAATTTTAAATATTAAGAAAACAAAACTAGAGAAAAACATCTCGACCCTCATCCTCTGCCAGGTTTGCGACATTTTGGCACTTGTAAACTCTTTATTAAAATGCCTGAAAGCGAAAGCGGCCTCCAAGACAGCGATGATTGTTGGATGCACATAAATTGATTTTTGCTTTTTAGAATGCGCATTGACTGGTTTAACTTCAGACTCTGCAGCTCGTGCCAACATACTCCCAACCTATGCGCAAAAAGCAGTTTGAAGTATGGCAGCAACGTCCACCAGACCACCATGGAAATGAATCTCTGTCTGATATTACAGTAGCAAGTGCGCTGGAAGTACAGGCACGTGAACTGTTTGACAAAATGCCTCTAAAATGTGCTCTCTTGGACTGTGTCAGTTCTTATTTTTACACAAATTTGGTTTTGGTTATAAAAAAGAGGGACACCGTAAAATGCTTTTGTTAGATGTTGTTGTTATAGAGGTTGATATGTACAAGGTATTATGAACCTCCATGAAAATGCGCCTCCTTTAACTGAGCCTCTCTGTAAATGCTATGATTTTGAGATTGGCATGGATACATTTTACATGTGAGGTGGGTGCGTGTAGAAGTCTAGGTATGTGGGGCTATACGTGGGGACTTGACACCATATCCCTGTATCGTATATGTGTGCCATGGAGGCAGAGTCACTAAATGCCAAAAAAAGACTCCGAGTTGAGGACGCATGGACAACAATGATTATAGGAGCTTTTCAGCAGAATTTGGTCTCCCAACTAAGCACATGGAAACATGCATTTAGCATGTGAACTGTTTGATAAAATTCCTTGAAGGGTTTATTCTCTTTTGCATGATTTAGTTATAATATTCACAAAAAATTAAGTATTCTGGCGAATGAAATTTTAAGACGTAAAGTCGACCTCCACAGTCCTTACCATCATCCTCCTAGCCTATGTCATGGTGGTAACTTTGGAACATTGTATAAAAATCTATTAGATGTTAGCGCTCTGTTACATTTGTATGCTTAACGTAGACAACTGTGTTAGCGGACTGCACTTTGTTGAATGAAAGTTGGCCATAAAATGTTGGTTTGCAATAGGGTATTGTCATTTACCCCATCTTGCATTTTGTCTTGGCATGCGATAGAAGCTTGACTCCCGGCTCGACTTTTAACCCAACCCTGACTCACCATATGTGCCTCACCAGCTCGATCTAGGAATGTTCATCTTATCCTTCTCTTGCACAATTTCAATGTTTTTAGTTTTTCCTATTTTAATGGAATTGAAATTTTAACCATAGAAGAATAATATTTCGGTGAATTTGTTTTTACACAACTTGAGCGGTTACTTTACACATAAACCCGAGTTCTATATGTACATGTTTGAGATGTTTGGAAAATTGCGCTAGTAGTACTTCTTACCGAAGCCACGTGGGTGGCGCGTGGAGCTCAAAACTTAGTAAACAATACCTCTTGGTGACCTTGTGAAATCATAATAAAACTTGTTTTTAATGAGACACAAAATATCTCTATTGACCCCAAAATGAAAATATCAAGGTTTGATCTTGTTCCTTGTTAACATGAAATGTCACAACTTCTACAACATCCCCATTTAATATAACGAAGCACATTGGGATCCTTGTTGACCCTTTTCGTAGCGTTGGGTATTTGTTGAAAGTTAAAAATTCAATTTGATTTTAACTGCGAGTTAAAGCCCTAGGTGGAGAAATAAGATTTCGATTCCACATACCTCTAGTATTTCTCTGTGACAATCACTAACAACCCTTAGTTTGAAAAAATTCATCTCACAAGCTAGTTTTCCAAATGGGTTGTATAGGCCTTCGGTTGTTGGGCGATGAGGCCATTTGGGAGCAATTACGATCGGTAGATCTCGGAAGAGGGGTGCCAATTGAACCCAGCTTTTGTTAGTTTTGGGTTCCATCTGGGCCCAAGTGTGTGATTCAAATTCTTGTGTGTTTGGGTTTGAGATTATCTTTGAACGCAAATTCTTGAGCAACTTATCTAAATTTGACGTTTTTTGGAAACTTGTAACAAAATGTGGAGAATTGTCATATGACCTTATCCACTTGCAAAATATCAATACGAAAACCTTATAAACACTAGCACATGAGTGTAGGAAACTTCCTTTGACACTTTTTGTAAAGAAAATGATTGTGGAAAAATGATGTCTCTCTCTCTCTCTCTTCAATTTTGAAATGAAATGAAATTAATGTCTCTTACTCTCCCTTGTTGTGTGTTATGTGTTGTTATCATCATGAATGGAAAACTATGAAATCGTTAATTGTGCTAGATGGTAGGAAGATGCCATGTCAACTTTATGTTGACCATGTTGTGATTACAGGTACCTGGATAGGAGGATTCAAAATCATACTTAGTATGTTGTGACGATAGTTTGTACTTTCTTAAATGAATACAATGTAATTGGTAATAATAGCACTATTTGGTGCAATTTTATAGAATAACAATGTTGTATCATGAATGAGGAATATTACCTCCCTATTGAAAAAATGATAATATTATTTACTTCAGATAATTGAAATCGGTTGTAATAGACACGAAAGCTCATGTTGTGTTGTTTGTATGTAAGAAATTATTGACCATTGTAATTTTCATAGTCCCCTCATAACAATCACAACTATGAGAGAATTTCATTACACTTAAACTAATGAAATTTAGATAAGTTTTAATCCTTTTTGTATCTCCTCTCTTAGCGGTGTAATGACTAGTTCGAAAACCACTAACATCTTTGGAGACATGAGTTATAGCTAACAAGGATGTCTTTCTTTCATACACCTAAAAGTCTCATAAAAGACCATTCTATAACTTAAGTGTCCTTGCACAAAGCAACACATTGGATGAGTGACCTTTCAAGTTATAGGGTAAATAGGACTAACATTTCTTGGTATCATAGGTCTACTCATCTTCTTGTATAAGTTAGTGTTCAAAGTTCACGTTTGACCTTGGTATCCTAGTGGATAACTAAAATTCTTATGAAGATAGTTTGGGTTGATTTCATCATCGATTGATCCCTTTACGGGGTTCCAGATGATGCAAGTGGAGTGATTGTACCAGTTTTCTTACACATTAAACCCTTGTTAGTGATCTCATTAATTCCTTGCAGATCAAGGTGTTAGCTTAGCTAGTAATTACAAAACACCTTGGGATTTTATGGAGGATTTATGGGGTAAAGATGTTTGAACACTTTAATTTTTTTTTATATAGTTGGGCATAGAGCCCATGAGGGCATTTGGAATAAAACTAAACTCAGACCCATTAAG
The DNA here is from genome assembly GCA_018340775.1 of Taxus wallichiana var. yunnanensis. Lineage (NCBI taxonomy): Eukaryota > Viridiplantae > Streptophyta > Pinopsida > Cupressales > Taxaceae > Taxus > Taxus wallichiana. The sequence goes on from CM031237.1 coordinate 349,252,275, forward strand.
AGATTAACTTGCAGGCAAAAATTGTAACTAACTCTTGGAAAATGAAATTTCTTTTGGAAGATGGCGACTTAAGAGAAATGGAGAAATTGAAAACTTGATTCCTTAATCCCTAGCCAAGATCTTTCATGAAATTAAGAATAAGTGAAATGTCCCATGCGGGATCATGAAAACAGTGTACGTGATCTCTTACCTTGAACATGGATCATTTGTGATTTGTGCGTAGTTTAAAATTCTTTCAATCACGTATTTCTTCAAGATGTGTGAGAAAATACTTTTGTAACTCATTTTGTTGTATAGGAAAGTCAATAAAAACCAAAATAAGAACGTAAGTGAAATGAGAAGAAGAGTAAATGAGATATTGGTTTAGGAATATGGTTGTACTTGAAGTCTTTATAACTGATTTAGGCATTATCTTGTTGTTAAGAATAAATACGAATTGTTCTTGGTGAGATAAAATATTTGAACAAATATATATATATATATATATATATATATATATATATATATATATATATATATATATATATATATATATATATATACAAGTAACTTTTAAACTAACTTTTAAACTATAACAACTAAAGTAGGAGAATATACGTGCTTTAATGGAGGGAAGTTTATAGGAAGAGGTAACTTGAACCTTAATCTCCTTTAAATATTAAGATTTCTTCCCCCTTGACTTCATGTTAGTTCCCTAACGTAATGAGGGTAAAATTTGACTTGATATATTCTTATATTTGAGAAATAAAACCTTAGCATAAGAATGAGCATCGAGAGTTTTGTATGTGTTTAGAATGTGTCAAATAACAATTGAGAGAAAGGAACTAGGGAGTGCATTATCCTTTTAAGGTTCTTGTTAAGTGAAATAAAGAATATGAAGTTTCGAGAAAAGGGAATTTATGCCCTTACATGTTTAATTTTCTTTAAACCTATAAGGCTATGTAATGGGAACCTAAATGAAATGAATATTTAAACCATGAAAACACCCATGTTGTGGAATATGCCTATGTTGAGCCATACTATAGTTGGGTCATGGTTTTGGGTAAACGTTATTTGAGAAAGAAATGCATTTGATGTGCATCTTGTGTTATCCTATTGTATAAGTGGGTTCATGTGTGTACACCGTACAAGTGTCTCATATGATGTGGAGTGTTATGACCAAGTGTTTGTGTTGTCTTGTAACAAGTAACGAAAGTAAAAAAAAAATCAAGGTTTATTTGGTCATGGATCTATTGGGTGTATTTGGTGGGCATTAGAATAGGCGCTCTTTTTTAAATGTTTAAGGTAAAATATATTATCTAATTTAAAACATGTTAATATATATCTTTTATAAAATAAACATACTTACATATTGAAATGGAAAGATTGCATACCATTGTGCCATATTAATTGATAATTTTATTATATTATTTTATTTCATTAACTAGTATTAAATGACAACAATCTAGATGTATTATTTTATTGGTTCTAAATTTTTATTTAAAAATCTAACGTATGTCAATATATTATTATTGTTTTTTCTCCAAACTATTTTTCAAAATATAAAATAAGTGATAATTAGATTTCAAATTTAATATCCACATAAAATTTAAACAATTACAACATTACATCCCCAACGCTTGCTATAGCGTCTCAACATAATTATTTAAAAAACCATATGTAAAAAAAGAGAAAATCATTTATCAAGTTAATTATTTGCTTTAATCATTTTTATTGTCTTCCGTGCTTTGCGCTTTACTATAGATGAGATAAAACTAAGTATCCACCGGACAAAATCACTCCCTCATCACCGCACTATTCGCAAGCTCATTGACTATAATCTATCCCATTTCTCATTTCATTTGAGTTGAAACCAAGTGTCGGTCTGAAAATTAAGGAAATTACAATGTTTTTCTTCCTCCTTCCGCTGCTACTCTCTCTGCTACCTGCTCCCGTCTCCCATTCTTCTCCTTCCTATTATTCCGATCAGCATGCCCTTCTGGCTTTCAAGGATTCCCTCGAACTCGATCCACTGGGTTCTCTACATGATTGGTCTCCTCATCACAACACCTTCTGCAATTGGACTGGCGTTGTCTGCTCTTCTCGCCGACATCGCGTGATTTCATTGAATCTCACAGGTATGGAATTAACCGGTCCCATCTCTCCTTTCCTAGGTAATCTTTCTTTCCTTAAAATATTTTCTCTCAAGAATAATAGCTTCCACGGCCAAATTCCACCTCAGCTGGGAAGGCTTTTTCGCTTAAGAATACTTGGACTGTCTATAAATGAATTGGAAGGCTCCATTCCCCTGATCTTGCCGGCTGCCGTTCTTTGCAAAAACTTGGTCTATCTTTCAACCATTTGAGCGGCACCATTCCCTCCCAGCTTGGCCTTCTTTCACATTTAGAGTTCATTACATTATCAGATAACAATCTGACAGGCACAATCCCAGCGTTCATAGGAAACATGTCCTCTTTAGCTATATTGGATTTGGGGGAAAACACATTCCATGGTGGTATTCCCACTGCCCTTTTCAACTGCACTTATCTCCAACTCGTGGGGTTAAGTGAGAACCCATTAACTGGGCATATTCCTTCCCAGTTTAGTAAACTATCACAGTTGCGACAACTGTATGTGGCGGGAAACAAACTCACTGGAGAAATCCCAGGCTCCCTCTCTAATTGTTCTCTCCTTGAAGTGATTGCTTTAAACTATAACCAACTGAGCGGCACAGTGCCCTTGGAGTTTGGTAAATTGCTCCACCTTCAGATTCTTTCTTTATGGGGAAATCATCTTGTGAGCGGAAGCAGCGGATTGTCTATTCTAACAGCACTGACCAATTGCTCCAATTTAGAAGAAATAAATTTGTCTCTAAACTATTTCACCGGCATCCTTCCCTCTTCAGTTAGCCGGCTATCAAGCACGCTCTCGTCTTTGGCATTGGACTCTAATAAATTAGAGGGAAACATACCAAGTGGCATTGCCAACCTCACAAACTTGGCATTATTGGCCTTAGCTGAAAATCATTTCAGCGGGAGCATTCCATCCGCACTCTGTCAACTTCCAAATCTTGAAAGATTGTTTTTGTACGGAAACAATTTAAATGGAACAATCCCAGAATGTTGGGGTCAGACAAAAAGGCTTGGGTTGTTATCACTGAGTGAAAACATGCTTTCGGGAAAAATCCCTGATAGTCTTGGCGATCTTCCACAGCTAAGGCAGCTTTTTCTTGATCACAATCAACTGTCAGGGAAAATACCTGCCAGCTTAGGGAGATGCCAAAATTTGGAAGTGGTGGACTTTTCTTACAACAAATTGGAAGGAAACATACCTCCAGAAGTTGCAGGTCTTCAGAATCTCCATTTCTATTTTAACATTTCCAGCAATTTGTTGAAAGGTTCTCTTAAAGAAATGAGCAAAATGGTAATGGTCCAAGCTATAGATGTGTCTCTCAACAACTTCTCAGGTGAAATTCCAGCTGCACTGTCAAGCTGCACAGATTTGCATTATTTAAATCTTTCTGGGAATTCATTTGATGGCCCAATACCAGCATCACTCACAAAGCTGAAAAATCTTGAGGGCATTGATCTTTCTAGAAACAATTTGTCGGGTGCCATCCCTGTGGCTTTCAAAGAGATGAAAATGCTTAAGCATATCAATCTCTCTTCAAACAGGTTAACAGGAGAGGTTCCAAAGGAGGAGTTTTTGTAACACTTGATGAGTCAGCAGTTGGGGGAAATCCTGGCCTATGCGGCACCTGGATAAATTTACAGCCATGCCCTCATTCCAAACACAGACATCATCCAGTCTCCAAAAAGGTAATAGTCCCAATTTTGGTCGGCATTGCAATCTTCATCATGTCTTTTTTGTTATTGGTATTTTCCTATACAAGGAGACGTACTGCCCAGAATACTCCTTCCCTCCACACAGGACCCACAAGAATTTCATATGAAGAACTTGTTAATGCAACTAATGGGTTTAGCCAGGCCAATCTCTTAGGAGTTGGCAGTTTTGGATCTATTTATAAAGGGATTCTGAGCAATGCTACAAATATTGCTGTTAAAGTTCTAAATTTCCAAGATAAGAATGCTGAGCAAAGCTTTATCACAGAATGTGATGTGTTGAAAAGAGTTAAACACCGCAATGTGATCAAAATCATTTCAGCTTGTTTCACACTTGATTTTAAAGCTTTGGTTCTTCCTTTCATGTCCAATGGAAGTTTGGAGAGATGGCTACATCCTCATGGAGAAGATGACTGTAAATTAACTTTGAGTGACAGATTAAAGATAGCAATGGACATTGCACAAGGGATGGCATATCTACATCATCAATGTTTTGTGCAAGTAATTCATTGTGACCTAAAACCAAATAATGTTCTATTAGGGGATGACATGACTTCATATATAGCAGATTTTGGCATTGCCAAACTACTGTTTGGGAATTCAATGGATTCTCTAACTTCTACAAATGCACTGAAAGGATCTGTTGGCTACATTCCGCCAGGTATAAAATTCACATTATTACATTTTACTAAATTATCAGTTTATTTTCAGTTTTGCTCAACCGAGTACTTAAAATAGTTTTAGGATGACTAAACATTGTGTTTTGTATTATAGAATATGGAATGGGTGGAAGGATCTCTACAAAAGGAGATGTATACAGTTATGGCATTCTACTATTAGAGTTATTGACAAGGAGGAGACCAACAGATGACATGTTTGTGGAAGGAATCAATCTACAAAATTGGGTAGCTATGAATTTTCCAAATAATATCATGGAAGTGATGGATAATAGTCTTCTTAAAGATATGAATGGATCAGAGATATCAATGGTATCAACATGCCTTACTCAATTTATGGAAGTAGCATTGGTTTGCACAAGGGAGTTGCCTCAACAACGCCCAAGTATGTTGGAGGTAGTTGAGAAATTGGAAAAAATAAAAGGTACATTTCTTGGTACTCCAAGAACTTTTCAGTTGCCCATAGATATCTTGCCTTTACTTGAGAGTACAAGTCGCACAAGGAATACTAATCCAGAGGGCCATGAAAATTGGTCTACATCTACATCATAACTCTTTAGCCAATAATATACCTTGTTAAATATTGTTGTTTTTTAATTTTAATTATGTTAATATATTATGAATGACATATATAATATTGATTAAATTGAAAAACTATAAACAATTCTAAAAAAATTACATATTTTTGCTGTTAATTGTTTTTTTTAAAAGTATTTTAAATTCAGCCGAAACCATTGAATAATTGCTAGGATTCCACCATGCTATAACATTCATGAATTTCGTAACTAGAAAAACTCATTAGTAATTATTGTTTCCTTAAACGTCTACTCAAAAGGTGAAGCCAAGATTCTCAATGCCGAATATACAAGTTTCCCATGATATCACATGTTTCCCTCTGATGTTTATCCTTTCCCATGATATCACATGGGATGGGATGTTTCCCATGATATCACATGGGATGTTTCCCATGATATCCATGGGACACGAGTCCGACCACCACGTAAATTTTCCAAAGTTGTTTTTAAACTTTGTATAAGTCAAATTGAATGGCTGAATCCATTTTTAAATTACATGTTTTTGACGAGACACATTTCTCATTCACACCAATAAAACAATGCCGTGTTTTCTTATATAAATAGTTCTCAACTCTGCTTTTTACAGGGAATGTAATTTGCTCGTTTTTATTGTATCTAATAAAAATTTCAATTTTATTTGTTGAATTTAAGAAAACATATTTTGATATTTTTAAAGAATAAAGTTATTGAGTTCATCTTTTCTATAAGAAGAATTTAAGGTAGTTATTTAAAATAAAAAATTTAAATTTGTTTCCGTAAAGATTCAAGATTTTTTTCATTTGATAACACGTAATATTTTCCCCTTTTTAAAATTTAACGATTTATTTATTAATATATTAGTATTTAGAGGGTAAAATATATTTTAAAATATCTGTCTTTTTCAACATTAAAGAGTATATAGAGAATATTATTTAATATTCTGAAATCTTTTTAATTTTATTTATAAAGTTTTTTTAAAACTAAAGTCAACAAGTTTTTTTGTTTGTGTTCATTCTTATGATACTTGATTATTATTTTTATTAGGATAAACGTAAGTGTTTTGAAAGGAACCCACAACTTTGTACAAACCGAAAGACAATACATTAAACACATATATCAAACGAACTTATAATAGCTAACTAATCAGTCATAATTTATGAACCAATCAAGCAAAGCCCTTGTCTTTACACCATTCACACATATCCATCCAATCTAATCCAATATATTTGATAAGATGTTCATGTACCTAGGATCCCTTCCTTCTTTTTTACACTATTGTCCATGTTTTATTTTTCTCTTGAAATGTTTTTGCTTTATCGTCCATAACCTCGACAAACCTCTCCTATGACAACTTTTGTTGTCATCCTTTAGGAAAATCACGTGTTCCCCTTCGAACTAGAAAATGATATCTACCTTATTTCGCTTTTTCTTTCTTCTCCAAAACCGAGTCTACGTGTTGTATCGGGGTGTGCTAGTACCCAAAGAAATGAGACAGTCACTTTTGGCATCCCCTTGAGATCAATCATGGTTAATGCTCCCAAAACATATTCTTCCACTATTTGGATGCCTCATGATTCAATTTTTAAGCTTAGGGTAGGTTGCCACAATAGAACCTAACCCATAGCATTTTTGGACAAAGAAAAAAGTAAGCCTTCATAGTCAATTGGATGTAGCCAAGGGTTGTTAGTTCCTTTAAGTACAATTTTGGCATGATGACTCTTAGAAGTGTCGATTTCCACCAACTATAAGCATATGTAGAATGGGTATAGTTGACTGTAATTGTATTTATCTGTTGGTGATAGCCCAACTTGAGTTTCTAAATAGTTTCTAGATATGATTTTCCCCAAAATTATAAAGGGATATTAAGCGCCTTACCCGAACTTGGATGATGTTGAATGTCTTTGAGGTTTCATCAATGCAGAATATTGTTACCACAAGACCACACCTTATTGAAAATATCATTTCGATCCAATGGTGATTTGAAAATAACTATCAAAAAGTCTTTGCAAAAAGGTAAAGCTTGATGTTCCCACTTAACATGAGAGTCCATTGTTAGGATAACCATTTACATAGAAATGACAGATTCGGCCAAAATCTGCTCAATAAAAAAGACAGTGGAATTCCCTTGTGTATAATTTCTTTTGTTATCTATTATAGAATTTTCTAATTTTATTGTTTTAGACACAAAATCCAAACCATATTGAAGTTTTTATAGGCCAAATAAGTGCATGTATTGATTAGACGTGATAAATGAAATCATACATGTGTAAAATCTTGTAAAGCTAGATAAAATATTTAAATATAGTAAAACTAACCATTTTTTCCAATAAAAGCTGAAATCCATGGTATAAACCATCCCTCCTACAAAACTATTCGAGATGTATATCTTTGTAAATAAAACCACCTCTTTTGTTGGAAAAATAAATTTTAAATCACGTTAAATATATTATCCCTTTTTTAGTAGCTCTAGATATTTTCATTAGAGAAATAGAGCGAGTGTGTGTATTCAATAAAATTGGTTATGCGATCTTTCTTTGTTGAGTGTGTGTTGAGTTAAGTAGACTAGATTCATAGTTTTCATGAACTTTTAATAGAATATTTTAATGTTTTTAAAAATAAATCTTTGTATTTTTATGAAATAAACAATTTCTCATACCAAAGAAGGCCATCTTGATGCTTTTTTATTACTTTACTGAGAATAAGCCATAAAATATAATAGTGTTAGTACCCAAAATATGGTCATGTGCACTTGACGATACAATTTTGGCATTTATTCTAACATTAAATTGTATTTACCTATTTATGGAACGAAATAAATCCTCCTTCTCTAGACTATACATTGAGTCTACCAAATCAAATCTATTATCTAGCTTAACAGATTAAGAATCACTACATACTTGATAAAATATTTATATAAACCATCACTTGTCTCAAATCCAATTGCATATATAGTGTGGATATGTCATAAATCCTATGATAGGTTCGATCAATGAACTTTTTCCCTTTAACTTGTAACAATAAATTTTCAAATATACAATTTAGCTTGGTCAACTTAGGTGGTACCTTGGTATAGTTGAGTGGGAAAACATTTCAATGGTCGCTTATATAAACACATAAACCCTATAATTTTAATAACATATAGGGATCTCATATCAAATGCGTACTCTAAGAAAAATATCAACAAATAATTGAAAACACTAATTTCTTAGAGAACCACTACAAGAAAGGTGCTCAAATTTTGATCCATGTGTCTTTTTGTGGCCCTAGACCAAAAATCTATGGACTAAGATGAAGCCAAGTGTCTCTTTCCAAATGTGTAGGATGAATTGAGAGATCCATATTTTTTACATTCTTTATCACTCTTCATCTCATCATAGGATTGGTTGACCCATGTGCAAAGTTGATCCATCTTTGAAATATTTTTAAGTAGACAACACTAATCAAACCAATGAGGGTGTTGTGAGGTTACTCTATCATTAATCATGACTAATCCATTTTTATGTTTACAAGAAATGAGTAATTTATATATTCACAACACTATCATTGCACTAGTCTCAAAAAATAATTATAGATCTCCTATCCCATTATGTGAATATCAATGTTTTAACTATCATGTTGAGTCTCGTGGCAATGTCGGTCATCCAAAATTGGCTAGGTGCACGCATCCCAATCTATTGGATTTTGATGATGAAGAGCTCGATGAGATTACCATTAGGATTAATACCTCGATCTACTCCGATCTTTTCATATCTCAACTATTGCCTAACTTGTGACCTCATAAGAAGGAGCCATCTATTCCCGTTACCATTTCACATACACCTCAACCTTTTCCGAAGGCTATCTCTCCTCTCCCACTGGTTCTAGGACCAACCGCGCCTTTATCTCCCACTTGTGGGTCCAGCTATCGTGTCCTCCATCCGATCCCTCATCCGAACTCTCCATTGCAATAATATATGGTGGGTCTTGAGCTGCCCCACCTCTTCGCCTCGCCTCCAACCTTGTCTTCTTGCATCCCGTTCTCTCCGGGGCCACAATGTTGGTACTCCATCCACCGTACTTGGAGGCCCTCGTGTATGTCGTAGTTTGTAGAAATTTGGTAGTGGTTGAAGATGGCAAACTTTGGTCACCCAAAATGTCTGGGTACCCCGCCCATCGGATGGGTCTTTATTCAATGTTAATAATGCAAGGTATAACTAACCATCAAATTTAAAACATGAATTCAAATAAGGCACTCATTTTAAATTATTGATGAAATAATCGAATGGGTTGTTGACAACAAGTGCGTATGATGGTGTAAAAATTGTTGCCTAGAAATTGACTAGGGTTCCACTTCTAAGAGATACTAATATATATGGAATGAGATCGGGATTGTATGCTTGGCAAAATAGAAACCCTTAGTCCTTCACAATTAAGCCTAAGAATTTTGTGCATGTAATCCATACAATTTTATATTCAATCAAATATATATACAACACTCTTCTTTAGTAATTTAAAATAATTTTTTAATTTAATTTAAAACATGCTAATATATTTCTTATAGAAAATAAGTGAACTTACATATTTAAATGGAAAGGCATCACACCATTACACCATACTAATTGATAGTTTTATTATATTATTTTATTTCATTAAAAAAATCTAACACATGTCACTATAGTGTTATTTTTAGATTGAATTTTTCAAACATTTTTCTAATAATCTGTTAATTAAATTTCAAATTTAGTATTCACATAACATTTACACAATTAGAACATCCCAATTCAGTGATCAAATTTGAAGGGCTGGTCAAAATTTTATTTTGAAGGGTAAATATTTGACTAGCCCTTCCATGATGAAAAGTATCATTAATACTTAACATTTCACATGACAAGGATAAATCAAGTCTACATGTCAAATCCATTCACTACAAAGGGTTGTAATATTGCATGCCAACAAAAATTTGCTTCATACTCTCAAATGACACGTCTTTGACACCCATATCCTTCAATGTTTTTTTGTGTAACACACTAATCTTTTTGAACCTTTCTATAGCTGCACATTTATCGTTGTAACTTGTATATATTCTTCGGAAGCATGATATTCATGAACTTCCCATACCCCATATTCCCACAATTTGGACAGTCCGATGGCTTAGTTGGGAAGATTGAAGTATAGTAATTTCAAAGTCTTTATATGGCCTAATTGGGAAGATTTAAGAATTATCAATTCAAGGTCTTTTATGAATTCAAGGAAACTTACTAGATATTTTTCAACTATTAATAGGACAAAAATTAATAGTCTAAAATAAATACATACACAAATTAGATAGGCGACACTTTATACACAAATTAGATTGCGTGAATTACAATACGACACTTTATTGTTTTGCAACAAGTTAATGTAAAACAATTAAATCTATGATAATCCCAAGCTTTTAAAATTATATTTCGTTGCAAATGAAAAACTAAAGTACGAGAATTATGAAAGATAAGGAGAGATGAACCATGCCTGGAAACAAAAGTAAGCGTTTGCCACTTCAGAGTTTGGTGAAACACTTGCTAGATGCACTTCGACTCGGATTCCCATTTCTTTTCAAAACTCCCCTTTGGGCGCGTCTTTCCACCAACACAAACCACGAGATCATGTCTCTTCGAGGCATCTAGTTGAACGGTAGTGAAGTGCCTTACTAAACACCCTTTCCTTGAAGCTCTCATTTTCAGGCAAGAAGAGAGTGTGCTGGCCAAGCATGTTGAGTCTCGCTTTACACCTTCTAATGGCATTTGATTCAAAGTTTTGAAGACCTTTGGATAGACCCATCTTGCACACCACGACCCATATTAAGATATCTTAATAAGCTAGAACTAAAAGGAGTGGGAAGAGCCAACTTCTAGTCTTAAAGGTGATCTTGGAGATAAAGTTGGTTGAAGTATGGCAGTCAACACATACACAGAGGTTAATGACAACTCCATTGGTTGTCCTAGGGCATGACTTAACAATCCAACTGAAATTTCCAACTTATCACTATGGCGGCAGAGGATTAATTCCTTCTATCCCTCATTGATTTCCTTACCATTCGAACCCCCACCTAACCTATGCACTTATGCATAGATGTTTGACAAAATAATATAAGTTACAACATTATGACAATCCAACTCAAAGGAAGAGTTGTTGTAAATTATTGTAACTCGTATTCTTACGTGTTATTCAAGGGTACCAAAAAACACAACCACACAACCACCACAGGTTTGATTGGTGTGTTGATGATAAGTTTAGAGTCCCCTCAAGATAGCCAAAGACCGCAAGGAATGTCAACCAAGTAGACATAATATTCAGTTCTAGGTGGAATGCTATAAGCAACACTTATGCCATTGAAGTATTTATAGCCCTTTTCCACAAAACCTGTCAGCTTGCGTTTTAAAATAAACCAAAAATGAAGCTTACATGGTCAGGGCGTGTTCCATTAGACCATCTCTCTCTGATGTGTTTCACCCAATAGATGACTTGCCTTATGCAAGCTTCCCCATTATGCGTACATGACTACCAGGCACTTGCAACCAAACATCTGACAAATCCTCATTTTGGCACAGGCTAGGAGGAAGTTGGCAAAGGGCAGGAGGCTCTACACCTATGAATGTATTTTCTTGAAAGTTTCTGAGATTTTTCAACAAACCCATTTCGTGTATATCCTACAGCCATTGCAGACCAAAGGCCACATTGTTTTTAGGTATTCAGTCAAGCAGTTCACATGCCAAGCATATGCTTCCACGTTTTGCATGCCTGTTTGCCAAAGCATTTCCAACTACAACATCTGATAAAACCTTAACTTTGGCGCATAGGTGGGAGTAAACTGATCAGGTTGGAGCTCTGTGTGTTGCAATAGGAAATGGTGAGCCTATCATGAGGATATCCATGCCTCATGCGCACTGCACTATCCAAAAACTGCTAAATTTTTACAACTTTAGTTGGGTTCCACGTGAAAGAAAAGTGAAAGAGATAAATCTTGGAGAGACATGAGCGGATTAGCAGGAAAAGGGAACATTCAATGTCATTATCATCTCCACAATATGCTCCATTCACCACGCAACAATATGTTAATTAACATATATTTTTTTATAGTGGGAAAAGCACTTGCTGGCACCATATAATTTCTGCAAACTTTTCAAGACAAAACTGGGCTTCACAATGTCACATGGTTTTAAATTGGATCCAAGAAATTGCTTGTATTTTATGTGTACCAGATGTGACATGTCTAAAAGGTTGTCCAATATGTATCGTTCTCTAAGTTCTTCCAAAGGTAGGCCCCCTGCAAAGGTGGATGACAGGTATGGGCACTACAATTTCTAGTTGACGGCCATTTTTCCACACAGCCCTTCTTTTGACAAATTGAAAAAAATATTACACTTAAAATTTGTCAAATGATTTATAAGTTCTGAATTTTATTTTACTGGCAGATTTTGACCTGCCCTTTTCTGACAGGTTTGAAGCCCTCGGATGGGCTGTGACGGGTTCAATTTTGAACGGTGCATCCCATCCCTTGCCATCAGCCTCTCAACATACTCCCTCATTCACCTTAGATAAATATAAAACGAAGTATGCAGCGCACAATTTGCAAGCTCATTGACTATAGTCTTATCTCATTTCAGTTCACTGTTTGAAAATGTTTTTCTTCCTCCTTCCGCTGCTGATCTCTTTGCTACCTGCTCACATAGTCTCTCATTCTTCTCCTTCATATTATTCCGATCAACATGCCCTCCTCGCTTTCAAAGGATCCCTCCAACTCGATCCACTCAATTCTCTGCACGATTGGTCTCCTCTTCACAACACCTGCAATTGGACTGGCGTTCTCTGCTCTTCTCGCCGACAGCGCGTGGTTTCATTGAATCTCACAGGTATGGAATTAACCGGCCCCATCTCTCCTTTTCTGGGTAATCTCTCTTTCCTTAAAACACTCGCTCTCTGGAACAACAGCTTCCACGGCCAAATTCCACCTCAATTGGGAAGGCTTTCTCGCTTAAGAATACTTCGATTGTCTAAGAATGGATTGGAAGGCTCCATTCCCTCCACTCTTGGTGACTGCCGTTCTTTGCAACAACTCATTTTGTCTTATAACCATCTGAGCGGCACCATTCCCTCCACTCTTGGTGACTGCCGTTCCTTGCAACAACTCAGTCTGTCTGTCAACCATCTGAGCGGCACCATTCCTCCCACCTTGGCCTTCTTTCACATTTAGAGACCATTACATTACAAGAAAACAATCTGACAGGCACAATCCCGGCGTTGATAGGAAACATGTCCTCTTTAGCTGTGTTGGATTTGGGGGAAAACAGACTGCGTGGAGGTATTCCCCACTGCCCTTTCCAACTGCACTTATCTCCAAGTCGTGCAGTTATGTGAAAACCAATTAACTGGGGATATTACTCCCAGTTTAGTAAACTATCAAAGTTGCGACTACTGTATTTGTGGGGAAACAAACTCACTGGAGCAATCCCAAGCTCCCTCTCTAATTGTTCTGTCCTTGAAGTGATTGAGCTAGAGATTAACCAACTGAGCGGCACAGTGCCCTTGGAGTTTGGTAAATTGCTCCACCTTCGGATTCTTCTTTTGTGGGGAAATCATCTTGTGAGCGGAAGCAGTGGTTTGTCTATTCTAACAGCATTGACCAATTGCTCCTATTTAGAAAAATTAGATTTGTCTCTGAACTATTTCACTGGCATCCTTCCCTCTTCAGTTAGCCTTCTATCAAGATCGCTCTCAATTTTAGAATTGAAATCTAATAAAATTGAGGGAAACATACCAAGTGGCTTTGCCAACCTCACAAATCTGCCATACTTGGCCTTGTCTGATAATCGTTTCAGCGGGAGTATTCCATCTGATAAATAGGCCATTGGTTTTGAGCTGCAATTGCTAAAACCATTCTTACTGTATCCAAACGTGCTACTGGTGCAAATGTTTCGTTGTAGTCAACTCCATATTGCTGCGTAAAACCTCTTGCAACCAGCCTTGCTTTGTGCTTTTGTACTTTTCCATCAGCATTGTATTTTGTCTTGTAGACCCACTTGACTCCTATCACGTCCTTTCCTTTTGGAAGATCCATTAGCTCCCATGTCTGATTCTTCTCTATAGCATCAATCTCATCATCCATGGCTTTTTCCCAAACTTCATTCTTTATAGCATCTTCGTAATATACTGGATCTGCAGCTTGAGAAAATAATGCAAAAACTGAAAATGAATTAGTTGTATCAACATTATAAATCTCACTTAGACTTCTTGTTTTCCGCTGCACAGGAGTATTCAATGCAGGACTACTTTTTGGTGATGGAGTAGCTTCTGGTGTTCCCTGTGGTGTCTCTTGCATGACTGAAGATGGCTGAAATCTTGGTGACCTCCTGACTGTAGATGGAGGTGTAGCTTGTGCTACAACTTGTGGTGCATGTCCAAGATTTGTAGATACAGTAGCTTGTTGCTCTAAAGTTTCATCTGTCATATCATCATGTGGAATAGATGTTGCTATACTCACTTTTTTCTCTATACTTCCATCCCATGCTTCATTCTCAATAAACTGTACATCCCTGCTGATCACAACCTTTCCAGTGATTGGATTGTACAACTTGTATGCTTTTGTATTCTCTGAATACCCAACAAAAATACATTTTTCTCCTTTGTTGTCTAACTTCTTCCTTAGTTCATCAGGTACATGTGCATATGCTACACAACCAAAAACTCTGAAATGTGAAACACTGTGTTTCCTATTAGTCCATGCTTGTTGAGGAACCATGTTTCTAACAAGTTTCGTTGACACTGCTCAAAATATAAACAGACGCGTTGCATCACGCGTCGCCCAATACTCATTTGGAAGATGTTTTGCCTTCAACATGCTTCTCGCCATCTCCATGATGGTTCTATTTTTCCTCTCTGCCACACCGTTCTGTTGTGGTGTATACCTGGTAGTAAACTACTTGTGTATACCATGATATCTGCAAAAATTCATAAACTCATTAGAAACATACTCACCTCCTCTGTCCGTTCTGAGAACTTTGATGTAGTATCCACTTTGCTTCTCCACTAATGCCTTGAACTGCTGAAATGTATCAAAGGCATTTGATTTATTTCTCAGGAAATAAACCCATGTCTTCCTTGTGTAATCATCAATGAATGTCATAAAATAAATACAACCTCCAATAGAAGCTGTCTGCATAGGTCCACATAAATCTGAATGTACAATCTCAAGTGGTGCACTTGCTCTTGCTGTTTTGCCAACTGGAAATGAATCTCTGTGTTGCTTTCCCAAAATACAACCTTCACATACCCTTTCAGGTTTATGAATCAATGGCAAACCTTTAACCATATTTTTTCTATATAATAAATTCAAACCTCCAAAATTCAAATGTCCATACCTTAGATGCCAAAGCCATGTTTCATCCTTCATAACTGAATGAAAAGTGATTGTGTTCCTTCAAATATGCAGACTTGATTTTCATTAGCGCAGACTCATCTCTGTTTGAGTGCATGACTCAACAAAAGACGGATTTGGCTTAACACATGACTTTGCTGCAAACTGATCTGATTTCTTCTTCTTTCCAGGTTTCAAAATCAATGGAAACATCCTATTGCTGCTCATCTTCACTTTTGCAATCAACTGAGTGCTAGGAGCTTTGTCCACAATCACGCACTCATTGTCTTCCATATAGACTCGGTATCCTTTCTGTACCAGTTGTCCAATACTCATAAGGTTATGTTTCAAACCTGCAACATAGTAAACATCTTGCATACTTGTTTGCTCCCCCTGTCTTGTTAGAATACTAACCGTGCCTTTTCCTTTCACAGACACAATATTGTTATTTCCAAGAGTTACATCACTCTTAACTGAATCATCCAAACTAGAAAACAAATCTAGATTACCTGTCATGTGATTACTGCAACCTGAATCTAAATACCATACATCACATGGACTCTCTTTTGACAAATTACATTCAATAGGGGATAAAGAAGGTATTGCTTCAGCAATCCTTGTGCATGCAATAAACATAGGTTTAGAAATAGAACTTCCAACCTGATTTTGATTTTGTCTCTCTTGATCATATTGCTTTTTCTTGCAATCATAAGCATAGTGCCCATACTTCTTGCAATAATGACACTGAACATGAGACTTATCTTGTCTCTGACCATAACTCTGTTCTTGATTATGTCCTCTTCCACTTGAGTATGATGAACTGCTGCCACGTCCTCCGCCTCTTGGGCTGAAACTTCCTCTTCTTTTGCCACGACTACCGCTATCTCGAGATGCAAAAGCCTCGATCTACACTTGCATGTGATCTATTCATCCTCTGTTCATGATTGATTAGTGATGCATGCAACTCATCAATAGAAAAGCCCGACTCGGATCCTTAGTTTCTTCAATAGAACAACTAAAGGATCAAATTTCGTAGGCAAACTTTAAGCAATTTTTCAATAATCCTTCTATCCTCAAGAGTCTCACCATGAGATTTGATTTGATTGACTAAGCCAACTACATAAGTAAAAATGATTCTACTGAGAATCGAATCTTTCATTGCTAAATTCTCAAAATCTCTACGAAGTAACTGTAGCTTGGCAGTTTTTACTTTCTCCTTACCTTGATATGCAACTTGTAAAGTATCCCATGCAGTCTTTGCTTGACTGGTTGCCACTCTTGGAAGAATGCTTTCATGCATTGCTTGATGAATATAGAAAAGAGCTTTGCCATCCTTCTTTCGTAACTCCTTCAAAGTATCTTTTCTCGCTTGAGAAAGTGCAATATATGCTTTGCATTTTGCGGGCTCTGTGTACCCATCTTCAACGATCTCCCACACGTCTTGAGATCCGAATAGCGCCTTCATGGTCAACGGCACCGATTCGTAATTCTTTCCATTAAATTGCGGTGTTCAGATACCGGATGTAGAAGCCATAGCTTGCTACCAATTTAATAAGCTGCTGGAATAACCTCGCTCTGATACCAATTTGTAGAAAATCTGCAGTCTTATACAACAAACAAGATAAAAGAAATAAACAGAATACTTAAATAACTTGCATAAACATATGAATATTCGAACCAGCACTGCTGTGCATAATCTCCATTAATAAAAGCTTCATCATACTCAGAGCTTCAGCTCTTTACAATCAAGCTGTGCGTGCAGCTGTGTGCTTTCAATGCACATCCTTCCTTGTGCAAATTTCACACCTTTGTGTGTGCATACAAAGCAATTACAATTGCTGTTATTTAAATAGAATAACTCACCCACTAACAGCTCTTCAACTGAGCATTCTAAATTTAAACTCATGCTTTAAAACAGTTGCATGCTATGCATGATTTAAAACAGATTTATTTGAATTAAATCTAATGATAAAAATAAGATAAAGCTAACTTAACTAAAGCAAGACTAAAGCTAAAATTAGCTTTCCTAAAAAAGCTATAGTTGGAATTAAATATGCATCACATGCATATTTCCAACACCATCCGCACTCTGTCAACTTTCAAATCTCGAAAGATTGTATTTGGAGAGAAATAATTTATATGGAACAATCCTGAATGTTGGGGTCGACAAAAAGGCTTGGGTTATTATCACTTCGAGTGAAAACATGCTTTCGGGACAAATCCTCGATAGTCTTGGCAATCTTCCACAATTAAGGCACCTTTTTCTTGATCACAATCAATTGTCAGGAAAATACCGCCAACTTAGGGAGATGCCAAACTTTGGAAGTGGTGGACTTATCTTACAACAAATTGACAGGAACATACCTCCGTGAAGTTGCAGGTCTTGTAATCTCCATTTCTATTTTAACATTTCCAGCAATTCGTTGAAAGGTTCTCTTAAAGAAATTAGCAAAATGGTAATGGTCCAAGCCATAGATGTGTCTCTCAACAACTTCAGGGAAATTCCGGTATTTCGACCGTCAGTTTCAGCATTGCACACATTTGCAATATTTAAATCTTTCTTGGAATTCATTTGATGGTCCAATACCAAAGATCACTCACAAAGCTGAAAAATCTCGAGGGCATTGATCTTTCTAGAAACAATTTGTCGGGTGTTATCCCTATGGCTTTCAAAGAGATGAAAATGCTCCAGCATCTCAATCTCTCTTCAAACAACTTAACTGGAGAGGTCCCAAAGGGAGGAATTTTTGTAACACTTAATGAGTCAGAAATTGGGAAATCTCGGCCTATGCGGCATGTGGATAAATTTACACCATGCCATCATTCTAAGCACGAGACATCATCCGGCTCTCAAAAAGGTAATAGTCCCAATTTTGGTCGGCATTGCAATCTTCATCATGTCTTTTTGTTATTGGTATTTTCTTATACAAGGAGACGTATCGCCTGAATACTCCTTCCCTCCACACAGACCCACAAGAATTTCATATGAAGAACTTGTTCATGCAACTAATGGGTTTAGCTGTGGCAATCTCTTAGGAGTTGGCGTTTTGGATCCATTTATAAAGGAATTTCCGAGCAATGCTACAAATATTGCTTTGTTAAAGTTCTAAATTTCCAAGATAAGAATGGTGAGCAAAGCTTTGTCATAGAATGTGATGTGTTGAAAAGAGTTAAACACCGCAACGTGATCAAAATCATTTCAGCTTGTTTCATACCGATTTTAAAGCTTTGGTTCTTCCATTCATGTCAAATGGAAGTTTGGATAGATGGATACATCCTCATGAAGATGATGACCGTAGATTAATTTTGAGTGACAGATTAAGGATAGCAATGGACATTGCGAAATGGGATGGCATATCTACACCATCAATGTTTTGTGCAAGTAATTCATTGCGATCTAAAACCAAATAATGTTCTATTAGGGGATGACATGACTTCATATATAGCAGATTTTGGCATTGCCAAACTACTGCATTTGGGAATTCAATGGGTTCTCTAACTTCTACAAATGCATTGAAAGGATCATTGGCTACATTCCACCGGTATAAAATTCACATTATTACATTTGATTAAATTATCAGTTTGTTTTCAATTTTGTTTAAAACGAATGCTTAAAATGGTTTTAGGATGACTCAACATTGTGTTTTGTATTATAGAATATGGAATGGGTGGAAGGATCTCTACAAAAGGAGATGTATATAGTTATGGCACTCTACTATTAGAGTTATTGACAAGGAGGAGACCAACAGATGACATGTTTGTGGAAGGAATTAATCTACAAAGTTGGGTAGCTATGAATTTTCCAACTAATATCATGAAAGTAATGGATAATAGTCTTCTTAAAGATGTGAATGAATCAGAGCTATCAATGGTATCGACATGCCTTACTCAATTTATGGAAGTAGGGCTGGTTTGCACAAGGGAGTTGCCTCAACAACGCCCAAGTATGATGGAGGTAGTTGAGAAATTGGAAAAATAAGAATTACATTTATGGGTACTAAAAGAGCTTTTCAATTGCCCATAGATATCTCACCTTTGATCAAGAGTACAAGTCGCACAAATAATACTAATGGGGGAGCCATGAAAATTGGTCTACATCTACATCATAACTCTTCACTCGAAAACATAAATTGCTAATTATTATTTTGTATTTTGCTTATGTTCTTTTACAAAGTAATAATATTTTTTATTTTCTATAGAGACATATCTTGTGAGGGTATGGGAAGATCAGATTTATAATGCTGACGGGAAAAAGTTTGATGAAAATGAAGATAGTGTGAACTACAGTAGCGGTTCAGGTGGCTTCTATTTCTCCATTATGAGCGCTTTCACTTTTTTCTCCGGGTTCTATGAAGAGACGGTCTTATAAGGTATGAAGAGTTCCTTAACTTGTCTTGAATAATGTATTAACTGGCAGTGAAACGCCATTCATGAATCAATTCAAAATCTGTTTCTATCTTTAACTGAATAGGTGATCATAATAGTAGATTAATGATTCAATAATCTTATTAATTTATCTTTTCAGTACTGCATTTGAGGGTCTTATAATACATTTATTACACCCTGGTATTGGGCCTTTTACGATTACAATTCTTAAGGTTTGGCATGGGACGTATAATTGGAAGATTTTTTTGATTTTTTCCAAATCAGATATTAAATAGGAGATTGCTCTAACCATATTTTAGCAGCTTCTTATTAGTTTACTGAGATTATATTTGTGATTGGGTTATAATCGTTTTAAGTTTTAGAAACTTAGGAAATCATTTACATTGGAAGATTTTTGGGTTTAATTTACACTGGACAATTTTGGGATCTCATTTACATTGGACAATTTTTGGGTTTAATTTTTTCATTGTTGGATTATGGTTTTGTCCCTTGGATTATAAATTTTTTCATTAGTTCAACGACAACAACCCCAAATCATTTGCATATTAAAATAGCCATTTAAAATCCTAAACTATGTAAGGCAATCTCGCAGCCGGATCAATATGGCATAAAAATTAAATGAGTTAATTAAATTGGACAATTACATGTATAAACAAATTATAGTTGAATAAAGCAAGAAATCTTGATTGACACATGTACTTCACATTATATATGCTTTAATTTTTCAAATCTGTTCATCTAAAACATATCCTGAAATGATACAAAGTATATGCAATACACATGTACTAACAGTTAGATTTAATAGACCATTACGGGAACAATATTCATCATTCATTCTTATTTACATATTAATGGACTTAGGTGGACAAGAAGGTATGGGGTAGGTAGTTATGACCATAATTTCTTTACATAATATAATTTATAATTTTTTATTTTATTTTGATAGTTGTGTTTTAGAATTCAATTGAATGATCTTACTTTTATGTTGAAGTGAGGATGGTTTTTTCCTTTCACAATCCCTCCCCTAATGTTTAATTTTATGATCTAAAAAGTAACAAATGTAATTTATTTTAAATAGATCCCTTACTACTTATAGTATTATATCCGTATATAGTTTACTTTGGAATTTTTTTCTACAAACATCAATGAACATCAATGAACACTGATTTAGTATAAAAAATATTAATTTTTAAACTAGAGACAAGATCATAATTAGTTATATGAAAATGATCAAATTAGACATTGAAATTTCATTGATCCTAGAAATGTTAGTACAAATGACAACTATGAACAATGTTATTTATTGCAATTTGGTGTAGCTTTTATTAGTCCTACCAACCTAATGGTGAGTTGTCAAATATGCCGGTATATAACTTGATACGGTCGCTTTTTTTTCCATTCACCACCCACCAAGTGTCATGCTTCCCTTTTTTCTCGTCGTTGCATTAAAAGTGTCATAAGTTTAATAAATAATTATAATTATTGATAATTAGCAACACATTAATAGTTAAACCGTTTTATAATCATGTATGTAGGTTTAATTGGTTTTGTTCTTCAAGTTATAGATTTGTGGATCACCCTCTCCTCAACATTAATAATGACTTACCTCAAGGATACTATCACCCACATCGATAGGTATTATATGTATTAATTGCTTTTTTTTGGTTTATGGTCACCATGAATAATGTAGTTTTGATGTAACGTTATCAATAAGATGACACCTATTTCGAGATATATACATCAATTTTCATATTTTTTATTTTTTATAGGAAAGGATGGAATATCACGCTTTTTTTTACAAAATATTCATAATGGAATGAATATATAAAATTAAAGTGACAAAGATGCGTGCTTGTTTCAAATTAGATGAAACCATAAACGTGCATAAGGAATTGGGGTTTTGTGTTTAAGGTTTAGTGTTTACGTTTATGGTATAGGTATAACATTTAGAATATATGTTTCATGTAGAGCTTACAGTTTGTTGGTACCCAAATCAGACCCGCCAGAAGCCTCAAGCATCAATAGGCTAAACATGATGCTTAGAGAAATACTGACCACGATTTGAGTCATTTTGTAGTCGGGGATGGATTTGATGGGCTCTTTTTACTTAGACTTGGGGAATGTTGGATAGCACCTCACTAGGGATATGACCTACCTTATTACTTTAGTTTTTGCTTGCAATCGGTGGTTAGAGGACCTATTATATAACGTGTATTTGTGAAAAGCGGTGCATAAAACAATATTTGGACTCCTTTTCTCAGGGAAATGAAAAATGGCCTCCAGAAGACATGGTCAATAAAGATATTTTCTAACTCTCACGAGTTATCACACTAGAAAATGTAGATATTTTCTAAAGGAGGCTCAAGTTACTAAAGACAGCCATAGGTCTGACTTGCTTCTACATATTTTGGATAAACGATGGCCAAATTCAACAAATCTCCTTAGCATTTATGCATAAACAGTGCAAGCAGGGGCAATTCAGTGGATTTGATAGCTATTGGTTGTAATTTTGATGTATTGTTGGAATTTAAGCAGGATAAATTTGATTGTGCAAAAACCTCAAATGAACCCGCAAATACTGCGCAAACAAATATTCTTGATTGTAAAGTATGGATCGCACAATCCAAAAAATTCCTTCAACCATAAGGTTTGTATTCATGGGAGTCCAAGGATACAGGGTTTCACACAAACTTTAAGAATTCAAACACAAAATCTCATGATAAACTCTCAACAAAATACTAATAATCTTTGATCAAATACACTTCAGATACACTCAAGAACTGACAAACATCCTAGATCAAATAGATAGAAATTGACTTTAAAATCGTTTACCACATTATGAAGGAAAGCTCCATCAATCATGTAATTACAGTTACCAAATTGTCACTATTTTAAACTAAGGATTTGTGTAATTCAGAGAGATTAATTAACATAAGATTGCTGAACAGAAATGCGGACAATTGATTAAAACAATTCATCTTGAACAAAGTAAAAACACTTGTGAAAATACACACATATTAATTTAAAGAAATCCAATTCTTCAATAAGGGGACACAACAACTATGACCTCAATATTTTCCAATGGTTGTATAGTGCAACCATCTTGGCGAGAAGGTTTGGGAACAAATGAATAACTTAGGTTTCTCATATTGGTTCAGTTTCAGCAAGTACAAATAGGTTCTCTCCTTTTTCTCTAAAGCTTAGAAAATTTTAACCCCCTTTTATGTAAGAATATTCTCATCACATTCATACAATCTCAATCACTTCTTCAGTTTTCCCCTTAAAAAGATTAAATTTTCAAAGGAATATTATTCTTTATAGCTCATAATCTTATCCACTATTATTCCTTTGTAAATATTCCATTCTATGTTTCAGTGGAAGTATTACAAGTGATTCACGTCCATTTTTTTCTCGAATGACTAGGATGCCATGTTGTCTTATCTACATTTACATTTGGAAAAATAGGCATGCACTTTTATGGCATCTCCTTGACCATTTGAAATGATTATGATGTGACCATTATCAGCCTCTAATTTCGAACATCAGTTTTGGAATGTGCACAATGATCACCGTGTCTCCCGATTTGAGTAGTTCTCTCTCGTGTAATTTTTTTCACTTTTAATTACCTCTTGTTTCATTTGATAGCCAATCACTTCATCTTTACTTCCTTCGTGTGAGGTGAGAAAAAATATCTATCCATTTAATGGAAATGATTTCATTAAGTGTAATTCATTTGCACCATTTTCATTATAAATTTAGCTCTATTTTCTCCCCAATATGCATTCCTTTCTTATCTTGAACGTGAAGGATTATTGTAGAGCTCCTTGTTGGTACAATGGTGAGGGTGGTTGTGGCAAATAGTTTGAAGGAAATATTCTTAGAAGATTTAAATCAAATCTTCGATCTAACTAGCCCGATGAAGACTTTGTCAGGGATTTGTTTGAAATTATAGACCCAGGGGATAACAAAGGGCCCCTGACATATCGAGAAGTTCGGCTCTCCCTCCTCTTGAGATTGATTAAGATCAATCCCATTTTCTCAACTTTCCATTCAATGTGCTATCATCTTTTCTGTTGTAAGCATGAAAAATATCCAAAAGAGTTGAAGAAATTTTGGATTGATAGGAGGCCTATTGTGATAGGGATGGATGAATATAAATATCCCTTTCTATGCAATGAAATATTTGTTTGAAAGAGGTTCCCCAGGAGTCTTATGTGATTTATGACAAGACTTGATTGGTACTATGCTTGCCATTTCTCACAAAAGAATTGGAGTGATGAACCATTTCTTTGGAAAAATGTCCAACAAGACTTGTACTACCTCAACAATCTAATATACCAAAGTACCATCATCAAGAGGGAAAAAGGGGGAATCAAGCTCTCAACCCTTAATTGTCATTTTCCATGAGGAAGAAATAGATCCTTCATCTCCTCAACATTCCAAGGCATCACTTTCTACTACCAAGGAGGGTAAGGGAAAGTTTGCTCTCCAAACTTCCATTCACTTAATGCAATGTGCTCCTTTGATGGAGCAAAATTTATCAGGACCTTTTCTTGTTCTTCTCCCAAGAGAGCATCAACCTTTTATAAGGAGATGTAATGGTGAGTGTAGTTCAAAATCCCTTGTTCCACCAAGTCCCCGGGTTGTAGTACTTTCTCTTCAAGCCACTCCAAATGCTCCTTCTCAACCTATTCTTGATTAGTCTACTTCTTACAAGGAAAAATGGAAGATGAAATTTCCTATAGGTGGTTTAGATCTTCTGGACTGGGTATCATCATACCAGAAGAAGATAGAGCTAAGGAATATCATGGATGGTCCCAGGATGACTGTTGAATTGTTGATGGATATGGGGGTGTCTCGAAATTTAGTTGGGTCAGCTTGTATTTTCTCAAACATCTCAAGGCTCAAATAAGTTTATACCGAGGAAGAACAAACAATTGAATAGAATTCCCCATTTACGTAAGATTTCAAACTAGACGTAGAGGATAATTGAAATCTTTTCTTTTCTTAGTTTCTTTTTTGCTGTAGTTTTTTGACAACGTGTGTATATTTCATAGGTGGGGTCCCCTATAGAATCCCCATTTTACCTTTTTCCACAACACAAAAAACTCAAATGTTACATCAATACACATGCTTGATAATGGATTTACAATTCTATCAAATCCATATAAAAGTCTAATGTATCACATCAAATTACATTCATGTCTGAGAGAAACAATTTCAAACTGATATTCAATTTTCATGAAATAAGAGTAATGATTAAAATAGGATGAAAGAATAGTTCAAAGAAAACAAGCCTAAGCTTGTTTATCAGTCTTCATATCTGCATCTTCATCTTCCATCATCTCGAACCTCTATGGTGTTTGAAAAATCAAGGTTTTCCTATTCAAAGCATCCCCACATTGGTCCATCCTTTATTTGTATTCCTGTGGATTTGATTGTAACTCTCGCAATTCCTCTAATTTCATATTGATGGTGTCCATGGTATTGTCAACCCACCTCTTTTTCTGTCTTCATTCAAAACCTTAACCTTGATTTTAACCAAGTATTCAATTGCATACTGGGTTCTTGTTCTTTTGACAACCTTTGTGATGTGTCCCACAACTTCGTGCTAACAATAGAAATATCTTCTTGACTTACGCTAGGTTGTCATGTAGAATGGTCTTTACATTATTTCGGGGCTATTTCATTTTCTCTATCTTTTTCACATCGACCCTTTTACCCTCTTTATGTTCTCTCGTATGGATTTGGGACTTAATTTTACCTAAGTATAGAGCTTGACGCAGAGGGTATCCACGTGTCCCTTTTGTGCATTTTGGAAAAAACACAAAGAATCGGGAACCTTGAAGCAACGAGAATCTAATATGTGGTCAAGCATGGCAATGTAACCCTAATGGGATGAAAAGTCAAGATAGAAGAAAAAATGCACATTTCTCCATGTTTCACCTAGGTGCAACTTCAAAAAGTGAAAGGAAAAGAAAATCCCCAAAGTTGCGAAGTCTCCGTGTGTCATACAAGGAAGCCATCACCATCTAAAGGGCCAACTAAAGAAGAAGAGGACTCAATGTTCATCATGCAGCGTTGCCAGCGGGAGCGTGCCATGTATTTTTGGGTTGCAGAGCCAAATATGAAATTTGCAACAATCTCAGTGCAGAGTATAATACACAAGGATGATTTTCAAGATTAAACTCGATCGATGATCGACTCTTCACATGAATTTTAAAGGCAACATGATTATTACACTCCTCGATCGAAAAAGAGGATCCATGCCCTAGACACAAGGTTTTCATTCGCATTCACCACATACGTTTTTACATGGTCAAACCAACAGAGAGATTTTTGAAGGCATACACGGAAAAGGGTGAGATTAGATCAAGCACTAACATAGGCTCTAACTCTAGGATGGGCACCCCAAATGGGTACCATAAGAACCACACAAACCGAAAATAAAATAGACCAAGTGCCTAGATCCATTGGGCTACGGTGTCATAAAACATGCAAAGGGTCGAATGGGCTATTAATGTGTCACACACAAATATCTTTGAAATACTAGGGCAAATAATTATTGCACACTAGGAAAACGAAAGGGAAACAAAAAAAACAAAAACCATAAGGATTATACATTGTACAATAATTTGTAGGTTTCTTGAAATCAATCCAAGAAGTGCTTTAGATGCCTACCATTAATAGGCAATTCAAGAAAATCTCCATCTAGATCTTTTAGGAAAAAGGTATGCTCACCAATTCTTATGTCAATGGAATAGGGACCCATCCACAAGGCATCAAATTTTCCATGTTTTCCCTTGTCCTCATGTCTTGTCCCATAATAAAACAATATCTCCAACATTAAAAGTTCTAGGAGTCACCTTTTTATCAAAAAATTTCTTGAGTTTCTCTCTGAACTTAAGGTGTCTTTGGTGAGACTCTCTTATCTCTTCATCTAACTCCACAATTTGATTAATCCTTGTTTCATAGGGATTTACTTTTTTATCCTCAAGATGTTATATGAACTGATAAGAGGACAACTGCATATGTAGGGGAAAGATATCTTGGAATCTATAAACCAATTTAAATGGACTCTTTCCAATATCCCTTTTTGGCAAAGTAATTTATCGCCCATAAAGCAAATTTATTTGCTCATCCCATTTTCTTTTGTTAATCTCCAATTTCCTCCTAATGATCTTAAGAAAATTCTTATTTCTTGATTCAACTTGGCCATTCCCTTGAGGATTATAATTGGATGCATATGTCAAATTTATACCATACTCTTGACACATAGCTACCAATGGTTTAGCTCTAAACAAGGAAAATTTTAGTGGTGAATTTTCATGAACTCACGAAAATATGGGTTTTAAAAATTGGAAATGACGATTTTTCGGTGGCAGAACCACCTTAATTACCATAAATTTCAGCCGATAGGTCCTTAGTATAGGTCATTTTGCCTAGTATTTACACATATATACAAACTTATGCATGTACTTATCCAACGATTTGAATCAATCTAGGTACATATTCACCAAAGTATACATAGAAAACCCAGGCATCCAACCCTAGCATCCAACCTAGGTGTTTAACCTAGGCATCCAACCAGACGTCAAACCATGCATCTAACCTAGACGTCCAACTAGGTGTCCAACCAAGGCATTACACCAAACGTCTAACCTAGGCGCCCAACCCAAGCGCCCAACCGGGTGTCCAACGTGTGTCCAACACATTGTCCAACCTAGGAGTCCAACCCAAGCACCCAACCCATGTGTCCAACCAGCATCCAACCTAAGCATCCAACCTAGGTGTTGAACCAAAGGCCCAACCCGGGCTTCTAACCCAAGCATCCAACCGGGCGTCGAACCCATGTGTCAAACCTGGGGGCCGGGCGTCTAACCCATGTGTCCAACCTGCATCTAACCGGGAATCCAACAAGGCATCTAACCTAGGAGTCTAACTAAGGCATCCAATCGGGCATCTAACTAGGCGTCAAACCTAGCACCCACCCCCGTGTGTCCAATCGGGTGTCCAACTCTCTGCAAATATGACATTCCAATCATGTTAGCTATCTCTCCAATCCATATTGTGTTGGATGGCCGACCATCACCCATCCACGTCCAACCTTGCAAAACTACCTTGAACATGTAAAAATAGATTCGCCTTTCCCACGAAATGGTTTTTCGTAAATTCTCTATCGATTCAAAATTTTATTTTGGATATTCACCAACCATTGTAAACTAATTTTTTTAGAGGGGGTCTTAAAATGAACCCTCGGCTATAAATCTCATAGCATTGTTAGCAACTATTTTTGCAGGTACCCCAAACCTACAAATTATGTGATTCAGGATGAAATCCATGACAATTTGATGAGTTGCTATTTTGGTGGGAATAACTTCAACCCACTTGGTAAAATAATCTGTGGCCACCAAGTATCCATTTATGCCATGCACTTGAGGGATCTAAGATTTCTCCAATAAAATCCATGCCCCGTTGTTTAAAAGGAACCTCTATAGACATTGGTTGTAAAGGAATGGAACCTTAAGCTTTCATACTTCCTAAAAATATTTGATAGGTTTCACATTTCCTAACCAACAATGCTGTGTCTTTGAAAAGCGTGGGCCACCAGTAACCTACCCTTAAGATCTTGTGAGAAGTTACTCTTCCAACAAAGTGGCCTCCAAACACTCCCCCATGAAATTATGTAATCAATTTGGGAGCTTCTTCCTCTATGATACATCTCAAAAGAACCCCTCAAGATTCTTCAAAGCCAAACCATATTCAGTTATGATACATTTTGGGAGGCTAATTTGAGTGTCCTTCTCTAATTTTTGTCTAGACATCCCGGACAATCCAAATTTTTGAGGTAGAATATTATGTCCTTATACCATATGGAGTTAACTAATTTTTCATGGAAATCCATAGTTCCTTCCTCAATCTCATTGAATTCCATCACCGTAGGTTGCTTTCCGCCATCATCTTTGCAAGGCCCAAACCTCTAACCACTGGTGGTCTCAGTATATCCATATCATACTCTTATAGCTTGTTCACCCAATGACACATTTTGCTAGAAATATCCATCTCTGATAATATTTCCTATACATAGTATCAGGAGAATATGCTACAATCTTGGAGCTCAAGATGTAGGGCCTAAAAATTTTAGTTGCTCTTACCAAAGAAAAATCCTGCTTCTTCATGATGGTATACTTTAGTTCAGCCCCTTGCAAGGATTTACTGAAAAAGGTGATAGGCCTTTCATTTCCTTCCTCATTCTTTTATAATAATACAAATGTAATGGTGTTTTTAGATACAAATGAGAATATTTGAAAATCCTTCTTATAATTCGAGTGCCAACATTGGGGAATTTTTCAACACTTCTTTTATTTAAGTGAATACTTGGAGGGATCCTTCATCCCATTGAATAATCTGGTCTTTCTTTAACATGTTTGTAGTAGGGATAGTCATTTCGGAAAACATAGAAATGAACCTCCTAGTAAAATTTATTTGATGAAAGAAATACTAAACTCCCTTCTTAGTTTTCAAGACAGGGACCTTACCAATTGCTTCCAACCTTTCAAGGATCAATCATGACCCCCTCTTTTGATACAATGTACCCCAACAAAATTTCTTTTGAACCCCAAAATGGAACTTCTTATGATTCAATGAGATGCCATATTCTCTACATCTTATCAACATCTTCTCTACATGGTTCAAGTGATCACTTCTTTTCTAGAAAAAATTGTCACATCATCCGATAAACTACAATAAAATTATTGATGTATCTTGAGAATGCAACATCCATAGCTCTTTGAAAAGTAGCCCCAACATTCATCAAGCCAAAAGGCATTCTCACATATACATAGGTACCCCATGGGGTAGTAAAAGTAGTTTTGATTCTCTCTGATTGCTTTACAACCACTTGGTTATACCCTGAGAATCCATCTAATGTAGACAGTAACTTAGACCCAGTGACCAATTGTAGCATGTTATCCATATTAGGAAATGGATAGTTATCTTTAATTGAGGCCTTATTAAAGTTTATGAAATACACACACAACCTTATGTCTCCATTTTTCTTTCTTACTGGCACTAAGTTTTCCATCCATGAAGAATATCTATCTTGTTGGCTGTATTATCCCTCCATCCATTAAATTTTTTAATTCTTCTTACATTTTAAGGGAGAGAATTAGATTAATTGGCCTTTATTTTTTCCTAAATGGTTTGGCATTAGGTTTCAAAGGTATTTCATGTTGAAATAGATCTTCCCTATATGCTTTCAATTCTTAGTAAGACCATGATAAAGCAGTCTTGATATTTCTTCAACAATTCAACATAGGACTGCTTTAACTCCTTACTCAATTTGATTTCTACCCATAATTTCCTGGGATTTTCTCTAGTTCCTAAATTGAATTCTTCAACATCCCTTGAAGAAAATATGTTTCTATGAAACACTCTCCTAACATTATCAAAATTTGATTCTAAAGCAACCAATCCTCTCGAAATTGTATTGGTTTTCATCTGAATTATATCCTTACCAAATAGGGTTTCTTTCCCATCACATATTGTAACATTGGATCCCAATCCATGTATTGATTGGTTAATTCTCCTTCATTTTGCAAAAACCTCTGAACTTGGGCATCATCTTCAAAAACTTGCCAATGTTTTACATTATCAGAATAGATGGTCTTGAAAATACTTCAATATCATAGTCACAATAAGGAGAAACAATGTAGTTTTCAAACCTGGATCCAAGCACTGCCAACCTATCTGCTGTAACATTATGAGTTCTGTCATGATACAATATGTTAAAGGAGTCAAACATTTCAATAAAATCCCAAACTACATGCTTATATTGTTTCATCCTTTGATTTTTAGTAGCATACAATTTTCTAACTTGTTTGACCACAAACTCCGAGTCTCCTTTAACAACTATGTCCTTAATATCATATTTCCAAGAAATCCTCAAACCCAAAATTAATGCCTCATACTCTGCAATATTATTTATGCACTCAAACTTTAGTTTGAAAGAAAAATTAAAATTCTCTTGACTTGGAGATACAAGGAAAATCCAACATCGTTTCCCATATTGGAGCAAGCTCCATCAAACATCAAAGTCTAAGGAAACCAATCTGCTCTAGGCATTTACTCTCATTAATACAATGTTCCTTAAAATCCACATAACCAAAAAAATTATTGACATCTACATATGTATATAATACTTCATAAGAAGCATTATTAGGATCTTTAGTCAAATGCAACATATTTTTCTCTCCATACAAGTTGACAAGGTTCCCTTCCAATGGTATAGTGGCATATGAATTATCCATTTAAACACTTCTACCCACACTAACAACTCACTTTCACGATAATAACATTCCTCATTTTTTGGACAATTAACAATCGCCACATTCATAGTTATATATTTTGACAGGTAAGCTGCTAATCACACCAACAATCCTTGAACATTCCTCGATTCATGGTACTTCCTGAATCCATAACAATGCACTTTCCAAAGGTTGTTGTTCTTGTACTATAGAAAAGTGACGGTGAGCATGAAAATCATCAAGCAACCTTTCTCCATACCCGACCTCCCGAGGTCATGCCGAGACAGCCAGTGGAAATGAGATATATGCAGATATGGACAAATTAGTCAGGCAATCCTATATCCTCGATACACAATAATGGGATATGTGAATCTAAAGCAAAGAAGGCTCTTCTAACCTGAACTGGTGTTATGGATCAGTTCAACATTATAACCATTTGGAGGCTCCAATCAATTTCGAGCTCTGCCGAGATCCTATCTGTTGGTTGTTGGATTCATGGAAAGTGACTTGTAGGTGATTCCTATATGCTTCCTAAAAGGTCATGAAAGTGATATTAATAGGTGCAATGGACTTACAGGAAACTATGGACAGTTTTTCTTGTGTGACCTTGAAAGTATTGGCTTAATCAATTTCTACGTTCAACACAAAAAGTTGTGTGATGATATTCGATGGGAGTGGTGAGGATTTGAATACTAGTATACGTAAACCGATGTCAATGTTTAACCGGTTTGTAGGCCTGTTGGGTTTTGGGACCTGGGGATCACAACTGTGAACTCATGGTTGTTGTGGACCTTTTATGGTCATGTAAAGAATTAATCTTGTCTTCTGACTATCCAATAGTCATAAGATTTCTCAGCTTCTATGTTTAATATCAGGAGTTGTACGATCTTCTCAGAATACGTCATGGGTGTCCTAGCAACTTGTATGTGTAGGCCTGTATCTATGTCAGTGAGAAGGTCTCCTGCATCTGGCTATAGAACTAATGGATCAAAACCAAAAGTTTGTTCTCGTTTGGGATCTTGTATGGTCATGTGGATATCCTATCAAGGTAATCTATAGCTGGGTTGGTTTGACCAGACTCGTATGCTTTGTCATCTTCGATGTTCAACACTCTTAATTGCTCACTAATTGCTTGCGGGTTTCCAATTGTTTGGAAGAATTGAATCCTAAGACCTTGATCTATATCTGCTAGTGTTGTGCAGATTAGATTCTACTGGGTATCATCCTTTGGTTCAAATACATAATCCCTGGGCTCTCTTGGTCCCGTAATAGTCATGCAAGAAATAACCAAACTTAATTGAATGAAGTAAACTAACTACGAAAATGAATCTACACTATTCTTGTTCTTTTTGTATTTTCAGAGATATAAACTTGAATAATTTTAAAGAGAAACTAATTTAGTAAATTCAGATAACAAGTAACTAATCTAAGAATAAAGTTAAAACAAGCAAGGTAGCCAGATGTAGCTATTTGCCCGTGCACTTGTGGGTTGATACGAATGTAAATATCTAACTAACTTGATTGAAAGACTTCAATATTACCCTAAGTGAGAAATAAATCATAGCTTCGTAAGCTATTATTCCCCACAACTTCCTCGGCAATATTGAAAGCAAGATTGACAGAAATGAAATGATTCACTACTCTATTTGATATATTATAACTACAACTTTGACAAATCAAACCTGGAGTTTGTAGAATAGAGGCAAATCTAGTTGTATCGTAGCTTGTCCCCTCAGTGTGATTTCTTCATTCCTTCATGTTCTCGTGAATCCAGAAAGGTGAGAATGTGACAGCGGCAACAAGAGAAGATATTTAAATAGTTACTTGGAGGTAAATCGAATGGAATGCAGGTAGGAGAGAGATAGTGCAAGAGAACAGAGCTTGGCTATGTGATTCCTAGCAAGATTGTTGCAGGGATACGACAAGACACACCTAAAATTCTAGGACCTATTCTTCCTGTGATGAAATAAAACTATAACTCTAAACAGAATCAAGATTGAAATGAATTAAATCTAGAACTAAACTATATCATGTTGGGCTGGTTGTTTGGAGAACAACAATGGAGCAAAATTAAACTAGAGAGATCAAGTGATCTCTAAACCAAAAATGAGGAGCCTTGAACTGAGAGGCTGAGAACTTACACTAAGTCTAGACCTGTTGAGACTTCTTAAGGAACTTCCAAATACACTGAATAATAAAACATAGAGAGAGAGGGGCCATTTGCTTGTAAACAAGCTCAAGTATTTATATCATTTCTACTCATTAAAAATGGAGCACTACTATTACAAAGTGGCTGGAAACTCTAAACAAAGGAGAAGCGGCTGAGAGTTGCAAGTGCAACTTGTTTTTGCATTCTTGAGTGCTCTAGAAGGTTCTAGAAAAAGCGGACGGGACCTCCGCCCTATGTAGGCTAGCGGTTATTATAGGATTGCTGCCTCAGACGGGTGGCGGTCCTATAACTTAAGGACCAAAATGCAAGGAAAAAGGGAGGCAGAGGTTAGAATGAAGCATGCAAAAGTTGGATAAGGCATTTTAGGATGCAAATGTATACTCGACAAGCTTTCTGGATTCCGAACACCTTGCAAAGAGATCTAAATCATCATTGGGGTTTTCCGTAACCTCTTTCCGACAGTACAATACATACAATTTTGGGTACGTATAATTACCTTGATATTTAATTCATTCATCACTTCAAGAGGCATCACATTACATGAAGCTCTTGAATCAAACATGAAATTGTGAACAAGTTATGTCTTTAATAATCAAATTAGTATAGAATGGATCAACATCAAGTTGGGACTCAACAAGGGAAGTGCTAGATATACTTCAAGGGATTCCCCCAAATTTTCCAATGCTTGTGGCACTTCCAATTCTTCAATAACAGGAGGGATATCAACATTGTTAACATATTTTCCGGGGCTACTACCTCCTCCTTAAATCCCAAGTACTCAAATTCTCTTCTTCTGTGCTCAGGGATCCTAAGAAACTCAACAATGGGTACAATGACCTTGATTTGGCTCAAAATTTGGGCCATATCACAGGGGGTATACTTGGGTAAGGTCTGTATTAAGAGGTAGGGTAATTTCATTTTCTTGTGGTATGAGGTTTTTTATGGCTTGGGCGGGGTCATTGGGTTTCTCGGCATTAGTTTGGCTTTTGGTTGGCACATATTTCATGGGGGATACTTTAGGATATTAAGAAGGAGAGGAGTTTTTGTTTGGACTATAGCCCTACCATTTTAATAATCCTATTTCTTAGATTATACTCTTTCCCCTGAGCCACCACTACATTCATTAGTAATTGTCTATCCTCCTCAAAAGGAATTCCACCATCATATTTCTTAATCATCAATGATCTCAAATATTCAAAATCATGATTAGGAAAATCAAAATCCTGGACCATATCAATATCAATGTTAGGAGTGGAAGGGACAACATTTCCACGAGTTCTTGCACTTAACAATTCGGAGAAGTAGCTCCTTGTTGCAAGCTATTAGTGCACTCCATCATACAAACATCACCATAAACATTATGTCACCAACCTCTTCACCTTCTTCAACAGGGTCACTGGGGGATGTGGAAAGAAACATTTATCACACCAGTCAATCACATGATCTTCTTCCACCAAGGACAACCTAACAGTTAATGGATCAGGGACTAATTTATTTTCTCTTTGTGGTTGTTGATTATTTCTTGATTGATAGGACCTTTTCCTCTATCATCTAATATATGTGGTCACCTCTAGGATGGTTACCACATCTATTTTGACCTTGAGGCTGGTGCTAGCCTTGAGAAATCAATCCTATCCCTTTCTCTCGCTCTAACAAGTTTATAAGAGATTTCATTCACTCCTCATGCTAGATTCTTAACTACTTCTTCTAGATCCACTCCCTTATTTACCTAAGAATTTTTAGGATTGATCAAATTGACACCCTCCCTCTTAGGAGGCTTTATTGATGTCTTAATATTGTTCTCAATTTGTACTGCCATAGAGAAATCTTGTCTTAAATTCCTAGGGTTTTTTTTCCTCAATAATATGTTGATTTATCATCAAAGGAATCTGAATATTTTATTAGGCATGATTGATCACTTGGCCTCAATATAATAGGGCTGATCTGGGTGAGGGTCTTGTCGAATCTAGCATTAAAATCTTGGATAGGTTCATTAGGATTATTTTTCTATATTCTCAAACTCTGAGAGGAGAAACCTGGGATCTGTCTTATCACCATATTTAATTCTAAATGCATTTTTCATTTCTATCCATGAATCGATAGAATTATCTTGTAAGGGCTTATATCAATCACGAGCATCCTTTTCTAAAGTATGAATAGGCAGTTTTACATACACATCGTCATGCTCAATCTCAAAATATTCCATAATATTAGTAAAGAGTCTGAGGTGTTGGTCACCATTGATGTAATTATTCCTTTAAATATTTGCAATCTATTTCTTACATCATTTAGAACCACATTAGGATAATCCACCATACCCCGAAATCTACGGTGTACATAAAAATTTACAACAAATAGAGTTCGGGAGGTTGGAATGTTTTGAGGAGGATTTTTAGTAGGAGGATTAAAATGGTTTGGGATAGGAGTTGTTTGAGGTAATGTGGTATGATTTTCAAACTACTGGTCCTTTAATGATCCAATTTCACAAAAAACTCTATTACTTCTAAGTGATAAAGGAGGAAGATTAGGGATATCTATATCAGTTGTAAATAAAGCCCCCTCGTTAGTTGGAGTGTATAGATTTGTACAAGGTCTTATTGATTCATAACTGTTGAGGAACTAGAATAATCCTCTATCAAAGGTTGATCACTCTCAACCATATGCACTACTTTCTCTTCTGACCTTTGATCTCCCAAAGCTCTCCAAACTTGTTTCTTAGTTGGATTTGTCCTTCCTAGCTTTGGAAACAATTTTTAGCAGGATATGTCTTGAAGAAGGATCTTCTTCCTTCCATCTTTATAGATCTTAATGATAGATTTCAATAAATTGAAGCTTGAGGCACTGGTATTTACCAAAAATTTTGAACAATGTGGAGTCGCCACTAAGGTCTTGCACCTTAGATGTATAAATCGCTGCAAATGACTTGTCAACTAAAACTTAATGATCAATTTCAACAAATCTTGACAAATCTCAGTATCCTTTGTCAATATTTACCCCTAGCCAAGAAGATTTAATGGAAAGCCTGCTTAAACTAGGAAAATATTAAGCAAATAACTTTTGATTAAGCTCATTTTTCATAAATCTAAAAAAGATGATGTTTAGATCATGTGTTTACATCTAAACATATTTAATATGTTACGTGAGGTCAATATTTATCTCGTATTTATACAAACAATTCCCCAAAAATGGCGTCACGAGGGTGTTGGTACCCAAAGTAGTCCCATCTTGCAAGCCGAGCAATATTAACAAGGCTAAGTAGGATGCTTAGATAGAGACAAACTAGGATTTGAATCATTTTGTAGCCGCGGATGGATCCGATACAGTATCTTTTACTTAGACTTGAGGAATGTTGGATAAAACCTCACTAGGGTTATGACCTACCATATTACTTTAGGTTCTTCCTATAACCAGGGTGAGAGGACCCATTATGTAACCCGTATTTTTGAAAAGTGGTGAATAGAAAAAAATATTTGGACTCCTTTTCTCAGGGAAATGAAAAATGGCCTCAAGAAGACATGGTCAATATAGAAATTATCTAACTCTCATAAGTTGTCACACTAGAAAATGTAGATATCTTCTAAGGAGGCTTAGGTTACTAAAGACAATCATAGTTCCAATCGCTTCTACATATTTTGGATAAAAGATGGAAAAATTCAACAAATCTCCTTAACATTTATGCATAAACAAGGGTAAGGGGCAATTCAGTGGATCTGATAGTTATTAGTTGTAATTTTGATGTATTGTTGGAATTTAAGCAGGATAAAGTTGATTGTACAAAAAACCTCAAATGAACCATGCAAATACCGCAGAAAATTATTCTTAATTGTAAAGTATGTATCACACACCCAAAACAATCCTTCAACTAAAAGGTTTGTATTCACGGGAGTCAAAGAATATAGGATTTCGCATAAACTTTGATAATTCAAACATAAAAACTCATGATAAAATCTCAACAAAATACTAATAATATCTGATCAAATATGCTTCAGATACACTCAAGAACTAACAAACATCCTATATCAAATAGATACAAATTGATTTTAAAACCGTTTACCACATTATGAAGGAAAGATCCATTAATCATGTAATTGTAGTTACTAAATTGTCACTATTTTAAACTAAGGATTTATGTAATTCAGAGAGATTAATTAACATAAGATTGCAACAAAAATGTAGACAATTGATTCAAACAATTCATCTTGAAAAAAGTAACAACACTTGTGAAAATACACACAAATTAATTCAAAGAACTCCAATTCTTCAATAAGGGGACATAATAACTATGAACTCAATATTTTCCAATGGCTATATAGTGTAACCATCTTGGCAAGAAGGTTTAGGAACAAATGAATAACTCGGGTTCCTCATCTTGGTTTAGTTTTAACAAGTACAAACATGTTCTCTACTGTTTTCTATAAAGCTTAGAAAATTTTAACCCTTCTTTATGCAAGATTATTCTCATCAAATTTATACAATATAAATCAATCACTCACTCTTCGCTTTTCCACCCAAAAAGATTGAATTTTCAAAGGAATATCTCCTTTATTCTCACAATCGATCCACTATTATTCCTTTGCAAATATTCCATTCTTTGTTTCAGTGGAAGTATTACAAGTGATTCACGTCCTTTTATTTTCTCAAAATGACTAGGATGCCATGTTGTCTTATCTACATTTACATTTGGAAAAATAGGTATGCACTTTTATAGAAGCTCCTTGAACATTTCAAATGACTATTATGTGACCATTAGCAACCTATAATTTCGAATACCAGTTTTGGAATGTGTAAAATGATCACTAGGTCTCTTCATTTGAGTATTTCTCTGTGAGCAACATTTTTGTCACTTTTAATTATCTCTTCTTTTAGTCGATAGCCAATCATTACATCTTTATTTCCTTTGTGTGAGTTGAGAAAAAATCTCTATCCATTTGATGGAAATGATTCCATTTAGTTCAATTCATTTGCACCATTTTCATTATAAATTCCACTCTATTTTCTCCCCAATACACATCCCTTTTCCATTCTTGAACGTGAAGGATTATTGTAGAGATCCTTGTTGGTACAATGACAAGGGTTTCTCGACCAATAGCTTAAAGGAAATATCCTCAGAATATTTAAATCAAATATTTGATCTAATTGGCCCAGATGAAGCCTTTTTGGTTTTTTTGAAATTGCAGACCCAGGGGATAACAAAGGGCCCTTGACATATCAAGAAGTTCTACTCTCCCTCCTCTTGAGATTGATTAAGATCAATCCTGTTTTCTCAGCTTTCCAGTCAATGTACTATCATCTCTTCTATTTGGAACACCAAAAATATCCATAAGAGTTGAAGAAATTCTAGATTGAGAGGATGCCTACTGTGACAGGGATGACTGAATATAAATGTCCCTT
This sequence comes from Taxus wallichiana var. yunnanensis, assembly GCA_018340775.1. Lineage (NCBI taxonomy): Eukaryota > Viridiplantae > Streptophyta > Pinopsida > Cupressales > Taxaceae > Taxus > Taxus wallichiana. The sequence goes on from CM031237.1 coordinate 349,290,949, forward strand.
TTTATGCAATGAAGGATTTGTGCTGAAAGAGGTTCCCCGAGAGTCTTACGTGCTTTATGAAAATACTTCGATTGATATTGTGCTCTGTCATTTCTCACAAATTAGAATAATTGGAGCGATGGATCATTTCTCCGAGTAAAAATTCCAACAAGACTTGTACCACTTCAACAATCTACAATACCAGTACCATCAGTAAGAGGGAAAAAGGGGGAATCAAGATCTCAGGACCCAATTGTCATTTTAGATGAGGAAGAAACAAATCCTTCATCTCTTTAGTGTTATAAGGAATCACTTTCTACTACCAAGGAGGGTAAGGGAAATTTTTCTCTCTAACCTTCCATTCACTCAGTGCAACATGCTCCTTTTATGGATCAGACCTTTTCTTGTTCCTCTCCCAAGAGAGCATCCACCTTTCATAAGGAGATGCAAGGGTGAGTCTAGTTTGAAATCCATTATTCCACCAGGTCCTTGGGCTATAATACTTTGTCTTCTAGCCACTCCAAATGCTCCTTCTCAACCTATTCTTGATCATTCTACTTCTTACAAGGAAAAAGGGAAGATGACATTTCCTATAGGTGGTTTAGATCTTTTGGAATGGGTATCATCTTACCAGAAGAAGATAGAGCCGAGGAATATCATGGATCGCCCAGGATGATTGTTGAATCATTGATGAATATGGGGATGTCTGAAAATTTGGCTTGGTCAGTTGTATTTTCTCAAACAGCTCAAGGCTTAGAGGAGTTTATACCGAGGAAGAATAAGTTGTTGAGTAGAATTCCCCCATTTACAAAAGATTTCAAAGTAGAAGTATAGGATAACTTAATGCTTTTCTTTTCTTAGTTTTTTTGCTATAGTTTTTTTAGAATGTGTGTATCTTTCATGGTTAGGGGCCCCTATAGAATCCCCATTTTACCTTTTTTCACAACACAGAAAACTCAAACTATTACATCAATACACATGCTTGATAATGGATTTACAATTCTATCAAAGCCATATAAAATTCTAATGTATCACATCAAATTACATTCATATCTGAGAGTGAAAATTTCAAAGTGATATTAAATTTTCATGAAATAAGAGTAATGATTAAAATAGGATGAAAGAATAGTTCAAAGAAAACAAGCCTAAGCTTGCTTATCAGTCTTCATATCTACATCTTCATCTTCCATCATCTGGGCATGTATGGTGTTGAAAAATCAAGGTTTTCTTGTTCAAAGCATCCCCACATTGGTCCATCCTTTGTTTGTATTCCCATGGCTTTGATTGTAACTCTGTAATTCCTCTAATCTCATATCAATGGTGTCCATGGTTTTGTCAACCCACCTCTTTTCTCGTCTTCATTCAAAACCTCAACCTTGATTTTAACCGTAGAAATATCTTCTTGGCTTATGATAGGTATTCCTATAGAATGATTTTTGCATTATTTTCATGTCTGTTTCATTTTCTCTATCTTTTGTCGCCTCACCCTTTTCTCCTCTTTATGTTCTTTTGTATGTATTTGGGATTTAATTTTACCTAAGTATCGAGCTGGATGCGGAGGGTATCCACATGTTCCTTAGTGTATTTTGGAAAAAACACAAAGAATTGAGAACCTTCAAGCAAAGAGAATCGAATATGTGGCTAAAGCGTGGAAAGGTAACCCTAATGGGCTAAAAATTCAAGATAGAAGAAAGAATGCACATGTCTCCACATGTGACCTACACACAACTTCAAAAAGTGAAAGGAAAAGAAAATCCCCAAAGTTGCGCGAGGTCTCCGTGTATCATATAAGGAAGCCATCACCGTCAAAAGGGTCAACTAAAGTAGCAAAGGACTCAATTTTCGTCATGTAACATGACTAGTGGGAGCATGCCACATATTTTCACGATGGGAAGCCAAATATGAAATTTGTAACAATGGTCTAGAGGATGATACACAAGGATGATTTTTGAGATTAAACCCAAACCATGATCGAATCTTCATAGGAATTTTAAAGGCAACATGACTATTACACTCCTCGACCGAAAAGAGGATCCACGCCCTAGACACAAGGTTTTTATTAGCATTCAAACATACATTTTTACATGCTCAAACCATCAGAGATAATTTTTCGAAGGAATACACTAGAAAATGAGTGAGATTATATCAAACACTAACACATTCTAGCATATAGAGCTTAGCATGGTCTAGCATATAGATCTTAACACTCACATATTTTATTTAAGATGTAGCATCACATAGTACATAAATTATTCACAAACTTGTATATGATAACATGACGTGTGGAATACTCATTTGACAACCTAAACACCCAAAACACCCTAATCAAGCTAATGAAATGCATTGAATAACATAAATAATGATATATCGTTGTGAGATTCTAACCCTAGATACAACAAATGGTAACTCTAAACACCATATCATAAAATTTAAATAATAAATACAAACCCTTTAAATTGATTTTTTGACACAAACCTTGAACATAATTAACATGATAAATACACCATAAACAATAATTCAACACCTTAATTAAATAGTAAATGTTAGTTTTACATACTAAACCCCGAACCATAAACACAGACCTAAACACTAATGGATAATCATGAGTAATAATAAGAATTAAAGTACATTATAAATCATAAACCGAAACACTCAAAGATAGAAATCTAAACCTTAATGTTTATACCCCAAACCATAGACAAAAACTATAAATGTTAACCATAAACATTAAACCCTATACCTTGAATAAATATCTTGAACCATGAGTTCTAAGCCTAAAGCCTAAATGCAAACCTAGAATATTTGAAATCAATTCAAAGTGGTGACAATAAGGTGTGATTTTGTGGAAATTATACAAAGTCTTAAACTTTTGACATCCTAAATACCCATCAAACACCCTAAACCCTAAAGGGTTGCATTGAATACCATAAATGTTGATATGTAGTGTGACACTTATACATCCTAGATACAACACACGAGTGCACTATATTGGTAACATCCCATTTTTTTATTTATATGTTTTTTTCTAGAATTTGGAGGAAACTAAGTGTTTGAATGGACTTATATACATGTGTAAAGATAATATAATAGTGAAACCTTAACACTTGACCCTAAAACTAAAACATATATCCTAAAATGTGGACAAGACATGATAATTGTTTTAGGGTTTTGTATTTGTGGTTTTCATGAGTTTTTACAAAGTTACATTAGGGATTGGTGTTTACAATATGAAATATTATTAAATTTTTATTATGGTATAAATTGTTTAATTCAACCATATTTTTTGCCCCACGTTTATTGTCATGACACCTATATCAAGATATATACATCAATTTTTGTATTTTCCTTTTAGGGAAGGATGAAATATTGTAATATTTTATAAAATATTCACAATGGAATAAATATCTAAATTAAATTTGGAATAGTGACAAATATGCATGCTTTTGTAGAAATTAAATGAAACCTTAAACTCTTAACACAAAACCCGAACCATAAATGTGAATATGGCATTATAGGTTTATGTTTAATGTTTGGATTTTAGCATGTAAGGTATATATCTAGCATTTAGACTTAATGTTTCATGTTTAAAGTTTACGGTCTAGCACATAGGGCTTAAAACTCACACATTTTATTTAGGATGCATCATCACGCTACATAACCATTTCAAAATACTATATATGATGACATGGCATGTGGAATGCTCATTTGACATCCTAAACATCCATAAAACACCCTAAAAGCTAATTTGTTGCTTTGAATAACATAAACATAATATGTTGTAATGAAATTTTAATCATGAAAACAAAACAAAAAAATAATAAATACCATACCGTAAAATGTAAACACTAAAAATAGACCCTTGCCACCGTGGTTCACAAAACCTTAAAAGCTAAATAACATGATCAAATAAACATTAAAAGTAATGCGAAAACTTAATCACTCATATAAAATCATTAACCATAAACGTTGAATGTTCAACATGAAATCATGGACCATAAATACTACACATGAAACCCTAAACATGCAACATAAATGTACAATATTGTACACACTAAACCAAAAACCCTAAATAGAAAACATAAACACTATTGCATAGTTGTGAGTAATGATCACACTTAAAGCACATTGTAAGCTAAAAACCCGATCTTCTCAACACAAAACCTAAACCTTAAAATCTAAACCCCAAATCATAGAAATTAACTATAAATGTTCTCAATAATTATGTTAATATCTATACCCTATAAAAATTATAAACCATGAACCATTAATGTGGACTCATGATTAGGGTTTGAGTTTAGAATTTATGTTTTTGTATTAAGATATTTGTATGACTATTTACAAAGTTACATTAGTGTTTGGTGTTTCAATATCGGGTTAATTTTTCATGTTTAGTGTTTAGGATTTGATATATAGGGTTACTTTACTTGTTTCCTATTTATAATTTATAGTCAACTCGGTGATATGAACAAGAAACTATAAATGATGATGCCAAACCTTAAAAGCTCATTGGACCCCTAACACACTAACATGGCATTCACATAGCACCAATCCTAAACAACATAAAAAATTGTATAAAACCCCGATTCAAAAAATCTAAACCTTAAAATCATATGATTATGAAGATAAAGATGACGAAGATGATCATGCGATGATGATGTTAATGATCAAGGCGGTGAACATGACGATGACAATAATAGTGATGCTAACTATATTAAATTATTAAGTGTAATGGAATATGATGCATCCTAGAGTTTATCACGAATAACCCAAGGGTGTTGGAACATAACCTAGCCTAAGTTGAGTGCTCACCCAAAGCGCACAAAGGTACCAAGCCCTCCTTAGAGTTGCTTGTGCAAGATGTGAACATGATGAAGATATAATGTATTCAGATCCATAAATAACATAAATATTCCACAGAGCATATTCTAGATCTAGATCTAAAAGAATCATGAATTAAGTGATAAACATAATGAATTCAACCATGCAAGAGTCAATTATAGTCATGTTTAACACCATTATTCACCCAATACACTCCATTATATTAAAACTCAAGTAAATACAAAAGATTCTTACAATAAGTAGTATCATAAGTTTATGTGCGCATCAGATCTGGTAGCATAACTCCATAATAGCTCATACATAGTGTCTCTCTAACTACATATATTAATACATATTTATAAGGGTGGGGACTTTCCTTCACCGCTTACGCACTTCCCAAAATAGGTCGCATGTTGAAAATAGTCATGCACCTTTACAATAACATGCACACATGCAAGTGCACTAATACTATATCTCTTAAACTTAACTGGAAATAGTAATCCTATTATTAACTCAAAATCATGCATGGTGCTTAGTAGACGCTCTTCCCAAAATAGCATTTATGTGTTGCGCAAGTCTCCATCTCGTTGTGTGCTCCGTACGCTATCTCCAAAAATAGCCCGTAACCATGAAAATGGCTAAGTCCTGAATCAATCTATCTTTCATGCTCTTTTCCTTCCCTATCCTTTCACGCCTTCAAATATTCCTTTCTACCGTGTGTGAATATTTTGTGTGCCCTCTCCTTAGTTCCATATTCTGTTTGCTCAACATTACCCCACACTAAACTACATTTTCATCCCGAAAATGGGGTTCCTCTGATGTTCCCAAAGAATAAATAATAAGAATGAAAGAATGTAAATAATTATTGTACAAAGAATGGAATTCTATTCTACAGCACCCTCTACTTCAATTGATAGGATCAACTCCGAGATATTCTTCTTTAATCTCAGCCTCCAAGGCTTTCCAATCATCCAATGCATTTTTGGTCTTCTCTAGAACGTCTGTAGCGATGGATTCCAACTCATCCTGGGTCATCTCTCCCTTTTCATTTTGTAATACTATGACAACGTTAGCCATAGCAGAACATCCATCCCTCTAGAAGATCCATATTTTGTGCTATGAGATTTCCAAGCTCATCCAACCTCTCCTTATGTGGATGTTGTGCTTGCTGCAAGGGCTTCACACTTTTGCTTCACTAATGCCAATCTCTTTGCATGCCCTAAAGTATCATCCTTCATTTCCTTCAAAAATTCATTAAATTCCAATATTGTTCTAATCCTAATTATTGCATTTGGAGCTGCACATATGTTCAAAGCTTGATCTTCTTTCTTTATCTCATCTTGTAAAGTTTGGAGAAATGCCTCATACAATGAAATATTTCTAATCACGGAGGCCCTTGCTCTCTCTACTTCCTGTTTAGGGTCCTTTGGTGTTGGCATGTGAATCGGTCCATCCTCAAGCACCAAATCAACTAACGTATGCACATAATGCATAGCTGAAGGAAACTTTTCAGGTACCTTAGACTCTAAGTGTGGTCTTTCTTTTAGGACATAATCACCAATTTATTCTTCCCACATTGATGAAGGCTTCATTTTTTTTTGTTCTAAGTCCTTATCCCCTTTTAGACACGTTATTTATGCAAGTTTTTGCCTTGTTATCTTCTCGTAGTGCTCTAATAGTGGCAGCCTTATCTATGTTCCTCCACACCACTTCTGTAGATACCTTAACCAAGGCATTTCTCACCTGCTCATCAGACATGAGAGTGGGATTTATAGTCATGTTCCTACTACGCGTGGTGCCTTCTTCATTCTTCGGGACACACATCAATCTTCACATACATAAAAATCGGGCTTGTGCATGTAAGTTTGCATAAACAAGGAATGTTGTTTCCTCATGTGTGTAGTGGCCATGTCTGGGTCCATCAAATCCCATCCATACAACCCCTTAAGGCCCATTGTGCTCTAGAAATGGGTGCAAAAATTTTTACTGGTGTCCTCAGTATAGCCCATGCTTGGCCCAACATACTTCCCACTGGTTCTCCTCATTCTTGGCCCCTTAGGAACTTGAGCACCAAGGTTTGGAGTTGGATCTTGGATATAATCAGCTCCACTGTCCCTAATAGCCAAGTTTCATGCGGCTTCATACCTATGAAATTTGAGATGAGCCTTTCAATATAGGTAGCCCAACCTGGATACACATATGACTTCCTCAGAGTGTGGTAGTCACAGTCTACCTTGTCTACATTAAATTTCGGGAAAACACATCAATAAATCGGTGAAATGATGCCTAGAAGAGCACTCTGCGAAGGAATACGACAGTTTGTACCATGGGCTCCATGCCCCATCCCTATATAGCAAATCACATGAAGCAGAAGTGTTGGTACAATGCAAAATTTACCGCCTTTCCCACCACTAAAGGTAGCTCCTTGGGAATGTGCCACTCCTCTTCAAATGCCGTGTAAAGTCGGTCATACCACATCTCTTCCCTCTGCTTAAATGGCCCACTCATTGATCCTTCACATAAATATTTTTCAAACCTCTCCATGAGGGACTTCTTTTCCATGGGATACTCCCAGATCTTGTTCTTTGGCCCATCGGGCACTCCAATTTCTACAAACACAAGGGAAAGGAGGATAGCACCAAAAATTATCTTCTCTCCTATGCATGTTTCCTCAACAATGGTGTTTGCAATGTAGCCTGCTAGGTTGTAGACTACTCCCTGAGACATTTTCTTCGCAACATGCAACCACATGGTATTCACTTGCGACCATCTCTCTTGATCATTCAACTTGGTTACCAAATGTGTTGTTGCCTGCACCACTAGATACTTCTTCAATTTATCAATTTCCATTCCATGCGGACCCTTAGTATACCCCAACTCCTTTCTTATCTCTACGATTTCTGCTTTATTAGTCAAATCACTAGTAAGGTCTACCCTTGTGCCCTTCAATCCTATTAGTGTCGAAATCAGGGCTGTTGTGATTCTAACCCTTCATCCGATGAAATAGAAGAAGTCCTCATGGACCCTTCTCATCAGCCATTGGTATAATGGTTCATACTTGCCAAAATATAGGAGCTCATATAACTGATAGACTCCTACCGCTTCAACAATTTCTCCCTAAGCGTCATCATATACTAGCATATCCTCCATAGTGCACTTGTTGGTCTTTGTACTCAACAATGCATCCAAATCTTTCTTGTTGTTAGATGTACAGTGGTTGTAGTCACTTATTTTGCACCTGTGGATGTGGGAATCCCACTCTTGTCCAACTATCACACCTTCTGGGTACTGCATCTCTGAAAAATTACTCTCGGGAGCCATTTCAACTTCATCTTCTACCTTCTTCTTTCCTTTTGTGCCTATTGCAGGTGCTTTCTTTGGTGCCATCATAAAAATATGCCTTTTCACTGTCTATAATGAGAAAACTCAAACCCTATCTTGAATTTGTGTGCCCTAGCTTCTTTTCAATGCCTCTGCTTCACTCAAACCCTTCACCAATGGGGACAAAAGCCTCTTCCGCACAATAATCTACTCTCCACATTTGGTTTCACACTCTCCGCACCCTCGATGACTTTCTCGGCTCGATTGCACTTAGCTCACTCAAATATTTGTGATTGTAAAGGTCAAAATGAACTGTATCACATCCTTATATACATTTTATAAAAGTTAGTGCATTTATTTCTCCTTCACCAACCAAAAATCCTCTCATTAATTGACCATTTTCACAATCTTCGCGTGGTACATCTTCACACCCCAGCTATAACCTTCTAGCGTGCCTTCCTACCTTCTGGCTACATACTTCTCTTCAACACACTTCCATGCACCCGCATACCTCACTACTGCACCTTCCCGTGATAGTCTCCACATCGCTACTTACCTCGCGTTATATTGTTCCCTCATTTATCTCCATCTACGGTCATATTTTTAAAGCAATCTCCTTTCTAACAACCCCTCTCCAAACCTAAACAACACCTGTAGTAGTTTGTTCCTTTATGTCTACCTAGTTGTAAATATCCATCCCACACCAATGGTATATGTAGTCCTCTGTGCATAAAATTTCTTCAAATGTTAATTAGCTTCCAGTGTTCAAACACGCTTATTACACAAAACACTAACTAAATTGACAAACATAGCGACGAGAAATGAAATACATTAAGGAAATATAGAAATGAAAACCTATTATAAATGGCATCACTTCCTTATTACAAACACCAAGAGGACTTATTTATAGTAGGGTTTCAGCCTACTTCCGTTAAAGTAACCAGCAGTAACTATATTCCATCAAGTGTATCTAATTGACAAGTGCTTGATTCAAGTATATGAGTGATAATATACGGTCCCAACCAATGCACTTTAAGTTTTCTTGGATGGCACGAAACTTAGAATCATAAAGAAGCACCATCTATCCCATCTCAAGCTTTTTGTCCCTGATGTGCCTATCATGCCATGCCTTCTACCTAGCCTTTTCCTGCTTTTGACTCCAACGTGTTATGGCGTGCCTCTCATCCAACTGTATCAATTTATCAATTCTTTCTTCCAAATATTTCTCATTAGCTAGACCTCTAGCATGCACAATATGCAAAGAAGGTAACATGAATTCCATAGGAAGAACTAATTCTGCACCAAACACCAACTGAAAGGGTATGTCCTTGTTAAATCTCTTATATGTTATTCTATATGCCTAAAGCATGAAAGAAATTTATCATCCCAATCTTTCCTTCCAATGTCACAAATTTTTGTCAATGTTTGGATCAAAATATTGTTGAAGGCCTCAACAGTCCCATTTTCTTGAGGATGATAGGGTGTAGTCTTATGGTGCACAATCATAAATTCATCTAATAGTATCTGATCATCTCATTCAGAAATTGTGTACCCCTATCACTTGTCAATCTCAGTGGTCATCCATATCTTGTAAGAACATTTTCCCACAAGAACTTGACTAGTTTAGTGGTTGTAAAATCCTTGGTAGGTGCTTCTTCTGCCCACCTTGTAAGATAATCTATGCAAGTGATGATGTAGCGCGATCTAGTTTTTGTGCGGCTGGTGAAATAGGATCCAAAAGTCTATAACCCATTTATAAAATGAATTTGCACTAGGAATAGGTCTTAAAGGAATTTCATCTCTTTTCCCAGGTTTACCAACATGTTGACAATGATCACATGCCTTATAATATGCTTTACAATATTTGTAGAGGGTCTCCCACCATAATCCAATGAGTAGAATCTTGCACGCATTGGCATCACCTACATAGTGCCCACCTGTAATACCACCATGAGCCTCTTCTTCTATGATATCGGAGGACTCATGTTCTAGTACACACCAATGCAATACTTCATCTCGACCTAACTTGTATAGGTCACCACTAATCAACATAAAAGGTGTCACATGAATGTCAAGTTGTTTCTTCTTCAAGGATTTCATTCCTTCTGGCACCATACATGTACGTAAAAAGATAACAATATCCTCCAATTCTGAAGGCATGCATTATAACATGTACAACTGTGCATCTGACATTATATCTTCAATTGTTTGTGCATCCTCCCCCGACTGAATTATTGATAAGTGGTCTGGTCCATAATTACTTTTCCTGTATTTACCACAATTGTGAAATCAAATTCTTAGAATAAGAGCACCCATTGACATATGTGCCCCTATAAAACAAGCTTGTTTACCAAGTATTTCAATGCCATGTGATTGGTGTAAAATATGAATGGTGTTACTAGAAGGTATTATCTAAATTTATGTAGTGCATAGATCATTGACAAGGCTTCACGCTCAAGTAGTTGTATAATTATGCTATGTAGGAGTCAAATTTATACTAGCAAAACAAATAGGATGATCTATAATACCTTCTCTAGGCTGAGCTAACACCGCGCCAATGGTCATGCTAGAGGTGTCCACATGTACATGAAATAGTTGGTCCCATGAGGGAAAACACAAAATAGGCATTGTAGTAAGTCTCTCCTTCAATGTCTCAAATGTGTACCGCTCTGCTACGACTATCCCTAATAAAATTTCCCTTTTCCTTTCATTAACTCTTTAAAGGGTGCGACAACCTTAGCATATCCTTTGATAAATTTTCTATAATACCCAGTGTGACCCAAGAATCCACACACCTCACTCGACTAGTAGGCTCTTCCAAGCCTACAATAACCGCAACCTTAGTTGGATCTACTAACAAACCTTCCTTACAGATGATGTGCCCTAACAAAGTGCCAATGGGTGTAGCAAGCACACACTTTTTGTTGTTCAAAGAGATGCTTAAATATCTACATCTTTCAAAAATTAAGCACAAATTGTCACAATGATCCTTAACCAGTCCATACATCATCCAATCATCCAAGTAAACTTGTAAGAAAATGTGAATAAAATCCTGGAATGCTTGAACAACTATTCATGAAAATACAGTAGGTGCATTTTTCAGACCAAAGGGCATCACAATATATGAAAAACTTCCCCATTCAGTGGTGAAATTTGTTTTTCTTGATCCTCTTGTGCAATCTAGACCTGATGATACCCAGAGAATCCATCTATAAAAGAATAGATTTTGTGCCCTGTAACGCCTTCTAATATCTCCTCTGTGAAAGGTGTAGGAAAGGGATCAATCACACATGCAGCATTCAATTCTCTGTAATCCACACAAATCCTAATCGACCATCTTTCTTTATACTGATAACCATGGGGCTAACCCACTCCGATTCTTCTAGGGGCTTGATGATGTCAGACTTCAACATCTTGTCAATTTCTTCTTTAACTTTTATGCGCAAGTTAGGGTTCATCCTGTAGGGTCTCTTCTGATTGGGTGCACACCTTCCTTAAGCTTTATCTTCATCTCTCCTAATGATTCATGCACTCCTTTTAATTCATGGTAGCCCCTAGGAAATAAGTCCTAAAAATCATGAAGCAACTCCACTATCTTTTCCACTTCAGATTCAAACCAATAATCTCCAATTATTGCCTCTTTAGGTTCAACATCCGTACCAATATTCACTTTCTTTGTCCTCATAGGTTCATGATAGGCACACATGTTGTTATCTGCACTATCTAAGACCTCACACGTACCTGTTGAATGATCTATATCCAAATTTTCTACTTCTTCATCATCCACTATGTAGACCATATTTCCTTTTTCTTTCTCAAAGCAAGCATACTTAAGTAGTGTGGCATTTGTCTCTACTTCTTCATCAAAGCATGCTCTTGAGTCATTCTCATCAAATAACTCCTGAATGAGTTCTTCTGCCTTTGCACTGTCTCCCATAGTTAAACACTTTATAACCCTTAATGCCTCTTCTACTTTGGGGGTTTAGTAGAGAAGTAGTCAAAATTATGGACCAAACCTGCAATCACATCCTGCCAATTTTCAGTTTCTCTATGTAGCTCTACATATACATACCAAGCGCATGCGCAACCTTGTAAAGTGGAATAAAGTTTGTGCACCCATAAAGAAGGTGGTAAATCTTCCTACCCCTCTATCCAGAGCCTCTCACATTGCTAAATGTGGTGCTGAACAGGTTGATTACCATGATAATGGCATATTTGAGTAGGTGCATTGCTCTTGGAAAACCGAGTTGTAAGAGCAATCCTAACTTCATTCCATTCTACAAGATTATCCCTGTGAACCACCCACCAAAGATGCCATTGTCTCGTGAAAGGTATATTCTAACATATTTCTTCTTTCCAATTGGTTTATCTATTGTTCCTCCATAGCGCACAAGAATACCATAGGGTCTCCTTCTCCAGTGTACCGAGGTACAAAGTTGTTACCTATCTTCTGATGCAACGAGGTTTGATTTTCTTCACAAATGTCCTCCATACTTTGTGCCCAACCATCTCATAAGTACCATGAGCCCAATTACCTCAAGCAATACTTGTAGTATCATTAATAAACTATGCATCTTTTCTTTGAAGGATTCCTTCCTTAGATGGCTCGAGTTCTTCTCGGTCCCAAATGGCCCATACATAAATCCTATTCAAATATTTCTCACTCAAAGGCTTAACATAGGGTGCACATTTTCCGTCTCTTAAAGAGATAATAACTCTTTCCTCTTTATTCTAAAAATGATATATCCCTTGTTGAACCGAAGATCAACAATATTTGCATAACATAAAGGGCGCCCAAGTAGAGATGGGAATCTGTCTACTTCTACAAGCGTTAAGACCTCAAAATCCCGATAAACTTGGCCCTTTGTATAGTAAAGGAGGCATCTTTTAAAACTCCGATAGGAGTGACCTTAGTTCAATTAGCCATAAACAATACATTGGAAGACAACCGCTTTATGAAGGTCCCCATCTATACCCATGCATGTAAAGTAAGCACATTTACTTCTATACCCATGTTAATCAATATATTACTCAAGAGCCATCCATCAACAACAAAATTTAGAGTGATCTCCTTGTTGTAATCTAAGCTATGGGGAAGATTCACATGCAGGATTTGACGCCCATTCTCAATATTCATGCGCAAAGTGTTTCCCTTTAGCCAACTCCCTAGTAATGGAATGATATTCTCTTGGTGCAACATTCTACATACCTCCTTCAAGTCATCAATATCTGATTGGACCATCTCTGCTACCTTCTTCTATTCCATCTTCCATGATTTCTCCTTTAAACACTATATTTCCCCTTGAAGGTCTCTGAGTACTTCCATGGTCTCTGATAAACCTCCTTCTAGTGCGCAGGATCCGGATACCTTGCATGCAAAACGTCCTCCTTAGTGATGGTAGGCTTCTGAACGCTTCTCTAGTGCGTGTAGCTTCAGCACATGTAGTGATCTTCACAAGCAATACCTTAGGTTCGACACCAACTTTGGCATCCACTAATTTTCCATAGTGCGTTGTATCCTAACCATCCATGCGCCTTTGTTCTCCTATTTATGTTACTTGTTAAGATGCTCATATAGATATGGGCATTCCTCATAACTATGATTCTTCCCACAGAAAGAACATGTAATATTCTGAGGACATTCACGCATGTAGTGGTCAGGTGATCCACATGTAAAGCATGTTCCACAAGGGAATTCGCTTCGTCTACCACCACGGCCTCGACCTCGAATCCACCACCGAATCCCGACCTCTGTCATTCCCTCCTTCATAGCACCCCTTATTCCGATCATAGTGCACTTGATTGTGATTCGATCCTGGTGCTCACCTTTACCCTTAGAGTTATCTAATACTCTATCTATCACACACCAATATCTATAGCATCATGGATCTGACCAATCAACTTGTAATATTTTGTATCATGAGTCATGGACCAGAAAATCTTACAATAACAGGATACATTCTTCCTTATCACACATTGTAATAATGGGTAGTGACTGACGTCATGGTTTAGGTGACATATCTCACAGTCTAACAATAATGAACATACTATTCTGTGGGGAAAACTATATTTGGTGTGCCCCTCCACTTCACATTCTGTACACAAAATCCTAGTGTGTGTCTCATGTGCCGAATTCACCGATAGTTTCTCCAACTAATTTTTCATGACTGCAATCTGTGCTTCCAAGAATGAGTTGACTCTAGTGTCTATAGTCCTAACTACTTCAGCATGAAAAAATTGCTTGAGTTCTTCACACGGATCAGTGTATGTCTTATGTGATAACGCCCTTCTAAAAGGTGTGATCAGACCTCCAACAAACCATTATGCATGTTGGCTTGCGTGAATATCATAAGAAATATTAGATAAAAGTGTTTTGAAATGGGCATCATACTCCCAGACACTCTCAATAGTTCCTTTTTTAATATCTTTGAGCGTGCTTATACTCTTCTACTCAAATTTAGGGATATAGAACTCTTTAAGGAATGCATATTTGAATGCTACATAATCTACGCAAGTTTGATCAGTAAGACTTCTGTGCCAACTGTGTGCGCATCCCTATAATGTAGTTACAAATTGACTTACCTTACACTCAAAATCCGTGATTCCTTTTACACGCCATAGTATCTCACACGTGAACATTTTCAATGACATCTTCTATGCCCCTATACTCTAGAAGTTGAAGAGACATCTCCATGTAAATATTCTAGGGTTAGTGTGGACCCTGTCCACCTGATCCATAACCTCTCGTGTTGCCTCTACGTCTAGAACCACCAGATCCACTAGAACTAGAGCCACATACACCCCCTAATCCTCCACTTATAGCCAGAAGTGGACCCAAAGATGTACTTCCTTGTGTCCCAACTATAATCTTGTATTGAACTCCTATAGTCTGTGTGGTGGTACTACTCCCAGAAGTGAACCCCAAATTATGTGTGGTCGAATTTTGTGCAAATGAGAGAAGGTACCTCTAAACAATAAAGAAGATGTTTTCCCTATTATAAATGTACTTTCTATGTGACTTACTCTTGCTTCCATCTTGCCTAAATTAGATTCTTGCCATTATTGGATGTACTA
The DNA here is from genome assembly GCA_018340775.1 of Taxus wallichiana var. yunnanensis. Classification (NCBI taxonomy): domain Eukaryota; kingdom Viridiplantae; phylum Streptophyta; class Pinopsida; order Cupressales; family Taxaceae; genus Taxus; species Taxus wallichiana. Next base: position 349,306,141 of record CM031237.1, read on the forward strand.
GGTCTTTGGAAAACCAAGTGCAAGGGCTAGGTTTCCAAGTAGATTCAGATGTGCACTTATGTCCCAAGTCATCTCTGCTAGCTCGTTCATGTGTGAGGTTGAGGGGGTTCCCCTGTTAGGCTTTCTGAATGGGGGAGTTCTTGATGCTATGGGTCCATGCCTTCTATGTGAGATCCAAATCCTTCACGACCCATCTCTCTCCTTAACACCATCTTCTCTGCAATGTCACACTTTGCATCTCTATCTCCCTCTTGCGTGTCTCGATTGTACTTAAACCACCTTTATTCTCTCTTCCTTTCTTCTGCTAGGTCCGCCATATTTCACCAAACCTACTCCTACCCCCATGCCTGGTGGGGTTTAGCTAGCCATCGGATTTTCCTTTAAATTTAGGGTTACCATCAAGATCTTGATCGCTCGATGGAATGCCTTGCAAGTAAGTTCCCCTAGGATACCGTAAAAATTGGAACTCAGCTACCTATGGGAAAGAATAAGTGGAAATTGAGTATTCTAGGATATAACTGTTCAAAACACCATGGAACCAAGTATCCACAATGCGTGTCCAAATAAGATCAACATCATACAAGGCTTGAAATTCTTCCTGTGTCTAGACAAGTGTGTGATACCTCCAATTCCATTTAGATGCATGAGTAGCAACCATTCATACAGTTCTCTTTGGGAAAATAAAAATAAGCTCTCATATAAATAGCCATACAGATTCTTTTCCACCCATGCGCGTGCGTCAAACTCAGATCCAGTGTTGAACCTTTGTGTGTAATCTTATTCTAGATCTTTTATCCACTCCTCAACAGTTGCTAGGGTCAAACGGTATGTCTTCATCACAAACCATCCCAAAAACAAATGAAAAAGAGGTCCTGGCAAAAGGAACCAATGATGCAACCTAGAGTTTACCATGAGTAACCTAGATGCGCTAGCACATCACCCATCCTGAGGTGAGTGCTCACCCGAAGTGCGCAAAGGTACCATGCCCCTCCTAAGAGTTTCTTATGCATGATGTGAACATGATGAAGATATAATGTATTCAAATGAATAAATAGCATAAATATTCCAGATAACATATTCTAGATCTAGATCTAAGAGAATCATGAATCAAGCGATAAACATAATATTCACCCAATACACTCCATTATATTAAAACACAAGTAAATACAGAATATTCTTACAATAAGTAGTATCATAAGTTTATGTGCACATCAGATCGATGAAAGCATAACTCCACACTATCTCTTACACGGTGTCTCTCTAACTACAGATTAATACATATTTATAAGGGTGGGGAATTTCCCTTCACTGACTTACACACTTCCTAAAATAGGTCTCCCTGCTGAAAATAATCATGTGATTTTACAATAACATACACACATGCATGTGTGCTAATAATATATCTCTTACAGTTAAATGGAAGTAGTAATCCTATTATTAACTCAAACTCATGCATGACGCTTAGTAGATGCTCTTCCTAAAATAACATTTGCATGTTGTGTAAGTCTCCATCTCATTGTGTGATCGTGCGAGATTTTCCCTTGTACATTGTCAACTCTCACTCAGGGCATATTTGTGTCTTTGTTTTCATGTAAATATATTTGGAAAACTTTCAAAAAAACCTAAAAATTTAAAATATCAAAAATCCAAAACAATGAAAAATCCAAAAAATTGGTAAAATTTAAAAATTCAAACAATTTATTAAATTCAGAAGAATTTTCAAAAATTGATAAAATAACATGCACGTAGCTGAAGAATTTATCGGACACATCATCCTCAAACATTGATATTTTTCCTACAAAACATTGTTCTTTGGTCCTCTTTTTTTCTTGCAAAAACAACTCACAGATCATTTTGATCTACCTCCATTAATAAAACTAGTTTTCTTACTATGTTTGTACTCCCTTGCAAAATGAGTTGCTTGGTACTATTTCATAGTGCATGATTGCTTTTTCATAGGACCCTTGTGTCCTCCGTATATTCACCTCACATGTATATTTTCTTGGGGTGCCATTTTTAACCCTTGTCATTAACTCAAACATTTGGGAACTGAATCTCGATAACAAAACATTGGTGTAACTATCTTGAATGTTATTTGTTTGAGTATGTGTGTTTGTACTTGTTTCCCTATTAGGTTAGCTTGTTTACTTTCTTGTATTTCATTACATTATGTATGTTGCATTGAGTTAGTGTTTTGGCAATGAAAAAATGTTAGTATTATAGATTTTCATGTTATTTTACACTTTTGTTGTATGCTTATAATATAATAAAGGGCCGATGACATAGATCATAAAGCAAAATGATGAAACAAAGTTGCTCTTGAGATAAGATGGATGAAAGCTATTTCCTTTTTATTCATCTTCATTTTTCTTCCTTATCATTTTCTTCTATCACACTTTTTCTTCAAAAACACCTAGGGCAATAGGGATTATTTTTATCCTCCCTTGTTTCTTCTATATATTTCCTTCATCTTTTTTATTGTCAATCAACCTATTTCATCACCCCATCAACACTCGAAGGGGTATATTTCATTCTACTAATTTTTCTTCCATTCCTTCAAAATTTTCTTATCTGTAACTATCTACTATCTTTGAAGTGGCATCGTTTACACTATCCCAAAGAGGGGAAAATGTAAACACCTAAAATTTTCTTATGCAGTTTTAATACTAAAAATTACACTAATTACCCCCTTTCCCATCATTTCCATAATAATTAACACTCTTCCACTAATAAGCTAGTATTACCCTTCTTATTCATTAATTAATTAACCCTTCCCCATTATGGATGCCAATTAACGACCTTTTGTTAGTTATAATCCACTTCTAAGTGATTAATTAAACATTATTAGTTAATTACACCTTCTATTTTAATCAATAGCCCATTTTATTGGTCAAATTCGCTCTTAAATCCCCCAAATCATGTTAATTTTCCTCTAAATCCCCTCTAAATATATTTTATAAGCTTATCCTTACCTATTAATTAATCACATTTGATTAATTAAACCCCTCTCAACTCCCATAAAGTGCACATCCTTTATTAAACATGCATATCCTTTGCATTTCTTCTTTGGGATTTATCCCACATCCACCAAATTGCAAGCCTTGCCCAAACATGCAAGCTATATAAGGAACCCTCCTCCTTCCCTTTCTTCTTACACCTCATTTTCATTAGTGAAAACTATAGGCATTTTGATTTGAGCCATTCTCCATTGTTGGAAATAGCTTCTCCATCTTGCATCCATTCTCTCAAATTGAGGAGCATGGGAAGATCCAAAGATGGCCTTGTAGCCATTTCTTGGTGAGATCTCATCCTCAATTCTTGAGGAAAACAACACCAATTTGATTGTTAGGTGATCTAATTAGGTTCATACTTTAAGTAGAAATCACAAAGAGTAGGAATGGCTTAACATTTAATGGTTTTATCATGTTTATGCATTGAAGAAGTTTTTTTCCTTAAGCTATTATCATGATGTTCTTATTTGATTAACTTTGATTTGAAGTTAATAGGTGTTAGTTGCATTTCAATTAACATAATTAGTTTTACATGTACACATTAGGTTTTAGTTTCCTACTAAGGGTCCCTAAAACACAAGCTCAAAACAAAATGAACTTCTTAGTTTTTAGTGATGTCCCATACTGACAAAATGATTAGTTGGGATTAAAAGGACCTCAATTAAATGGTCAAAACATACTATAAAGTTGTTTTAAACGTTATTGTGACATTCCCTATCATTAGAGAACACAATAATCTTAGACAAGGTCCAATACATGAGTCCAGGAATCATTTTACACACTCTTTTTGAACAACTTTTCAAAGGTGTTTTAAAATGGGGAATTTGAATGACTTCCATTCCAATCACCACTGATGGTTCCATTTATCAAATTTTCTCATCTAATACTATAATCATTCACAAAAACATCTTGTTAGTAGAAACATCACTCCAACATAATTGTTCTATAGATGTTTTGAACTATGCCTTTTTACGATGTTCGAGTGATGTAAGAAGGTAGCGAAAAGGTTTAGCGAGATGTTTTTTTCGTTAAATGGGAAAACATACCAAATAAAACTTAGTGTTTAACACTTGATCATTCCTAGTATGCCCATTGTTGAAACCGATCTTTGATACTAATTGTTATGCCAAAACAAATTCGACCCAAAGATATCTTTGCTTTGTTTAACCCATTATCCCTAATGATTGAGTCATTTTGGGAATTTAATACACTATCATAAATACTTACATGACGATTTTCACAATGCGTGCAATTATAATAAAGTAGTTTATGATTAATAATTTACGTGTTTACCTTAACTTGGTTCTTATCCATATTATGAGTGATGATTAAGCCTCACCTTTCATTCACAATTCTAGATATGAAATTGGAATCATACGATTACACACACACACACACACACACACACACACACACACACACACACACACACAACACACACACACACACACATAACCAAGTGAAATTTGTTTTCAAAAGGTGACATGTAATGATAAGACCGAGTTAATACATTTTGATTTAATAAAATTTAATTGAGGGCGATACGAGAAGTCATAAATCTAGGTATACACCCTAAGACTCTATTTACTCTCTGCAGAGAAAAAAATGTGGTTTTGCTATTAACTTCTCACAATGTCCCTAATCCAACACATAGTCATAACCAAAGTGAACATGTAGGTTATATTTGGGATAAACTTTGTTTAAACCAAAGTTTCCTTCATTTAGGAAAATCACTTGAATTAAAGCATGAAGATAAATTTATTTTTCTAATAAACTATATTACGAAAAGGAGCTCCGTCACTACACATGAGTTATAAAAGAGATAAGAAGACAAGGATCATTTTATAGGCCAAACACTAAAATACTAAGGCTCATACATCGCATTTAAAGTTTAAATACCATTATAGTTAATTTAATCCTATCAAGGAAATCCGTTGGTGGAGAAAATATAAGGAATATACCTACACTTTTAATACTCAAAATAGAAAAGTCAATGTAAACAAAAAGTGGTGTTAGTTGTAAATGGAAACTAATAATTGAACCAAACTATTTCTTAATCTAATACACCTATTATTTACATTTGATTGAGTAAGATAAGAAGGAAGATAGTGTGTTACACCTACACTTACCTATAAGCTCTAATGCTCTTCCCTTGTTACTTTGGATGTGCTCAAGATAGTTGTTATATTGCTTCATATTTTTGGGATGAGTTGGACAACACATCCCCTTGTTGAATGATGATTTTTCTTGATGGAATACTTGATGATTTGAGATATTTCTTAGAAATATTTTGGCAGCACTTAGTTGTAATTTCATAAGTTGGTTTCCATGGAGGGTGGCACTCCTATTTATAGGTAGAGGAAGGAAGAATGGAGGGTTGATCTTTCCATGTAGATGGAAGATCAATGGTTGTTGTTGCATGAGAGAGTAGAAAGATCTAGAATTGGAGAACTATTAGAAATTAGAAGAAGCCTCCATTGAATTAAAAATTCAATGGAGGGAGGGAAATATATTTAAATTTTTAAATATGGAGGGAAATTTAGAGAGGCTTCTAGAAATAGAAGCCTCTAGATTTAGAGGATTTGGTTAGCTTAGGATTAGGTGAGTGATTAGACAAAACTAAGTCTCATCCATTACATAAAATAACATTATTCCTTCTCTTATAAAGTGGATTTAGATGTAGTCTTAAGAACTAGATAGCTTATTTAAGATTAAATGTAGAATATATTTGATCTATCTTTGAAAAGTCTATTGCAATCTGAATATTTTCATTTCCTAATATTTCTTGTAAGTTGGAGTGTAGTATTGTGTATGAGCAGGTCATTTGATCTCTAGAATGTATTGCAACAAGTGCAAGACTCACATAGCTAAGAGCACATGACTCACAAAGATCGCAACACTCATAAATCTAGGAGCATAGGAATCACATAAATAAGAGCGCAGGACTCACAAAGAGTGCATGAATCATAATACATAGAGTTTGGGAATCACAAGTCATTGAGTACGGGACTCATGAGAACTAGCCGAGGACTCGAAACTAGTGCATGACTCGCAAAATTGACGCAGAACTTTTTATAACTAAAATTTTAGAACTCTAAATGAGAATCGAGGAAGGTTTTTGTTCCTCTTATTTCTAGGAGGAAAAAATTCTCTCTATTTTTACACAGTAATAATAGGTTTGAAGATATCAACATTTGAAGAAGAATATTTTTAAGCACAGTACTAGAAGAACTAATAGAAAAATCCCTCTAGCTAAAATTGTAGAACTCCAAATAGGAATTTGAGAAAGGTTTTGTTCCTCTTATTGCTAGTAGCAAAAACCTCTCTTGTTTTTACACAAAAATTATGGTTTTGAAGATATCATCATTTGAAACAAAAGGTTTTCAAGTGCAGGACTCACACATGCAACATCAGATTCTCTCTAACCAAATTTGAAGATCTCAAAATAAGAATTTGAGAGAATATTTTATTCCTCTTATTGTTAGGAGGAAAATAATATCTCCATTTTTACACAACATAAATAATTGAGGAGATATCTTCATTTTAAGTTTCAAAGACAATAAGGTTGGAGAAAAGTAAATAAGACAATAAACACATGTCCATTAAAAATGTGATATCTCCCTCATTTCTCAACAAAAATAAGAATTTCAGGATGTTTTGTAAAGACTACAACAAGGATCACCAAAACCAGATTTTTTTATACATAGTTCTTTCTTATCACGTGCTTCTGCGTGTGCTCTTCCTCATTGCTTCCGGAATGAAGAGCTTCTCTCGTGATTCAACATTCATAATAGAGTCAAGAACTCATCCTCAAGTGACTACGGGGGTAGTTTCATGATTACATAGCAGACTCCATGCCCAATGGATGCTTCATGCTACTGGTCTTCTTTATCTAGCAGAAAATGGCCTCGAAAGTCACCAAAGCTGTTATCCAAATAACCCTCTTAGTTATTTGGGTAACTTATATACATATTTTGGCTCTTAGTTCCTCATTTTAGGTTCATGCGCACTTAGGCTCAATTGGCACAAACTCCTTGGTTGCATTTTCACTTTGGTGCCCCTTCTTTTTCCTTGAGTGCCCTCGTGTGATTTCTGTTCTCTCCTTCCATTTTCTTTTCCTCTTTATTCGACTCCTCCCGCGCCCACCTTTGTGATTTCTCCTTCTTAGTAAAAAAATTCTTCACCCTACACCCATCTCACACTTGCTTCAATCAGCTCAATCACTGGCCCTCTCGCGCACCATGCTCATTACTTTGTAATAGTTGCGACTTGACCATGCATTCTCTACACACCAGTTTTCCTTATTTCCCGTATGGGTCACGCGCGCACTTTTGTTCCTTTCTCCGCATGCCCTTCCCTCACACCTTCCTTTGCACTCCTCTATGCCAAGGTCATCTTTTGACATGCATGAATATGCCATGCACAACTAGTTAACGCGCACTAATAGGGCTCCGAATCTTTCTGAGAAAATTAGTACGTGACACATGGTAGAATCAACAAATAATTACACGGTTGGCCATCATTTCATCCAATCCTCACATGCCACGTGTTTTTCATGTGCCAATGAATTTGACATCTTCTGACAGCCATATATTTTGCTACAGAGATTAGATCGACATGTGCCTAGACTTGTCGAAAGCTGCTGACATAAGCTACAAAGCTAGAAATTCAAATTCAAATTCTTGGTGGATCTAGTAGGTGAGCAATGGGAAAACATCTCTCTGAGAATTAATGAGCAGTTCTGATTGCTCCAACCACCCGATTTGATATGATCCACCCTCTTCTTCTTCAACATGTGAAACAAACTTGGGAATCATATTTCACGAGATATCTAGGCATATTTGTAGGAATTTAATGCTTATTGTTGGTAGTTGTATTTCAAATTAAAATTTTCCCCCCTTTATTCCCTTCTTACTCCATGGATTCATCTGTAAATGTAAGAGATAGAATCATTTGTTACGTTGGACACTCTGTATTCTTATGCATTTTGCTAAGGAATCCATACTTTTGTAGTTTTAGTTGTAGGACCTCTAGATGCGGCTCTCGCATGTGGATATCGGCTCCTTTCATCATTATAACATCTCTGTGCATTCTTGAAATAATAGAAGCATCTTTTTTTGACTACTATTTGTCCTAACATGTTTGCATTACTTCTTATTTCCTTTTATTTTGTGTTTCGTGTTGGTTGTGCCATATCACGTCCCTTGCAGTTCTTTGTTTAGTTGTGTTCCATGAGAATGATCTGGTGAATACGGGTTTAATGTGTACTACTTGTGCCTAGCCTTCTTTTAAGAATTTCCTTTCATTCTCACTCAAAGCAGATAGTGTTCATCCCTTTTTCGGTGTTATCACCTTTAGTGTAGTTTCCTTTCATGTCATCCTTCTATCCCTAGTCCCTTGGCATTATTAGCTTAGTTTTCCTTCCAGCACTAGGAGTAATAGTAGTAGTAGAAATATATAGAGGAACCGACCTTCTCTGGAGATCCGTCCCAAGCACACAAGGTCCCACAACTTGGGGATGGTTCTATTGTGGTCTCAAACACCTTTTCCCTCCTAGGATCCGAGAAGCGGGTGCATGGTTGAGAAACCAACAGTTTTACAGCACACTCGGTGGGATAACCCTTGAAAGCTCAAATTTCATATCTCTAAGTTATGATGTGTGGACTTAGTATTTTAGCCTTTGGAGGCTCATTTCGACACATCTGGTGACTCCCAAAATTTTAAGATCTTTGTTTCAACATTCTTGAGTGCCTTTCATGAGAAGAGTGCATATAAGAAGAATTGCAGTAGGTGAAGATTATTTTGAGTACCTCCTATCCCCGAGAAGAGTTCATTGCAGAAATCTTGTGCATGCATTTCCATCTCTAGTACGTCACGCCCATTCAACTCCTCCTCAAAATAGACATCTTGCGTGCTTTGCAATGGCATCATCCACCTTCTCCACTTAGTAACTTTGCAAAATTTGTTGGAGGGAGTTCCTCGCTGTTGTCTATGCAACATGATATGCCAAATGGAGTGCTTAAGAGTATTCCATACTTTACTTGTGAGAATCAAGTCATCCCTCAGGAGCATATCCAGGATATAGCAAATGTATGTTCACTCTATTTGATCACACATGATGATGTAGCTATTAGTCGCTTACATCCACTTTCAAAGGTAAAGCACTTCAATGGTACCGAGGCCTGAGACATGGATCTATCACCACTGGGATGAGCAGGGAACAATGCTTTACAATTACTTTGAAGATAAGTCGATCACCTATCTTTTGTGGAAAAATTGACAACAACAAGGAGGGCGCCAAATGAGTAGATGACTGATTTTAACATTATATTTCGAGAAGACTTGGGAAAAATCCCTCTTTTGGTAAGACCTATGCCCAAAATGATTTTATGTATTATCTGAAGGTGCTCAACAATGATATTTCAGTTATGATCCAATCCATGGGAGGTAGGACTTTACCAACTACTTATAGTATTACAAAGTAAGGGTAGAAAATAGTCTTATTCAGGTGGGAAAGATAGCTCCTAGACCACCTATGCCCTTGTTCCCTAAATGTCACAAGCACCCCAACCTTTTGTAGCCCCTATTCCTATTCCTAAGTAAAGCACACAACCGGTTTCCTCAACATCCTACTCTCTAGTGCAAAAGAGGAAGATGAAGAATTGAAGGCCCTAATTATAAATTTATCAAACAAAGTCATATCATTAGAAAAGCAACATGCGTAAGCCTATAGAGGAAATTATAATTAGGCATATGGCCAAAGTAATCAGCCTTGATAGAATAAGTATGGGAATCAAAGATACATGCATAACCAATAAAATGATAGATGGAATCCTAATGCTCATATGCCCTTGCAAGTTGTTCCTCCCATGCCTTCTCTTCCAGCATCGAGTGCGAGTTGGGCACTTGTTCCAGTTCATAACAACATGGTGCAAGAATTAGATTGGTGCTTCACTTGTATTATGACTTATAGTCAATATCATTGTGTCAATTTTACATGCGCACAAGCCTTCATGATAGAGAATGCTTGAAGTGTGTGAGCATTCAATAAGAACCCTGAAGTGAAAAATCCGAGAAAGACCATAATCTCCTCTAGAGAAAAATTTGATGTTATTTGAAGTGGAGGTATTTTGTGCAACCAACCAAGCCATGAGGCAGAAGATACAAACATACCGCGTGCCCAAGTTTTAGGTCCCACTCCCAACAACACAAGCAGAACCTCAAAAGAAGAAATATGTAGACAAGGAATCATGCAAAGTAAAAGTACTCAAGTTCCTAAGTAGAAGGCTCCACGCAAAACTCTTGCAGAAGCAACATTCGCTCCTCCTTTGGTAGGTCAAGCCTCTAATCTATCTAAATTCTAGGCTTCTATGCTTTAATAGTCAAGAAGGGATGTTGTTCCCCAAATGCATAAGATAGGGGCCTTCCATTTAACATTGTGGACCAGATGAAGAGAACAAACATAAATGTCACAATGTGGGATGCCCTTACCATCGCATCTTAGTGAGATCTGTTGCATGAAGCTCTGGCGCAACTCCCATGCGCTGATCTAGTTGTGTAGAAGCCACATGATTCTATCAATGTCTGTTGAGAAGAGGAGAAACAAGTAAGTAAATTTTTTAAAACCCCACCCTTCTATATGTCCTTAATCATAGGCAAGCACCTAGTGCATAATTACATGATTGACTCAGGCGCTAGTACTTCAAGTTATTCCTAAGAAAATAGTTGATGTCTTAGGTCTGAAATACAACCCTTTATATAAAGGAGTCTTGTAACTTGATGGCTCAATTTTCACCACCTTAGGAGTCATCAAGGATCTTGAGTTAACCCTCCATGCATGTCCAAGCCTCGACAATAACTCAAGATGTGTCAATTATCGACTTGCCTCCTTTGTTTTCCCTATGTCTATCAAGAGACTTTACTACTAAAATGGATGGTTACTTGTTATCTGATTGGTCTCATATGTTACTCAATATAAGGTATTTTACTTGGTTTACCATACAAGAAGAGCCTATATTTTTCTATCATGTAGATTCATATGTTCCATCCCCTCTCCAAGACAACAATTTAATCCAAGAAGAAAAAGCTTCAATTCTAAAGAGAAGTCTCTTCCACCCTCTGTTCTTGACCTAGTACTTGATGAATGGGTGGAGAGACACCATAAATTTTATTCATACGCTGAAGAACTTGAATCTTATGAAATTGGGCTTGGTACTTATTACATTCTACTAGAAGAAGCTATGCTTCCACGTGCACTCGAGAAAACAAAGTTGAGCAGGGTCTTTGGAAGTTGTACTTTGGAATCTAGAAGAAGAAATGGCATGGGAGAAGGAGTGGTTCTCATTTTCCCTAAGGATGAGAAATTATTCTTTCATACACTACATTTTCATGTTCTAAAAATGCGGCAGAGTATGAAGTGCTAGTGCATGGATTGCTCATTGCTGAGAAGAATAAAATTAAGACGCTGCAGATCTTTGGGGCCAAAGAATTAGTTATCCACCAGGTTACCAAAAAAATCCAGATAAAGAATAAGCTTCTCAAAGATTATAAACATAGAGTTTGGGACCTCCTTGAGAGATTTGATGCTCTAAATCTGCAGGTGGTCCCAATAGAATGAAAAAGGAATTTGATCAAATGGAAGCACTTAGTTCACAATTATCTCATGTAGAGGAATTTTTCAAAGGAAACACTCAACACATCAAGATGGTGATCATACCCTCCATTCCAGATAACAACATCAACTGGAAAGTTTTTGATAGCAATGACACGTAGATCATCCAGTTCATTCAAAATGAAGCCAAGTTCTCATCAAGTGTAGAAATTAATCGATCTAATACAAAGAATCCATGAAATATGCACCAAGATAAATTGAAATCAACAACTCTATATTATATTTTCATTAATTCACTATTTCAATACACTCCATTATATAGGAGATGTAAAATAACAATCCTTACAACAACATTTGTCTTCATATACAACCATACACCCATATGGTTTGACCTCTCACTAATATAATAATAAAACAATACTAATTGTTTTATTATTCTAACTTACTAACTTACCACATACTAACCACATTTTACATTTACTATTTACATTTACATAGTAAATATACTTTCACTAATTTACCATAATAATAATTACACATGTAATTATTATTCACCCATACATACAAATGGAGCACTAAGATATATTTCCTAACATTCCCCCCCTTAGTGCGAACATGGGAAAAACCTACCTTTGTACTACAATGTGCCGCTACGTAGCATGCTCATGATCTGGATGGTTTCAAGGACAATACCAACAACCTCTGGATGGTTTTCCAAGTGGTTAACCAACAACCACACAACAGATGGTTTTTTGAGGACAGTACCAACAACCTCTGGATAGTTTTTCTGGATAACTAACAACCACAATATCATGATGATGCAGTAGTATCAACAACTCTCATCACTATCTCACTGCAGGGAATAACATAGGAAATTCTACTGAAATATGTTGCTCGTACATACATAGAAAAAGCTGACATAATGGAAATGGAACATTGGATCATGTTCCCCCCCTCAATGTGAAATTTCCACTTATTCAATCACGAACACTGATACTGGAACTATGACAAGAAGCACACGACACAAGCTGATCAAAAGCAAATACTTCATGCATAAAAATGTCACCAAACCATCTTGCTGCGGCCCCTCGTTTTTCAAAACACGAAGAGTCATGCTGAATGACCTCCAACCTCCGTTTGCCTCCATCCTCAAAAATTCACTTAGTATATAAATTCTCCATAATTATAGTCAATTTCATTTGTTATTTGTTCATCTCTAGTTTCCCAACAATTTTGCTTACAAATGTAGGTGCTTTTTCATTTCCATCTACTATCCTCCATAGATTTTATTCATTAATGTATCTGAATTTTTACTCTCCATGTATGGAATTTCAACCCATTAAATTTATCTAAATGGTGTATCCATTTTGACCATGAATCTAAATATCCAAAAAAATAATTGAATGTAGATTTGAATTACCTTTGATTCTCCGATTTCTTCAAATCAGCTAGGTGATCAATGTGCTATATAGTAAATTGCACGTTTCTCCCAAATTTCGAACTGGGTTTTACTGAAATTTCTACTGTATCTTTCTATATAACAGATCATTCCACACGCAAAATTTTGGAGAAACCCGGATCGGGAAACAAAATTTACGAGATCATCTTCGAGACAGATTTAACTCTCTATCTCGTACCAAATGTAGAAATTAATGAAGATCTAATACAAAGAATCCATGAAATAGATACTGGATAATAATTGAAATCAACAACTCTATATTATATTTTCATTAATTCACTATTTCAATACACTCCATTATATAGGAGATGTAAAATAACAATCCTTACAACAACATTTGTCTTCATATACAACCATACACCCATATGGTTTCACCTCTCACCAATATAATAATAAAACAATACTAATTGTTTTATTATTCTAACTTACTAACTTACCACATACTAACCACATTTTACATTTACTATTTACATTTACATAGTAAATATACTTTCACTAATTTACCATAATAATAATTACACATGTAATTATTATTCACATACATACAAATGGAGCACTAAGATATATTTCCTAACACAAGCATGCAAGTTGACTTGCATGATAGCTATGGTGACCAAATGATACATTGAACAACAAAAATAAGTTAAATGGGGCTGGTCATCTTAAAGAAAAAAATTTAACCTTGATGATGAGTTCAAGGGTGAAGAAAAGTACATACACGCCACATAAGAAGGCGCTTTTGTCTCTCACTATCAAGTGAGTAAAAGAGTTGTTTCTCTAATTTAGGACTTATTGCATGAAGAGAAACATGCCTTCATCTCTCTTTGTCAAAAATATAGTGATATCTTCTCATGGGAGTATGAAGACCTCAAAGGTTTTGATCTAAGTGTTTCTCAACACTCCATTGACCTTGATGATCTTGGATCAAGCATGTCGAGAAGAAGCGTGACTAGTCAATCCAAAGATAGAGCCCCTCATGACAAAAAAATTATCTAAACTCATCAAGGAAAAAAATATTTTTCCTATCAAATACTTTACTGGGTCGTAAATCTAGTTCAAAGGTCGCAAAAAGAATGGTGAAATCAGACTTTATGTCGATTTCAAAGATTTGAATAAGGAATCTCTAAAGGATCATTATCCTTTGCATTAAATGGAGCATATTTTGGACTTTGGCTATTTGAAGTGCAGAGATTATCCATGTTATATGGATATGCAAGTTTCAATAAAGATCTGGTCAAGGAAGAGGATTAATTCAAAACAACGTTTACAACCAAATGGGGAACATATACATATCAAAAAATGCCCTTTGGTCTATCAAATGTGGGCACCACATTTAATGCACCATGGATATTGCCTTCAAAGGTTACATCAATGAGTTCATATTGGTTTACCTTGATGACATAACAATCTTCTCAAAGCAGAGTGGATCATATAGCGCACCTAGAGAAAGTCTTTGAGAGATGCAGAGAATTTGGGGTGTCTCTTAACCCTAAGAAGTGCAATTTTAGTGGCACAGGGCAAGCTTTTGGGCCATGTGGTTTCAAAGGATGGTATCGTAATTGATCCTGAGTGTGTTTCAACCATCCTAGCTCTTTCCTTGCAAAGTGCATAAAAAGGCCGTATAATCCTTCCTTGGAAAGATCAATTTTGTTAGGAATTTTATCCCTAACTTTGCGGGACTGATTCGGCCCATCACCTTGATGTGTAAGAAGGACATAGTCTTTAGATGGACAACAAAAGGAAGAGAAAGCTTCAAAAAAATCAAGAAATAAATTTCTTACGTGCCAACACTCATCAATTTGGATTATTCAAAGGATTTCATCCTTTATGCTTATGGCATTGATGTGAGTGTTGATGTTGTCCTAATACAGAAAATGAACAAGGGATAGAACAAACAGTGGCTTTCTTCAGCTAGACATTGAAGGATTATGAATTAAGATACAATCACAAGGAGAAGAAGGTCTTTGCCATCATGCGTGCACTCAATAAATTCAAGAGTATGCTCACCACCAATCATATCAAGGTGTTAGTCTCCCACTCTTATGTTAGAGAATTCATAATGGGAGAAGAAATTAGTGAGAAAAGAGCACAATGGGTGACCAAAATCATGGAGTATGATGTGACTATTAAGGCCAAAAAGCTGGTAAGAGGTAATGCTCTGTAGGAAAATTACCGAGGATACACATAGTGAACCGAGGCTTCATTATTTCTTGAAGAAGGTCTTCGCGTGCGAGCTTGAGTATACTAACACATGACCCTAGTATGCATGATCACATTCCTTTGAATGAAGGACATGATCACATTCCTTTCCTAGGGCGCATACCCTCCTAGTCTATCCCTTATTTGTTGATTGATGGACTTCTCTTTAAAAGGAATCTTGATGGAATGTTGTTAAGATGTATCAACATCGCGCGAGACTAAAAAATTATTAGAAGAATTTCTCAATGGATTCTATGGTGGAAACTTATCTTCCAAAATTACAATGATGAAAATCATAATGGCATGGATCTTTTGGCCTACCCTATTTGGATGCACACAAGTGGGTCACAAAATGCAAAGAATGCACTTTCTTCACAGGAAAGAAAAGATTGGCAATGCTTCCCCTTACCAATCCAAGCGGATCAGTCTTTTACGCAATGGGGTCTTGACTTCATAGGCATGATCAATCGCCTTCAAGCACTGAAATAAATATGTGTTGATAGCTACAGAGTACTTCACCACGGATGGACAGGAAGTTGTGGCACTTAAGGAATCAACCAAGTCAGTCATCCTTGAATTTCTCAAAGTTATAGTCACAAGGTTTGGCTTTCCTCAAACCATTATCTCTGATAATGCAAAAGCCTTCCTTGATACTAAAATCACCGATTGGGCGTTAAATCGAACATCTACCGAAGAAATGGTTTGGCAGAGTCAACAAACAAGAAATTGATCAGAATAATGAAGCGCACAATGAACACCAACCAAAGATAGTGGCATACAAAGGTCTCACACACACTCTAGGTAGATAGAATCAGTAAAAAAGGAAATAGGAACTTCACCTTATAAGTGTGTCTACGGAAGGAGGTTACCCTCCCTTTGACACTAGAGTTGAATTCACTAGTGCTTTCCCAACAGCTATAATTTGAAGGTGCAGACCAGAGAGAAATTAGAATGGCAGAGTTGCTTAATCTTGAAGAATCAAGGAACTTTGTCATGATCAATCTAGAACAAAATCAATAAGAAACAAAGAAATGGTTTGATAGAAAGGCTAGGCCTCAAGCTTTTGAGGTTGGAAACTTGGTTTTAAAAGGGATCTTGATAGAGCTAAACCAGGTGCCATTCAAAGTTTAATGTACTTTGGAGTGGCTCATACATCATTAGTTCCTAAAAGGAAGCTAACTCTTTTGAGTTAACTCATCTTAATGGAGGTGCACTACAAATCCCAAGATAAATGGGATCTATCACAAACCCTTCCATTAAGTGTATTACATCATTATGTATATATTAGAGTAGTTTAATTTCTCCAAGTACGTTGTGTGCACATTGTTTGTTTATACATAGTTCTTTCTTCTCGTGTGATTCTTCAGCGCATGCTCTATCATTGCTTCTAGAATGCAAAGCTTCTCTTAGCGTTTGTAACATTTAGAACAAAGTCAAGAAATCATGCTCAAGTGACTAAAAGGGCAGTTTTATGATTACATAGCAAACTCCATGCCCAATTGATGCTTCAAGCTATTGATCTTCTTCATCTAGCTGGTAGATGACCTGAAAGTCACCAAAATTGTTATCTAAATAACTCTCCTAGTTATTTGGGTAACTTATATACATATTCGGCTCTCGGTTCCTCATTTTAGGCTGCGCACACTTAGGTTCAATTGGAACAAACTCCTTGGCTATAGTTTCCCTTGGCACCCCTTTTTTTTATATAGCACCCTCGTGCACTTTTCATTCTCTCTCCTTCCATTTTATTTTCCTCTTTGTTCCACTCCTCCCTTGTGCCCACCTTCTGCACTTTCTCCTTCTTCCTAAGCAGATTCTTCACCCTATGCACGTCTCACACTTGCTTCAATCAGCTAAGTCCCTAGCCCTCTCACACGCCGTGCCCATTACTTTGTAATAGTTTCACCTTGACCATGCATTTCTTGCACACCATTTTGCCTCATTTCCTACGTGTGTCACACACACCCTTCTCGTGCCTTTCTCTATATGCCCTTCCCCTCTTGCCTTCCTTTACGCTCCTCTATGCCAATGTCATCTTCCGACATGCGAAAATTCCATGTGTAACTAGTCAATGCGTGCCAATAGGGCACCGAATCCTCGGAAAATCAAGTAAGTTACATGTGGCGTAAAACAAAAATATTTGCAAAGTTGGCCATCATTTCAGCCAATCTGCATGCATGCATGTTTTTGTGTGCACCACAAATTTGACATCTTTTGACAACCTTATGTTTTCTATAGAGCTCATATCGGCGTGCATCTAGACTTTTAGAAAGATGTTGACATCATATACAAGTGCTAGAAATTCAAATTTAAATTCTTAGCAGATCTAGTAGGTGAGAAATGGGAAAACGTCTCTCTGAGTAGTAATGAGTAGTTCGATTGATTGCTCCAACCACCCGATTTTATATGATCCTCCCTCCTTCTTCTTCAACATGCCAAATAGGCTTGGGGAAGCATATTTCACAGATCTCCAGGTAGATTTGTAGGCATTGAATGCTTATTGTTGGTAGTTACATTTCAAATTTAAAGTTTCCCCCTTTCTTACCTTATTTCTCCATGGATTCATCTATAAATGTAATAGATGGACTCATTTGTTATGTTGGACACTCGGATCCTTATGCGTTTTTGCTAAGGACTCCATACTTTTTTTTATTTTGAGTTGTAGAACTCTAGATTTGGCTCTCACATGTGTATATTGGCCTCCTTCATCATTATAACAACTCTATGCATTTCGGGAAGTAATAAAAGCATTGTGTTGTGACTATTCTCTATCCTAACATGTTTCAATTCCTTCTTCTTGCATTTTTTTTTTATTACATGTTGGTTGTGCCATCTCACATCCTTGCAGTCCATGAGAATGATCCAGGTGAATACATGTTTACCTCGTGTTACTTGTGCCTAGCCTCCTTTCATGCATTTTCTTTCATTCTCACTCAATGATAGTGTTCGTCCCTCTATTTTGGTGATTTCACCTTTTAGTGTAGTTTCCTTTCATGTCATCCTTCTATCCCTGGTCCTTGGCATTAATATCTTAGTTTTCCTTCTAGCACTAGGAGTAACAAGAATAAAGAGAAATAGATAGAGGAACCGGCCTTCTCTAGAGATCCGTCCCAAGCATGCAAGGTCCCACAACTTAGGGATGGTTCCATTATGGTCTCAAACACCTCGGCCCTCCTGGATCCGAGAAGCGGGTGCCTGTTTGAGAAACCAACAGATTATCCCTCGTCTTCTTTGGTAGTTCTTAACCCTTCGGACCCCTCAGAGAACTCTCCTAAGGTCTTTAAACTTCTTTTGGACCTGTATCTAGTTCCTCTCCACCTCCTGGCGACACTTCTTTGGCTTCTCCTATTGTTTCCCGTAAATTGTAATGGCTACAAATCTGACTCAACTCACACGATCTTGAAACCATGTGTGGTTTCCCCCTTATTTTACGTAGAAGTTAGCATAGAATCAAATTTTTAGATGTGTTGTGGGATATCTCCTTAGTTTAACCTAATTCTCCTCTGTCAGATAAAATGGGCTCCCCCACTGCAGCTTCAAAACACAAGGAGCATTTAGAGAAGATCTCTCTTGATCTACATGAGGCCATTCAAGATTATGTTACTCTTTGTATCTCGTTATTAAGGAATGGAAAGTCACATGGACATGACTTGGATGAAAATCAACGAAGACTTCCTGAAACACATTAAGTTAGTGAATGTGTTCATTAAATAAATCCCTCTTGGTGATGTTAAGGATGAAGCAACTAATCTCATGAATATCCATAAAATGTAATTTGGATTTGTTCGGTTTAGGAATTTTTAGGGTTTTTTTTTTTCCGGGTATAGGATTGTTATCTTCTTGTTTTAATGTAATATCTTTATGTGAGGGATTTTTTGTGCAAGTATGCAGGTCATTTGGGAAAACCCACTTTTACTCTAATTCCAAATAGTTTTATGTTTTGGGATATCATAGTCAAGCTAAGCTCTTAATATATTAATGATTTTTCTTACATCCTTAAGATCACTATGCTCCAAATTTTATGTCTTGGTATAACCTAGCGGCTTCTTAGATCACAAAGTATCCTACTTTATTTTGATAAAACCTAGAACCACCAAGCTCCAAAAATTTATGGTGTGGCATAACATATTGTTGTCTAATATCAAAATATAAATCTCTTATTAGTTAAGTGCTAGAGAAAACTAATCTCAAATTATTATATCGTGGGTTTAGCACCTAAGCGTTATGAATATCTGCCTCTAATTTGTTAGATGTTGTAAAATATATTAATTATGAATTATTAAACCCTAGTGATGAAATCACCAAATAACATGTTGTGGAAAAACCTAGCGGCCGTGAAGATCAAAATATATTTCCCTTGTTTGTTAACTACTACTGTCTTTTGAGCTTGAAATAATATATTGTTTAAGTACCTAGCAACCACTAAGCTCAAACTATGTTGATTCAAATTTTCTAAATCCCAATCACCATTAAGATCCAAATATTATGTTTTGGCGTAACCCACCGACACTAAGCTAATAATATCTTATTTATTTTTTTAAACCTAGTGAGCGCTAAGCACCAAATATTATGTTGTGTCATAATCTAGACATTGCTTAAAATATCATTCAGTAACATGTTAAATGATAACAACCACTAAGCTCAAAATAATATATTATGGAAGTACCTAGTCTCCGCTTAGTTCAAAATATGTTAATTTAATTTGTTTAATCCTATCGATCTGTAACCTCCATATATTATGTCATTGTTTAAACTAGTGTCAACTAAGTTTAAAATACCGTCATGTAATTTATTAAACACTGTAATATATCGTAAATATGAATTAATGAACCCTAAAAAATTCAATCTCCGAATAATATGTTGTGGCATAGGCTACCGGCTGCTAATCTCAAAGTATATGAAACCAATGGTAGTCTCCAAATATTATGTGGTGGCATAACCTAGTAGGTGCTAAGCTCAAAATATCTTAATTCTAAATATTAAATCTGTACAAATAATTCAACTAATTCAAACTGGTCTTGATTGCTATAAATATCTCCAAATTCAATGTATTTCTTTTGTTTGTTAAATACTATTGACTTTTTAGCTCAAAATATTATATTCTTAAGTTCTTACTTTCTTTTGTTGAAACCTAGAGACTGCTAAGATCCAAATATTATGTTGTGGCATAACCTAGTGGCCACTAAGTTGAAAATATCTTAATTTAATTTATTAAATCCTAACCATCGATAGGCTACAACTATTATTTGGTAGCATAAAATAGCAGAAGCTATGCTCAAAATATCTTAATTTGAAATCTTAAAATCATACAATAAAGTTGACTAATTTATACAGATCTTGATTGCTATACATTTCTCCAAAGTTAATGTGGTTGATTAACTTAGAGGTCGATAAGCTCAAAAAAACTTACTTTAATTTGTCAAAACGTAGTGACTTATAATATTTTAATAAAAATGTTAGATTATTTTGAGGGGAAACTTTTTTTGGCAAGTGACAAGAGGATATGGCATATATGGCTTTAATGGTCATTTATGACATTGATAGATTACATTCGTACAATAGATAAAATTAATTAAGGGTTATACACACACAAGATGTAAGATGGCATTGGGAATTTAAGAGTTTTAATAGGAAACATGATATTTATGATTAGGATATCTAATTGATGATCTTCGGTACCGTCACACTTACCTCCTTTTGTGTGTTGTGCATTGGTGGCTTTATATCTCCAAGTCGATTTGGACATTTCACTACCCCTTTCCTCTTTTTGTTTTTGGTCATTTTTATTTATGTCTCTTTGTGATGATGACAAGGATGTTGGTGGTTTCTTGGGTAGCATGGAGTTTGGTCCTAGCAGGAAGAGGCAGAGAGCTATGATATGTAAGGACGTTGAGGAATCATTTACTTCTTGGATGGACAAGAAAATTCAGAACATAGCTATGTGGAATTACGTTGAGAAGGTCTGATCGCTTGAGTGATTCAAAGAAGAAGATGACAATGATATTTGTGAAAGCATGCACAAGATAATGATTGAACCAAACTAGTGCAAAGGGAGGAGGAACATTTTTGACATGGCACAAGGGTTGAGTGTTGAAAATATACTTTCCAACTCTTCGGCGTAATTTATCTTGCATAAGGAGAATGAGAAGTTGGAAGAGTGTCTAGTCAGCATTCAGTATCATGGCCATGCCTTGATGTGGGCGATGCAGGAGATTGTGCATGGTCTATAGGTGGTCAAAAAATTAGGTATAGAACTCCTTGTTGGTGCTTGAGTGAAATTTTTTGAATGCTATGTCGATTCTTTCTCCTCCTCTTATCATATTAAAGGGGACACAAATGTCTAGGTCATTGATGAGGTGGAGCTGAGAGGCCAAATGACCTAATATTTCTTGGATGTATTTGTCTTTAGTTTTTTATTAAGGGATGAAATGGTTGTCTGTATAGCGAAGTGTATAGATATATGAAGTATTTGTGGGTGAATTGAATTTGATTACAAATCTTCCCTATAATTTGGAATATATTTAGTAAGATAAGTTGCTTGTAATCATCATGGGAGTCCACTTCTGGAATACTTATCATGGAATGGTTCCTCATGTACTTTTTTTGAAGACTTATCATCGAAATATCCTAGTTTAAAATCTTAAAATCATAGAATGAATTCAACTAATTTATATATATCTTCTTTGTGATACATAAGCTAGTGAATTGAATACCCAAATACTATGTTGTGGCATAACCTAGTGGCCGCTAAGCTCGTAATACTTTAATTTAGTTTATTAAATCCTAAATACCGTTGGGTTCTAAGGATAATGTGGTAGATAACCTAGTGGGCGCTAAGCTCGAAATATATTAATTTAAAATCTTAAAATCATATGATAAATTCAACTAATTTAAACACATCTTGTTTGCATCTTCTTTGTGATACATAACCAAGTGAATTGAATACCCAAATAATATGTTGTTGCATAACCTAGTAGCTGCTAAGCTCTTAATACCTTAATTTAGTTTATTAAATCCTAACCACCGCTAGGTTCCAATGAGTATGTGGTAGCATAACCTAACGGGTGTTAAGCTTGAAATATCTTAATTTAAAATCTTAAAATCATATGATAAATTCAACTAATTTAAGCACATCTTGTTTGCATCTTCTTTGTGATACATATCATGTTTGTAATGTATAACCTACCAATTTGAATACCCAAATAATATGTTGTGGCATAACCTAGCGTCCGCTAAGCTCTTAATACCAGTATTCACTAAGATTGTATTATTATGTTTTGGCATAACCTACTCGCCACTAAGCTTATAATATCTTACTTTCTTTTACTCAAACCTAGAGACTTCTAAGATCCAAATATTATGTTGTGTCATAAGCTAGTGGACGCTAAGATCAAAATATATTGGGAAACCTGGATAGATATTAACACCCACTAAGCTCAAAATATTATAGTGTGTAATTACCTAGCGCTCGCTTCACTCAAACTATTTTAATTTTTTTTTTAATATAACCAACCATAAGGTATTATGTTATATCTTGGGCTAACATAGCGGATGAGAGACCGCGAAGATTTACAACAAGTTTTTTTAGATACAACGCGATATACTCAATGAATCCTAGCCACTAAGCTATTCTTAAAAGTAAATATATTATTTTTATAATATAGCTATGTTATGAATTTAATTATTAGTCTTTGTGTATTTAACACGAGAAAATAACAAAGCGAACACTTGACCCAAAAAAGTGTGTTGGCTATAACAAAATCCACTTATCCTTGAGTCCACAAAGGTAAACAAAGACTGCATCCAAATAAGAATTATAGCCTAACGGTCACTAGAGTAGGCAAAATTTTTCATGTATATTTTATTCAAAAAGGATTTTAGATAAACATTAAAAAATAAATCTGGAATTTATATAATAGTATACGTATAGACTTAAAACCATTGTACCCTAATGGCCGCTAAGCTATCCTTAAAGGAAAATATATCATGTTCATAATGAATTTGTGTAAGTTTAGAATCGTGTTTTTCATGTGTTACACAACTATATGTCTAGAATTCTATATTTCTTATGAGATTTTGGCAGAATATTTTTACATTTAGGACAAGAAAAGAAACCTAGACTAGTGACCAAGAAGTTATACTACAATTTTTTAAATACAACACGATCTACTCGTTGCACCCTAGCACAGACGCTAAGCTATTCCTAAAGGTAAATATATCATGTTCATAATGAAGCTATGTTATAAATATAAATTCTTAATCTTTGCATAGATAACAAGAGACAAACAACAAAAGTGATTACTAACACCAAATAAATGGTTTCTCTAAATAAGAATTATAGCCTAGTGGGTGCTACTACACACAATGATTTTTTCATGTAGAGTGTATTCATACAAGAGAAATCATATTGAAAAGCTATAAAAGATAACAAATAAATCTGGTGTTTATATAATGGATACATAAATATACGTGTAAAATCATATATTTAATATGTTATATAGGTATACGTATAGTTTTATCTACTTCTTACAAGATTTTGGCAGAATTATTTTACATTTATGAAAAATATGGAAACTCATAATTACGACTGAGAATATATAAAACAAGTTTTTACATACGACTCCATATACTTATTGCATCATAGCATCCCTAATCTATTCTTAAAGGTAAATATATCATGTTCATAATGAAGTTGTTTTATAAATCTAAATTGTTAATCTTTGCAAATATAATAGCAGACAAAGAACAAAAGCGATCACTAGGACCAAAAACATTATGTTGCCTATATAAAAACAACTAATCCATGAGGGGCCAAGGAAAATGAATGCTTTTTCCAAATTAGAATTATAGCCTAGCGAGACACTAGGGTAGAATTTTTTTCCTATGGTAGAGTTTATTCATAGAAAATAAATCATATTGAAAAGATACAAATGATAACAAATAAATCTGGAATTTATATAATGGATATATAAATATACGTGTAGAATCCTATATGTAATTTGAAATAGAATCGGGGTTTCATAAATAGGTTGTCGAAACAATCAATTATATCGTGGAAGCCTCAAAGTTATGCTAGTTTTTGACATAGATTAGCGGGCTCAAAAGGAAGAATATATTAATTATGAAATGCATAGTGATTAAAATTATATTTAATAATATTATTGCATATATAATGTGTTTAACTTCCAATTTACATAAAATAAAAATGATGAAGAAATTACATTTGGTTAATTCTACATGGAAATATGTATATACTTAGAAATAATTATCATACAATTGAATTCTTAATATAGTTTTATAGTTTTGAATTAATTTTTTAACCTCGTATATTTCCTAAAACATCTAAATGGCAACTATGTAAAAATGTAATATGCATTAATTAGTGACGTTTCTTTCCACCATCTTAATGAACAAAACTAAACTATTTTTGATTCTACCGACCAAAATAAAATTAAAATAAGGTGATTGTTCGAGAAGCTATCATTATTATAAAAATCAATTGCAAGAATGAGAATGAAAAATTCAAAACAAAAATAGCCAAAGAGAGACATAGAATGGCGGAAATGATAAACCGTTAAATAGAGATAAATATTTGAGCAAAAAAGTGTTTAAAATTTATTTTGTAAATACACAAAAAAGTGATTTTTCATGAAGAACAAGGTAGTTTGGTGCGGAGATCAAAAGAAACTAGAAAGCAAGGCTTGACTACTGGAGCATGATTCAATAGGAAAAAGCAGGGATTGTGTGGATCATGATTGGACTACCGTGCAAAACACAGAACCAATTGACTACAAAGAAACTAATATATCCCGTGATAAAAAAGGTACACCTTTACTATAAATACTTGGTTTAGTAATATCTGGGATTATTTTGTGCTTTATGTTGTCTGTGAAACCTCCATCTGCTACCTCAATCAAACAATCTGCGCGATTCTTTTGCAACCTCTGTTGTTATCCTCCTTTGTGTGCATCCTTTGTGTGCATCCTTTATGTGCATCTTTTGTGTGCCTTTTCTATAAACAATATTATAATCACATGTAAAAAATTGGATTCGAACACTTAGCCCTACAATCTACGACTTCCGCATTTTTTTAATTTTGAAGTCATGCTTTTTGATTGACTAAAAAAATTAAAAACCCTACTCAATATTTCTCCAGAGATATTTAATAATTTGTTTAGCACATTCCACGAAATAAATTTGAAAACTAGAAAAAGAGCGGAATACAAAAATTTGAAATTTTCACTTTCCCCTCTAAAAGAAAAAGGGCGGGCTATTGAAATTTCAAATAACCGAAAATGCAGGGGAATTCAAATTTCCCTATTTTTCCATGGTTTAAAAATTAAAAACTAGCAATTTTTCATTGTCTATAGCCTATAATAATATAAACATAATAACAAATATATTATACAACATATATTAAAACAAACATAACAAAAAAATATTTTAAGAAAACAAAATAAATAAATCCTAAACATAGTTTTGAAGTTTATTAGAATAATATATAGACATTTACGTTCCATTATTTATCAAAATTGATTTCTACAATGTTAGATATAGTGTGCCCTAATTTAAATTAATTATCCAATTAGAATGTTCCACGTGGCAAGTTCGAACAAGTTATTTGGGATACATAATAAGGCTAGCAATCCAAGACTATACAAATAGTGTTAATGTATGGCTATTTTCAAAATAAGAAACGTTTGAGCCTAGGCTCTGATATGTCATTTTTGTCAATAATTTAAGGAGCATAGTGAGTGCTAAGCATTTTATTTATCAAGAAACGTTGTGAAATATGTCTTGAAAACCATGTATCTTATTGAAACTAGATACTAATCCTAGTGATCCACAACTTACTGAGATAGTGTTTAAATTGAGAAAAGGTAAAGGTGGGACCTAGCGGCCGCTTAAGCTAAACCATGAATTATTATTTTAATAAGAAAATTTTGATCCTAGGATCTCGATATGTCATTTCATCAATAAGTAAAGGAGCTTAATGATGTGAAGTATGAGTTTAAAACCATGTATCTCATTAGAACCACATACGAAGGCTAGGGATCCAAAATCAGTAAAGATAGTGTTTAAAATGAGAAGAGGTATAGGTAGGAGTCTAGTGGCCGGTAAGCTATACCATGATTTTTATTATATGGTTGTTATCTGCAAAATTGACAAGGGCAATTTGCAGGTAACCATACCAAAAATTCTATTTTGGCCCCCTAAAGAAGTCTGATAACATTCAAAATGGCCTAAAACTCCCTTTCGAAAATCAAGTTATTTCTGAACTTAGCCATTTTTCAGCTTCTTCCTTGGCGCAGTTTTTTTACGTGTCAACAATCCCAAATGCGTGCCTTTTAGAAAAAGGTGCAAGAATTCGTGTGTCGACATACCAAAATGTGTGCCCCTTAGAAAAATCCTTTGGTGCGGGAAATGTTGTGTCAACATCCGAAATTTGTGCCAAGGCGTTGGAAATATTGTGTCGACATCCATAAATTTGCGCTAAGGCGCACTTTTCGTCGTGTCGACGCTCTAAAAGTTGTGCCAAAAGAAGTTGGTGAAGTAATAAATGCCAATTTTTCTATAAATATGCGCCCGACACCTGTCATTTTCACAAATTGAAAATTGTAAAAAGTGTTTTCTCTGCGCCTGTCAGCCATCCTTGTCACCCCGTGCCATTTTTTCGAGCTTGTGGACCCCAACGTCATTCTTCATCTTTTATAAATCCGGGTAAGTGGCTCCTCTCCTGGTTGTTGTTTTTGTCTTATTTGTATTAGGTATTAGGGTTGTGTAAAAGATAAAAATTAAAAGAAACACACCTAACACAATCTGCAAACCAGCTGAAGCCATTTTGTCTCTCCTTCTAGATCTGCAAATCTAGAAGACCCCTGCCTCTGAAGAAATCAAAACCCATCTTTTCCTTCTTGTTTCGCCAAAACAAACCCTCTCTTTACCATCTGAGAAATCCAAAAGAGAGAGGAAGAGAAACCAAGAGAATAAGCCAAACTGATTAACTGATTAAAATCATGGCGCACTATCCTTCCTTGCAACATCTTCCAAAATTGCACCTTGGCGCACTTTACCCTCTTGCAACATAACCTTAACCCACGCCCAGTTGAAATAACACTTAGCAACTTTTGTGGGGTGCGCAACTTACACAACATCAACATAAGATGTTGTGTGCTTCAAAACCACACCACGCGCTTTTTCCCTTGGCACACTATTTTTTCTTGCAACATATTTCGAAGTTGCGCTTTGGCACACTCTAAATGCATGCTACACCAAATTTTTTAAAGCACCCACCAAAGCAATTTTTTTCCTATGGTGCAAGCGCAACTTCCTTAACATCAACATAACATGTTGTATGTTGTAAATCTGCGCCCCGCACTTTATCCTTGGCGCTGAAACTTTTCATGCAACACCTCTCAAAATTGCGCCCTTTCTAAACTTGGCGCAACTTTTCTCATGTCAACATTGGGCGCATCTTTTTCATGTCGACATCTTCCCAAGTGCACCTAGCAATAAAAATCCTCTCAGCCTCTGTGAACCTGTGCCTTGCGCCCTAAGCCTTATAATTGCTTGTTCTTCATTCTGCAAGCTTTCATTATGAATAACATGATGGTTGACATGGATCTTCTATGTTGGACCTCCTTAATACTTCTTACGTAACAAAAAATCCATCCTTGAAGCCGCATATGTCTTCATCAAGAAAGAAACCATCTAAAGCCAAGGTGAAGGCTAAGCAATGGAACAAGAGATGAAGTAAAAAAACCAAAAGTTAGAATGCCCGACTCATATGCCAAATGCGGTCTTGACATCAGAGACTCTAAGCTAGGTCACATTGACATGGATTACTTTTGGGCAAGGACCACTCAAGCAGTGGCCCATGGATGAAAAATTTAGTGGGTAGTGGATTGCACTTTTGCACTGGGCTTCTAGTAAGTCTTTGTAAATAATGAATTCATCATGTTGGTTGCCCGATGTTATAACAAAGACACTAGATGTGTCGAGGATAAGGAAGGTAAGACAATCAACAACCTCACTACTCGTCATTGTGAGATAACCCTAGGTATTCCTCATCACAGCCATTATGTTGAGATAAGCCTTGAAGACTGCAAGAAGGCATGGGACGATAATGAGGATAAATGCATGCAAATGATGAACGAGCTTTATCTAAAGAACAAGAATCACGGTGAGCAGATGGCCACAAACCATCCACCGTAGTGACTTTAATGAAGAGTTGAGTGATACAATCACCTTCTTAAACAAAGTATTTGGGCTCCCTGATGCCCATTATTTTCACAAGTGGATGTTGAGGTACTTAGAGACCATGAGCAAGAATGTGCCTGATCAACACTTTGGCTGGGGAGAAATCATAAGTGACACCATCTCACAAAGAGCTCCAACAATTTCTAACAACCGGGAGTTCTACATGAATTCCTACGTTGTATATGTTCTTTGCTTCAAAAAGGGATTTCGCGGGGTTAGCTCAAGTGGGGTATGGCCACAGTCAAGATATACAAGTTCTACCCAGAGTTGAGGCTCAAGGCCAAGCATCTCCTAGTTCTCTAAAACTAATGATGCCTTCTTCTATGAGGTAATCGCCCACCGAGGCCAAACATGAGACATGGTCGAACCAACCCGAGTGTCATGATGCTACAAAGAAATGGGGAGCACTATTCACACAAATTTCCCACATTCACATACCTCGAGATTTGTAAATTTTGAGGGAGAACGAACAAAGCTACCAAGGTTTGTAGGGCCAAAGTTGATCCTGCTAGAATTATCAAGGCAGGTAATCACTTATCATGAGAAGTGCATGAAGAGGAAGAAAGGAGGAACTACATTCCCCCTTACGGTTGGCTGATACACCTACACCACACTTACCAAGGCATGGGAGATGTATGCTGAGCTAGAGCTACTAAATTTGAAGCAAAACTTCCCAGCAAGGCCGACCTTCGACTTCCATGGTTGTCTCCTAAAGGAAAAAATTGATCCCATCCATGTTCCCGAGATCGAGGACATTTGGATCAACCTAACACATGAAATAGACATCAGGTGAAAGGATCACTCCTAACTAGGCTGTGGAGGAGATCAACCACAGATGGTGTTGGTGCCATATGTAGAGATCGACAGAGCCAAGGCACCAAAGACCATTCAGAAAGGGTTAAGCCCACATTGCAGCACACTAAACATTGGTGCAAACAGAATGGTCTCACCTACCTCGGAGTTGATTTCACTACTTCTCCTTCAGGTAGAGCACCTCCAAGACCGGCCCATGTGCTGAAAGGAAAAGGGAAGGATAAGGAGGGTGAATCAAGTAGACAAGAAGAAACTCCTGAAGGCCTTCCTTCTACTTCTGAGAAGCAAGTAGTCGACCTGGTGTCTCTAGGTAAAGAAGAAACAATAGAGGTTTCAATGGATACATCCACCCAGGATGTTATCACAACTACAACTACAGAGGTACCCAGTGTTCCTTCTTCCATTTCTTCTCCTCCTCCTGTCATTGAAGCATCTATTCCTATGGATGTGTCTTCTCCTCTCCCTTCCTCCCTTCCATCTCCCACCTCTTCCATCTTCTCCTCTCTCATGGATCTATCACCCAGTGTTCCCTCCATCCAATTGCAAATCCCTTCTGTTTCTCGCATCCTTCTCCTCCCCGTTAGTAACTCCAGGCCCCACAAGCAAGCAAAGTGCGTTGGATTCCCTGTCAATGCCACCACCAAGTGTTTCGACATACTTCCCGAGGCCTCTACAGTTGCTCCCCCTCTCACTCCCGTTTCTTCTTCTATTTCCTCTACTCCCACTCCCATAAGTCCTGGTTGGATTTTTGACCATCTGAGCCAACATAAGAGGAAAGTTCCCATCACACCCATGGACTTCTTTGTCATTCGAAGAAGGGACCCAAGAAGCAGAAAGCGATAACTCACTTTTCTAAAATCACTTTGGGGGAGAGAGTCATGGAGATAGCTTACCTGGACCCCACCAAGAAAAAGGAAGATCTGTCTCCCATAGACTTCACAGTGACTCAAGTCACAATGGGGACCTCATCTAAAAGCCTGCAAGGGGAAGCCTTGTCTGTAGTGGATGCTCTTTGCAAGAAGCTATAAGAAGCAAAAGAGGAGAAGAGAATACTCAAAGAACAAAACAAACATCTCCTCCAAGCATTGCAGAAAATGGGCAACGCTCCTCCTGTGACTACTGCTGAACCCATTCAAGTTCCTAGTCAAGAGAAAATAAATGAATATGTTAAGATTGGTGAACAAGGCACAGCAGTATCATCCTGGATCGAGAGAATCCTCAGAGATGGTCAAGAAATGATTGGGAAATTCATAGTGCTCTATCAGGATATAACTCAAGCAAATAAGGAGCTACAAGCAGTAGCAAGTACCCTCTCTGAAGAATTGGATAACACCAAGTCAGCAACATGAAACGTTCCAGGTGATGGTTAACTACTTAGCTAACGACCTATCAAGGTTGGTGTTATTTATCACCCATGTGCACATAACAAAGCTCTTGTCACTTTAGATTACCGAGTTGATCAAATGGAATATATCCTGGAGAGAATAGATAAAATCAAAGATGAAGCCCTGGACGCACGATACAACATGGAGTGACAGTTACAAAAATGTCTCCACGGATGCTTAGTGAATCATATAACTTGAGGGAAGTAGACGATACATTCCAATGCTTCAAGGCCACCATCTCTCAGGGTTTGGCACCAGAGGTCACTTTCGACCGAGGGTCAATCAATAACCTCTTGGCTTGCTGCGACTTCATCGAATTTTTGATTGATGCATGCAAAGAGTTCGCCGAGTTACCTGACAAGCTCAAGAACGAGAAAGAAACTTGTGAAGTCATTGGTGACCATTTCAAAGGTCCAGATCATGATCAACTTCAAGCGATGATCAACAAGTTTATGGAATATCGAGCGCAGTGTCACATCGACTCTCCTGATCAAAAGCAAGACACCAAGTTTGAACAAAGGGATGATGAGGAGTAGTTTCTCCTCTCGTGTATGCTTTGATCATTTTTGTAAAATATTTAAAAAGCATGTTGGCATTTACGATGACATCATCCATGTTGCACCATGGGATGTTGCCATCCAAAAACTTTCCCAAAGTCAACTTTTGACTTTTTAGATATTTTGTAAATATCTTGTAAGATATTTTGTAAAGTGGTTGGTTTGTTTTTGTCTTCTTCCTCCTCTCCTTCTATAAATACTTGAATACTTGTTGTATTCAAGGGTGGAAATTTTTGTATGAAAAGAGAAGTGAGGAGAGAAATACTTTGTGTTTTCTTGTAACAGAAGAAATATTAATACATATGTTCAGACTTTGTGCTTAATATATGTGTTATTTACATCAGATCTTTCTTAAGTTAGATCTATGTTTTTATTCTATTGGATTCATTCCTATTATTGTCATATGTTCATCAGTATTGCTTTAATCATTTATGTAAGTATGTTTGGATCTTTTTACTTCTAGCCCAAAGCATAAACCTTTTGACCTTTCCGTTTTGGAATTCATTTCTTTTTCTTCCTTCGATCTACCCTATTCCGTTCCTTCCCTCCTACCTTTCTTTTCGTTGTTGGAACTACCTCTACTGGGATGAGATCCCAAATCCCTGAAGTTAGAATAGTGTAGATTTGCACAGATTCCTGCTTGATAGATTAGCAATAAACCAATTTCACTTTGTTGTCTCAAAGAGGGGCTATGCCCTGCACATTGTTGGCCTATTTCCCCATGACCTACCTAACCAACAGTTTTTCGGACAACAATGGCTATTTTAAAAATTATAAAATTTTGATACTAGATTCCGATATGTTGTTTCTGTCATTAAGTAAAGGATCTTAGTAGTCACTAAGAATTTTCTTTGATAGTAAATGATGTAAAATATGAGTTTAAAACCATGTATCTTATGAGAAGTACATATTAAGGCTAGCTATCGAAAACTATAAAGATAGTGTTTATATTGATAAGAGGTAAAGTAGGAGCCTAGCGGCTGCTAAGCTATACCATGGGTTGCTTTATTTTATGGCTATTTTCAAAAATAATAAACTTTTGAGTCTATTAGAAACAAATAATATGTCTTGATCCATTAAGAGGCTATGTAATGCAAGAATTTATTTCTTCCACACATAGCCTAGAAAATAAATGTATAACACTATCATTCAAAAGTCATGCACATAGTGTTGAAATATTTTTTTTTATCCTAGCAATCGTTATGGCGTTCCATTCAATACGTACATAAAATATTAGTCGTCGCTAAATATTCTATCTCGTGTGAATAGATGTGAACTATATGTTACACACAATATGTTTTGCAAGTACTACATAATCCATGAAAACATAGTAGTGACCCAAATCTATATACATATGGTATTTATAATGACTTGAAGTAATGGTGGGAGCCTAGCGACCGCTAAAATAGAGCATGGTCTTTTAATTTATCATTATTTTCAAATTATTAAACTATTGATCCTAGCATTCACTATGCCGTTACTTTCGATACGGAAAAAATTCTTAGCATTCGCTAAGCATTTTGTCCCATAATATCTGATGTGAATTATGTGTTTCGAACAATATACCTTATGGGAACTACGTAAGGCTTGATCCCTCTATATGGTATGTATTGTAGCTATTGTCTCCGCCTTGTATGCAGTCCTAGCCAACATGATGTAATTATAATCAATGAAAAACACTAGCTATCCAAAGTTGTATAGATAGTGTTTACAATGACCATAATGGTAGGAGCCTCATGATACTCGCTTAGGTTGCGATTTAATATTTTATCACAAATTTCAATGAAAAAACTATTGAAATTAGCGTCCACTTTGGTGCTACTTCGATAAGTAATGAAACTAAGTGTTAGGTAAACAATTTTTCCGATACGAAACATTGTGAATTATATGTTATAAACAATATATTTTATGGTCAATACATATAGCTTTATCCTTATCAAGGATTTGTAGTGTATCACTTGTTTCTGCCATATATATTCTATCAAATATGATAGAATCATAATAAATGAAAATCACTACCCAACCAAAAGTTCACAGACAATGATTATAATGACAAGATGAAGTGGTGGGTCCCTAACTTCCACTAAGCTAGGTTGTGATTTTTTATTTTATCGCTATTTTTAAATTATTAGTGCTTTTAACCCTCAATGGATACTACGTATTGGATAGTAAATGTTTGCAACCTAAGAAGGATGACACTATAAATAAGTTAACATAAGTTCAAACAATTTGGAATAAATTTCTGCAATTAGTATTGTGAATATAATTTATAGTCAGAGTAAGAGAGAATAGACACTTGTTTTAGTGGTACTCAAAAAACATTGTTAATAATCAAATCTTTTCTCAAATAGGTATAACCCACCATGACCTTATAGAGAGCATTGTTTCCACAAAAATGGCTATTGTGAAGAGGGCCATACTTATGTTTAGGAAAAGTGTAATCCTTTCCATTTTTTTATAGCTTTTATGGAATTTCCCACCAATTGCTACGCTTAAAATATCATAGTTAGAGTAATTATAGACATTTAGACATAATGGATAAAGTATGTCCGATATACATACATTTCACATTGTCTTATATAATAAAAAATGATGAGCTATCACTAACTCCATTAATGTGATTTGTTTCTCAAATACTTTCCTCAAAATACCAAACATTAGATCTTATAACCGATATCCTTTAAACATGTTCATTATTCTTATTACAGGCATCTAATCCTCACTACTACAAGTATGACCGATATACATATAAATCACATCATTTTCTAAAACAAAAAAATCCCAAGATACCGCAATCTCTCTTCAAAATACCAAATATTACATCTTAATTTCCTCTACGGTTTATCATTAAATAGGTGTAAATGGTTTAAAAAATATTTTAGGTTGTTCTTTTATATGTTGACTAGAAGACTATCTCGCCACTAATGTGTGTATTTTTAGCGTTCCTATCATGCCATATATATAATGTTATAGCTTGTTTGGCTCATATATAATAATTTCAAAAGGTGCAAATGGCTTCATATCTTTCAAGATGCATCATAATTAGATTTGAGACTTTTAGAAAAAAAAAATTATTGATTTGATCCACAAAATATGAATTATTGTAACCAGTTGAATGATACATAATATGTCCTATTGAATCCTAGCGGTCACTAACCATTAAGTTAATTACTCTGTTATGATACATAGTAAATAACTCTAGAGGTTAGTGTCCACTAGGGTAGTATTTAAATTCCTTAATAGACAATGCGAGAAAAAACTTTAAAGTTCAAAAATGACCTAATTATTAATGTATTTTACTCTAAATATAGGTAAAATGTTTTCCATTGTTCACGCTCCATTTTAAACAATCCCATTCATCGCAGGTGGTATTTTTGGAAGAAAAGAGATGAGGAATGGTTTGTGGAAATTAATTCCCCTGAAAACTTCCATGTTGACCTATGGTTATTTTTTTGTTATATATGACAATCATGAGGAAGCCGGTATTGTTCTATCATCGAAATTATTGATGTGGGGACATTGCATGTCTAGGTGGAATGCTTTGACTTTATAAAAATAAGTGTCTTAATCTAGATACGGAGTTGAACATTTCTTTGTTCATGAAACAGAAATGCATACCTCTATAAATAGTGGACCATATTCCTATTCAAAATATGGTTGGACTTTGGGGATTATAATAGATTTTGAATAAAATGGTTGTTCAAATGTAGAAGACATTAAAAATGGTATATTTACAAGTATTCAATTTTTTTATAGAAATGAGAAAACATCTTCTATTTATCATTTCTTGCATAGAAAAGGTTTGATTTCACCTCCAAAACATGCCATGTTGTTTACTATCTTTGAGGAAAACATATTTGACTAAATTGGAGATAGAACCATCTAAAAAACATTGCATGGGTTGAAAAGGAATAATAAATAAACTAGGTCTTTTGAGGCTAGTGTAATAATAGATACATTTGATTCTTCCTTTTGGAGAATAAAAGGAGACAACAAAATGAGAGTAAAAGTTCTACATTATTTGAGAAATAAGCATCCAAATAATATTGTATTGACATCTGCAAAGTGAATCCAATGTAATCAAAAATTTAAATTGCATGAATCACACTACCACTAGTTGTTTGTATTGTTGGGTGAAGAGAGAAATGGAAAAAGAAAATATGATTCCCATATAGGGGGAAAATGGCAAAATGGAAAAAAAGATCATGAGGTGGAAGAATTTTTTTCCCGTCATGCTCGACAATATTAGACAACTATGTGATGTCCTTGGAAGGAAATATACCAGCAAGGATGGAAGTCATAGACAATTTTCTTGTGAATGTGCATATCCATTCAAACTTCCATCAACTTTATTAGCTATTCCTTCGACTAATCCTTTCAATTCTGAATGTGTAATTGCTGATTTTTGCAATTTGGCCAGTGATATTTCTTCCAATGTTATAATGGAGCTTCTAATAGTTATCGAAACCAACGTGTTGGATTGTATTATTATTGTTCTAATACCAATTGGTTATTCAAAAATGAGTGACATAGTACAAAGATACATGGAAAATGTTAAAGACATTGACGTGTCGGTTCTAGATGGATACTACTACGAGACTCTACGATAGCAAAAGGATATTCAAAAGCTTGTGTCTTATGTACAAAATATCTTGTGTACACAACCACAACAATAATGATGATTATAAAGAAGAGGTTATTGTGGATTAGATGGAGAAACTACCACAAAATTAGTAATCGCAAGCAAAATTGGCCTACAAGGTAACATCCATCCTTTTCTTGGTGAAAGATCATATGCGTTTTGGGATGAGATGTTTCACTCAACGTTGTTCCAAAAAAAAATTAGTACTAGTGCTTTATGGTGGAAGTGTCGCACTCTGTGCATTGGTAGATTCCAAACTATCTGTTGTTTTTTATTGTTGAGACACATAGTCAAGTAATGTTTATCGAAACATTACTATTCTCATATAAAGAAAGGTTCATCTCCAAAACAACTTCAACAAGTGATTTTGTTTAATAGATTTTAACCTAAATATGCTACTTATACAATTATTGTTTATGCGAGAAAACCACAAAGCTATAAAATATGATGTACAACTATTT
The DNA here is from genome assembly GCA_018340775.1 of Taxus wallichiana var. yunnanensis. Taxonomy (NCBI): domain Eukaryota; kingdom Viridiplantae; phylum Streptophyta; class Pinopsida; order Cupressales; family Taxaceae; genus Taxus; species Taxus wallichiana. Next base: position 349,342,539 of record CM031237.1, read on the forward strand.
CACCGTGATGCTACACAACTAGTTCACTATGGTTATTTACTTTTAATCATTTTATAAATATGTTTAATGAGATCTATCTTCAATTGCCATGGTTTTCAAATTTTTAACAAACTTAAGTTTTTCTGATTTAGATGAAAATGTGGAGGATGTGGGCACATCGGCCATGAATACGCCATCGATCTAGGTATATTAATCGCATAAATTTACAAACAAAAGCTCGCTAATTATCCCCCACAAATTTATAAGACAATAAATGATTATGTAAACAACCAACAACCAAACAACGTAACTGTGGAGGGCACAAAGGTATCCAACATGAATAAACAATCACAACCTAGTATGATATCCATGTTTATTTTACAACAAAATCATTTATAAGGACCACAAATTCATAGAAATGATAACTAACAAAAATTAGCTTATTTTGGCATAGGTCAAAGAAAAAGTTTAAGGAAATCCATTTGTAAGCTACGATAACAATTTAAAATGAAGTATATAGATCTTAGTGGAATCTATGCATCCATGTGCAATATAGTAATGGTTTGAGTAAAAACCTTACATTCATCAATATCTCGTTGATTTACAACCGCATAATGTTTAAAATTTTCACCGATTCACTCTGCATACCGACTACTTAGATTGATTTAACATTGTTTTTGCTTCAACATTGTCATAAATGAACTACATATGACTTGATTCAGCTCATACGTAGGTAAATCAACACTTGGATAGCCTCATTAAAGGTTTTCCAACTAAGTGTAGTTCGAAAATGATGGCATAGCCTAGCGGTCGTAAATCCTCATTAATAGCTAAGGGTTGTTTTTCGCAAAGGGTGGTTTGAAAAATATAAGAATAGCCTATGACTGTCATCACCAATCCAAGCACTATGATAATTCTTCATCAGAACTCCTCGTGCTATGATTATTTACTAATGCACAACTTTTAGTTTGGTGGATGGAATCTGGAAACACAAGAACAACCATAACACAAGAATACCATAGACTATGATAAGAAGGAATGACGATAAATCTGAAATATAAGTGTAAATTATAATATCAACATGAAATTGTTACAATCTCACCCATGAGGTACTTCAAGTGTTACTGACTTCACTTTCCTTCCAACAATAACTATGGGAGAAACTTCACAATTACACTTCATGATGGCTTCCTTTACACACTTACTCATACAATATTTCTCACTACTTCCTTCTATATGCTAAATGAGGGGGGTGGCCTCTTTATTTATAGGAATTTAGGCTTATCCATCTTATCTCTAAGATAGGATAGGAAATCTCTTCCGGCCAATCATATTTCATGCCTAAACTCTTGCCTTTACATGTAGGCTTATCTTCTAAGATAAGATAAACCTTATCATCTCACATGGGTTCCACCTTTTTAGACTTTTCCACAAATAAAATACACAAAATATTTATGACATCACTCTTTGTCCTTATTACAAATATAATATTTCTAATTCCTAATCATGTAGACCCTACTTCTCTACTTATCCCAACTTTGACATTTTAACATTACCGGACCACTTACAACAAATATTTACTTTTTACAACATTCCTATTGTACTTTGACTGTTACCGTACTCTACATTATTGGTGGCACCGTACTGACGGCTGCCGTTATCTTCCATCGGACGCTACTACTAATTACACTTAACAACATCCTATTCCTAATACATACATTAATGAAATAGAAATTACGGAGGAAAATTTTAGTGTCGACATCTTCCCCCTTCCTAGCCTTCTACTCACCCTCGAGTAGACTATTCTAGTGCTTGGAAAATATTCAACTTGTCGTGGTTGACCCATTTCAGTAATGGGAGTGCCATCCAATTCCTCCGGTCAGTACGTACCATTTTCATGCACAATGCTATTTTGTAGGCCCCATCCATTTTGGAAGAAATTTTCTCTGTCTTCTTTTTTTGTATCCGGAATCATATACTAGAACCAAGTCATTCACATGAAATGGAGACCAACGGATCTTTTGATCAAATTATTCCTCTCGCTTCATTTTCTTCTTATAGCTTGTATCCTTTGCTATTTCCCTCATTTCCTCTAGCAAATGAAGATGTACCAACCTTTCTTTTTTGAATCACTTTCATCCATCCTTTCATTTTTCATAACTCTCACAAAGTGGGAATATCAAACTCAATAGGAAGAAGCTGGATCAATGCCATAGCCAACTAAAATGGGGAGTATCTGTTGCTGACTTTGATGTTTCCTATATGCCCACAATCTTTGCATGAATCCTTTTATCCCACTTATGTACTGTAAGGCTACATCTTTTGCTAGAATTTGACACAACACAAAATTTGTTCGTTCCACCTGTCCATTTGTGCTTGGCTTGTATGTTGTTGCCTTCCTGTGCTTAATAGAAAATTTATTGACTAGGGCTTCTACTACCTCATTAATGAAGTGGCTTCCTTGATCTGTTACAACTAGGAATTTTTGCCCTAGCAAGTAATTCCTAAACTTCTTTACAACAAAAATGATAGCTAGAGCCTCTTTTTCAGTTACAGTATAATTTACCTCAGCACTACTCATTTGTCTGCTCCCAAAGTAAATTGGATGATCATTCCCATTTTCATCCTTTTGGCTTAGAGTACTTCCTAGTGCTGCATCTGAGGCATCAGTATACACAATGAATGGCTTTCTCCAATCTGGATTCTTTAAAACATGTGAAGACACTAGGGCTTCCTTTAGTTGTTCAAAAGCTTCATGTGCCTTATTTCCTGGTTCATAAGTAACATCCTTCTTCAAGAACTGGGTTAGTGGCTATGCAATCTTTGAGAAATTCTTGATGAACCTTCTATAGTAACCCACATGGCCTAAAAATGATCTCAACTTATTTCTATTCATAGGAAATGGTAACTCTTTGATTTTGAAACTTTATCAAGATCCAGTACCAATACTATCTCTGGATACAACATGCCCTAACAAAACACCTTTAGAACATCCAAAGACACACTTTTTAGGGTTTAGTGAGGCTTGTGCTTCATCTAACCTTTGAAATTTTGTCTCCATCGGTGCATGTGGCCCATCTTGCTCCCATAGATGCGAAATCATCCGTAAATACTACTCGATGAAGTTCCCAATGTAGGGTTCGAACACCCTATTCATCAAGCGATGGAATGTTGTTGGAGCATTACACAACCCAAAAGGCATAACTCTATAAGCAAACGTTCCCAAGGAGTGGTGAATGTGGTCTTCAACCGATCTTTCTCTCGCTATACGAACCACAGTTGTAGCCACTATATCCATCAAAAACTATAACACTCTGGCCACTACTTTGTCCAAGATCCGATCTAAGAATGGAAGAGGGTAATGATCCTTCTTTGTTGCCTTATTGAGCTTCCTGTAGTCAACACAAATGCGTAGCTTCCCATTCTTTTTATTGAGATCACAATGGGAGAAACCCATTCGAATTCTCCACAAAGAAATATGAATCTGCATCAAGCAACTTATCTATTTCTTCTTTTTACGAGTCTTGGAAAAATTAGGATTCATTCTATATGGCATTTGCTTTATGGGCTTAAGACAATCTACCAACTCAATAGAATGTTCTACCGAACTTACTTGACGGAGTTCCTTGTAATCAAAAGTGAATATGTGTATGTACCTTTGAAAGAGTGGAGGTAGGATTCCTTCTCACTCTCCATCACAAAGATCACCAATCTTTATTTTTGGAGACGATCATCAATTTCTTCTTCGAGATAATTTTATGGGGTCATGAGTCGGTGTGACTAGAAGGATATCCATGACCGAAACATCAACCTCACTTTCTTCATCTTCTGTGTCCACTTCACTCATACTAGAGTAATCAGAGGATGTCCAATCATCTCATTTCATCACTTGAATCGATGTGTTCTACCTTATGATGTCGAGGATCACGTTTATTTTCACCCTCTCTCTACCACATCCAAGTGTCATGAAGCCTTCATTCCAGTAGTTTATTGCATGAACTCTCCTTAGCCATGGTCTTCCCAACAAACATGGATAATGTAATGCATACCATTTTTCATCATCCGAAAGTCTACCACACATACAACACCCATAATGAGATATTGCCACATTTGAAACTACACCTTCGGTTTAGTTTTTCCCTTATTTAATGACCTTAACATAATGAGGGGCGATCAATTTTTAAACCCAATATATTCATTACAGACTTGGTCATTACATTAACTACAACACCTCCATCAACTAAGACATCATGAATTGAAATACCATTACATAGTACCTCGGCTTGTGGAGCAGCATAGGGATCCGCCTCGCCTCCAAAACAGGGACCTCAACCTCCTTCCTTCGTCGAGCATTGAGTCCACTTCGCAGCTCTTGCCTCTTCTCAGAAGACATAGCCAAGAGTTGACCATATGTAATATTTGTAGGCCTTTTGGATAGATTGTCTAAGATGGAGTATGGTCCTTTTCCCTGTGAAATTAGAAAATCCTGCACACCCAACTTTCTTCTCCTATGTTTCTTACTAGTTTCTCCTTTCATCTTCTTAGGATCATTTCCATCTTGGTTATCTTTTTCTTTCTTTCTTTTTGTTACAAACACATCTACTTCATTATTTATGCTCTTATCTACTACATCAAAAGAATTCATAGGTGATTTTACTTTATCATTATCTCTTGTACCGGATGTAGAAGCTCTATCTGGAAAATTATACTTATAATGACCCTTTTTATAACAACCATAACATACAACTTCAGAAATATTTCTTTTTAGACCTCTATCTCCTCCCTGAGAACTAAATTCTTTTCCTTGGAGAAGATTAATAGTTAACTGACCCATCTTCTTGAGCAAATCTTCATACTCAGTAGATGTATTAGGAGAAAGATTTGTGCTCATCGAGAGTGGTTGTGGATTTACGGACCAAAGGTGCTAGTGTAGGCTCTACTTTAGCAACAATTTCTTTGGGCTCCTCTTCCATGCTTTCTTCTTGCCTTCTTGCAATCTCCTTTGCTTATTCAATGGTAGTTGGGCAGTCATACTTCACTCGTTGTCTGATCTCTGGCTTCATCCCAAGAATGAAGTGCTTACAGAGGAGATTATCCACGCCATTCATCAACCCATCCGCTAATCCTTCCTTCCGGATCTGGGCATTGAGCTTCCTCCTTAGCTCTAGAACACGAGCATGATAATATCTTATCTTCTCCTTCTCTCCTTGGGCTAGCTTTGTGATCTCGATCATGAGATCTGCATATTTCTGTTGTTCACCAAATTCTTCAAGAAAACTTTCAGTTAATAAATCCCATGAGTTTTTTACATTTTCACCTAGTGTTTCAAACCACCTAAGTGTTGAACCATCCAAAAAGGTAGGAAAAAATTCAGTCCATTGTTCCCTTCTTATAAGGCCATTACAAATACAAGATCGTTTAAACTCTTGAATGAAAGAGGAAGCATCTTCATTAGATTGGGCTGAAAAATAGGAATCTTTCCCATTTTCAAAAGTAACCACCGTGAAATACCAACCCACAAGTACAATCAACAAGACTTATGTGCACAAATAATTAGAATCACTATACTAGAAAGTGACTTTACACCTTTCTATAGTAAAATAGAAATGACCACGGTAAACTATGGTAAAAATTGACTTACTGTAGTAAAAATGACTTTACTATGGTAAACACTATTCATGGTAAAAAGTGAAATTACTGCGGTAAATACTATTCATGGTAAAAAGTGACTTTACTGTGGTAAATACTATTCACGGTAAAAAGTGACTTTACTATGGTAACTACTATGCACAGTAAAAACAAGGTTACTCTCCACATGATTTCTGACTAAGTGGGAATATCTCTCCAGAAAATCCACCTAACGAGGAATGGTCCGAACGGAACCAAAATGTCATCACCAATCCGCACTATGATAATTCTTCACTGGGAACTCCTCTGTTATGATTATTTACTAATACACAACTTTTAGTTTGGTGGATGGAATCGAAACACAAAAACAACCATAACACAAGAATACCATAGACTATGATAAGAAGGAATGACGATAAATCTGAAATATAAGTGTAAACTATAATATCAACTTAAATTTTACAATCTCACCCATGAGGTACTTCAAGTGTTCATCGACTTCACTTGCCTTCCAACAATAACTATGGGAGAAACTTCACAATTACACTTCACACCTTCAAAATGATGGCTTCCTTTACACACTTACTCATACAATATTTCTCACTACTTCCTTCCATATGCTAAATGAGGGGGGTGGCCTCTTTATTTATAGGAATTTAGGCTTATCCATCTTATCTCTAAGATAGGATAGGAAATCTCTTCCGGCCAATCATATTTCATGCCTAAACTCTTGCCTTTACATGTAGGCTTATCTTCTAAGATAAGATAAACCTTATCATCTCACATGGGTTCCACCTTTTAGACTTTTCCACAAATAAAATACACAAAATATTTATGACATCACTCTTTGTCCTTATTACAAATATAATATTTCTAATTCCTAATCATGTAGACCCTACTTCTCTACTCATCCCAACTTTGACATTTTAACATTCTGGACCACTTACAACAAATATTTACTTTTACAACATTCCTATTGTACTTTGATTCTACCGTACTCTACATAATTGGTGGCACTGCATCTTGTGTGCCGTTATCTTCCAATCGACGCTACTACTAATTACACTTAACAACATCCTATTCCTAATACATACATTAATGAAATAGAAATTACGGAGGAAAATTTTAGTGTCGATAAAGCCGCTAAATTTGAATTATGAGATAAAGAATAATTGATATTGTACTTACCATATCACCACGTAAAGCACTATGTTTATCCATTTAATCTTTCATTTTCCACAACATGCAATTGATTATGAATTGATTAATGTTTATTTCAAATACATTATGCGCACATTTTCAATAACAAGAAAAATATTATGAATTGGTGATTGTTTATTTGAAATATCTCTTGCATCACGGATTCAAGATGGCGTGTAAAGGAGGTGTAATCCAAGCCACAATATCAATCAAGAACTATTATTACCGTAAGCTAAAATGTTGTATAACGAAAATAATTTTTTTACTTCCCTGCATGTAGCGATAAGATTTATTTACTTATTTTGGATATGGAGGACCTGTTATATGGGATAAAAAAACATACAATAGGAAGATGTCATTCAGGTTTGGTATGAAAGTTGTCAACCTACGAGGTGGCCTATCAGAATTTATAAAATTATTATCACCATACTGTGAATTGGGATTTTGGTCTGACAATCTCATTTATGCTAATGTTAAAAATATATCAATGGGATTTAATAAAAAAATATCGACCGTATTGAATCCAAGACTCACTTGGGGAAATGAACATTGCAATATAGTCGAGGGAATAACAATAAGAGACCTAGAAAAGGTTTGGAGTAGAAATTTTTTTCATATAGTTCTAAAAACACTTTGTGTATTACATTAGGTGCAAAGGGAAACCCTCCTAAAAAAATTTATGGTGGGGTTGAATTGTAGACAAAAATATTGTACAAAATATAAATGGTTGATGGCCGATTTGTATAAAAAAATATCGCAAATAGTGTCTCAAGGATTGAATGTGGTAAAGACCATCAAATACTTATGATGGTACTACTTAACATTGTCAATAATATATGCATACATATGTTATTATGAAAGTATTGCGTAACTATATTATATTATAACGAGATTTTCAAAATATAAGTTAGGAGGATTTATATTTTTACTTATTATAAGCTGAAAATATGATTGAATAACTTCTATGGTGAATTATTAGAAAAACTTTCCTTGAAAAATTGTAAAATAGTATTTTTACGTTGTTCATGAAATAAATATAAAATTATACTATATATACTTAATTATTTTTAATATTTTTAAAAATAATTAATATATAAATAAATCTCTAGAAAAATTGATGGTCACATCTATAATATGCAAGTCATATGTGATGGTAATTTCAAAGATTCATAACTATTTTAAGGATAAAAAAATAAAGAAACGTCTAAATGGGTGTCAAATTTAACACCATGTTGTGGCCTTTGTCATTGCAACCATCAAGGACAAAGAAGATGTTTTTTTATCCTGTATAAAATAGAAACATGTTATGTACATAACATGTCATTAATAATGCCTAGCGTTTGCTTAGATCGTATAAAAAAGCAGAAACATGTTTTGTATATAACAAATCATAAATAATGCTTAGCGGTCATTAGCCCATTCAAAACATAAATTTTTTCTTTATATAACAAAGCATAAATATTGGCTTGCGGCCACTACCCCTTTTAAGCCGAAACATGTTCTGTACATAAAAATCATAAATAATTCATGGTGGCTACTATCCCGTTTAAAATATATACATGTTTTGTTTAGTTAAAAAGATAGACAATGCCTAGTGGACACTAGCCGATATAATTGATTCTAATAATTGACTTTTTGAATTCCAATATATGGGACTTAGGAGTGTAGTAAATTCCAATATATGTGATTTTGGATTCCAATATATGTGATTCTGGATTCCAATATATGTGATATTGGAATCCAACATGTGTGATTTTGGAATCTAGTTAATTCCAATATTATCAATATTATCTATTTTTGCTACTTGGACTGGAATAAGTCTTGATTTAGTGAAATAAGTGTTCAATGCATATCTTGCAATTCCCTCCTTGAGGGCACTCTCTATCATCAAGACTATTATGGGACCTCACATACAATGTTTAAATTTAGATGAGTCTATCCAAGCTATCATCGAGGTGCATAAAGGCATATATGACATTCATACTAGTGGCATAGTTCGGTCAAGAAACTTTTATGAGCTAGTTATTCTTGGCCCACTATAGAAACTTAATGTCACAATATGTATGTAAATATTTAATTTGTTGGAAGTATAAACACTTGAGTCACATGCCATCCCAATATTTACTGCCTATTATTATGCCTTGGCTATTTTGAAAATGGGGTCTTGATATTATAAGAAAGCACATACCCACTTCTTTTGATGGCCATAAGTATTTTTATTTGGAAGCATGTACTTCACTAAATGGATAAAAGTTGTACCTCTCACATATTTACTCGGTGCTCAAATATCAAAATTCATTTTGAACTACATTATTTTATATTATGGCATTCCTTCTACCATTTTCTTTGACAATGGAAAAACCTTCAAAACCAAGAAAGAGAATACCCTATGTCAACACTTTAAAACCCATAAAAAGGTCCACCCATATTACCCTCAAGGTAATGGGAAAGTTGAGGCCACCAATAAAACACTTTTTCACATCATGGAGAAACTGGTTAGTAAAATATGCCGCAATTGGCACCTATAGATTCATATTACCTTATGGGTTATCGTATCTCCTTCCGAACATCTATAGGATCCATACCATACTCCCTTGTCTTTGGAACTAAATTTATCATTTCTCTAGAGATCGAGATTCCCTCATTGTGCATGTCTCTCAAGGATTATCTTGTTAATGAAGAGGATTATAGAATAGATAGATTAGCCAAACTTGAACTACTTGATGAAAAATGATTTTATGCATAGGATAATCTTAAAGTGTATCAAAATTAAATTTTCAACAAATATAATAAACACATCATCTCTCATGAATTTGAGTTTTAGAGATATTTTTTCAAAGAAAACCAATTAAAAACTCTTAATGACGAGAAAATAATGGAATTTTGAGCATAACTCGTTGGGGCCATATATCGAGGTTGGTAAATATTTATAGAGCCTACAAAATCATTTATCATAATGGTATGGAGCTTCATGACACCATAAATGTCATGTACCTATAAAATTTCTATACCTAAGCTCAAATGTAGATACTTAAAACCAAAAATATATGAAAAAGATAAAAATAATGATAGAAAAAGTAAAAATACTATAAAATAAAATAAAATTTCTAAATGATGAAAACCATGCAATGGTGGTTCATTCGTAATGTCCTTTAGTGAAAATGTATTATGGTACCATGGGAGGACTCTTTGTTCACAAGCAACTCATACTTGGGGCCATGGATTCTCCTTCCTATCTTTCACATTCCTTCAATTCGTGCTCATGATGAATGTATTCATCTTGGCCTTGTTCGAATTTTCTAACTCTTGTATATTCTCACAGGAATCTTCCTTGTATATTCTCATATCTCACTAGGGGCATCTTATTGTGCTTTTCCCATGTACATATATAGTGTTGTAAATCCTATAAAATTTAAAACATCCAAAAACATGGGTAAAATCCTATAAAATCGAAAAACATGGGTAAAATCCTATAAAATCCAAAAACATGGGTAAAGTCCTATAAAATCGAAAATATTGAAAATTTTAGAAAATAAAAAAACATGTGTAAAATACTACAAAATCCAAAAACATTGAAAAACATAGAAAATCCAAAAACATGGCTAAAATACTATAAAATCTAAAAAACATTGGCAAAACCTATAAAATCCAAAACCTTTGGTAAAACCTAGAAACTCGAAAACATCACAAAATCTAGCAAAACCCCAAAACAACATCTAATATAAAAAGTACTAAAAATGGAAAGTAATCAAAAGCATAATAAAGTGTTTTTTTTTCTATAACATGACATTTGGATCATCCTATGATATTCTTTCATTAATCATCACATATAATCTTCTCATACATATATCTATATCCATATATCCAAAATCACAACAAAATGTTATGATCCCATAATGTACACATCAATATAAACTCAAAACATACACATGAGCCAAAAATAATATCTTCATCATCATGTATGTATGTATGTATGCATGCATGCATGCATGCATAAAAATACATGGGGAATAGTATTAAACAATAAAAAAATAACCAATAGATTCTATCAAATTCTTATCTTTGGAAGAGTAGAGATGATAAGGCTAAAACCATTATTGGGATTACACTTTAGAAACTAAATTACATCATGTGGATTTAAAAATCATCCAAAGAAATATGGGATTTACTAAATAAAATTTTTGGTGCTAAAGTAAAGTAGTCAACAAAAATTATCTCTAAAATTGCAATTATTCAAACTTAAAATGAATGAATGAATCACAATGTCAAGTCATATTAATGAATTTAGATCGATCATGATATAATTGGTAGAAATAAATCTCCTACTAATGATGAAGATGAAAAATCTATATTGAATAGTTTTCCTTCGAAATATATTAATATTATTTCTAATATTTCTTAAATTCCTTCTAAGTAATTGGAATATATGATTTTAGCACTCTAGTGAAGAGAAAAAAATACAAAATAAATAAATGAGGAAAGTGTGTTGTATTCAAGAAACAATAGTAGAAAATCCAACATAAATAATGAGGAAGTCGAATGATTCTATTATAACTAAAAATCACACACATCCTAGCATTGTAAAATTTGAGATAATGACCTTATCAAAGGAAAAACAAATGAAGCCAACATTATTGTTGAAGAAGAACTAGATTATGAAGATGAACTAATGAATGAAGATAACGAGTACAATTACAAATATTTAATGTATTGAGCATCCAATTGGAGGATGGAGGAAATAAAGGAAGGACATCAACAATGACCTCTAATCAATATCTAGGAATGGAGTTGCTTCTTCTATAATGACATTTTTTTTCTTTCAACGTGTTTGTATTTTGTTGTGTAGTGATTTGAGTGTTCATGTTTTGCATTGTTTGTTGTTGTGATTAATAAAACCTCTACAATGAAATTTGTGATAAAGACATATACGTGTGAATATATATTTGGGGGAAGGATAATATTTTAGGGAAACTTAAATGGATTGTTTTCTAGCTAGTTCGGGAGCTCTAACAATTCACAAGATTTAGAATTCAAAATTTAAGGGAAAGGGGCTCAAGAACTATGCCTCAAGATTTAGATCAAGATCTAATCCTTTACAATGGTAGAAGATACAACCTGATGGAGCTTTAACTAGTATAAGAAGTGTTTTTTAGGGAGTACCATTTGTAGAATGATTTTTTCTTCTACCATGTTGACAATAAGGGGTTGTTACAAATAATCATTGGCTTAGTGTCCATAATATACAATATCAAACTATTTTTTATTTAAAATTAAAAACATACATCAATGTTTCTTCACCATTAAATATCATGAAGACCCACATCTTGACATAACAAAAATACTAAAATTTAAAATTGTTTTTGATTTCCTATGAATTTTCAATGGGTGGTGTTTCTTTTCCTCCTCTACTTGGCTTGCTTGACTACTTGTGTGAGCCCTCAAAATCCTTATTCAAATTTTTTTCCCTATCTCAATAATTAATGTGCCCTTTTATTCAATTTTACAATCATTTACATGTGCAATATAATATTCCTTTTATTTTATTTCATGCTCTTACATTTCTATTTCTTCTCACCAAATTGACTTACTTGAGAAATTGTAAGGTTGAGCCTCATTCTAACTCCTAAAATAATATTAATGCTCCACGTAGATTCTTTTCAAATATTTTTAGACATCTTCAACTTGACATTTCTCAAAGAACTAAAAAAATGCTAGCTAAGAAGAGAAAGGTTCCATATGTATTTTCAATTTTAGAAAATTTGTTCAACTTGGGAATAACTCAAATTAATCAACAAATTGAAAATTTAGAAATATGAATTGCAAAAAAACTTTTATGAGTTAAACTTCGTTTGAATACAAATAAATTGCAAATATCAAATTAAACAAGATTAAAAATTGACCTTGATAGAATCTTCTTGAGAACATTTTGAAGAAATTATGTCCATTTGGTGGTGTAAAGGCCAAGGTTTGAGTCTTGGACTCCCACAAGTTTCAATGTTTGATCGCCACATTCAATGGAACATGTTAATTAATGATGTTTAATATATTTTATTAATCTAATATGCGACACATTGAAAAATGTATGGGTAATAAATAAGTTTATAAAATAATTTTTACAATTAATAATTTGTTTATACACATTTTTTATTAATTAGATATTTCAAGTTACTCATACAAATATTCTTATGGAAAATCTATTTGAAATATTTCTTTAAAATGTGGGATTTTTGATATATTTCAAAGTCTTGTTATTAATAATAAATATTTATAGAAATCTCACCACAAGACACCTCACCCTATAAATAAATAATTTTTATGTCATGTAAAACATTTAATTACTAAGCTATTGAATGCAACCACAAGACACTTCAACCTATATTAATAATTATTTTCTAACCTACAATATTGAATTACGAACACTTTAATACAACATTATATATATACCTATATTTAAGAAAAATGAGAAACACTAACCGACACCTCAACCTATATTACTAGTTGTGGACGTTGCTAAACAATTAAACACTACTTCTAAGTCGCACTCTCAATATTTTTGCAATGTTTTTTGATCAATCAATTTTTTGCATTCTACCACCTCTTATAATATATATTATATACTCCATTTTTATGTGGCATCACCTCTTAGACTATAACTAGATAGTTAATTGACATGTCCCTGAAAAGATCTAAATAGTATTCTCTATATGCAATTATTTTTTCCATGCTAAAATATATTTATTTAATTGTTGTATAAATTACATTTATTTAATCTATGATAAGGATTAGTCGCATTGAGATTCTTGGTATGATGATAATTGTCAATATAAAATTTTATGATAGTGTTGAAAGTGTTTAAGTGAATTCTATTGAGTGGGTGGTAAGAAACATATAATTTAAAGTGCATGGACAAAACAAATTCTATAAAAACAATATCAAAATCATGTGCAATCACATATCCTACACACACAATGATAAAAATGCAATATGAACCTCCCTATAAATGACGTCACACAAACTTTTACCCTTGTCTTGTACATGATATTCTCATAAAAATGATGCCCTACGGTTATATCTCGTACATGTCATAATTTAATAAAAAAAATTCAATGAATAATTTAACATTTGTCATAAATTCAATCAAAATAGTGCAAAAAACCTACTTGAATTGGGTTAATCACAACACTACATGGAAGCCTATATCACACTTAAATCACAATTAAGAATGATTTTCCACATCATGAAGGAATCCCAAAAGAGTAGTATCATGGGATATAATTATAAGAGAACAAATAAAAAAATTCTACAAAAATATGACACGAATATATATTTATTTATTTGATCAAAAGTAATATTAAATTTAATAATTTGAAAGTAGAACATTATAAAATTTAAACAAATTTGACATGGTAAATCTATTATGTAAAATATTTAACACAACATAGAATTTTTATATTTTAAATAAAAATGAAGAATAACTAATATAAAAAAGGTACAAAGCATGCACAATGTGAAATCAATGGTATGAAATTTCTAAAATAACATGGGTAATAATTGACTATCAATAATCAACACTCTCATATTATTTCATCGAATAGTTTGTGTAAAATGGATAAGCTAAGAGGTTAGGAGGAATACCTATAAGATCGAAGGTCAAAGGTTAAATGCACGAGTTATTGAATTTTTATCCAAGTAGATCATGGAGATATTCCCTTTGGCTAGGGGGAATGACCTGTAAGAAACATAAAAAGACCAAAAAATATCATTAATAATATAGGTTAGTGGATTGCCTAGAAAATGCTAGATCTGGTAAGTGAGGTGCTTCCTAGGAGGCTATCAATCCACTTTCAAATACAGTTTAATACAACAAGTACCATGAAATGAAGAAACTCTATTGTAGTTGTATGATTAGGTATCTCATGCTAATACAATAATTAAATCTAATCTAACAGACAAAGTTATGATTAGATCCAGGGGTTTGATAGGTTGTTCTAGGTTTCGCAGGTCTAACAGAGGTCTGATAAAGGGTTTAGGATTAATCAGGTGAGATCTGGGTTGATTTTGGTTGATTGGAAGGCTTACTAGTCAAAGGGTATAAAATGCAACAGACCGATATCCGTCAGTGACTGATGTTGGTATAGGGATAACACCGACAACGGTAGGGTAAACCGATGTCGGTAGGGGAAATGGGTAATAACTTAATAAAAATGGCTTTAGGGCCTCTCTGTGATTATACAAGAGAGTGAGGAGGGTGTGGTTAGGCTTGTAATATAACTGAGAATACTCAAGAATACAAAGGGAAAGGTCAAAAAAGGTGGAAAGGCTTGAAATGGTTGGGTTGGTGGATTAGTGGGAAGATGGAGATATCCGGGTAACAACAAACCGAAATACTAAAAGAAGTAAAATATCTGCGGTGAAGTAAGAGCATATGATTAAAATCACATTACTTACTTTTTCTATGAAGATATCATGAATGAAGGTGGTTTGTGGTTGATCAATAAGGTGATGCTTGATTAAGTGCCGCAAAGAGTGCAACCCGTGTGTTCTTATAGATACTCCAATATGGAAGGGAGCCATTTTCTTACGCTACTCTCTAGTGGTGTATAGACTTCATTTGGATGAATGAATGGCTCGAGATCCTAGCTCAATTGTAATTGAACTCCCAAAAACTAAATGACCAACATGGGTAAAGGGTTATAAAATTATATATAAAGTAATGATGGTAGTTTAGGTGACCCACGTCATCCGAGGAAAATCGGTGTCGATTCTGAGAGAAATAGTCCTATTTACCAAAAATAGGTAGATATTCCAATATTTTTTGTGCTTTCCTCATTGAATCCATTTAGAGAAGTAGAGTTCACATGAGAGAAGGTAGGAAGATCTTAGAAGAAGTCCTAGTTAGTTAGGTCAAGTTAGTGACTCAACAATGTGAGTGATGACTCGGTCATTGTGAGTTAAATGTCCCTGGAATGGGTCGGGTGAGGTGTCATGATGAGGTGGAGGTGTGGGGGTGAAATTAACTTAATTAAATTGATTAATAATATGAGGATGAATACTAATATGAGGTAAAGGGGTCATGGTTAGTTAAATGTGTGACGTTAATTAATTAAAGGGAATCAAAGGGAGTGTGACCCAAATTTGGGTGTCTACATTTTCCCCTTTTTGTCACGTAGCTTGTATTGGTAAGCGATGCTGAAAAGAAAAGGAATTCGGTGCCCTGTATGAGTGAAGGTTAGGCTGCCCCAATGGATGAAGGTGATCCCCTCAAACCAAGAACTGATGAGGTGTTAAATGGAGTCAGTGAGTGGTTTGATAAATAGGTAAATGATGAAAACAAGGGTAGGTGGGTTATAGGTAAGGGTAATGTTGGATTCGGGTAATAGGTAATGGCAGTCTAACGAACGCACATGTATAGATTGTGATAAGGTACCAGGTTAAAGAGCTTGCAAACTCTACTTCGTCAAAGGTCGATAGGTTTATCCAAACAAGGTTGAAGTGGTTTAGGTATCCAAGGTATAGGATACGGTCCTGAAACACAACTAGGCAAGGTGCAGGAATGGGAAATAAGTTTGGTTCTAGGTTAAGAAAGGTATAGTCATGATAAACATCACAACATTAGGCAAGGTAAGGTCATTAGGCTGAACAACACGAGTAGCATCATCATAAGGTATAGCAAGTACATGAATTCGAGTGTCACAATGGGTGAGGTTGGGTTGGGTGACTTAGGCCGGGCCATAAGTAAGGCCACATTAGGGTAAAAAACGTGCCCCAACTAATTGTGAGGTTAGGTGGTAGGAAATAAGGTCACGAGGTTGAGTTGTTACGCCTGTGGTCAAATTTGAGCAGGAGAAAGAGGGTTCGGGCAAGTAGATATGGTGATATATTGTGCAATGGGGTCAAAAAGGCTAACGATATCTGGTTATGGCCAATCAATGTCGGTCAAGGAAATTGATTGTGGTACATTAGGGCACATGACCGATGTCGGTCATGTTAAACTAACATTTGTTAAGTTGAGGGTAGGGTAAAAATTAAAAATCAGATATTACATATTCATTTTAACCTATTGACTTAGAGAAAATGAAAGAGCAAAGCATTTGTGTGCATTGTTTGTTGAGAAAAGGATGAGTAACTATACCTAGATGACTTGGAGAGAAATTATTGGCTAGTTGGATTCAAAGGTGTGCGGACCCACGAAATCGAGACAAATGAGGTGATTGGCCGATAGCAAAGAGTCATGGCAGTGGTGGGAGGAGGCATAGGAGGGGCCCAAGAACCCGTTTTCGAGATTTCAGTGTGACAACGACAACATGTAGAGGTAGGATTCAATTCTCAATGTTTGTTTTGGATTAAGATTTGAGGTAAAAATGAAGAAAGGGGGTTTTGAATGTGGAATTTGAAATGGTGAGTAAAAATGATTGAAATTGGGATGGGGAGGGTGAAATGTAGGTTAAATAGGTAGTAAAATGGAAATGGTTGGGATTTGGGTGGGTTTTGGGTAGGAATTAGGTTGTTTTTGGTTAATTTGGAAAAAAGGGGGTGTCGGGTTTCAGCCTTAGGGTATAAACAAAGTGACCAACATCGGTCGAGATTAGGTCGGTGTTGGTGGGATAGTCACCATCGGTTGGATATCTAGCATCAGCGGGGTGAGAGTGTGATGCACGGTCATGATGACCGATGCCACCACTATGAAATGTGAGAAAGTCCCAAAAATGAAATTTTTAGGTGACAAGAATATAAAAGAATGGAGGGGTAGGATAAATGGTGAAGTTATGAGGTAGGGGTAAATGGCTAAGTGAATAAAATGAAAAAGTTAGGAGGGGTTTAGATTGAATGTATTCATAAAGATTAGTGGTTTTTAGGTGCAAGTTGTGTCAAAATGATGAAGGAAGGAAGGAAATTGAATAAGTAAAAATGTTTAATCAAAGGTAGGTGAAAAGAAGCAAGACATGACAGAAAATTTATATATATATATATATATATATATATATATATTAGGTTTAGGGTTTCTCTCATCGTTATATGGGATTATATGACCAATACCTTCCATTTGCCGACTAGGGAGATGACGATCACCTTGGATGATGTATACAAGATTTTGAGGCTACCCATTGTAGGGGCATAAGTATATCAGATTGGATCGATGACACATTGGAGCCCATGGGTACAATGTTTGGTGATGTTATGGTAGAGTTGACATACCACAGTGTGAGTGTTAGATATGGAGAGATGTATGCTACACATCCTGATGAGACACACTTGGTAGTATTGATGATGATTGTGATTAGTTATTTTACACTTCCAGATTCAAAGGGAGGGAGATTTCCTCTAGCTTTGATGGGTGTTCTAGAGGATATGGTAGAGTCTGGCACACGCTTTGCATGGGCGCCTAAATTTTTGGTTCAGTTGTACAGAGAGATATGGGCATATCGACGGATACATAGATTTGGAGTATGTTGTACCTTCCTTTTACATTGTTGGGCCTATGAGCATATAGTGTGTCTACAACTATCCAGACTACCGAGGCAAGATTGGTTTGGAGGAGTATTAAGAGTTGGGTTCACATTGTGGGTACAAGTTAGAGCCCTCACCCTAGGGCAAATGAGGCCGCTAGGGATGTTACATATTACATGTGACTACTGTTGGATGGCATATCAGTAGTAGATATATTGTGGAGACCATATATCAGGTTCCCTTCTTACAGGGGTATGGAGACTGAGTTGGATGGTTTATAGCTAGTAAGGTGGATATAGAGTTAGAGAGTGGTGGCCATGAGATGATTGTCGTGGACCAAGTCGACGATAGTTCAGATTGAGCATGATGTGCCTCCAATGTTTCCATTATACCACAAGGACGATGTGGAGAGACCATTGTCTCCACCACATCTAGCAGATCTAGTCTAGGCAGAGGAGAGGGTAATAGATAGGAGGATCGATGATGTAGGTACCACTAATGGCTACGACTAGTGGTGGATGTCCTAGTTATAGGTGACACCTACGAGGCCAGTGGCATCCCGATTTAGCTATTGTTATAGTTCGAAGATATGCATTATAGGGGAAGGTGGTTGCCTTACAGGCACATATTACAAGGTTACAGGGACAACCGACAAAGTCATAAGCACAAGTGACCACCTTAAAGGCACAAGTGATGACCCATATAGGCCAGTAGCACAATAATAGGAGCTCGCAAAGTGGTGGAGATGGTGATGGGGGCATGTATTTACATTATAGGCATAGGTTGCCACACTACAAGTGTAACTAGTATCATCCCTGGGATAGGTTCCTACATAGACACCCAAGCGATAATACATATGTAGTAGCTCTAGAAGCACATATATCAGGTTTTTAGGGTTAGGTGATAGCCATAGAGGCATAGGTTGTGCCCTTACAGGCCTAGGTAGCTTCACAAGTACCAACACCGAGATAGGGTCCCATAGTATATGCGGGAAGATAAAGGCATATATTATTGGGGAATATTTTATAGGTTACAACAGCCGATGGCACCACCCTAGACTATATCGATGGTGAGGTTCATGGATGCCCTAAATGAGGCCCACTATTACCAGGATCATCTAACTAGGCCCATTCGCTGGTAGTACAAGGCCCAACTGGTAGCCAGTGAGTGGATCAGATCTAGGACGAACAACTCAGGTAGCACAAGGGGTTATCATTCCCAGCAAACAGAGTCGGGGTGAGGTTACCATCTCTCGTAGACCGAGCCCAGATGAGGGCAAGGAGGAGGAGACGATGGGTGAACATGGACCAAGAGAGGTTGGATAGATGCTAGCAAGGCGGTTGTGAGGGAGAGAGGAGGAGACATGTGAGAGTGGAGAGGAGGGTCTCAGGTGGGGCTGATTGATCATGACATTTGATACTACATGATCATTATAATTTTGATATATATATCGACCCGCATGTCGAAGATTTTTTGAGATTATATATGAGAGTTTTTTATACACTCGTATCCCTATGCATATATGTATTGATACACAGACATTCCCTTTTATATAGTTGATGATTATTATTGAATGGATGATGTACTCATTTTAATTTCCATTGTTATTGTGTATTATAGAAACTAGGTGAGTTAGGCATGATTTATTCGAGGTCATGCAGGCATGATAGATTCAAGTATGGGCATGATGGAGTCAGGTATATGCATGATGGATTCAGGTATAGGCATGATTGAGTCAGGTATAGGCATGATTGAGTCAGGTATAGGCATGATCGATTCAAGTAATTTCCAAATTCATCGATGTTATGGAAATAATGTGTTGTATATATGTTGTGTTTAAATTTCCAAGTAATTAATATAATGGAAATGTTAAATGATTTAGGTAGAATATGGTTGAGGTTATAAAATGGTAGGTATGATGAAACAATGTATGTTTTTATGATATATTAATTTCCAAGTTATTGTGTAAATGGAAACTAACTAAGTTTGGATGTGAATTTAAAGGGGGAAAATTGGTTAGGGGTAAAAGTGGTCGAGATAACCTCCAAGGGCCTTATGCCCTCGGAGTGCTACATATATAGCCCCGACAAAAAGGGACCTCAGATCAATGTAGGTGTCCCATAATCTAGGGAAGAAGATGATGAGGTAGATGAATGGGTCGGTAGGTTGGAGACATTATTGAGTCTAGGTCATTTAGGAATGGTTGAGTTTAGGTCATTTAGGCATGGTTGCGTTTAGGTCATTTAGGCATGATTGAGTTTAGGTCATTAGGCATGTTTTATTTTAGGTCATTTAGGCATGGTTAAGTTTAGGTCATTTAGGCATGGTTGAGTTTAGGACATTAGCCATGGTTGAAGGAGAAGAAATACGAGATTGTAGGTGTTGAAGGTCTATTCTGGAGTAGCAGAATCAATAAGTAAGAAAAGAGGTGAATGGTAAGAGAGGTGGAAATCTTCGTAAGAGGAAAGGACCATAATGAGCATACCAAGGATAGGTTAATTAACTTAAACCCCGAAAGGAAATGTATAATTGATTATTCTAACGGTGAAGGAAGTTACATGATCACAACATTTCACATTTGTGGCACATCCCTTGAGTAGGTAGAAGATAAGAAAGAAAGGAAGATGAGGTGAAATGGGATGTTTAGTGTAACCTTGTTATGAGATAGCATGACTCTTCTGCAAGATACCCAAAACAAAAAGTTAATTCCATGACAAAAAGTTGTATTTTTCTAGATTTTTTAATTTTTGTATGTTTTTATAGACTGATCGATGTGGGAAGTATATGTGGGATAAATATAATGAATCCTTTAGGTCTTCGTGAAGTTGATCAATGTGGGAAGCTTTAGAATGGTTTTTTTTAATTTGTACATAAATAGTCTCTCTTTTGGATAGACTATGTGTCTTAGGGCTGACTTTTATAGTTTTCCTTCAAGGGAGAAGTCTATTTATAGTAGCGAGATAGAGAAGTAGATGTCCTTTTTGAGGGAATCATCTAGTTACAAGAATTTTGACTCAAGGAGTTAAATCCCATTTTACTTGTGAATGTATTTGGAATTTTAGGTCGTGGAAAAGACTATAGAGAAGTATAGGCTTCCTTTATGAAGGAAAAACCATAACACGTAAAGGTTAACTATGCAAGAGGGGTTTGAAATGAAAAATGAACATAGGATTCCATCCTAAAAGAATGAAAAGTTTCCATGAGAATCATGCCATGAGAAGAGCCATGGTACTCATATTTAAGAAAAGGTTGAAAGGTGATGGATAATCTCACCATTCTCATTTAGTCATTGGTCCTCAAAAGAGGTAGATGAAATGAATGGGTACTCAAGGGATGAGTTTTTAATAGACAAAAGGTGATGTAGTACTTG
This sequence comes from Taxus wallichiana var. yunnanensis, assembly GCA_018340775.1. NCBI lineage: Eukaryota > Viridiplantae > Streptophyta > Pinopsida > Cupressales > Taxaceae > Taxus > Taxus wallichiana. Next base: position 349,364,164 of record CM031237.1, read on the forward strand.
ATTCAATAATAGAATGATCAAAGATGCAAAGAATTGAGGGGCTCAGGTTTGGGTTTACCTTCAAGTGAAGATAAACGATAAGCACCTGATCCATAGGCATGAGTAAATATATAGGGTCCAAGTCAATTAGGAGAAATTTTTCTTTAATTTTTCTCGCTTTGCGTTACATGTAGATTTTCCTTCAGGACGAGGTTGCTAAACTTAAAGGTTTGTTCTTGGAAACATTTTTCGTAGGCACGTTTGATATGTTTTTGGTAGATTTTAAGGTGATCAAGAGCAGTTAGATGGTGCTAATCTAATAAATCAAGCTATATCAAACGGTCTAGGAAAAAATGGTCATCGTTGAGCATATATTTGAGGGAGAGACGAAGAGATGGAATTTGGAATTTGAGAGGAAAAACATCCTTTGTACCATAGACTAAAGAGAAAGGTGTGGCAGCGGTTGATGTGTGAATACTAGTCTTGTAAGGCCATAAGGCAAAAGGAATGTGTGTGTGCCAATCCTTACTAGTATCATCAACCGATTTGATAAGAATTTTGTTTAAGGTTTTGTTGGTTGATTCTCGCTTGGACATTTTCTTGAGGATAATAAGGTGAAGAAAAATTGAAGTGAATTCCAAAGGTGTCACAAAGTTTTTGTAGGGTTTTTTTTTAAATTGTTTTCCATTATCAGTGATAAGGCGGTGAGGAACACCAAAATGAAAAATGATGTGATGGTTAATGAATTCACATATTTTCTCAGATTTTGTAGAAATAAGAGGTATGGCTTCCACCCATTTAGTGTAATATTTGTAGTGGTAATAATCCATTGATGACATTGGGAAGAATGAAGGTTAATCTCTCCGATGAGATCTAAACCCCATTGAGAGAAAGGCCAAAGGTCTCGTGCAACCTGTAAGGTGTGACTAGGGGAGTGATGAAGATTAGCATGTTGCTAACACTTCACACAACACTTAACATAGTCACAAAAGTCTCGGTTTATGGTTGGATAGTAATAGTCAAGGCAAAGGATGCACTTAGTAATAGCTAAGCCACCGAAGTGACCTCGAACATGCCATCGTGAACCTCCTTTATAGTGTATGGGATTTCCAAATTGGTAAGGCATTGTAAGAGGATAACATCAAATCCAAGTTTATAGAGAAGACCACCCATGATGAAATAGTGATAGAAACTTTTGAGGAAGGCTCATTGTCCATTTCAAGTAAGATCTGGAGGGAGAATTGAAAGGGAAAGGTAGTCAACAAATTTCTTATACCAAATGTTGCGTGGGTTAGTTTCAACCTCTCATACAAAATTAACCTCTTAGAATAGGTAAGAAGGTGATTGCAATATTTGTATTGTGACAAATATCTTTAAGTCAAAGGGTGAAGTGAGTATTTGAGAAGAAATACATGCCATGGTATCCAAAAATTTGTTTGTGGAACGTGGGGTGGTTTGAAGTTCATAATGGTCAAAGGTAGTTAAAAACATTTTAACATGATGCTTGTACTTTTGAAGTATCTTGTTATGACACGGTATATACCATTGACTTGGTTCACAACCAGTTGAGAATCACCAAAAATATTAATGGATTTAACATCTAAGGCTATGGTGGTTTGAAGACCCAATATGAGTGCTTCATATTCAATGATGTTGTTAGTGTAATCAAAATCTAGTTTAAAGGATAATGACATAGGTTCACCATCAAGAGGAATGAGGATAACTCCTATACCACCCCCATGCTGGCATTTGGAACCATCAAAGAATAAGTTCATCTAATAAATGGTATCATCAAGGAGAAGGTAGCGATGGGTTCATCGAGAAAGTCAAAGTTAGAAGATTGGTTTCCGGAAAGAGGTGCATCTACAAGTTGGTCAGCAATGGTTTGTCCTTTGATAGATTTTTTATGGATGAATTTGAGATCGAGGTATGCAAGAAGCATGAGCCAACATGTGACACGTTGGTGTTGGTATGGTTTAGTAGACATGTAATGCAAATGGTAAGTGTTAGTGACAACAAAGTTTTTATGGTTGAGTAGGTAATGGAAAATTTTGGTGGTGACAAATACAGGGCTAGAGAAATATTTTTGGAGTGATTGTATCTAGTCTCATAGTATAGAAGACTATGGCTTATATAATAAACTACCTTCTCCCTTTGTTGTTCATTGTGATGAGCGAGCATGGCCCCCAATGAATGGTCTGTGGTAGAAATGTAGAGGTAAAAGGGAATGTCATCTTTCACTGAGCACAGGAGGTTAGAGGAGGTATCCCTTTAATACTTCAAAATATTTGTGGAATTCATCATCCCATTTAAAGGAAACATACTTTTAATAAGATGATGGAAAGGTTCAAAATGGTCAGAGAGTTGGGAAATAAAGTGATGAATAGATTGTAACTTGCCTGCAAACTACAAAGTTGGCGCAGTTAGTAGGTGGAGGCATCTTGAGAATTTCCTTTATTTTATCGAGTGTCAAACTCAATGCCATGCAAAGAGATGATGAAACCAAGGATCTTACTCGAGAAAATGGTGAAGATACACTCCTTAGGTTGAAGGTGAACGTAATATTTGAGGAGACAGTCAAAGATGACTTTAAGGACCGCGAGATGCTTCAGCCCTAACTTTATATTTAGAAAGAATATCATCTACGTAATCTTCTAATATGTTATGCATAGTGTCATGAAAATATAGGTCATATCCTAGTGATATGTAGCACCAAAGATTTTTAAGGCCAAAAGGCATAACACGATAGTAAAAGGTTCCCTAAGGGGTGATGAAGGAATTTTTATGTTGATCTTTTGGTGCTAGTAATATTTGGTTATAACCCAAGAAATTGTCCATGAGTGATAACATCTCATGGGTGGAGGTGAGATCAACTAGTTGGTCAATGCTAGGTAGAGGAACATTGTCTTTGGGACAAGCTAGGTTGAGGTCAGAAATCATGCATATGTGGAGTTCCCCCCCATCTCTTTGGTGATAGGAACGATGTTAGAAATCCATTGGGGATAATCAATGGGTAGAATAAAATAAACAAAAAGGAGGCATTGGAGTTCTTCTTTTACAATAAGGGAAATACGTGGATGTATTTTTCAGTCTATTTTACAAGTTTGGCATTAGGAATAGTTACAATATTGTGAACTATAGTATTTGGGTCAATACCATGTAAATCGGCATAAGACCAAGAAAAAGTGTTACTATAATCTAAGAGGAAAGAAGTGAAAGCTTCCTATTCATTGGAATCTAAAGATTGGCCTATATTTAGAATGCGAAGGTTATCCCGAGTGTTAATGTTGATATCTATGGTTGATTCATTGAACATGGTTTGAATCTTAGAAGGTAATGACCGATGGATATAATAATCCTCCACACCTAAATAGGCGAGGATGGAATCATCATCCCGACATTGAAAAAAATTTATAGAAGGGGTATCGTCATCGATTAGGTCAAGATAGAGGAAGGAAATAGAAGCGGGAGCCTTGCCATCACGTTGATAGGTGAGAGGTCCCAAGGAAATGGTGTTTATCAAAAAAATGTTAGGAGGAATGGATTCTAGATCCATAAACATTGTAGGTAAAGTCGGTGGGGTAGGTGAATGAGGTGGAGAAGGTGTATCTTCCTCTATGAGGATGATATGTGTCTTCTTAGAAGAGGGCCCTTCATAAAATCCAAGACCACGATGATCTTTGTGTTTACGGGTGGTGTAAGAAATGACTGTGTGATGACCTTGTTTGTAGAGACAAAAACCAAAGCCTTTCCATGTGCAAGTGATGGAGGAATGTGTGGGTGAAGTGACAATTAGTTAGGTACCAAAAATTTGATGAGAATGGGCTGATTTGGGTAGGTGGTTCGAGCATGTGAAGAAGCTTCGAGTCCCCCATACGTCAAATTAGTGTGAAAATGATGTGGACCATATGAAAACACCTCACCTACCCTGTTGGTTGTAATGTGGATGTTGATGGAGGCTTCCATAATCTTGAGGGGTAAGGAAAGTATTAGCGTTAGAGGGGTGATACTCCCCCAAAGTGAGGCATTGGAAAATTTCTACTAAGGGATCCAAATTTGGAATTTGGGTGGTGGGAATAGAAGAATCACCAAAAGCATGGGAAGGAGAAATGTCTATTGTTAGTAACGGAGATGGGTTGGTTGATGGACCACCTGGTAGAAGTTGCGCAGAGGCAAAGGCATAGTGGATTTGGGTGTGGAAGGTGTATCAATAGGGGATGAGGTAATGATGATAGATGGGATAACGATATCGGTGGTAGATGCCTTAACCGATATAAGGACATTGTTAGGTTGGTAGAGCATATTACAGGTTTTAAATGATGAAGGATTGGCCGAAATGGTGTACTTGTGTCCTTCATGTTCAAATTTTAAAAATCAATCAAAGCTAAAAGGAACACAACCTGTGGCATGAATCCAAGGTCGGACAAGTAGTAAATTATATTGTAATTCCCCCTCCAATACATAAAATAATTTAGAAATATTACAAGGGCCCACACTTATGTGGAGAATGATAGTTCCGAGGGTGGAAGTTATGGCATCATTAAATGAATGCAGCATAATTAGGTTATTGTGCATATAATTGGAAGGGATGCACATTTTTTGGTATACATGGGAGGAGATAATGTTGATTGTAGGACCCCCATGATCATAACACGGAGGATGCATGTATTCTCAATATAAATAGAGATGAACAGGGTAGGGTTAGGATCATTTGATTGGAGAGGTACAATCTCATCGTCAGAGAAACTGAGGGTGGCTATTTGATGAGTGGTAGTGGGGGTAGAGGGAGGAAGTGAAGTGGTGAGAGAGGAAACTTGGTGAGGAGTGATGATTGAGGCAACAAGCATAGGGTCATTAGGCGAGAACCTCAATGAATTGTGGGACCTTAATGAGGGCTTGAAGATGAGACTCAGAGGTTTGGATAAGGTCATATAGGAACATTTTCAGGGGCGATTGGTGAAGCTTCTTAATCATGGTGTGACAAGACACTCCGTCAAAAATAGGGAATTTTTTTCCACAAATGGTGATTTTGGGTGTAGGAGCAAATGTGATGTTAGGTAAAGGTGTAGCGGATGGTTTATCTATCTTATCTTTTCCTTTTTCCTTTTTGGCATGAGTGGTAACTTGAATCATTTTAATCTAAGGAAGAGAGGGAGACAGAGAAGGTGTGTCATGAAATGTGTAATGGCATGATGGGAAAAATAATGATGAAGGAACAAAATCTTGTGAAATAATTTGGGCACACTAGCATTTTGGAGGAGTTTTAGCTAATTCTCTAATGTGGACCATGTTGATCTCTAATGTTGGAGGAGGGTAAAAGGGCTATGGATGTGGAGATAGAGGTGTCGCTAAATAGGTATGGGTCAAGGTTGTGTGGTGATAGGCGAAGGTGGAATGGGGTCCTCATCTAAAAGATCATTGTTATCAAAGTTTTCTTCAAGAGGACACAGTGGAGAAGAACAGTCTTAAGAGCCTTACATTTTTCTACATCATGCCCTGGCACACGATGGTAAGCACAAATTTTAGAATCATCAAACCCTCTTGGTTTAGGTTTGAGTGGGTCATAAGGTCTAAGTGGTGGCAATGTGATGACAGAGGTTTCTAAAAGGTTAGCCAGGATGTTGGCGTAAGATCCTGCCAATGGATCACAATGTGAAGTGAGTGTGGGTCTGGATGAAAGTTTGGGTGATTTTGGTGGGAGAGGCATCACTAGAGGTGGCATGGGAATGTGAGTAAGTTTGAACACCTATTTGGTAGATGATGCGGTTTTTATTTTGGGTGGCACAATTTTGGTAAAGGTGTAGCTAGTGAGCTAGTTGTGTGAGGGATGGTGTAGGTTTAAATACTATTTTGGAAGGTAGAGGGGCTTTGTGCTTGGTTTATGCCTTCTTGGGTAAAGGTGAAGAAGAAGTGTGTGCTAAAGAAGGGAATGCAGATAATGTAAGGGGATGGGTTAACCAAGGTGATAATGGGGGTGCGGTAAAGACGGTAGTGGAAAGAGTGGAAGAAAAGGGAATGTCATGGGTAATGATGAGGGTATCGGGAAAGGTGTAGATATGGGAGGTGGAAAGGACCTAGGTAATGGCAAAAGCATAGGTCATGTAGGTAATTTGGAGAGATAGGTGATCGTGATGAGGAAGCGGGCTGTTGCATTTTTGGTTTACCCTGGGTAGGAGGTTGTTTGACCAGGGTTGAAGGGTATAGACCTATGATATATGGAAGTGGGGAGGGTGACAAAAGAGTAGTAAACAAAGCTTGTGTATGTGGCCTAATAGGTTAGGTCTTCCTCTTAGGTGGGGGATTAGTCTTAATGATGGATTGGGAAGAGGTAGCTAAATCAAGTTTAATAGGAGGGTGGACTAGACTGGGTGTTGGCATGGCCCCTAAGGTAGTGGTAGATTTGGGAGTGGGTGAAGGGGTAGGTGACTTAGGCACAAGTGGTTGCTCAAGTAATGGTAGAGGTACAGGTATAGGTGAAGGTGATGTAGGAGATGTCACTACAACTGAATTAGGTGTAATTGATTTAATTATCTTCAACACTTTAGGATAAATAGTGGAAGTGTCTATGGATGACATTTGTATTTGAGTTGAGACAGGCACCAAAGGCATCCCCAAAGCATGGAATAGTCAACATAATCCAAGTGGTCAACCAAATGTGACAATGGCATAGAAGTGGAAGGATTTGATTTTGATTTCATAGTGACCCCTATAAATAAATTTGGTGTCTGTGAGACAGGGAAATGGTTGGCTTCCGACTCTATGGGTAGAAGAGATGAGAGCAGATCAATAGGATCCTTAAAAGCCATTGGATAATTATCACCAACAAGAAGGGGCACTACTAATGGGTCTTGTGTGGGTAGGGGAAGAGGCAAGGTGGATGAGATAGGTTCTTCTTTTGGTGAAGAATAAGGTAAAATGGACTCTTCGTTGGTATAAGAGTAATTACTACAAGTTTCTCATCAGGTAGAGAGGTGAGTGGGACAACTATATCAAAAATATGGTAGACTCCTCGTGGGTAGAGGAGAAGATGAAGGGGAATCCTCCATGGATAAAGGAGATCATGTTAGAATTTCCCGATAGATGGAATGGGATGGAACCGAGAAGAAGGTGTTGGTATCATATTGAAAATTCCATGAACCTCGTGAACTTTATTGTCATTGGTCGAGGTTTTCGCTGGTTCTATTAGACACCAAGGTGTGATTTGGGAACAAATTCCTAAACATAAGAAGCTTTTGGTTAGCTGGTGCGTTAGGGTTTTCCAAGATGAGATCTCTATTATCTAACATTTCTTGGATAATGTTTTTGAAAGTTATACAATTACCTTAATTGTGACCTCGAACGTGATGGTAGTTGCAATAATCATTTTATTTACACCATGTAGGCACAAGATAGGAAGGGTCAAAACCAATATGTGGTTTGACGGGTGGAAGGGTAATTGCTCCAGATTTTAAGATTTTTATAAAACTAAAGAGTAGGTTTCTCCTATGGGAGTATATACTGTTTCTCCCGCTTAAATTGAAAATCCCGAACACGAGTGAGGTTAGAAGAAGGTTTTGATTGGTTAGATGGATGAGATGGGATGGATTTTAAAATGACTACATTGGTAGATCCTTTTATTTTAGAATAAGTATTTTTTGATTTGTAAGAAGAAGAGGTATGATTTGATTTAAACGTAACGTTAAGTTACGTAATTGTATATTCTTCTCTTCAATGACATAGATCTCCGAGTTTTCGGGCCATAGTGAATGCCTTGTCAAATGTGCAAAAGGTTTTGACTTGGAGAGTTGGAGAGATGTGTCTAGCACATGCTCGGTAAAAACTCTATTAACTATGTATTAGGTAATTGGAATGTGAGTTGGTTAATCCGGCTCCACCAATGAGTGAAAAAAATCTTTGATAGATTCATCTTCATACTAGCGTGTGGCTTACAAGTTTGTCATGGTGACCTTCTTGATGATATTAATAGAAAAGTGGTCTAGGAAATCTTGAGCTACCTAGTTGAATGAGAATATGGAAGGCATGGGTAGAGCACTAAACCAATCTAAAGAGGGTCCCATTAATGACATTGGAAATGTTTGTAGGAGCAATGCATCATCATGAGCGATTAGGTAACACATATGTTTAAAAGACCGCAAATTTTGTTGTGGGTCTTCTTTTTGTTGAATGAGATGAATTTAGGAATATCCCAATGGGTAGGGTATGGATGAATCAAAATGGATGGGTGAATGGGATCATTTCAAATCTCATCGTATTTCACAGAGTTACGTGTGCGAGAGATAGATGGTTCTAATGTCGCATCTTGCCCATTATCATTTTGATAAGATCGTTGGTAGTTTGTGATGATGTGGAACCCCTATAGTATAAGGGGGTAGGTAAGGTGGGTATGACATGGATGACATCCTAGTATGTGGTTTTGTCAAGTATGAAAATTATGATGAAGGACCATAGGTCAAAATAGATGTAGAGGGAAAGTACTATGAATAAGTGGTCGATGGAATAGGGGTTGTTCGTGATGGTATAGGAATGGGGGATGGATGTAAATACTCTCATAGAAATCGGAGGAAGAGAATGTAGGATGGAGAAGAGGATGTTGACACCAATGGTAATTGAGATGCAATAAGTATATGAGAAGTTGCGGGTTCGAGATAGAACTACACTCAAGACGGTTGGTAAAGGCATGGTTGACATCGTGGGAACGATAGACGTCAAAGGCGTAAATGATGCCATAGGTGTGGAAGTTATCGATGATGTAGGGTCAAGCTAGGAAACCACAGGTGGTAAGGTGGAAGAGGGTAAGGCCACACTAGCATTAGCTGATGTAGAAGTTGGTGCGAGAGTAGGGGAATAGACACATGTATGCCATATGCAAAATGCCTTGATAAACTATGGGTAGATGAATAAGCGAGATAATACTGCAAAGCAAAGAGGGTTGTGATCAAGGAGCCTCATAAACTCTTCATTACCAGTGGGTATGAAAGAGACCGATTGGGGTCCATAAGTGATAAGATGGAAGGGGATGATGGGATAGGTGGAAGGGGGTGATGGGATGCGTGAAACCTAAGAGATTTGGATTTTCTACAAGTCAAAACCATATGATTGAAAATAGAATAGGTATTCTCGAGCCTCACGATAATGTAGAAACACATAAGGAATGGATAAAATGGGTCTAAAAGGTGTGATTTGATCATTGTTATCATGGAAAAATCAGAAAACTTAGATCGATGCTAGTTTGATAACTAATGTCGGTATGAGAGGGTAACCACTGCAGGTCATCTAGATTGATGTCGGTTACTATGGATAAATTAAAGATTGGTAAATCTATCAATAAATGATGAAATCGAAGTGAAACTGGAATCTAAAGGTAATATCAAAGACTATAGACTAGTAAAGTGATAGGAAAAAGTCATAAAAAGAAAAGAAATAGAGATTAAATTCTCTTTTGGAAAAAAGGACCAAAACAACCTAAAACCGATGGCGGTTTGTGAACCGACAATAGTGAGATGATGAAAGTGATGGCAGTCCTTGGACTCGACACCGGTTACCATGAAATTTGTGAAAAAGGAAAAAGTGAATTTTAAACAATTTGTGAAAATGGAAAAAGTATGGAAATGATTAATCCTAACACACTTAGAAACAATCAGAATACACCAACTTTGATTGTGGAGTATGTAGGGAGTGAAAAATGAAGAGAACAAACTCACACCTCAAAACACAAATCAAGAAAAATCTAGCAAACATGAAATCCTATGATGTAGATTTTATGTTGTGGCTTATGCCATTTAGGACTGACTTGTGAATAAAATAGAGTTTTTGGTTACCAAAGGTGCCCTACGGAAACTGAAAACTATGGCTGGTTTCATGTAAGTTTTGGCATGGTTTCCTATACGCACCCAAAATTGCATGTGCTACATTGTCAGAAACTGGTTACAAGAACCCCCAATGTTGATTAAAAGTCCTTTCAAGAAGGTGTTCGAGCTCCAAAATACATTCTTTGTGTGTATTTTAAGCCTAGACATCCTTATTTAGCTTTTCTGTGCTTTCTTCCAGCTCCCCACTTCTTTTATGCAAGTTTTGGCCTTTAGTTCTAGGACACCGCTGCCCTGCCTAGGTGGCGGTTCTCAAACCACCGCCCCAAGAAGAGGCGGTCCCTGAAACCGCCGCCTTGAACAGGCAACAGCTGCCCAATTTTTCTAGAATTCCTCATGCGTGTTTTAACATGCGACACTTCACTTAACTTCTTCTAGAGTGCATCCATGAGCCAAATTCTTGAAAATTAGTTTTGATTGCATGGTTCTCCTTCCCTCTTCTATTTTAAAATAGATTTAATTAGTTGGAACTGCTTCTTCTAACCTTGTGAATGAAGGCACCTCCCAACCCCAATTCTTATATATTCCATGCTTGTATTCAAGCAAATGGCCTGAGAATTTGTTTGTATCTTACATCGTATTGCTGCCACAATCTTGCTAGGAATTGTATAGCCAAGCTTATATCTCTTTTGTTATCTCTCTTCTACCTACATTGCAACCAAACTACCTTCAAGATGTTATTTCTCTAGTGTATCCTTCCGATGTTGTTCTTGCATTCCAAATTTCTGACTCATATGAACACTTGAAGAAAGAAAGGAACAAACTGAGGGGAAAGATACAGATACAACCTGAATTTTCCAAAGCTCTTGCTCATCCAGGTTGGAGTTGTGTGTTTGTCTTCTTTGTTTATCAAATTTTCAATTTCAAATTGTTAGTTTCAATTGCATATCAAATAGAGTAAGTAAAATCATTCATTTCAATTAATTAGGTAATTATAAATAAATCAAATCATTAGGAAGTTTACTCTTTGACATTCGGGGAAGTTGTGAGGAACAATGGCTCTTCCGGGTTATGATTAGTTATTCACCTCCGAGATAGGTTTTGAAGGTTTTTGTTACATTATATTAATTGTTTATATTTAAATCCAAAAATACGCACAAGTAATTATCTACATCTCGGCTAATCATTTGTATTTAGTTTGTTTATTAGATTAGATACATTTCTTAAAAATAGAAAAGAACAAAAACATTTATTTTTATTAGATTAGTTTCCTTTCATTTTCTTTGTTCCAATATATTGTGAAAACACCAAAAACATATATTAGATTTCCTTTGATAGTTAGCTCATGTTGCAATAATTATTTCAGTTCAATCTACATGACCATCAATGGTCCGCAACAAGAAAAGACTTATGGTTGCGATCCCCTAGTCCCATAACCTAACGAGCCAAAATTAATAACCGACATTGATACAAACTTGTGTTTAAAATTTTTACTCACACCGTAACTTTTATTGAGAAAATAGAATAACTAAACACGCTAAACATCACTGCTAATCAAGCCTACGATTATTGGACTGCTCCTAGAAATAGGGTTTGATTACGTGCATGACCATATAAGGGCCACAACCTCCATGAGTATTTGGTTGTGATCCTCAGGTCCCACAACCCAACGAGCCTACTAATCAGTTGGATATTGAAACTAGCTTGTGTACACTGGTATTTAGGTCCTCGCCACTCCCACCTAACATTATTTCACAATTTTTCATGTTGAACATAGAAGCCAATCAGGCTAAGATTTTCTTGACTAGACCGGAAAATCTCCCATAGTCCCTATGGCCCCATCACACCTCTCATTTTACTTCCATGAACTTGTCTCGGAAATCTATACAAGGTTCTGCAGCTCACTTCCTGTGTGTTCAATAACCAATAAACAAGATCTCAATAGAATTTGACATTGATTGGAGTCTCGAGCAGCTATCATATCCGATCAATCCATCACACCACTTCGAGGTTAGGAGAACATTATTTTCCTTAGACTCGTAGATTCCAATATTACGTGTTGAAGATATAAGATTGCCAAATTTTCTTATCTATCATCACTACATTTACATCCACTTCCATTCTACACTCGGATGTCTTGGCATGACCTTGAGAGGTCGGGTGCGAAGAAGGTCACGCGTTGATTTTCTCGTAGTATAAAATTGGTGAACCCGATGTGAAGAGCTAGTATCTAAATGTTTCACTTTTCCATTCAATTTCCTCTTTCCCTTTATTTAGCAGGTATTCTTATACCCCAAATATGTCGGGATTCAACGAATACGGTCAACCCCTTCCAAGTTATGACATATACAATTATCAAGCAGGTGGACAACAACATTCACATTCGCTTTCAATATGGGTAGAAAATCGTCCAAATGCCCAAAATCCTCTTCTTCAGGGAGTCAATGTTGATTCTTTTGTACGTATTGAGGATCTTAACCAAATCACACACACATACCCACATGAAAATAAAATTCTAACAACATAACTTTCACCGAGAAGCAAGTTCATCTCCTCGGTGTTTTTTCGATGACACCCATTAGCATGCAATCGGTGTACCAGCTCCCGCATCTAGATGAGGATTACTTAGAATGGTAAGCTAGGAGTGAACAACATTTCTAGAACATGAACCAGGATTTTGATAGGTTGCAAGGACACAATGATGTCTTGCTTCAAAACAATAACACTACCCCTCCAATGATGGAAAACATTGCCAATGAGGGGTGGCAACATAGTGAACAATTCATAGCAGGATATCACACTCCTCAAAAACCTCCAAAAGTTCAACAATAAGCACCTAAAAAAATATTATCCCATCAATGGGGGACATCATCTTGACATTAGTATAAAAATTTGATTTAGAGCTTGCACAAAATGCTCAAAGTTCATACGTAGGGCATGTAAGAACTTCTCATTATCCGCAGGGTTACAAGAAAAGACCCTACTGCGTTGAATGCTACAACTTATATGGGCACCCAGAACCCCGGGATTTAATAACTGGGGACACAAACTTTGGGTATGCCCCCACATGCCACATATGGAAACCTACAACAGGCACCAGCCAGAAGTTCATTCTCAAACGCCATACCAGCCGGAAATGAAATGTCCCCCGGCTTCGTGCCTTCACTTCATTATCAAAGCGGTCAACCCCCTACATGCACATATAATCTAAATCACCATAGGAATATATGTACACTTACCTAAGCCCTTGGAATCATCGTAGGGGATGCCATATGACCCAACGAATGTTTACGCCATGCCATTTCAATAACAAATGCAACCACCGCCTCCCCAACAAGGATCTTCGATGGTTGAAACATATGCAATGGGAACTTATTCTGAATATCTAAAGGAGCCTCTAGAATTTTCCATCCAGATAGTCATGCTCTCAAGACCCTTTCCCGATCTTCTGAAATTCAAAGGGGAGGGCGATCCTAATTCTCATATCAAAGCTTGCGAATGGCCATTCGAGAGAGGCTCTCTTGGGTTGCGGTTATTACGAATATCTTCCCTAAGATGCTAGAAGGCATCACTCTCAAATGGTATTATAGGATACTAGAGGCCTCAATACACTCTTTCAAACAACTTGTGTCAGAATTTATAAAGGCTTTGATATGAACAAGATCTTAAGGATAGGAATCAGAGAATTCCTTCACATCAAACAAGAGCACAATGAGTCTGCAACCCACTTCATTCAGAGGTGGTGACAGGTTCTATACTCCTCTATGAGTGCTCCAAACATGGATTAGACATAACTTTGTGATTTATTCCTCCACTCCCTCAATAGGGAAAGAAAGGACTAAGCTCAAAAAATTCCCACTAAGGAGCTAAGAGGAGGAGCCATAGGGTGCTCTTTGAATCAACCAAGTAGCCATTGACAGTGGTCGTAAGACTTACGGGGTAAATGGAAAGTTAGTCATTCCTAACCAAAATAACCCCAGACTATTCAAACAACATGAATAACAATCAAGGACCAAAAATCCTTAATCATAATCCTGGAGTTACTTGATGCATACAATGTGACTGACCAACCAAAGAAACCTAATGTTCTTAATACTCCCAATACGAACATTGTGAACAACGTCAATAAAATGGCAATAATCGAGAAAAGTAATAACTTCTCCCCTTAGTAAATGTTGTGGATTTTATTCATCCTCAATAACAACAACAACCTCGAAACAAAGAAAAACACAATCCCCATGCCCTGGTCAATACACAAAGCGGGTATCCAAACCAATTCCAAAACCAGGGTAAGGGTTTGAGACTTTTAATTATAAAAATTAACAATCAAACAACAACCGTAATTTCGGACCACAACAAGGTATAAAACAAAGGCCTCAAGATTATGATCCTAACTTGTATTATAGTTTCCATAGGGTTCATGGGCATGATGCAAGAACATGTCGTGATTGCAAAAAAAAATTACAGCATTTTCTATAAGATCAAAGGTAGTTGTTTATTGATAATTTTTAGTAAACCCAACTGCATTGCCTTAGAAAAATCACATGGGACCAGTATCCCCACAAAAACACCACTGTAATCTTTAATTACCCTCTTCCTATGTGTCCAAAATATGGTAGATTAGACCCCGATGGTTCAAACAAGGGTATTATAATAGGAACTCATGATCGCGAAGCCTTAACTTCTTCAAACTTACAAGTGGCACCTCCTTTGGACTTCCACCAACAAACAAAAATTGTGGGATTAGTGGAGTTAGATGTTGAACCTCGATTAACATGCCACAAGGACCAAGGACTATTCTTTTGCAGCCAATTCCAATCTACTCGACTCTATCAAACGACGTTTGTGATACATTAATTAGACCGGTAAGATCTTATTACTTGATCATTGATTTAAATAATACCTTCTCTCACATTTACTTCTTGGATTTGATAAAGAATTCCCATACTCACAAAGATGCTTTACTAGAGGCATTGGGTCATGGTCATTTGATTAATGTCACCCCTCCTCGAGAAACACAAATAAAGAACATGGACTTTGACATTTATCCACTAGGGCAGCCTAAAAGAGATGTTGGATTCGTATTTGACATCAAGCAAGATGCCCACAGACGCTGAAATAGCTCATAGAGATGATTCGGCTCTGTTTTTACAAGTTTGGATTTACAACAATTATGTAAAGCATGCAATGATTGATGATGGGGCAGCAGTTAACATACTCCCCTTTTCTTTTCTGCAAAAGTTAGGTTACAGAGAGACAAATTTCTCTTCGACATGAAACATGATAAAAGGATACGATAGCCTTAAGGAAACATCGATCGACACCATAGTATTACCGGTCACCCTTGGGCCTAAGACAATACTAACTGAGTTTTATATTATAGACCAGGAAACCAACTATAATATGATTCTTGGTCGGCCTTGGATTCATTACAGGAAGGAAATTCCCTCCACATTGTTTTAGGAATTCATATTCCTGCATTTAGGGAAGGTATTTGTGGCGTAGGGTGATCCAAAACCCTTCGACATACACTTGGCTAACTTAAAGAAGAGGCTAGGGGTCCATTCTGAATTTGAGATTCCTACGAATTAGCTTAACAAAACCACATGGTCAACACCAGAAGAAAAATTGGTCCCTACAACAGAATTAGAGGTCACAGGGCTAATTGAGGGCATTCTAGCAGTCAAAGGTCAAACCATCATTGTACAGACAATGTCTTTAGGAACTACATAAAATATTGTCAAGATGTTGGAAAATAATTTACCTATTCTTCTTCCATTTGATTCTATGGGTATGGGATGTACCCTGGGACTCGGTTATCTTCCAGAAGACAAAGTCTGTATGGTTGAAGTAACTGAGTTAAAAGAAGAAAGTTCAAAAGATGATCCAACTCGCATCTTCCGAGTAACTGTTGGACTCTCCATTTTGATGGAGCCAAGTGTTTCTTTAGTGCCGAGGAAAGTGTAATTCTTACCTCTCAAGAGGGAAGGATTCTACCCTTTGCCTTCAAATTAAATTTTGAATGCATAAACTATGGGACTGAATATGAGGCTCTCCTCCCTGGACTCATTGTGGCCAACATAATGGGCACTCTAAAGATTAGGTACTTGGGTGATTCACAACTAGTCGCAAATCAAGTATCTGAGGTATACGAGACTAGATCCAAACACCTACAACTCTATAAGATAAATAGTGTTGAACCCAAAAAAGGGGTTCAACTTCATATCAATTGAAGCAATCCCGCATGAAAAAAACCTTCTTATAGACTCCATAGTGACTTATGCTTCCCGCTTTACTCAGAGTGGTGAGTTAGAAGACACAAACTTCATAGTCTCGGTTCATGGTTAACCCTTGGTTTGTAAAGCACTAGGTACCCCAATGTTGAAATACGTAGAAGCTAATAATGAGCCTGTCATCTCAGACCACATAGATAGGAATGAAACAACTCTAAGATAATTAAACACTCTCGTAGTACGCATCACAAGGTTGATCTCTCTCTCATTCCACATTCTTCCTCCTATTTCGGAAACCCATGGTGGATTCTTCCACAAGAAAGGATCTTGAGATTTATGAGGTAGGAGAAGAAGGGGATTTAGAGCTGCCTCTAGCCCCACTTGAGTTTGAGGAAGGTAATGCCTCCTTAATCAAGGGAACGATCAATATAAATATAGGGACAGAGGAGGAACCAAAAATCTTGAAGTTGGGATCCTCCCGACTCTAGAGGAGGTAGAGATACATACCAAAGTCATCAGGAGCATAAAAATCTTTCGCATTTAGTGTAAGGAAATGATGGGGATTTCATGACACATTGCAGTTCACAACCTAGTCATGAAGTCGGATGCTAAACCTATTAAAAAAGGTCAAGGCCCATGAAGCCAAAGGTGGCTCTCATGGTCAAGGAAGAAGTAATGAAGCTCTTGTAGGTAGGATTCATCAAGTTAGTCGATTACTCACAATGGGTGTCTAACATAGTCCCCATTCTTAAAAAGAATGGAAAGATCTGCATTTGCATACAATTTTGGGATATCAATAAGGCTTTTCCCAAAGATGATTTCCCATTACCATCCATCGACATTATTGTTGATGCAATAGCTAGATTTGAATTGTTGTCTCTCATGGATGGGTTTTTTGGGTATAATCAAATCAGAATCTTTGAGGAGGACCAAGCCAAGAATACGTTCATAACTCCTTGGGGAACCTACTATTATGTCGCCATGCCGTTTGGACTAAAGAACATTGGTGCTACATACCAACTAGAAATGATGTATATATTCCATGATCTTATTCATAAGATTGTGGAATCCTATGTGGATGACCTTCTAACTAAGGCTAGAAAACATTGTGATCATCCGAGGCACTTCATATCATCCTTTCTCACTTAATCAAAAATGGTGTCACATTGAATCTAGAAAATGCGTGTTCGGTGTAACAGGAGGCAAAATTTTGGGTTACATAATATCTTCATGAGGGATTGATGTTGACCTAGCCAAAATCTGGGTTGTACTGGAAATGATTCCACCGTCAGATGAGTCTGGCATCAGATATTTTCTTGGGAAACTCGGTGCAATCCAAGGTTTATCCCTAATTTGAACTTTGTTTTTCATGTAATCATTTTTTGAAGAAGGATTGCAACATTGAGTGGACGGAAGAATGTAATGAGGCATTCGAGTCAATTAAATGATTCTTATTGTCCCCTCCCACACTCATACTCGCTAAGATAGATAGACCATTGATCCTATACTCATGAGATAGAGACATTTCATTAGCCTGCATGTTGGCTCAAGAAGATGACGATAAATGATAGTGCGTAGTCTATTTCATTAGTCGAACCTTACTTGATTACGAGACACGTTATACACAGGTAGAGAAAGAATGCCTTGCTATAGTCTTCATGACAAAGTGTTTAAGACATTATATGCTAAATCATGAAATGATGGTTATTGTCGATCAGATCACTTACGGACATTCCTTACACAAGGATCCTTATATAAGAAAGTCGACACTTTATGATTCGATGGGCGAGTTTGAATTAACATTTGTTAATCAAAAGTTTGTTAAAGGACAAATCATTGTGGACTAGTTGGCTGATAATCCATTAGATGAAGGAAATCTCGTAGATTTAGAATTCCCGATGAATGTGTGTACTATAGAAAAACTAGACCACCCATCTTTGCATGTCCTTGGTATACTGACATCGTTAATTTTATTATGGACCATACGTACTCGGGAGAGCAACATTGCAACAAATAAGGAGGTTACGTATCATTTCCTCTAAATACGTTATTTTGGAACAAGTGCTCTATCATAGAGCCTTCAACAGAATGTTGTTAAGATGTGTTGACGTGGAGGAATCTGAAAAGATTCTTTATGAATCACATAGAGGGGTATGTGGAGGTCACTTTGGCGGCCACACCACTTCTTAGAAGATACACCGAATGGTCTATTTATGGTCCACACTAGAGCATGACACAATAGATTTTTGTGCAAGTGCCATAAATGTCAAGAATTCTCCCATGAAATCCACATAATAGCACAAGATTTGCAACCGATTGCAACCCCAAGGCTCTTTTCCATGTGGGGCCTAGATTTGATACGGAAGTTTTCACCCTCATGTGACAGATGGCCACAACTTCATAATCATGGCCACAAAGTACTTTACTAAGTGGGTAGAAGCCATGCCTCTTACCATTGTACCTAGCTCTGTAATCACTAAGTTCATCTTGAACTAGATCATTTGTAGGTACGAGGTTCCACAAGTCATTATCTTAGATAATGGCATATCCTTTAAAAACATCGAAGTACGTGAATTATGTGCAAAGTTTAAAATAAATCACCATATGAATTCTCTTTATTATCCTTAGGCCAATGGATAGGATGAGGCTACGAATAAGACATTAAAGTCCATCCTCCTTAAGACCATTTAGGAGAAAAATGAGATTTGCACTTAAATCTCTTTTCGGCCTTGTGGGCCTATCAGACATCAGTTAGAATGCCAACAGGGGCGACCCCCTTTTCTTTGGTGTTTGGTGCGGAAGTAATTTTACCACTTGAAGTTGAAATACCTAGTCTCTGTATTTTACTGCAAGGAATATTGGGAGAAGAAGGCTATCAAGAAACGTGAATATCTCGGTTAAAAAGCCTTGATGAGGCTAGACTCAATGCTAAACAACGGTACATAGTTTAAGCTGACCGGATTTCTTGAGAGTACAACAAGAAGTTCTACGAGTGTGAAATATACGAGGAGATTTTGTCTTAAGACTTGATAGCAATATAGACAAAAATATAGGTGAAGGAAGGAAATTTAGACCAGGTGGTTGGGTCCATATCGAGTGATAAAAGACTACAAAAATGGGGCATTTCATCTCGTGTACACTAGAGGGTGAGGAGTTCGGTGAATCTATAATCTCTCTTCACCTAAAGAGGTACTACGCATAATCCATCAAGTATTTTCATATGTACATTATTACATCTTGTTGTCCCCTCAAAATTCCCCTCTTTTAAAAGTTGAAAATTTTGAAAATTTTGAGTTGGAACCCTTTAGTAGGGTTTTAGTGAAGTAAAAATTAAAAGAGATGGTGAAAATTTCTTTTCTTGGGGTCATTTTAGTGACTTGTGGTTCGCTGCAATTTTTTTCCTTCATGTCCCAAGTACAGCCGGCCTCTTGTTCACCGATCGGCTGATTTCCTTGCAAGCCCTTGTCTATCAGCTTTTTCAGACTTTTTCAGCCCATCTGTCCCAAGTGTGCCTAGGCCTTTTCTTCACTAATTCCCGCATTGGATGAATTAGCTCTTTAGGTCCTTCATGTTTCGTGTCCCCTGGACTGCCCATGCTATTTTGGCCCACATTCCCCACATCACCCGCATTGGCTGAATCAGATCTTTGCGTCCCTCATGTCCCAATGTCCCATGGACCATCTGGGATAGTTTATTCCACTTTTACCACATTTCACCTTTTTGAGTCAGTGCAAGGTGTATTTAATGCACATTTATGATCAACTCTTTCTTGAAAAACTATTTAAAGGGGAAACCTTCTATGCACCTGTCACATTGCTTGCTCGCTATCTCTTTCCCACATTCTTGTAAAAGTGAGTCATTTGTCCGCCTTCTTGTATCTCTTTGCAATTCTTGTCGTGAATCTGTTCTTTGGAGCCCATTCCTCTATTCATTGTCAAGATGAAGATCAAGTTTCAAGGACACGAGCATCTATCCCCTTTGGAGACCTTTGTACCCAATATTAGAGATAGTGAAGTTTGACATTTGGATTTTGATGATTTCTGGGGCAGATTAGCATGCGACAACCCTGCTCCCATGGCTCAAATGATAAATGATAGTGGAATCGCATATGCTGTTGGTTTTCCTCTCTGTGTATAATGTACCAACATTGTGCTCACTGCGGGGGCTAATTTTAATCCAGACATTAAGGAGGTTGTCAATGTGCACGGTGAATTGATTGCAAAGTTGGATGTTGCCGCCATCGTTGTTGCCCTATGCATCCCTAAAATAGAAGACTCCATTTTTATCACTCTCACTCAATCTCAGTGCTCGTTTAATCAAGATAATGAGAAATATAATTCTCGAGTAGCGAAGTCATGGGTAAAGTTCCCTAAGAAGGGAGTGTCCCGACTCTCTAAGGAATTGTTTAGGGTTGATTTCAATGAGGAACTATCATATTTCATCACTCTACTCACCCAGATTATGGGAATGCCCTCTACCAATGAATTCCATTTTTGGATGTGCCCTTTCATAAACATCATTTGTGAGGGTAAGCAAAACATAAATTGGGCCGAGATTATCTGTGGAAACCTGACTGAACAATTGTCAAATGTTCAATGAACAAAAAGTTCTACATGACCTCCTATCTCATGTACACCTTGGTAGCATCTCACGAGTGGTTCGGCTTCACTTTCATTGAAGGCAAGAAGGATGATCCCATCTACACATATTGCCCTCAATTTACCCTCAAGGTTAGTAATCATAATTTCATAAGGGTAAATGATGCCTTCACCATGTACATTGTGAGACTCTTGGAGGGTGACACTGCTAGAAGATTCTCTGATGAGGCTAAGGCTTTGATAACTAAGTATGGGGATTTCTTCATTCAGTTCTGAAAGTTCTCATACATCAGGCTGGCTTGTTTTGAAAGCACACCTCTCAAGCTTCCCATGTTCTGCAATGACAAAATGGCTTTGGTTGAGGTATGCAGACAGTTGGATAAACTCCATAGAACCTGCCGAGATAAGAAGATTACAGGTCTTCATTTCCCTATCACCTTGGGAATTATACATGCAAGACAACTCTAGATGCCCAAAATATAGAAAGGGCTATTTCTCCTCTTACAGTTCATTTCTTCAAGCCCAAGACTTGCTTTGATCTAAATAAATTCATTGATCAAAATCTCAGAATAACTTATCATCACCATCCTGATACTGAGGATTACTGGGCTGATTAAACTCGATGATTTTGAAGCCGGAGGAGGCATTTTGGCAGATTGTCCCTAAAAAAATCATAGACCTCAACCTCTACCAGGTGCATGAGGGTCTTAAGGACGGTGATGAATATTTGCAATCCTTTGAGTATGAAAGATCAATCAAGCACACTCCTCTGGAAACAATAGATTGGTATGTCAAGGAAAGAGATGACTTGAGTGAGATAAATGCCCATGTCATCGTCAGAACCAAGTTTTGGTTTGATAGAAAAGTACATTGAGAATGATGATGATGAGATGAAAGATCCGGAAGATACTCCGAAACAACTGCTGCTGAAGTAGAGAAGGAAGGCCCAAGGGCTAAACCTCTAACTTTAACGGATTCCTCTGCAAGGGAAAATACCTATGGTTGAGTTCATTTCCCCACTAAAGACAATAGTGGTTCATACTCTGAGTGCCATGAGTTCACTTGCACTCGGGCCCCTTCATTCTTCTATTTCTTCTTCTTCCTTTGCCCAGGTGTAGCAGTTAGTCGACAAAAAGAAAAGTATATCTTCCTCCCGATTAACATGGCCTAATTTTGATGTTGTAGCAACTCTTCTTGTTACTACCCTTCCTCCTCCAAGTAAATAAATAAATACTACTTTGAGGTTGGTAACTGATGCTCAAGGCTAGCAGTTCCAAACCCACGAGTGAATAAGGAGGAGAAAGATCTTTTGATCTCACACTTGGAGCTTTCCAAAATTCCAATGGGAGAATCCACACCTGAGAGTGAAGTTCATAACCTTCGGGAAACCGTCACTAAGGTTATTGAATGGGTGGAGAAAGGCAAGCAAACCATGGAGCAATTGGAAGAACAGAACAAAGTTCTTTCCAACTTTATCAAATCATTGTTGGTAAAGGATAAAGTTTTGGATCCAGCCCCATTGGCCACTCTCCCACCTCCCATAGTTCTTAGCCAAGATAAGGTCCAAACCATCAAAGACATCAACAAGTATTCTACTTATGGGAAGGTTGTTGAAGCCATGGTGGATGATATGATCAGTAGGAGTTTAAAGTTCATTGAGGATCCTTCAAAACTAATTAGAAGGTGATCAAGCTGCAGATAAATTCACTTCTTCAATCAAGGCAATGGACAAGGAGTTGAAAGTATGGAGTGGATGTATCGCAGATCTCCGTCTAATGGGTCAAATTGATGATAGGATCCTGTTGGCCAACAATGTTTTTGATGATGTCAAGAATAACTTGTAAAGGACATGGATCTTTAGCATCGAGTGGAAAATAAAGGTTCTAGAAGAAGCACTGGTGGAATTGAGGAATGTATGGCAAAATGGGGAGTCTTGTCAAACTTGTGTTGTATCCACCTTCAAAGATATCCACTTTGCCATTTCTAGGATGAAACCACAGTGTGTTTTCTCTCTCCAAGAAATCAAGGCTCAGCTTTAAGGCATTTATCAAGGATGATCTATTCAAGGAAGATTCAATCACTCAAGAGAAAATGAAGGACATTTTTTCTCTTCATTCGATTATAAAGTCGAGGCTAATATGGAATATCCGGAGCATACTTGAGTTTGATAAATACTTGGATAAATGCCTAGGCACATGGAATCGTGCTACTTCCAACACACCTATTCCAAGAGGCATGGAGATAGTGGAAGCATTGAAGAGATTTAGGCACCGAATCCTCAAAACAAGTGGGCCCCATCAGCCACAACTAGATGTCCCTACTTCTGGCTCTTGACTCTCTTCTTCTATTTTCAGTTCGGATCTCCTTGTAATTTAATTAAGGACTTTATGTTACGTATTTACTTAATTAATATTTTGGTTAAAAGAAATGGTTACCAAATGTAACCGCTTTGTAAACTATATATTGGGCTCTCCACGCAATTCCAAGGGGATAGAACTCTGATAACTTTTGAAAGTGTAAAAGAACTTAAAGCTATCAATATAGAAGATTTCCCTTCCTATTTCTATCCGCATTGATTTATTCTCTCTTGCATGTCTAAAAGTTTGTGAATCATTATCTATTGCATTAAGAAGCTTTGTATTCTTATGGATGTCATTTCTAGAACTTTGTGTCTATGAAATAATATCTGATTGTTTAATATGAATGATTCTGTTCTATATATCACTTTTTGCTCAAAGCATTTATAAGGAATTATTTTGCTATCTATATTTCTTGGGAATGCTATTATGTTCTACCTTTTTCCTCCCTTAGTTCTTCTGTTCTTTTGTATTGATCATCAATATTTGCATTAAAACACTTTCATGATATCAAAGTTCCTCATCAAAGTAGACAGTTGTACATTTGTAAATAGTTTTGTTGCTTTCTTTCAATAAGGGCACCTCACCCATTAAAGAGGAGGGACTTTTTGTCCCCTGACTGTTGCTTTCATTAAAGTCTTAATTTGACAACCAAACATTTTTAGGTGACTCTACCGGGATTTGTTTCAATGAATTCCAGTTTCAAAAGAACAATTTCTTGATCATTCAAGAAGGGCTCTTGGAATTGAAGATTCATAATTTAAACTCCTACAGAATAAGGCTTTCACCTTCCTTCAATAAGGAGAAATAGAAGAACTCATTCTACAAGCACAAAGACTGTTGAAGACAGACGGCTTTGGGAGTGGTGTCCCTCAAGAACAACTCAACCCTAATCTTCACGCTTTAGTTCTTGCTAGCATTTCAGTTTGACTTTAAGTGATTTTTCAAAGAATGGCAGTTCCATTTCCTTGGGTTGAATGAGCTGGGCCTCTTACCCTTCCTTAACCTTTGCATGAGTTACCTAGGGGTAACAAAAAGAACTTTCCCAAGTTCAGAGGTGATGAAAAGGTACATCCTGATGAACACATTGCAGCCTTCATAGTTACATGTGGAGTCCTTAGAGTTGAACATGAGGATGTCTCTATGAGGATTTTTGTGGAGACTTTGCAAGATAATGTGGCAGATTGGTTTTATCATCTCTCCATTGAGGCCATCACCAATTGGACTACCATGAGAACTAGATTTAAGAATCATTTCAAACCTGCTGAATATGTGCATGCTTTGCTAGCCCATATTTCTCAAATCAAGAAAGAACCACAAGAGTCCATGAGAGAATTTGTGGCCAAGTTCAATAAGCTGATTAACAAGATCCCACAAGACACTCGGCTGTGGATCAAATTCAAAAATGTTTCTTCCTAAACACTCAATTTCCTAAAGTAAGATATGCATTGAGAAGAGCCAATATTACAACTTTAGATGCTAATCAGATATTAGCCGTCAGTGTTGAGTGATCATGTCTGGTAAATTGAAAAGAGACCCTTCAAAATCTAAAACTTCTTCTTCCTCTTCCTCTACTCCTAGAGCTAATGTAGATCAGTTAGTATAGAAGCTCGCCAATTACCTCATTGCCATCAAGAAATAATTGTCTCAACATGCTCCTTATCAAGATTTTACAAGGTGGAACTTTCAGCCTAGAAACCATTTGCCTTCTTCTCGAGACAAGGTTGGCAATCAAAGGACCACCCATCAAGGTCCCCGTTAATGCAACTTGTGAAGTCGAAGAACCCGATGACAAAGAGGTTAATGAAGATCGTGAAGAACTTGGAGAATAAGTGAGGAATAACTGGAAGAACTCGATGAATCTCAAGTTAATTTCCTCACTACGAGGGCATTCATGAAGAAGATGACTATGATGAAGTAGTAGCGGAGATGAACAAGTGATTCATATGTTGTTATGACTCGAGTAGACAAACAAGAAAAAAAAAGTGATGCAACCCGCTACAAAATCTAATGAGCATCCCACTACTATTCCAATGATTGTAAGAAGAGGATCTCCTATTCCCACGACATCCATGCAAAAGGTGAGTTCTGCTAATTCTTCTTCTTCTACTCCTACTTCTAAGACTTCTTATTCTCCGCCTTCAAAACCTGATAAGTGTAGGATGCCTAGTGATGATACTCCATCCACCTCTGGATCTTTTGATATCATTGACCACCTCAAGAAGACAAAAATATAGATTTCGAGAGGTTGAGTTTTATCAAACCTATCCAAAAGCCTTTGCCAATATTATTCACTTTGTCAATTCCCATTCCAAAACTTCATCCAACACTTCTAAAGGTCTTTTTCCCACTCCTTCTGCATCCCAACCAAATATTGTGGCTGCAATCACCTCACCTAATGACAAAATCAAACCATTCTATGTGACCCTCCTCATAGCTGGCCATAGACTCAAGAGCATCGGATAATGTGATGCCTACCAAAGTGGCTCATGCTTTGGGTCTTACCCTCACATGCACTTTTGATCCTTGCTATTCCATGGAGAGTAGGGAGGTGCCTTTGGTTAGTAGAATTAAGGATACACAAGTAGCTTTTTTCGCTTTTCAGAGAAAAAGGTTTTAGCTACTATTTTGGTAGCTGATATTCCTCCTTCATATGGCATGTTGTTGAGTAGGAATTTATGTAAGGATGTAGGAGGAGAAATTCAAATGGATTGGTCACATGCCCTTATACCAGTCAATGGAAAGATGAAGAAGTTATTTCTCGAGAAGCAAACTGAATATATTGTGCAAAAGACAGATGATCCTAAAGCAAAAATACTTTATGAAGATATTGGGCATGGAAACTACATGATCATGTCCTAGGATGAGACAGAACATCCCAAAGAAGTTCTCGATGATCCTAACAACATTTGGAATTTGGAATTTGATGGAATTTGCTCTTGGTGGTGTTCATTTGGTGGTGTGGTATTGATATCTCTGCAAAAGGAAAGATTTATCCTTTCTCCTACAAGCTACAATTTGAAAATACAAATAACACAATAGAATATGAAAGTATCATCCTTGGATTGAACATGGAAAAAGATAGGGGTGTGAGGAACCTCTGGCTCATGGAGATGCGAACTAGTTGTTAAACAAGTCGAGACCTTTTACAAGTAAAGTATAGAAGGTTGAAGCATTATAGGAATATGGTATGGGATTCTATTGAATTCTTTAATGCCTTGTCCATCGAAGCGGTGCCAAGGGAGAAGAACACAAGGGTTTGGTTTAGGGTCTTTGCTGATACCTCATCCTGATTTTTCTCAAGAAAAATTCACCATTGAAATGATCCATAGACCAAGCATACCAGATAATGCAAACAACTGGAAAGTTTTCAATGAAGATCAAATTTTCTCTCTTTCCTGGAGCTTAGGGATAACTTTGATCAATTATATTTTGAAGGAAGTGACAATCTACCTTGAAAGAGTGTCTTCTCCAATGAGGAAGGTGTCAAGGAGGAGATAGATCAATACAGTTGCATCAAACTAAAAGGTAACAAGATCCCTAAAGGGTTGGTAAGTCTGGAGGAATTATTTGATAAACATGATAGATATGTCAAGTCCAAGGCTTCCAAAGGAGCTTAGAAGTCTGTTGAATATGAAAAGATTAATATTGGGAGCCCTGCCAACCAAAAATGGTGAATGTTGGAAAGTGTTGCACCTAAGAGGAGAAGAAGAAGGTGGTAAATCTTTTGAAGAGGTACGTCAATGTCCTTGCTTATTCTTATGATGATCTGAAATATTTCCAACCAAAAGAAATGCAACACTTCATTCCCCTCAAACACGGGATTAAGCCTTTCAAGCAGAATAAAGGCGACAATCCAAAGATTGTCGATACCATTTCTCAAGAGATACAAAATTTCTTGAAAGATAAGATCATCTTTCCCATTCATCATTCAACATGGATTGTTAATATTGTACCTGTCAGGAAAAAAAATGGTGAGATTCAGATCTATGTTGACTTTAGGAATTTAAATCAGGATTCTTTGAAGGAAAACTATCCCCTACCCATGATGGACCAGGTGTTACTAGCTGTCATAGGTGTGGAAATGTTGTCCATGCTTGACAGCTTCTCGAGGATATAATCAAGAGGAAGTCAATACTTGCAGAACATCACAAGACCGCCTTTACCACTCCTTGGGGTAATTTCGCCTACAAGAGGATGCCCTTCGGTTTCATTAATGCTAGTGCCACCTTTCATAGAGAAATGGATTTGGATTTTAGGGGTTTGAAAGGAAAATGTATTGTTGTGTATCTAGATGATTTAACTGTGTTTTCCAAAACTAGAGTAGATCACTTTCGGCATCTTGAAACAGTCCTCTTGAAATGTAGATAACATGGAGTCTCTCTAAATCCCAATAATTATATCTTTTATGTCACGAAGGGCAAGCTGTTGGGACATATTTCTCTAAAGAAGGAATCCAGATTGATCTTGAACGAGTTCAAGCCATCCAGTAGATTCCTCTTCCCACAAGCAAAAATGGAGTGCATTCTTTCTTTGGTAAGATCAATTTCCTGAGAAGATTCATCACATATTTTATAGAGTGACTCGAATATTTCTCAAATGATGAAAGGAAAGTAGATATTTGGTTGGTCCTCTGAAGGAAAGGAAGAATTTGAAGGCATTAAGAAAGCTATCGCTAAGACTCCTATCTTAGCATGTCTATATTTTAGCAAAGATTTTATTATCTATTGCTATGCCACAGAGAGTACCTTGGCTCTTCGTGTGTCGACTCGAAATATTCTCAAGATCATGAGCTCTAATTTCATTCATGAGTTATATTCTAAAAACTCATGAGTTGAAGTATGCTATGATGGAGAAAGATGCTTTTGCAGTAGTTAAAGTTGTTAAGCAGTTTTGATTTTACATTCTTAACTCTCACTCTGTTGTGTTTCTACCCGATACAACCATTAAGTCTATTTTTACACAACAGGAGTTTGGAACCAAGAGAGGAAATTCAGTAGCAAAGGTTTAGGAGTATGATCTTAACATTAGACCAATGAAACTAGTTCAGGATAAAGACTCGTGTGAACTCATTTCCGAGGGAGCTAGTCATGAATCACCTAAGGATGAAGTTGATGTCCCCATTTTTCTCGTTCTCACTCGACAAATGAATGGCATGATAATATTTCTCACTTCCTCACCTATGGTGAGTGTTCATCTCACTTAGCGCCAAGGAGTAGAGAGCCATCAAGTTAAGGTCAGCACAATATGTATTGTGGGAAAATGCTTTGTTCAAATGAGGAGTGGATGGAAGATTCTTGAAGTGTGTTGACAAAGTGCAACAGAAGAAGTTGTTTCTCAGCCTTTCATAATCAAGCTTGTGGGGGTCATTTCTCATCTGTCTTTGTCATTGCCCACAAAATTTTTGTGCACGATACTATTGGCCTACTTTGTTTAGAGATGCATCAAAGTTGGTCAACAAGTGTGAAGCTTTTCAAACCTTTATGGGAAGACCTAAGTTGGCTACTTTACCACTTAAGCTAGTTATGATTGAAGAACCCTTTTAGCAATGGGGTTTAGATTTCATTGGAACACTCAACCCATCTTCAAGTGCAGGGCATACTCATGTGTTGACTACCATAGATTATTTCACCAAGTGGGTAGAAGTTGCCCAGATTAAAATTACTACTACTCGAGGTAGTATGTAATTTCATTAAAGAAAACATCTTGATAAGGTCTAGAGTACCAAACAAGATCGTGACCGATAATGCTTCCAATTTTTCTTCTGTTGAGATGATGGATTTATACTATGGGTATGGGATTTCCCTCGCTCATTCTTTAGATTACTATCCTCAAGGAAATGGACAGGCAGAATCAATAAACAAGAATTTGGTGACCATTATAAGAAACCTTTTCAATGAATCTCGAGAAACCGACACAAGAAGCTTTATGATGCTCTCTGGGAAGATAGGATTACACCCAAAAGAGTAATTAGGATGTCCCATTTTCAAGTAGTGTATGGTGTGGAAGATCAACTACTAGTGACAGTGGAACTACCAACTTTGCATTTGATGAAAGCTATTGAGGATCCCAATTTCGGTGACTCTTTGGATAAGAGGATCTTGTATCTCCATAAGCTAGATGAAGACAGGCTTCAGGTTTTTTATAGGATCTCTGCTCATCAGCAGAAGGTGAAATCTTTATTTGACAAGAAAACCAAATCCAAAGATTTCAAAGTTGGAGACATTGTTTTACTATGGGACAAAAGGCATGAGCCTCAAGAAATTCATGGTAAGTTTGACTCTCTTTGGCTTGGTCCTTTCCGAATTAGGCACTTTTATGGTGAAAATTCTTTTATCTCGATTACATGTATGGATCTTCTCTCCCACTTATTTATAGTGGGCAAGACTAAAATTGTTCAAATCCTAGGTGAGTAGGAATTCCTTTGTATATTATGTACAGTGTGTGTTTTCCTTTCCTTGCCTTTGTTTTGTTGTTTTTCCATGTGTTGCCTTCTGTATTGTTTTGCCTTTGACTCTGTTGCCCAATGGATAAGGCACTGGTCTTCTTCCCCAAGATTTTTATTGATTCTTTTCTTACCTCATTCCTATTATCTAGTCAAGTCATCACCAAAAAGAGCCAACCGTTGTCCCCTCAAAATTCCCCTCTTTTGAAAGTTGAAAATTTTGAAATTTTTGAGTTGGAACCCTTCAGTAGGATTTTAGTGAAGTAAAAAATTCAAAGAGATGGTAAAAATTCCATTTTAGTGACTTGCAGGTCTGTCACACATTTTTTTCCTTCATGTCCCAAGTACTGGCGGGCCTCTTGTTCGCCGATTGGCCGATTTCCCTGCAAGCCCTTGTCCATCAACTTTTTTGGACTTTTTCAGCCCATCTATCCCAAGTGCGCTTTGGCATTCTATTCACCGATTCCCCACATCGGCCAAATAATCTCTTCGCGTCCTTCGTGTTTCTGTGTCCCTAGACCACCCATGCTCTTTTGGCCAGCATTCCCTGCATCAACTAAATCGGCTCTTCATGTCCCTCATGTCCCAATGTCTCATAGACCGTCTGGGCGTTTTTTCCATTTTTCCCACATTTCACCTTTTTGAGTCGGTGTAAGGTGTATTTAATGTGCATTTATGATCTTCTCTCTCTCTTGAACGGCTATTTAAAGGGGAAACCATCTATGCATTTGTCACATTGCTTACTCGCTATCTCTTTCCTTCATTCTTGCAAAAGTGAGTTGTTTTTTGCCGCCTTCCTATATCTCTTTACAATTCTTGTCGTGAATCTGTTCTTTGGAGCCCATTCCTCTATTCACTATCAAAATGAAGATCAAGTTTTAAGGACATGAGCATCTATCCCCTTTAGAGACCTTTGTACCCAATATTGGAGATAGTGAAGTTTGACATTTGGATTTCAATGACAACCCTACTCCCATGGCTCAAATGATAAATGATAGTGGAATTGCATACGCCATTGGTTTTCCTCTCTCTGTATAATGTGTTGACACTGTGCTCGCCTGTGGGGCTAATTTAAATCTAGACACCAAGGATGTTGTTAATGTGCATGAATTAATTGCAAAGTCGACGCTACCGCCATCGATGCTGCCCTATGCATCCTCGAAAAGAAGACTCTATTGTTCTCACTCTCACTCAAGATCAAGCTCTGTTTGATCAAGACAATGAGAAATATAAGGCTCGAGTAGTGAAGTCATGGCTAAAGTGCCCTAAGAAGGGAGCATCCCGACTCTCTAAGGCATTGTTCAGGGTTGATTTCAATGAGGAACTATCAGATTTCATCACTCTACTTGCCTGGATTATGGGAATGATCTCTACCAACGACTTCCATTTTTGGATGTTCCCTTTCATAAACATCATCTATGAGGGTAAGCAAAACATAAATTGGGCCGAGATTATCTGTGGAAACTGATTGAACAATTGTCAAATGTTCAGTAGACCAAAAAGTTCTACATGACCTCCTATCTCATGTACACCTTGGCAGCATCTCGCGAGTGGTTCGGCTTCACTTTCATTGAAGGAAAGAAGGATGATCCCATCTATGCATATTTCCCTCAATTTACCCTCAAGTTCAGTAATCATAATTTCATAAGGGTAAATGATGCCTTCACCATGTACATTGTGAGACTCTTGGAGGGTGACATTACCAGAAGATTCTCTAATGAGGCTAAGGCTTTGATAACTAAGTATGGGGATTTCTTCATTCAATTTTGAAAGTTCTCATACATCAGGCTGGCTTGTTTTGAAAGCACACCTCTCAAGCTTCCCATGTTCTGTAACGAAAAAATGGCTTTGGTCAAGGTTTACAGACAACTGGATAAACTCCATAAAACATGTCGAGATAAGAATATTACAGGCCTTCATTTCCCTATCACCTTGGGGAATTATACATACAGGATAGCTCTAGATGCCCAAAATATAGAAAGGGCTATTGCTCCTCTTACAGTTCATTTCTTTAATCCCAGGACTTGCTTTGATCTAAAAAATTCATTGATCAAAATCTCATAATAACTTATCATCACCGTCTTGATACTGAGGATTACTGGGCTGATTGTGTTGATGATTTTAAAGCCAGGAGGAGGCATTTTGGCAGATTGTCTCTACAACAGATCATAGACCTCAACCTCTACCAGGTGCCTGAGGGTCTTAAGGACGATGATGAAGATTTACAATCCTTTGAGTATGAAATATCAATCAAGCACACTCCTCTAGAAACACTGGATTGGTATGTCAAGGAAAGAGATGACTTGAGTGAGATAATCACCCCTGTCATCATCAGAACCAAGATTTGGTTTGATAGAAAGGTACATGAACTCAGGATGAGCAAAGGTAGATCCTCTTCAAGAGAGACTTCCACACCTAGGAAGGAAGTACATACGCCTAGCACTGAGGCACTTGAGAAAACTCCTCCTTCTTCGATGAAAGAACCTGAGTCATCTACTCCTTCCTCTTCCACTAAAGTGTATCAGAAGAAATTCAAGGAAGTTAAGAAAGAACCGATCGAGGAAGAGACTCTTCTGGAGCAATCAGAATTGCCTATTGGGCTAGATAAAATTATTGTTCTTAGTGAGAATGATGATGATGAGATAAAATATCCAGAAGATACTCTTGAAACCACTACTGAAGTAGAGAAGGATGGCACAAGGGCTGAACCTCCAAGTTTAATGACTTCTCTCGCAAGGGAAATTCCTAGGGTTGCATTCATTTCCCCACTAGAGACAATAGTGGTTCATACTCTGAGTGCCATGAGTTCACTTGCACTTGGGCCCCTTGATTCTTTTGTTTCTTCCTTTTCCTTTGCCTGGGTGTAGCCCCTAGTTGACAATAAGAAAAGGAGATCTTCCTCCCAATTAACAGGGCCTAATTTTGATGTTGTAGCAGCTCTACTTGGTAATACCCCTCCTCCTCCAAAGAAAGAAAGAAAATACCACTTCGAGGTTGGTAATTGATGCTCAAGGCCAGCAATTCCTAGAGGTTTGCCAAAACTAGATTGAATAAGGAGGAGAAATATCTTTTGATCTCTAACTTGGAGCTTTCTAAAATTCCAATGGGAGAATCCACACCTGAGAGTGAAGTTCATAACCTTCGGAAACCACACTAAGGTTATTGAACGGGTGGAGAAAGGCAAGCAAACCATGGAGCAATTGGAAGAACAGAACCAAGTTCTTTCAAATTTTATCAAATCATTGTTGGCAAAGAATAAAGTTTTGGATCCAGCCCCATTAGCCACTATCCCACCTCCCATAGTTCTTAGCCAAGATGAGGTCCAAACCATCAAAGACATCCACAAGTATTCTACTTATGGGAAGGCTATTGAAGCCATGGTGGATGATATGACTGTAGAAGGTTTAAACTTCATTGAGGAAGCCTTCAAAACTAATGAGAAGGTGATCAAGTTGTAGCATAAATTCACTTCTTCAATCAAGGCTATGGACAAGGAGTTGAAAGTATGGAGTGGATGTATCACAGATCTCCGTCTGATGGGTCAAATTGATGATAGGATCCTGTTGGCCAACAATGTGTTTGATGATGTCAAGAATAACTTGTCAAGGACATGGATCTTTAGCATCGAGTGGAAAATAAAGGTTCTAGAAGAAGCACTGGGGGAATTGAGGAATGTATGGCAAAAAGGGGAGTCTTTTAAAACTTGTGTTGTATCCACCTTCAAAGATATCCACTGCCATTTTTAGGATGAAACCACAGGTGTTTTCTTCTCTCTCCAAGAAATCAAGGCTCAGTTTAAGGCCTTTATCAAGGATGATCTGTTCAAGGAAGATTCAATCACTAAAGAGAAAATGAAGGACATTTGTTCTCTTCATTCAGCTATAGTCGAGGCTAATAAGGAATATCTGGAGCATACTGAGTTTGATAAATACATGGAGAAATGCCTAGGCACGTGGACTCATGCTACTTCCAACACAACTATTCCAAGAGGCATGGAGATAGCGGAAGCATTGAAGAGATTCAGGCACCGAATCCTCAAAACAGTGGGCCCCCGTCAGCCACAACTAGATGTCCCTACTTTTGGCTCTTGACTCTCTTCTTCTATTTTCAGTTCGGGTCTCCTTTTAATTTAATTAAGGACTTTATGTTATGTATTTACTTAATTAATATTTTGTTTAAAGAAATGGTTACCAAATGCAACCACTTTGTAAACTATATATTGGGCTCTCCATGCCATTCCAAGGGGCTGGAACTCTGATAATTTTTGAAAGTGTAAAAGAACTTAAAGCTATCAATACAGAAGATTTCCCTTCCTATTTCCATCTACATCGTTTTATTCTCTCTTGTATGTCTGAAAGTTTGTGAATCATTATCTATTGCATTAAGAAGCTTTGTATTCTTATGGATGTCATTTCTAGAACTTTGTGTCTATGAAATAATATTTGATTGTTTAAATATGAATGATTCTATTCTATATATCACTTTTTTCTCAAAGCATTTATAAGGAACTATTTTGCTATCTATATTTCCTAGGAATGCTGTTATGTTCTACCTGTTTTCTCCTTAGTTATTCTCTGTTCTTTTGTATTGATCATCAATTTTTACATTAAAACACTTTCATGATATTATATTTCCTCATCAAAGTAAACAATTGTACATTTGTAAATAGTTTTGTTGCTTGTTTCAATAAGGGCACCTCACTTGTTAAAGAGGAGGGAATTTGTGTCCCCGACTATTGCTTTCATTAAAGTCCTAATTTGACAACCAACACATCGCATTGTATTTTAATCGCCACTTCATTCGTAAAATTTTTTATCAAGGAATTTATTCTCATAAGCTACTCCTAAAAACTTCTAAAAAATTGGAAAAACATTGGAATCATATCTTTTCAAATTTTCATGGTATCATCAATTGTTTTTGAAATCATTTCATCAGTCCAAAAAAGATAAGACAAAGTTTTGACTATAACCATACCAAGGCCTACATACTTGGTTATACTTTGGGTCTCTTTCTAGGCTAGGTGTCTTTGACTCTAGTCCTGCTCTAGAAGCTTTATGGTGTCGCATCTATCCCATATAAATCTCTTTGAAAATAAGAACATTCTAAACATTTTGCCTAAATGAGTAAGTCAAATACAAATCCATAGAAAACTACCAACCTTTCTATGGATTTTACACATTTCTTTTCCCTACCAACCTTTGGTGTTGAGCCTTCATCTCTTACTGGTGATGTAGGGTTGGGAAAGGAGGGAAATGCCCTTACTTGTCTATGCTCTGTCCATGGTGATGAGCTCGTACTTCCTAATGGTAACATGGGGCAAGGTATAGGGGGTCTCTTTGACAAATTTGAAAGTTAGAAATGATCCATTCAAATGTTATGAAACCACAAGTAAAAAACAAAGTGAGTTAGATGTCCAAAATTCCCAAAGAGTTCAAAACCCTAAAACCAGATTTTGTCATCCAAGTGGCCATCTATGAATATAAGTCTAGATAAACTGGAAAACAAATCACATTCTAAACTATGAAGTAGCTTTATTAGGGTAAGGTTGTAGTGCTTCAATTTGGTTATGGAAAATCATCATCTTTCCCTCACCATTACCATTCAAAAAATTTCATAACTTGTGCCCTTCCCGGCTCTTGGTGTTGAGACCTCACATCTTGCTAGTTATGTGGAGTCGAGTAGGGCAAGTTCATTTTCTTGTCATATCATTGTGTCACCACATTTTGTCAAGAAAATATGAATTACAAAATATTTCTTAAAGAAGCTAAAGTTCAAAATAACATTGTGCTTTCATTATCATATATCAACATTATAAAATACAAAAAAATCATTTTGTTATCAGTCACATCCACTGCATATATTCTGAAAAGCAATGAAAATAAGAAATTCTAAACATCTAGAGTACACATGATAGAAAACCAAAATAAAGACAACTCGAATACAATGGATTGTAGAACCAAAAATAAGATATATATATATATATATTGTGTGTGTGTGTATTAAGTCAAGTTTGTATACGATGCCATCACGTACTAGGCATGGTAAAAATGCACACAATGAGCCCGAAATATACAAAAATATAATGTCTAAAAAAATGGAAACAAAGCAATAAGAGGTCCAATAGCCTACCAATCGCCTGTGGGATCCTCGGATGGTGCACGACCATGTCCAGGACTCTTACTACGGCTGCGATGATGATGAGAATGAACCAAATGGTGTGAGTGCTTGTGGTGGTGGCCGTCGGCGTGGCATCACTGTGGGAGTGGCTCGCCTTATCAAGCACTCGATGGTATCATATCTCGACCACTTGGGTACGAAGGAGGTAACCACCTCTCGCTATCCTCCATAAAAGAGAAAACATGTCGGTGTGTCTATCGGTTGCAAGTGGTTGGCTTGAGTTAGTGGTCAACTTGACTCGTGTCTTCCCGAAGGGATAAGTAGGGTGTACACGCACACCCTTCAAATGAGCTCTCACCACTCATGTGAAGATGCAAAAAGAAAGAACGGGAAAATAAAAAATGAGTTAGGAAGTCATAAAACACAAAAAAAGTACCAACTAACATTTCCAACTTACAAGGTAAAGACAAGAGTATTAAACATACTGGATCTCACGGGAATCCAATTAGGGCTCTGGTGGCTTCGCTAGTGGTGTGGGGCCTCCTCGAAGTCGAGGTGAGATGATATCCTATCACGGACTCATCATCTCCCTCTCCACTAAGGAAGTGTCTCCTCCGAGACCAAGTCTCTCTCTTGCACTCGCCTCCTCGTGCACCGCCCTCAACATGTCCTAAGTGTCATGCCACTCGGGGTCACTCTCCTACTCCTCCATATGGGTTGCCCAGACAACCTCAACATCACCCCCCTCATCCTCTGTATCCTCTCCAACCAACCCATCATCACTTTCCTCTGCTATGTGCTCCTCAGAATCAAAGTCTATATCAATGGGCTCATCCTCCTCTCCACTATGAGTAGGATCAGCTACAATTTAGAGTAAAGGTGCTCAAGGGGCACCAAATTTCTATCAATCATGGACCACATGCATAACTACAAGAGGCACACCTGGAGTAACCATTGTCAACCGGGGTATCCTATAGGGCCCCTCCAAGCCTCCCGAATGGTCTCGTAGACCACTACCATGGGAGAAATCATGTTCACATAGGGGACGCCTAAACTGCCGAGGAACCGATCAAAGGGATGAGTCTTGACTCTCCCTCGCTCTCACAACCAATTTTCTTGTGGTAGAGTAGGCTACCACCGTCGTTACCTCCTACCCCCATAGCCCTACCATATCTTGATAAGGTGTGGAAACCATGTCTGATGTAGTCAAGGAGCCCACTAGACAATGTGGTGTCCTAAGAATTGACATAGTCATCCACCTAGCCACCCAGATGGCCCCTGGATACAACACTGATACTCTCCTCATGTAGGGAATGAAGCACTCATATACCCAACTCATAACAAGAGTGGGGTGGCTCAGTGAATTCCCCAAGCAACAAGAATACCATGTACATGTCATGGTAGGTGGTCCCAGGACATCTTCTCCCCATGCATATATACGGCCATGCCCCCGATATGTGCACTAATAAGAGCCCAAAAATACATAAGGTTTTCTCCCCCTTGTCCCCGATCAATCGGAAGGAAAAGATACCCATAATGGCTCTCTCGTATGATAGGGATGGAAGCGGCGGCGATGGATCGACTTTGATCCCGTTCTTTAAGCCAAATGAGATGGTAGTGTCTCCCATGTAAGTCGTCCACTGTGTCATCACGTCCTTGAATCATGTTATCTCGGTGGTCAACCTCCTCCCAAGTATTGGGAGCCCAAGAATGTGGTAAACATCCTCCAAGGTGATGGTCCACTCACCCTCGCACCTAGCATGTAGAAAGTGTTCCGGTCTCACATCCCAAGAGGAAAATAAGTCACACAAAATGTGACCGCAAGGAGTGACATGGGGCACTTGTGTGATGCCCGAGATATTTTCCCTCTATAGAAGGTCCATCTCACCCTCGGTTAGTTTTCTAGAATACCAAGCAGCCCAATCGCACGCCCTCTCCCCGGCTCCATCATATGTACTCCTCCTTCTTCTTCATTCACCAAAACATGGAAAAAGAGCAAGTTAGTAATGTATAACAAATGATAAGCTCATTAAAAACACTACAAAACATCAAAACCCAAAAAAATCAAGTTAATGCACCTTTTAGTCATTCTGCATTGTAACCTCCACCTAGCGTAAGGTGACGGTCTGTGATGCCGCCTACTTTGGGCGGCGGTCTTGGACCGATTTTCCAAATGCATCTTTTTACCCTAAAATGCTCAAAAATGCAAAAAAATACCATATGTGACAATGAAATAAAAGAATGCCCTATGGGCACCCCCCCCTAGAGATTCATTTAAGATAATTTTTTAAAAATAATCCCCCTAGGTGAATTTTTCAACATTTTTACATTTAAGGTATAAAAAGAAAAAGTAAAAATAACCAACCTTAGACAATGCCATTCGATCTCCTACTTGTGGAGGCATGATCATGATCTCGTAACGGTCATTTCGGTTGTACTCTCGTTGGAAATAGTCACCATGGGTCTAGAGCTCCAAATTCACCAAATCGAATATGCGCAAATGAATTGTTTTGATATATATATATATATATATATATATATATATATATAAATTTTTGACATCATTTTGAGTGTATGTGTTTACAGGGCTAGAGCGTTGGTGTAGGTATATCTCTATATCCCCACACAAATGGTAAGTCCTCTTGTCGTTTTAATTTAGTGTTTATTTTTCGATATTTTTCTATCCGCACTTGAGTCTTTTTTTTCTTGCAGTAGTGAGAATTGGGATGGAAATGTTTTGACACATGGGCATGTCAGGTATAGCTTCTAACTCCCCATTTCGGGAATGCCATACTTGAATTCTACGTTTTACGCCTTTTCATGGCTAAGACGCTTCTCCGAGGGAGAAATATGTATGCACCCAAAATTACACGTGCTACATTGTCAGAAAATAGTTACAAGAACCCTTAATGATGATTCAAAGTCCTTTCAAGAAGGTGTTTGAGATCCAAAACCCATTAGCAAAGTGTGTATTTGGAGCCTAGACATCCTTATTTATCTTTTTCACACTTTCTTCTAGCTCCCTGCTTCTTTCTATGTAACTTTTGGCCTTTCAGTATGCTAGGATCGCCGCCCTTCCCGGGCAACGTTTTGAAACCACCGCCCCGGCAGGGGTGGCGGTCCTGAAATTTCCACCCTATACAAGGCAACGATCCTACCCACTTTTATAGAATTTCTCATGTGTGTTTTAGCATGCAACACTTCACTTAACTTCACTTCTAGAGTGTATATGTGAGCCAAATTATCTAAAATTAGTTTTGATTGCATGGTTCTCCCGAACCCTTTTCTATTTTTAAATAGATTTAATTAGTTAGAACTGATTCTTCTTGCCTTGTGCTTGAAAGCACCAACCAACCCCAATTCTTATATATTCCATGCTTGTATTCAAGAAAATGGCCGAGAATTTTTATGTATATTGCATCGTATTTGCTGCTAAAATCTTGCTAGGAAATTCATAGCCAAGCTCAGATCTCTTGTGCTATCTCTCTTCTACCTGCATTGCAACCAAAATTCCTTCAAGTTGCCATTGCTCAAGCATCTTCTTCTGCTGTTGTTCTTGCATTCCCAATTCCTTGGACTCATATGAACACTCAAAGAAAGAAAGGAATGAACTGAGGGGAAAGATACAGATACAACCGGATTTTCCAAAGCTCTTGCTCATCCAGGTTGGAGTTGTGTGCTTGTCTTCTTTGTTTATCAAATTTTCAATTACAAATAGTTAGTTTCAATTACATATCAAATAGAGTAAGTAAAATCCTTCATTTCAATTAATTAGGTAATTACAAATAGATCAGATCATTAGAAATTTTACTCTTTGACATTACCAGGGAAGTTGTGAGGAACAATAGCTCTTCTGGGTTATGATTTTTCTTCACCTCTGAGATAAGGTTCGAAGGGTTTTGTTACATTAGATTAATTGTTTAGATTTAAATCCACAAATCTACACAAGTAATTAGCTACATCCAGCTAATAATTTGTATTTAGTTTTTTTTATTGGATTAGATGCATTTCTCAAAAAAAGAAAAGAACAAAAACATTTATTTTTGCTAGATTAGTTTCCTTTAGTTTGTTTGGCTCGGGAATCACCAGAGCATAACGCGTACGTGTTATGTTGAGTATAAAAACAAAAAAAAGAGGCCCGAGCCTCTATCATTTTTCCTCCCTCAAATGCAAGCTCAAAGTGACCTCATGTTTTTCCATTCAGTTGGATCTCAAGCTCAAAGGATCAGATCACGGGAAGATCTGAATCGATGATGGTGCCACGGAGAAGAGGTAAACACATTTTTTTCTCAAAATTGCATTGAAATATGATAATTATAGATTAAAATTTGAATTGAGTACATATTTTTTATTGTTACAGTTAGAGGTCGAGGGAATCAACCACAACCAAACCCTATTATTCCTGACATCCCTCCCGACACTCCCACAATTGCTCAACATCCCTCGGGTAGTCAAGAAGATTTAGCAGCCCAAATAGTTGAAAACAAAATTGAAATTGAGGATTTAATCAAAACAATGAGGGATGCACAATCTACAAACCCCCACCGCGCCTCTCTTGCAAACACATTGGAGGCATTACTTGTTCAAATTGACGTGGAAATGGGGAAAATTGATCATTGGACAACTTACAGAGAGGGTTGTAGGGTTTATTATTCCAACAAATTGTCATATGTGGATGTAAAGAAAAAGAAATTTCAAAAGAACTCATATGCGCCTTATTCACGGATCCCCACACTAATCTTACTATTCTCGTTGACATGTAAATGATTTCCCATCCATTGGTGCAATAATAATTTGATTAGAAATAATTTTTGGGACCGATGGTGGATGGTGTTTGATTTTCCACCTTGTAATAACAATGAGGTGCCACTATACTTTTTGAGGAAACTCTATTGCAAGTTTATCCTCAACGAGATCCCAAATTATTTTGATTTC
This sequence comes from Taxus wallichiana var. yunnanensis, assembly GCA_018340775.1. Taxonomy (NCBI): domain Eukaryota; kingdom Viridiplantae; phylum Streptophyta; class Pinopsida; order Cupressales; family Taxaceae; genus Taxus; species Taxus wallichiana. The sequence goes on from CM031237.1 coordinate 349,404,634, forward strand.
CGAGATTTCCAGGGCCGAGGAAAAGGATCTGCACAAGATCGACCAGGTGCACAACGTGCACCTATTCAACAGGGTAGATTCCCACACATGAAGCCCCTCACCCTGAGATTGTCCCTCAAGAAGTGAAGGAGACAGTAGAGATTGATACACTCCACATGCTTTAGGGGCTATCTATGACCCTTGTTCGACATACGAGGGAGATTTCTGAGCCAGATGCTCATGGAGGTACACAGAGTATTCCCTCAAGGAGTACTAGCATGAGGCCACATTTTTTCTCGTCATGTGGTAGCATATGTTTGGGGCCCGAGGAGGATGATACTTTCATGCGTACTGATTTTGGTGCACCTGGTGCTAGGGATGAACATGATAATGTCACTATGTTAGATGTCCTTTTGAGTGAGACATTTGGATTACATTCATCGGCGTCACCTTCGCAGGTAAATTTTTATGTTTTGTTATGTGTGTTACAAATTTTTTGGAGTACCTGATTTACTTATATATGTTAAATTTTTGAAATAATTATATTTGTACATGTACATGCATTGATATTACAGCGCGCGGAGGTGCATCTTCATCCCGACCACAAGGTGGTGAGCACCATGCATACACATACATTCACAGAGGTAATTTAGAATGTTAATTATGTAAAATTTTCACATATGTGTGTGTGTATGTATGTGTATATATATATATATATATTTAATATATATAATATATCAAATATGTTGTTCTTGTATGTCCATCTAACTCACGTGATATACATGTTTGATAAAGATTTTGACTTCACTAGACACCCCACCATCTCTCTGTGACAAGTAGATAAAGGTGTTTGCTGCATGTGATTTCATCTCGCAGCAACTCACCGAGGTATTAACAACACGTAAATTTTGTTAAATTTCTTGTGTAATTCATATTATGTTAAATTACATGTTAGTAATGTCTTTCATTGTAGAATTATTAAATTATGTTAATAATGTCCTTCATTGTGTGTATGCAGGAGTTACCGTGATAGGTGCAAGCACCCTGTAGATTCATTTGATTCACATAGCGTGGTAGGGTAAAAACAATAGTTCTATATTGATAAAATTAGTTAAAATATTGTCATTATGTAGATACATGTACTTAGCTCTATTTTCGCTAATTCTGATGTTAGATTTTCTTGATCTTATGTGTATGTAGGGAACTTGACCCCCTCCATTTTGACTTGAGGGCATGGACTCCTCCATCTCGTCATCTTCGTACTTCATCATTCATACCGCAGAGCTCCCGATGACTCATCGAGCATGAGATGCAAATTTGGTGTGATCGAAAACTTCATGGTAAGTTTGTGTATTTATGTAAATACTTTCATTCTAGCATGGTCTTAAATACATGTTGAAACATATATATATAAATTAAGTTTTGACAAAAAAACATTTTTGCATTTACAGGCTCATCTACAGTGAGTATTCAAAGTGGAAGAGGACTCGAAGCATGGGCTCGGATGATCCAAAGTCATCTCATGGATCTCCATCTTTGCCTAAGGGAGGGCCTTCTTCGAGCAAGGCCAAGAGAGGGATAGATTTTGATGAGTAGGAAATATATATGTCTTACATGACATTGTTTTTGTATGCCTATGTGCATGGCATTGTATGTAAGCCTATATGGCATTTGAACTTGATGGTATATGACCTATTTGGGCATTTTTGTATTTATTATGCACATTAAAATACTATTTGGAACTTGATAATTTTGTATGAGACCTTACATTTCTGAGATTATTTTCGCATGAATCTAATATGATGTGCACTTGACAATATTTAAGACATTATGGATTATTTTTTCATTTATTGGTGATGTACATGTACTAGCATTTTCAATGTATAATATGCATCAAACTTTGGAAATTAATATTTATATAATGTATGTATATAAAGAGTTACCTAATCTGAGTAATTATTCATTCAATTTATCAATGTGTATATGTGTATTTACCTTACTTGTGCTTCTTCTTGCTCATGGTCTCTTTGTATTGGTTCCTATCTTATCATGCACTTACTACATTCTTCTATGCTTCGTAGTCTTCTCCCCTGTTAAAACACCCGATAGTCATCACAATTTGATGCCTTTCATTTGTTGATATTTTGAGAATGTCTCTCCATATACATTACTCCAATGCTTGAGAATGTCTCCAGATGCAATGACATTTTGATTCAGACACTCAATGATTCTTGATTGTCTAATCCTATCCAATTCGTGTTACTACCTTTAAATCTGTAGGCATTTCAAGTTATTTGGAAATCACATCACACCCTTCACTAGGCTTGATGACTACCCATATCCTTTTAAGGCACTTTTGAAAGCATCCATGGGTTTATCATAACATAAATTATCAATGAATGGAAGGTCACTAAGCCGTAGGCCAGCTGACTCCCATCCAGAACTAAACAAGAAAGATTTACTAGGTGATTGATAACTCCCATGTGTTCTTAGACATACCCCTATCAAATTCATTCTTAAGCCAATCTAGTCATTCAGGCTCTTAAGCGACTAGTCAGGTTCTAAAGCATGGGCTCTCAAAGCCTCCACTAGCATTCAGCTACCCTCGACATGGCGTAGTTGGTTTAGTCCCAAGAGCAGGCCAAACTACTACTCACAGAACCCTACATTGATTTGACGCACTATTTTCATGAAAAACAATAGACAACTTGAGAAACCAAATGGATGGAGAGGGAGAAAACCGCGAGAGGATTTCATAGAGGGCCCCAACATGGAGCTCTTAGATCTAACGAGATGTCTCTAGGTGCCATGGAGTCTGAGAAATCACCATGTGAAGATATGGCGTGTTTGGGCCTCAGGGCTCTTAAACGACTACACCCGATTTACGAGGTAGCCCAGAGAGCATGGGAGTGTAGGAACCAAAAAAAAAAGCCTCCACTAGCATTCACTAAGCCATTTGGATGTTTTTGTGTAGTTGGTTTGGTCCCACGAGCTTCCATTTGCAAAATACAACCTCAAGGAACCTACTACACCGACTCACATACCGCACTATTTTCAAATTTGCAAAACAATAAGACAACGAGAGAACCGGATGGAGATGGTGAGAAAATTGAGAGAATTTCAGAGGGCCCGACATGGAGCTCTCGGATTGATGAGACATCTCTAGGTGCCACAGAGTCCGAGAAATCACCTGTCGAAGATATGGCGTGTTTGGGCCTCAGGGCTCTTAAGCGACTACACCGGATGGGGTATTTGAGAGCACGGGGAGCGTAGGGAACCAAAAAAAGCCTCCAATAGCATTCACCAGGCATTTGGATGATGTTGGCATAGTTTTTGGGTCCCAAGAGCTTCCATTTGCAAACTAAACATCTAGTAAACATCTAGTGACTCTACATCGACTTAGAGGCGCACTATTTCTCGCATTTGCAAACAATAAGACAATGAGAGAACCATGGATGGAAAGGGAGAAATTTTCAGAGGATTTGGCACCCAGAGAACTCATGCTAACATGAGAGCTCTCGGATATGAATGAAGGATCTCTCTCATGGTGCCTTTCCCGATGCTCCCATGAGTCGATAAATCACCCGTCGAAGATATGGTGTGTTTGGGCCTTCGAGGCTCTAAACACGACTACATCTTTAGGGATGTAGATGTTGTACTACTACAAATGGAAGCTTGTGGGACCAAACCAACTATGCCAACACATCCAAATGGCCTAGTGAATGCTAGTGGAGGCTTCATTTTTGGTTCCCTACGCCTCCCTGCTCTCTCGGCTTGTCCTCCGGCGTAGTCGCTTAAGAGCCTTGAGGCCCAAACATGCCATATCTTCGATGGGTGATTTCTCGGACTCCGTGGCACCTAGAGACATCTTTCAAATCCAAGAGCTCCATTGACCGCCCTCTACAAAATCCTCTCATGGTTTTTTCCCTCTCCATCTGAGTCTCTCTCGTCATACGAATCTCATCAGAGTCCAAGCAAAATCAAAGTGCATGTAATAAGGTTGTCCATTCCAATCACCCGAATAATAGGTGGTTCATACAATATAGGTGGTGAAATGAGAATTTTAATAAGATATTTTTACAATATAGGTGGTGAAATGAGAATTTTTTTTTGTTCCTTTCTAATATTTAATTTTTCTTAGCTTCACTTGGCTTCGAGAATAATAAATTCTCTATTGACAGTGCCAACCACGTGAAGGTGGAAGCTTTTTTGGCACCACTAACCTACATAAACATGTTAGTAAGAAATTAAATAGAATTTTAAATCATACAAAATTTAAACAAAATCATTTAAGTAAATATTCAAATTAAATTCATGAAGAACATACCTTTGCAAATTCAATCCAATGAACCACAAGGATCAACTCTATTCTTGACAGTAGCAAGAATTGCTTCATGATATGATTCACGAACCTTCCATAGATTTTTTTTGATGGCCGACCTCGATATTTGATCAATTTAATATTTGTTGCAAGGACCAAATGTGAATAGTGAAGTATCTTCCGATGTACTTCATAGTCTTCAAACAACCAAATGTTTGATTTTTGATAGGATATCATCGAAGCCAAGTTCCAGTGACTACCACTGATCCTAGTGGGATACTCAAGGTCTTCACCATCAATGACTGTGGAAGTCAATTTTTTCCCCTCTACACAACGAGATAAGAAGTAGTTTGTTCCCTCTTCATTAAATTCTATTCGCAATAACTGCAAAAAACGTGCCCTATGTATCACAAAGTAAAACTATTCAGTCAATTTATAAATACATTAAGAGTTGACCATTTAATAATTTATAAATCTAAAACATGGCATGTACATATATGTATGTACCTTGTTGCACTAAATCAAAGACTTGGTCAAAGTCAGGTGATGTTGTCATTTGATCTGAAGACCCTGCAAGTTGTAATGCTCATGGAACTTGATGTGTGTCGAGTGGAATTAGAGGTCTACAAGTCCACTCATCCACCCACTATTGTGACTCACATTCATTCCACACAAAATCAATGCATGATATACAAAAACATGTCATGCACCTAGTATAAATAGTCCAAGCATTTGCATCTGAACTACGGAATGAGTGCATATCACTTGATCCTGTCAATTGTCATACAATCTTCAAAGTTTGTCAGATGTTGTTGCTCTATCAACCAAAAATATCTACGAACCGTTGATCTCTCTTGAGATTCATGGCCCATATTCTTGACACACCAATCAACAATACTTTTTACATCTATAAATTTAGCACCATCCTTGAACTTTAACTCTTCTCTTGCAAGTGCTCTTTTCACACATGCTCTTACACCATCATGCTCTCCTTTTCCATGCCCTTGCCTCAAGTAAAAACTCTAGATATGTTGTACATTTGTTTCTTTGTGCATCCTACTTAGCCAATAAAACATCCGTGCATTCTTGAATTGTGATGTGTTTTGTCCGACCAAATGTAATGTTGATCGAAACTAATGTTCCTCTCATTCAAGTTCACATAAAACACCTGGAAACACCCTTGTACATATTTTGTAGAATGTGTCCGATCATCACTGATGTAGAAATGATACTCTCTCAATATTTTTTGATCTTTCTCAAGTGCTTTCAAGAGAGTGCATGAATGTTATATGCATGAAAATAGAAACTTGCACTGAGTTATAATATTGAGACTGAACCTCCATTTGTGGCTGCAATGTGTAATTCTCTATGAAGTCAACTACTAAAACAATAGTACCAAGTGGGAATGTGTCCTTTCTTAACTTGAATTGTTCATCCAACCATCGAGCTCTATGTGTGTGCCTTGCATACTCATAAAAATTTCCTCTCTGAATTTGACCATATATTCTGATACATGTAATTGTTTTGTAACAAGCTCACACCTCTTAGATTCTTTTCCATCTTTTAATTGATATGCCACCGATTTATATTTGGTGAAATCAACCAATTATTTTCCTATTGAAGATGTACTCTCCTCATGGATACAACTTTTCAGATTTGGCAAGCCACCGCATACATTACACGTTCCATCCAAACATGCTTTGTTATAAAAAAATTGTCTTGTTGATTTTTCACAAAATATTGTCGAGAATAAATTCCCTTGAAGATTTTTGTGGGACATTTATTCCACACTCCTGCAACATGATGTCAGTATGCAAAACACTACGTATTTGACAAAAAACATCATAATGCATTGAAAATTCAACATGATGCCTGCAACAACAAGTGGTACGTGAGTGATTGATTTTCACATAAAAGGGTTTGTTCATTTCAAAGAATCTTTGGCTAATGTTAATTTGTGGATTTTCATTTTTAAACTTAGAGAACATTTTGTTTGAGTCATATCTAAGAAATGTTTTACACATGATTCATGATTACGAGAACCTATTCTTCTTTTTACTGTATCTCTTCTATTTAGTGACACCCTTGTGTTCTCATTCCAAAATTTTACAATTAATTATTTTAGAATATCAGATGTATTCTTGTCTTTTCATGGAAGTCTACTAGAGAAATCCCAATAGTCAGTGTTATTGACTGACTCAAGACGTTTACGTCTCTCTATTGCTTTCATTAGTGTTTTTTTGTTTAGCTTCAAAGCACTGCTTGTTTTTCTAATCAAGCATTTATTAACTATTTTATCACTTACTATACAATTAGTTAGTGCACGTCATGTAGCATTACTATCTTTGGTGCATCTTTTGCCACCTACAGCTTGGTATGCTTTATGTATGTTTTCAACAATTGATGCATTTTGATCAACAACATTAGATGTTCTTAACCCTAGGGTCTTCATTATAGGTCTCATCTTAATTAATTTCATCAATGAAACAAATAATTGACATCTTTGTGTGTCATTTAAATTCTCAAAGTAATTATCCCAAATTCCACTAGCTTTTCTTCTCGCATTTCTTTTGGACATTTTGTTAGGCATTGGTTTTATAATGTTTTCATCAATTTCAATTAAGTGAATTGGTTTTCTTCGTGAAATGGAAGGAGGTGTTCTTAGAGGTGAAGATTTGTTTACAAGGTTACTTTCTTCATTCAAGTGTTTTCATACAAATTTTGGGGTTAACATTTGGATTCTCAAGTAAGGGTTCAACAATTGGATTCATATCAATTTCTTCATCCATACCAACATTATCATTCAATTCAATATCATTATTCATTGTAAAATCATTATTCTCTACATTTTCATTATGTATTTCATCCCAATTTTCTAATACATTAGCTACATTTGATATAGCGGATGTACCTTGCCCTGCTCGAAGTTTTTGCATTCTCTTCAATTTCTTTATTCTCTTCTCTTCCAATTGCTCCAGTGTCTTATTCTTGACTTTCCTCTTGTCCTTAGCTCGACGTTTATCGCCCATGATTAGAAAAAATCAACTAGTGGGGTAGGGGACAAAATGAAATACTAAAAATCATGCAAGAATGTAGAGAATATTGTAGACAAAACAGAATGTTTGCAGAATTCCCGTGAAAGAGATGAAAGGGACGTTGGGGGCCACAATATATAAAACAAAGAAAAATGCGTACACGTTATAACATTTTTTGTTTTCTCTTTTCCCAAGCCATGCCTCAAGGCTTGGGATCCGGTTTGGATCCCCAAGCCTGAGGCATGGACCTGCACAAACACAACAAACAACAAGTTTTTACAAGAAAATGTAAAAATGACACTTCCTCTATGATAAATCAAAATAAAACAATCGATCCATTTTAAAAAAATTATACCATGACGTAGAGCAGAGTCTCTTCTTTCTTAAAATATAATTTTCAAATTTTTTGACTAATATAAGGTTTCCATATTATTTATTTTCTAACTATGCCTTTTTATAGCTATTTTTTGAAGTGTAAATATGTCTATCTTTCATGGTGTATCTTTTTTTTGGGTGATCGAAATTAAAAAAAAAAATTATACTAGCCCAAACTAGGCATAATTCTATACATATTCAAAAAAAAAAATCTAATTTTCGATATTTTTTGAGGTAGTTAGGGGGCACGGTCGGAGCTCTGTTATTTTTCAAAACATAAAATTTTTTACTAGAAAAATCATAAATAAAAAAATATTCGCTAAAAAATTTAAAAAAATGGAGCCCAAACTAGATGCTCCTAGCTATCTTTCTACCAAAGGGTTTTCAAAAATACTAAATGGTGCTCAAAAATGGTGGGGGCACGAAAGTCACTCTATTATGTGTTTTAACAAAAATAGGAGCATCTATGGTATTTTAGTTTTTAAACCACTTAAACTTATCCGTTTTCAATAAAATTTAGTAGCTTAGAAACTAGACTCAAAATGCTACGATTCATATTTCTACAACATCTTCCAATTTTGAGTGTAACTATTTGGGCCTGTTAATCAATTGGATATTGACACCGGCTTACGTACACCGGTATTTAGCTCCACACCACTCCCATCCGACATTATTGTACAATTTTCCATGTTGAACATAACAACCAATCAAACTAAGACTTTCTCGGACTAGACTCGAAAATTGTCCATAGTCCCCGCGGACCCATCACGCCTCTCACTTTATTTCTATGACCTTGTTTGGAAATCTATACGAGGCGCCCACAGGTCACTTCCTGCGTGTTCAACAACCAATAAATAGGATCTTGGCAGAATTCGACATTGATTGGAGTCTCCGAGTAACTATCATATCCGATCAATCCATCACACCACTTCATGTTAGGAGATCTTTCTTTTCCTTAGACTCGCAGATTCTAGTATTGTGTGTTGAAGATATAAGATTGCCTAATTAGCTTGTCTATCATCACTACATTCGCATCCACTTACATTCTACACCGAATTTCTCGGCATGACCTCAAGAGGTCGGGTGTGAAGAAGGTCACATGTTGATTTTCTATCGTACACGTCCCTTTTCTGATATGATGACTGGCCAAAAAACTAATTGGAGCCCACTGCTAGTCCTTTCGATCGTGTGATCGTTGAGAACTTCTTCCGAGAAAGATTTTGTTTAAGAAATGTGTACTTTGTTCTCAAAGTGATTTGGTATAAAGAGTACAAAATGTGAGCTATGGTTCAATTTGTCAACCATAAGCTAGGAATGACTTCCAAAGATATAGGTTGCCCACAATTTAGATGAGCTACAATGCAGCATACACAAATGAGATGCAAAGATTTCAAACCCAAATCCATAATGAAATTCGATGAGAACAATAATGAATAGGCAAGAGTATGTATTTCACTAGATGCCATACAAAATAAAAAGAAGTGTTCTTTTAAATCTAAAATACAAGTTTCACTGAGATAAGTAGGAAAAGAAGAATGTTTCCAAGGGAGAAGATTTAATGTGAAATCTCTTTCAAAAAGAAATAAACACACATTGATTCCCTAAGAATGAATAATGCAAAGAACCTAAATGGGTTCCACTGAGCATGCCAAGATGTTTGATCGAATAGTTTGTGTAAAATGGATAAGGTAAGAGGTTATGAGGAATACCTATAAGATTGAAGGTAAAAGGTTGAATGCTTCCCTTTGGTTAGGGGGAACGACCTATAAGAAACACAACAAGACCACAAAATAACATTAATAATATAGGTTAGTGTATTGCCTAGCAAATGCTAGATCCGGGAAGTGATGTGCTTCCTAGGAGCTTATAAACCCACTTTCAAATACAATTTAATGCACCAAGTACCATAGAATGAAGAAATCCTATCAGTAGTTGTAGGATTAGGTATCTCGTGCTAATACAATAAGTAAATCTAATCTAACATGCAAAGTTATGATTAGATCCAGGGGTTTGATAGGTTATTCGGGTTTTGCGGGTTTGACAAAGGTCTCATAAAGGGTCTAGGATTGATCACGTGAGGTCCTGGGGTTGATTTTGGTTGATTGGAAGACTTACTAGTCGAGGCTATAAAATGCCATAGAGACCAATATCGGAATGCTTTCCTCATTGAATCCATTTAGAGAAGTAGAGTTCACGTGAGAGAAGGCGGGAAGATCTTAGAAGAAGTCTAGTTAGGTTTAGGAAGAAGTCCTAGTTAGTTAGGTCAAGTTAGTGGCTCAACACTAGGAGTGATGACTCGGTGTGAAGATGATGACTTAGTCACTTTGGAGTTAAATGCCCTGGAATGGGTCCAGGGTGAGGTGTCATGATGAGTTGGAGGTGTGGGGGTGAAATTAACTTAATTAAAATAATTAAATTAATTAATAATGTGAGGATGAATACTAATATGAGGTAAAGGGGTCATGGTTAGTTAAATGCGCAACATTTATTAATTGAAGGGGACCAAAGGGAGTGTGACCCAAATTTGGGTGTCTACATTTTCTAATCTTTTCCCATCTTACTAGACTATGCAATATTTCTGCACTATGTCCACTAATTAAATGGTATAAAATTTCTAAAATAACATGAGTACTCGTTGACTATCAATAATCAACACTCACATATTTCTAATCTTTTCCCATCTTACTTGACTATGTAATATTTCTTGCACAATGTCCACTAAATCAATGGTATGAAATTTCTAAAATAACATGGGTACTCATTGACTCTCAATAATCAACACTCTTATATTTCTAATCTTTTCCCATCTTACTTGACTATGCGATATTTCGTACACGATATCCAATAAATCAATAGTATGAAATTTCTAAATAACATGAGTACTCTTTGACTATCAATAATCAACACTCACATATTTCTAGTCTATTCCCATCTTACTTAACTATACAATATGTCCTCCACGATGTCAACTAAATTGTCATATATTCAGACTGACGTTTTCTTGATTGAGACTATCACCATATTTTCAAACTTTACTAATTGAAATGGACCCTCACTTGGGAAATAAACAATCCCACCTTCGAAAATACGGTAGAAACTACGCACAATGAAAGAAAAAGCAAAATGTAAAAATCGCATTAATAAGGCCACCTAGAGGCTACTTCCGCTCTAAAATTGGTGACATGCAAACCGTATGGTTTGAATCCATTAATTGGTAGGTTGAACGTTTTTATGCACTGATGGAGTTTAATCAGTGAAATCAGATGGTCAAATTTAGAATTTTTAATGTTGACTCAAAAGTTTGTTTTAGGTATAGATTCACAGTTATGAGTCACATCCAATAATTTTATATATAGTCCCTGTCCAAATGTTTAAGGAAATATTATGCATTCTTTTTCTTTAAAAATCAAAATAACATTAAAATTCGCTTAATGTTATGGGAAATATGGTGAGTCATGTGGGTGAAAATTAGTGTAGGATAATGTTTTTAATAATAGTTGAATAGAGGGACCTTATGGTGGGGCTTGAGTGTTAGCCATCCAGCGACTCACCTAGGGTTTAATCCCTTAAGATCCAGAGGAACTGGTTATCTTTGCATTTACATAGCCGGTTGGAAGAACTCGACATGCATTAGCATGCCACGAAGTGTGTTAGGTCGTTAGGTCACTAACTCCTATAGTGTCTAATTTTTTTTGAATAGCTATATTATAATTTAGAAATTAGTCATTTCTTTTTGTGAGTCTAGATGTGTGCCATGTTATTAGTTGTGCCACTAAATGTAATTCTCTCAAAATCGAAGGTTGTGAGTTTTTGGGGTAAGGATGCTTTTTCAAAGAGAAATTGACATTTTGTGTTTGTATTTTTAATATCGATATTCCATTTGATAAATTTATTAAGTTAAAATTTCACACATAGAGAGCTTAAATTCATATGTAACTAATGAATAACCCCGCATTAGTGTGCCATGAAGTGTGTCAGTCCTTTGGGTCACTAACTCCTATAGTGCCTAAAAAAGCGAGAATAGTTTTTTTATAATTTAGAAATTAGTCATTTCTTTTTGTGAGTCTATGTGTACCATGTTATTAGTTGTGTCACTAAATTTAATTCTCTCAAAATCAAAAAGTGTCTAGGAAATTAACATGTTGCGAGTTTTTTGGGGTAAGGATGCATTTTTGGTATAAATTGACATTTTTTGTTTGTGTATTTAATATGGATATTCCATTTGATAAATTTATTAAGTTAAAATTTCACACATAGAGAGCTAAAATTCATATGTAACTAATGAATAACCCTACATTAGCGTGCCACGAAGTGTGTCAAGTCGCTAGGTCACTAACTTTTATAGTGTCTAAAAAAGTAGAATAGTTTTTATAATTTAGAAATTAGTCATATCTTTTTGTGAGTCTATGTGTACAATGTTATTTGTTGTGTCACTAAATGAAATTCTCTCAAAATCAAAAGGTGTCTAGGCGATTAACATGTTGTGATTTTTTTGGGGTAAGGATGCATTTTTGGTAGAAATTGACGTTTTTTGTTTGTGTATTTAATATGGATATTCCTTTTGATAAATTTATTAAGTTAAACTTTCACGTATAGAGAGCTAAAATTCATATGTAACTAATGAATAATCCTACATTAGCATGCCACGAAGTGTGTCAGTCATTTGGGTCACTAACTCCTATAATGTCTAAAAAAGTTGAATAGTTTTTTAATAATTTAGAAATTAATCATTTCTTTTTGTGAGTCTATATGTTACCATGTTATTAGTTGTGTCACTAAATGTAATTCTCTCAAAATCAAAAGGTGTCTAGGCGACTAACATGTCGTGAGTTTTTGGGGTAAGGATGCATTTTGGTAGGAATTGACATTTTTGTTCGTGTATTTAATATGGATTTTCCATTTGGAGCCCTTTGCACATTTGTGCCTTCGTATAGCTTGGATCAACTGACCCATCATATCGGCCGAACTTGTCATGTCCCTGAACAAGCTTGTCGAAACATATGTCTTTTGGGTCTCGTTACCCATGACTTTTGGCTATTATCTAGCTTTATTTTTCTCCATTTCTTTGGTAACTAACTTCTCTGTCACTACCTTACATGAAGTTCAAAGTTGAATTTTTTTCTCCTTTTTTATTCCCTTTCGTAAGCTAGGAGGAAATTTGCTTTGATACCACCGTAATATCCTTGAAAAATATTTATTAACAAATATGGATATTTTTTCAAACCCTAGGGTAGCAAGTATAAAAAATTCTTTTCATGACAACAACGACAATATGATTTTTTAAATAAAAACAACAAGCCTCAAATTACTAAAAGAAGACTTTTATTTATTGATTTCAATCAACTACAATAAAAATAAAACTCATGTCGAATATAATTATTCTTCCACAATTGATGATCTCGAAAGGAAAGATAGATGGAAGAGATGAGCATGCAAACTAATTTGATTGAAATCATCCTCCATATATTGAAGCCCTAATCTGTAATTACTATTCGGATGCTAAAACAACCTCGAATATGGTGCCCTAGTTGAACTAGATGAATACATGTACCTTTAATGGTCCAACAACCCTTGAATGGAATTGCCAAGCTTAGATGTGAGGGTTTTGTCCTTAGACCTATAGGAAAATGAGAGATTTTTGTCCTTTATAGCTAATGCAAAAGCAAAAGCTACTTGTAGACAAAGAAGTAGTTGATAAATTTCCAAAATGCTCTAATAATAAACCACAAATTTGTCTTTATAACTTCCAAGGCCTTCTCCAAAGTTGGCGCCCCCTCTTAAAAATAAGAATAAACAATATAAAATTGATTTATCCTCTGTCCATCCTAAAAATAGGATCTTGATGCTCATGTAACCTATTTTATCTTTGACGTCCCATAATAGAATGCTTTATTTAATTATTATTCTATCTTTAGCGTTTGATAATATAAATTGATCATTCGATTTTTGTTTTTGGAGTAAAAATATAATTTAAGTCATTTTTCCAACTAAAATATAAAAGTACCCTTGAACCACTTAAATTAATTTATTTCCCTCTTTAATTTTCCAGGGTTCGGATATTTAGAATTAATTAATTCTAAAAAGGGGACATTACACTCTACATTTATAATGCTATTTAAATCCTTTGAGATATCTTTGTTGCTTTTGGTCTCTCTAATGTGTAATGCTAGTGCACACATTTCACACTTTTTTGCTGAATTTTTGAACATTTAGTATTGATCTTATTAGAATTTGGAGGTATTTAGTTTTACTATTGTAATTTTTGTATATATTTTGTTGGCACACTGGAATTTCCTGGATACGTTACATATGTTACTACAAAGTTTTCTCAAATGACTGGCTTAACTTTTATCTTGACAATTTTCGCAAGTATGGCTTTGAGAGTGTAAATGAAGTGTCATGCTCGGATTATCGATTTGTGTATATGGGCCCTAAAGATATTTTTAAAGTATTTGAAATTGATTTAGCTTTAAAAAATGGATTATATGTGTGTTCATGTGTTCAATTTATATACGAGAGGTGCTAATGGGAAGAGAAATTATAAAATAAAATGCTTTTAAATAGCAAGATTCAAAACTTGAAATCTTAAAATTAGACAAGAAGATTAGAATGCACACCATAGTTATATAGACTATAGATGTTGTTGTCAATGTGCATGCAGATTGGTTCAGGTGTTTGTGCGGATGTGGCACACTTCCCAAACTTAGGATATGAGGGCTTTGGAACACACACACACACATATATACAGAGATATATAACATATATAAATGCATATGCTGAACATAATTATTTCATAAATAGTTACATTAAGGTATGTCAGTGCATAAGTAGAAGTGTTAAATATAACATATATCCATACACATGAGTAGCATAGTTATGTAAAACATACTTATATTATATTTTGCCAGTACATATATAATTCATAATTTTCTATGAAAATTTAAACACATATATTATTGTATCACGCCATACATAGTACTTAAACAAATATTGTTCCGATATTTTTCCTTTTGGTAATTTGTTTGGGTTTCAGTGAGGGATTTTTATTTGTGAAACTTGCCTGATTTAAAAGAGCCAAAATTACAATGAAAAATTCATCCATGCCTGGGCATATCTATGCTTATACAATCACGAGGACACTCCAGATTTCAAGATGATACAAAATCGCAGTAAAACAGTATGACGACCTAATGCGTTTACCAGTTTTGTGGATATCTAACAATGATTGCATTCCATGAAATCACAAAATTAAGGCTTTTTCATAAAGTGTGCCTTCTGAAAACATCCATATTGAGCTCAAGGTAGTCAAAGTCCCGCATACCAGATCTGTTTTCAAAGAAAATTTGATGGATCTCTAAACCTTGTTCGAGAGTTCCATGATTGCTACAGGCTGTAGGAGAAAGCTAGCAAATGAAGTTTGGTTTTACTTTTCCAAATGCATTACAAGGTAACTAACCCATCTTACACATAACCATCAAGGTAGAGCATAACCTGCACATCCTATGAACATCGTATTCCCGAGACCGCATTTCACTGTGACAGTTTTTCAAACAGATCTCATGCCTTTTGTGCACTTCCCTGTTATGCATATCAGTGAAGTCTTGACTGCAACTGTAGATAGAACTAATTTTAGTTCTATTTATTGATAGGCAAACCCTGTTCCTAGACTTCCAGAACTAATTTTAGTTATATTTATTGATAGGCAAACCCTGTTCCTAGACTTCCATCTCAGCACAGCTAGAAGGGTGTCAGCAAAGGTTTCTGAGACTGGAGTAACATTTGATAATCAATCTAAAGAACTCTTGTAACCCTGTAGCATTTAGTTTCGAATAGTCTGTCTTTATCATTTTAGTAAAGCTGAAATTAATTTCTTTCTAAAAACTATTGCATGATTACCATGGCAGTTGCAACCACAACAAACAAAGAAACAATTTAAGTTATTTATTAAGGATATCTAAAACCATGTACATGGTAATGCTTTTGAAACAAATGGGAAGATGCACCAAATCTTAATTTACTCTGGAATTTATGTAAAGGTTTCCCAGGATTAGTAAACCATCGTATAAAGAGCAATTCGAACAATGATTGCAGTCCATGAGACTGCAGTTCATTGAGCCAAAAAAGAGTTGTCTCGCGAAGAGAACCATTTTGAGTGCACTCTTTACACACCACAATCGCACCAAACTACATGCCTTTACGACAATATTTAACGAGCTACAACTTTTTTTTTAGAGTAAACTGTATTTCTAATTGTTAGTGTTAGCCATTTCTTCCTCCTTAATCCATGGTCAATCAGCAGACACTTTAAGCTAACTCATGCAACAACAGTTTCTCTTTTAAACTGGAGTGTCTATTTTAAGCCATGTAAACTGCAAATTAATTTGTTGTCACTCCTCTTTTAACTGCACTCTTTTTGTTGCTGCGGTTCTTATTAATAATTCATTCTTATGCATTGTAATCAGCTCAAATAATAGAAAATTGTTTCTGATCATTGCTCTGTTCTTTTTGGTTTTAAATCTGCATGTTTTCCTTTCTTTTCCAGCTAGATCTAAGCTGACTTTTGCAGGTTTAGCTGAAATTTTACATGGTACCAGAGCAGGTTTGGAGCTGGGAAGAAGGATATATATATTTTATTGCAGTAATTGAAGATCAGAGCTATTGAAAAGAATGGAATTTTCAGCCTCTGTTATTCTCACACCATACAACTATTTTGATTGGAAGCCAAAGATTCTTCTTCAACTCAGAAGTAGAGGCCTCTATCGGATAGTTATGAATACAGAGGTTGAGCCCAATCCTGCAGTTGAAAAGACTAAATACTTCAACCGCATGGATGAAGCATTTGGTCTGCTATGCTTATCCATCTCTCTAGAATTGTTGTTTCATGTTGAGGCATGTACAACTCCAAACCAAGTTTGGAATGCATTGGAGGGTCTATTTGGAAAGCAAGATGAGATGCGGGGTCATATCCTTGAAAATGAGCTCAACTCATTGGATCCAAGGAGTTTTGATAACATTCAAGATTTCTTCACAAAATTCAAGGCCTTATTGCTTCAGCTTGAAAGGTTGTGGTATTGACAAATCCAAGGAAGAAGGAAAATTAATCCTTGCTATTCTATCAAAGTTGGGTCCAAAATATTCAATATTTGTCTCTACTTTCCACACAGTCAGGCTCACAACAGGAGCAACTTGGAAAATTCCCACACTGGATACCTTCATTGAGTCTCTAATACATGAGCAGGATAAGCTTATAAAAATGGGCACATTGAAGAATTCCAAATCTCATGCACTTGTTGTGCATGCAAGTGAGAAGAACAATTCCAAATCCAACCAGCAATTCAAAGGAAAAGCAAAGAAGGATTCAGATCCAAGAAAAGAAGGCAAGCCCAAACCTCCAGATGGATCTACAGGCTCAAAAGAAAAGAAGGACAAAAAGGGAAATTCAAAGTGCAACTATTGCAACCGTGGGTACCATCCAGAATCATCATGCACAGGGATAATTTTAGCGGTGAATATTCGTAATATGGCGAAAATTTCATTTTAGGAAAATTTGAAAAGGCAAATTATTCGGAGTGGGTCGGTGTCCTATTTGCCTAAAATATATAGTATATATTTTTTTGGGGGTCGGCTTCGCCTTCATTTGAAAACATCTCCTATAAAAACCTAGGTGATTCACGAGTAGTATACCTCAAGTAGCTTACCAAATTACCAATACCGTGAAATTTGAACTCGCATACCCTTAAGCACCGAGAGATTCTTTGTTAGTCGTGAGGGTTTGTTGTCAAACGCGATGAGCACATTGTTGACGCGACGACAAAGAGTTATTACAGACGTGCGAGCAAAGGGCGGTGTTGACATGCGATAAGGGCGGTGTTGACGCATGACGACGGGGAATAGGTTGTTGATGCACGACAAGTGCAGAGTCGACGCCGACATAGATCTTAGATAGGGAACACGCGAAAGAGACCTTAGACAAAGTGGGATGAGTCGCTACTTGGTTCTTTTGTTGACGTAGGACTCTCTTCAGAATAATGGAAGGTGCTAGCTCAAAGAATGCAAATAACCTAAAAGTAAGTAAGAAATCTCAGAAATCACTCTTCAAGTATTTTGGAAACTCTATGGATACAGATATTGAAAATACCAACCATATAGATGCCACCACAAAGAATCAGAATATTGACTATGTGGAAGGTATTATTGAGGTGGACATGCATTCTGCACAGTATCAAAGTCAAACAAATGAAACCTACGATAATATGCCAGATCTTGAAGATATTGTTCCTGTTGGGGTGCAACCAGAAGTGCATCAAGATATCACACATACAAATACTCAGCAAAATGGAACATAGAAATCAAATTCAAACTCCGGTCCAAGAAAGAGGAAACCAGGTGATTGTGATATTGCTCAAAATTCTACTCAAAAAAGTAAAGCATTGAAAACGAACAAGAATATGTGGACCATTGGCAGGACATACAAGTTTGATTGGGCAGCTAAATTTTCATTTATTGAACGTGTACAATCATCTAATTCTGAAGAGATCCCATCTAAATGTACATGTACAATATGTACGTGGAAATTGGGAAAGCAACAAAAATGCAATCAAGTGGACATTATAGAAAAAACATTGTGGAAAACAATATTTGACTGTAACGGGGGCGGATGGCTAGAAAATCAAAACACATAGGTGGAAAACTAAAAAAGAATGCATGCATGTTAGATACGCAGCGGAATATGAGGCATAGTAGAAAAAACATAGACATCTGTTGGAAAAGGGAGGAACGATCACATCGCATATTGGTAAGATGAAAGAAACAAATCTACATGCAAAATTCATACAATTCTCTACTCTTTTTCACATACTAAAAAAAGGAAGAGCGATTTCGGATTTCCTCAATTTCAAAGTTTTGTATCAATTTAACGGAATGCTGAATGTACCTCAGTCTCATTGGTCTGAAAGTAGTGGATGGGAAATGGCAAAATACCTCTCGATGATAGAGAAGGAAGATTTGAAAGAGAATGTAAAAAAGCAAACTTTATCTCTCTTTCAATTGATGAAGTGACAACAGTCGACAACACCGCATGGGTATGTATCCATGTCTATACTTTAGAAAATCATATAAGGACACCTCATCTGTTGGGTGTTATGAAAATGGTTGAAAATTGCAATGCCAAAAACCTACATAAAATAGTTGTTTCTCATTTGAAAGATATTGCTGGAATGATTGATTATGAAATTGCTACGAAGTTGGTATGCGTTGGAGCAAATGGTGCATCTGTCATGCAGGGTCACCAAACAGGGCTGTGTGTTAGATTACAAACAACAGTGGCCCCATATATGCTACCAATTCACTGTATGGCTCACATAATGAATTTAGCATATAAAATGGTAAGCAACCACGAAAATGTTGCTAAATTAGAAGACCTTATAAGAGAACTTCATGCCTATATGTCAAGCAGCCCAAAGTGATTTCTCGATTTCCAAAATTTGCAATTGGAATTACAGATGGAAAAAACTTCAAGGATGTGGAGACTAGATGGATCTCTTTGTATGAACTCGCATGCGAGTTTGTGAGGAGTATCCCTCATTGGTTGGTTTCATGCACAAATACCATCATGAAGTTGATAGGGCGAGGGACTTGTTGTTCCGTTTAACTGATTTGGAGACATTGCTTACATTGGTTGGTATTCTTCCAATGTTAAAGGAGATCAATACACTGATGAAGCATGCACAGGCGATTAATCTATATTGTGGATTTTATACGGATGAGAAAAATGGTATGTCAAAGTCTTGATATATTGATCGCTTGTTCCCAAGATAGTTTTGATGCAATTGTTTTTGAGAATTGGAAAGCTTTATTAGATCTTAAAAATCCTAACACCTTTTTGAGATTTAATATCCACGATCACCTCAGATATCCTTTGTTAATGGGAGGGAAATACCACCGCACATTTTACAAAAACGTCAAGATATTTACAGGATTGGAACGAGAAGATGTTCCCGTGACACGTAATCTCTTTGAGTCTGTTATAGTTGAAACAAGAATAAAGCTTAAAAAATTTCAGAAACCTTGTCATCAGAAATTAGGGAACGTTTCTGTAAAGATAAAATTCTGGAAGCCATGGGTGTGATGAATCCTAATTTTTGGAATACTGAAGGTGGCCGTGCAGACTTTGTCAGAAAGAATTTCCATAAATCCATGGGTACAATAATGGAACAATTTACAAAGACTTCAGAGCTCAAGGGTATGGAAATCAAAGGTATACTGAATGTTGATTTATTAAAGTTTCAATCAACAAATTTTGCAACAACAATGAGGAACCAATATAAGAATTTAGATGAACCTTCTGAAAGTGGTGCTATTACAAGGCTGTGGCGAGGAATCTATCAAAGTTCTATCTTACAAGAAGATATCAGTGAATATTTCAGATTATATGAGTTATGCCAAACAATGATTTTGGGGTCTGTGGAGGACGAAAGGGTTTTCAGTGCATTATCATTTATAAAATCAAAACTGAGAAACAAGTTGGATAAAAATCTAGAAAGTTACATGAGGTGTTATGTTTCTTGATACTCCATCGAAACCTTTCCATTCGACAGAGCAATTGCGCATTGGAATTCCCTTTGCAAAAGAAGAGGTGTGAATAATACAACTACAAGTACAAATATTCCCAAGGGTCAATGCATGGTGTTGTGTCCCACTTGTTGTCCCAAAAATGCGATGCAAAATGGGAGATGCGCGTTTTCCAAAGAGGGTTCGCGCGAACCTTCCATTCGCGTGAACCCGTTTCGCGCGAAGAGACACGTAAGCCGTTATTTGCCGCGTGGTGAAATTGAAAGTGTTCGCGCGAACACTATGTTCGTGTGAACACCGTTCGCGCGAAAGGTGTTCGCGCGAACCCATGTTTATATATTGGAGGCGCTGCGGAGGAAATCATTTTCCTCCGCCCCGCCTCCTTCGCGCGAAGTTTGTGCAACCGACCAAAGAGCCCACCACACCAGCTGAGAGCCCACCACACCAGCGAGCCCACCAGCGATGAAGCCCAGCAACGACGAGCCCAGGTATCACTACTACAAGAGGGGGTGATTTGAGACAATAGTTTGAGACAAAATTTAACGTTTGTCTCTACGTTTTTTTTTTTTTAAAAAACTTTTGTCTCTAAATTCCTTTTTTTTAACTTTTAATAATTTATTCACCTTTTCAATTACACTGACAAAACCATTTGAACTTTTATCTCATCTCCATCTGCTTTCCAACCCTAACAAACCTAATCACAGACAAAGCGATGGCGGATGGTATGTCTGCTAGCTTGAATGCCAGATGGGTTTCTGTGGATGGAGGTGTAGTGGTTTGGCCTCTACCTGGAGCAGCCCAAAGCCCAGTTCCCTACCAAAATTTTGGATTATATGCTCCTAAGATAGTGTCTATCACTCGTTTCTCCTTTTATGTTTGGGGTTCTTCTTTGGAGGCGACGGCCAGATCGACTATTTATGGCTTTTCCTTCAGCCATTGGATAGTTATGATGCCCATAATCCAAATGATTTACAGAATATGGTAGTGTTGTTGAACAAGAAGGTTCACCTAGAATCTTCATGAAAGTAGCAGCTTGAGGCTGATCGAAAGAAGATGAAGATATTTGAACAGAACCCCAAGGTCGATTACCCGAAATGGAAGAGTCGTTAATGCGATATTTGTATTTAGAATTAAGGGTATGAATCCTTCCTTGAGTTTATGTGCTTTTATGTTTGCGGTTCTTCTTTGGAGGCGACGACAATAGTATTGTGTTGGACATCTAGGAGGCAACCAAAGGTTTTGGATCTTTCTTCCTGTTTTGTTTCTACACTTTAGGGCTTATAGACAGGGTCCAATCTGGATTCGACATTACATTTGGTAAAATGCATAGTATTCAGAAGAAATATGGGGGTTCCTTTTGGAGATATCGACATTACTACAATTTTGTTTTTTTGGAAAATCTGCAAAAATCTACTTTTCTCTCTCCTCACGCTGCTTGGGCAAGCTAGGGTTTGTTGAGCGCTCTGTATGTTTTGAACTTTGTGCTACTGTGTTTTATTCCTCATTTGGTGCTCACCATTAATCAAAATGGTTTTGATTTCATTTCCCATTGTGCACAAGAGGTGAAAGTAAACAACGAGTTATTTACATTTCCATTGATGATAGAAAACATCACAGATCAAGTGGTAATGGTCCATGGGGATGATCTAATGGCTAACAACTAGAATGCTAGTGGCATTCAGAATCAAATTTTTCCTGATCGCGATGTATATTTTTATTGCACCTACTTCCCTGACGCCATCCTTCCAACCTGTGCAAAATGGGATTTTGGAACATGGTATTTTGAACCATTAAAACATTTAGGGAAATGGGAATGTTTTCACTTTTACAGTTGCCACACCTAGAAAAACCTGTGTGCAAAATATGGAAGCATGCACAAGGCCACCCAAAGAAAATCTATATTGCAGTCACCAGTTAACCAAAAAGGAAGTCAATGTGGATTGTGATGGGAATGTTGGCGTGTTGGGTGTGCAGTAGATGACAAGCACCCAAATGATCTCGCCGATGGAAAATGAATGTTTATTACCTTTGATTTTCCTTGGAATTTCAGATACAGCTCCAAAAATCTGGTTGTGAAATAGAGAGATCAAGTGGGCAACATACATGGAGTGGCGGTTAAAGGTTAGCTTCCCCTTTCTCTTTTTTGTCTTTTTCTGGTAAGAGGTTTGCAACTTAGAAAGGGATATTTCAAATTTTATCTTTTGTGGCAGTATTTTTTAATTGGTTTCTATCTATTGTGAGAAACCATGAACTGGTAGGCTACCTGTTTGATTCCCTTGTTTTAGATAGTTGACTTGAACTTTGTGGGAAAGGGTTGTTTGAATGATTTTATTTAACTTCACTTTATCTAAGATTTGATAGACCCAGTGCCACAAGCATTTCCCACATAAAACATAAGAGGGCAGAACAATGGCCTGTGGAATTGAAGCTAAAATGGCCCCAACTTTACCTGCCAAAAAAATTAGTACTTGAGATTATATTACAAAGATTATAAAATATCAATAAGCAAGACTACAACAAAAGAGAGGAAACCACTTTATACATTAAATCAGGAACAAGTAGGAACCATTTACAATAATTTATAGATGTTTTGATTCATTGAAGTAATATTTTGCTTATATTTGATTTTGTTTGTCTCAGTGTATAAAATGAAAATAAATATCACTATGATTGCCAGGGATCCTTTCAATAAATAAAATATTGAACGAGAACATCTTAAGCCTTATAAAATATGAAATCACAAATATCATTAGGAATTTTCAGTCATACAACCCAGGCAACAACAACATTGGTTAGAAGCCAAAAATATGAGAAAGTAGAGAAACAAAATTGTACCAACAAGTGAGATAAGAATTAACAATCCGGCACCAAGTTCCATGGCTCTTCTGCTTTCCATCTTTTCACTGCAATGGTGTGAACATTCTCGGTAAGATTATTTTATCACTAAATACCTAAACGATTTAACATATGGTTCAAAACTAACTTACAGATTTTGAGCAGAGGCATGGTAAATTTTAAAACCAACTGCAAATATACACAACATTTCTAGCCACAAGAACTTCTTTGGAGAAATAAAGAGCTGCTAGGAAATATGGAACAAAAGAATCAAGGCCCTACATATTAAGAAAAATGTTTCAAGTAATCTTAAAAGGATAACATTGGGAAACCAAGTTTCATTTCAAGTCCAAGATATGGATAAATGAAATAATTACATTATGACTGATATCTGCCACATAATTTATTGATCATCTGTTGGGTTTTAGTTCGGTAGAATATTAAAAAAATTGCAATTCACATTTTATTTCAATTAGTGGGCATTCATACAACATCTTTTACTTTAGCTTTCAGAAACGCTTCAAAAGTTTTCTTTAGTTTTCATAGAAGCATAAAAGAGATCTCCTCTGCCAAAACTTTCTTTTTGGGACCTTTCAATTCCATCTAAACTAGAGGCTTCTCATTCTTCCCACAAACAACACAAAAAGGTCACACACCCATGTCTCTCTGCTCAGTATCATCCTTAAAATCAAGCTAGATGAGCCTTTTGATCTCTGGCGATCGTTCAACTGATTCATTGTGAAGATATTCTTCTTTTTAAGAAAATTCTTCTATCTGAATATTTGAGTCATGTTGTATTTCTAGAATTCTTTTGTGTTGGTAGCTATAAAGCTTTGCAGTTGTTGTAGGTTCTCTTGTTTCTTCCTCCATGTTGTTTTGCTAGATACCTACAATACTTTAAAATATTTGACATACATAATGGTGATTTAGACAACTCTTCAAATTTATTAAAGAGAACCCTGAGCTCCTGGCCCAAAAACAATGTTTCTTCAACATTAGCGGCATTTGATAAGATTAATGAAAGTTGAATTATTTTTTTTTATATTTAATTTATCTATCAATATATTTGGATTAGTATTATTGTCTTAACCACTTATACTATGTTAAGACATCCAGTAGTTTATTGTCATTTTGATGTGGGCAAATTTCTTCTATATGTGAAATAGTAAAAATTGATGTGATCTTTATAATTTATATTGATAATTGTTTAAAACTAACAAATACTTTTAATGAATTCTTTACTTGTCACTTCCCATGGATTTTATGAAAAGATTTATGGCTTCATAGATCAATTTCTATAGGGACATAGATCGATTTCTTTGTTTCTAGATTTGATTATTCAATTTTTTTCATACAAAGACTCAAACTGGAAAGGCGATTTAAAATCAATGCTAAAGAAATAGATAATAATTACTTCTTATTGACCCTTCTCTTCTAATGCTTTTCATTTTGAATGCAGGAATATTCTACGTACTATGATCACAATAAAGTTTCAGGAAGAGAAACATTCATTTCAAGATTTGAATTTAAAAGGTATATAACAAGTTCTCAAGTATTCATCTTCCACAACTGCCATAGTATTCAAACTCAGTTTTTACATTGTTTCCATATATGTGTGCTTTGTAGAAAGGCTACTAATTTCCTGTTGTTACAAAACTGTAAAAGACAAACATCATAATCAAACTACAAATCCGTTTAGAGGAGTTCCTCAATCTTTTATCATATTTAACACATGAATTAAAGACAAATGTGACGACAATAAACAAATAATACAATTTTCCATTTAATAAGGAGCGAACAAGCTAAATTTTCCACCTTTCTTACTTTTAAAATTATGATATTTCTAAGATGATTTCAAAAAACCAAGTCATTCGAACATAATGGAGGGACAAAATTTAGAAATGGTGTTTAGAAATTGTTAGGATTATTCTTATCATATATTATACATTCAATCAAGATTCTTCAGAATGTATCAACTCCTCTACAAAATGTTAGTTTGCACTTGCATTTTGATGTAATTTTTTTGGCATTTCTAGTCACCTAATTCTATTTATACATATATTGCTTCTTCTTCTCTTTATTAAAATCTTAATTTTTGGCACGATTAGTCATATCATGGTCTTGTATTGTTATGCCTTATTGAATATTTTTGCTGCCTTGCTTCTTTCTTTTATGTATTATTGGTTATTAGTTTCTCCTCTACCCCTGAAACACATTATCTTTGGCAGGATTTGCCATATCATGGCCTTGTTTCAATTGTTTGAAAGTGAAAATTATTATTAAAATTTTGGGCAATTCAAAGCAATTATATTCATAAATGCAGCCATGTGTTCAAATTGTTGGTGACATCAACAGCATAGACGGGAAACCTGGACACATGATTTAAAACGGAACCGCAGTCAATTTACAAGTTTGACCCTAGAAGATGGAGCCATGGACCAACCTTGGCACGTCATCAAATACCGTTAAGGCCTTCCATTTTGAACACAAACTCAAAAACATTTAAAATTACTTGTGTTGTACAAAGGAAGGCACAATGTTTCCACCACTCCCACTGTAATCAAATGAAACCGAGCCAGCATATGGATGAATGGCCAACACTCCCCCTCCAAACTTTGTCGTCTCTTCGTCCCTCTTATTATGTCCCGTATCTTTTGCTATGGCTTCCAACTCCTTCATCACTTCACTCATTTTGGGTCGATTTGTGCCATAATCTTCAGAGCAATGCAGAGCTAACCTTACAAATCTTCCTAAAATGGAGGGAGTCATGGGAGACTCTGCGAGTATTGTATCTAACAACCGGCGCTGTGCAAGGGCATTTATTCCTCCTCTCTCAATTGCAGTCCTCACCTCTCTAACCAGATATTTCCATCGTTCAATGGGCTCCTTGCCACTCAATATTTCCAGCAGCACCACGCCATAACTATACACGTCACTCTTGTAACTCAGCTGCTGTGTCATGTAATACTCTGGGTCCAGGTAACCCTGCCCAATCACACAAAATGGATTATAAGATTGTTTAAGAAAATCCATAGAAACTATTTAAAAGAGTTCATGTACTTACCAGTGTTCCCTTCACTTGAGTTGTGATATGACCACTTGCGCCTATGTCTTTTATCAGTTTGGAAAGGCCGAAATCTGCTACCATGGCATTTAGAGTTTCATCAAGGAGAATATTGATGGACTTCACGTCTCTGTGAATTATGGGCGGATTTACATGGTCATGGAGATATGTTAAACCGTTCGCCGCTCCCAATGCAATTCGAATTCTCTTTCGCCAATCAAGGATGATTCTGTTCTACCTGTTAACATGAAATTATGTGTTTAGCTTCGAAGAAAATGCTGATTTGTTTAAACTTCAAAGGCAAAGGAAGAGCAGAAACAAGTTTACCAGAGAGACTGTCTCTGAGTGATCCGTTTGGCATGTAATCATAAACGAGCATATGTTCCCCTTCTTCAAAACAAAATCCGATGAGTCCCACCAGATTCATGTGATGAACTTGAGACAGTAGTTCTATTTCGGTCTTGAATTTGGCTCCACCCTGCATAGACTCCGCTGTCGCCCTCTTCATGGCTACCATTTGTCTGTCAAGTGCCAACATTCCTTTGTACACCCGGCTTTCCATACAAACAAATGCAAGCTTGTTCACTTCTGCACATGTAAATACAACCGAAAACCGTAATTCTTCAAACTCTCCACTCTGTGATGTTCGGGGGAACACATATTTGAAACATAATTTTACCAGGACTAAATAAAAGAGATTGAGAAATATGAAATAGATAAAGCAATCAGGAATGATAGGGCCTGTAGATTCTCTGGCAATCCAAAAGAGGCTTAGTGCAAAAAGCTTATCACATTGCACTAGTCCAAATGAAATGAAAAATTACAAATAGAGAAAGAAGGGTATTTATGCCAACTCTACAAGAAAGAGAAGGTATAGAACAAGATTAAAAGCAATGTTGCATTATCCTACCAAATCAAGAGCAAATATGACAAAGGAAAGCAAGAAGATAATAGTTTACAATGTTTGTTGAGTTTTGCCCCTGTTTTACAATGTTTGTTGAATTTTGCCCCTGTTTTACAATGTTTGTTGAATTTGGCCACTGCTTTAGAACATCACAAACAAGCGAATGACAGTTTGTGTGAAATAAAATTGATGTGAAGGACAACTAAAACTCTGTAATAAAACATGATGCAATTGCAAAGGTACCTAAATAAACTGTATCTCAAGCTGGCATGGACCTTATAGAGTATCTTTGTATTTAACTGAAAAAGTCCTAGTTCTATTAAGTTTAATTTAGCTGTTGATATTATTGTTATCAGACCCACAGAAAAGGTAATTGAAGAGTGGGACATTACCTTGCCATAGCCTCTAGATCCAATTACGTTCTGAGTGGAAAAATTATTTGTAGCCAGTCTTAGTTCCTCGAATGAAAACCACCTTGCCCCTTTCAATTTGGGGGCACCTCCGCTAAATTCACCTCTTGCAAGGCCCCAGGAACTTGATGAAATACAAACACACCCTCAAACAGAAAACCAGCAACTCACCTATATGCAATTTTACATAAGTATATACTGTGTGTAATGCAATAAGCTTCTTGAAGAAATATTGTATACCAAATGGTTTGCTATTTTTAACTCGCCTTTTTCGTTTTCTTTTTAATCATCAATTTATAAATCCCGATGGCAAGAATGACAAGGACTAGCACCGCTGCGCCGACCGCCATTCCGACGATTGCCCCTGTGCTTAAGCGCTTAGACAAGTATTAGTATTAGTATTAGTTAAGTTTCTTCTGTAATCTATTAAGACCAGCGCATAGATTACTTTGGACTTACATTGTGGTTAACAAGTCTAAGGAAGAAAACCACAAGGGAACTTGGGATACATCGAATGAATTGTTCTTTGAGGTCCCTGCTAATACCACACCTAAACATTATTAGACTTCACAACATAAATGGGGAATCTTTGCGGGTAGCTTGCTGCAGTCTATATTACTCACAAGTATCAGTTGCTCATCCCGGATAAGTCAGCACGTACCACTCTTTATTGTTTGAAATATGCCTCGTAAGTACAAATTGTTCCCAACAGTTACCACGCTAATCTCAAATGTTTTCATTTATAAATTATCTCAGGGAATGAAACAACAAAGCTTACATTTCACCCAGGTTTTCCAACGAAGTAATGTTCGACGGTAGTGAACCTTCCAAAGAGTTGGCATTTTATTATGGGTAAACCTCCCAGTAGTTTGGGCAATGTGTTGTATTCTACATGGAAAGTAGAAGAAATCTCTAACCAATGAAACATGTTTAAGTATAATTGACCTTGTAGAGTTTGGGCTATTTGTTGGATTTTCATGCTGAGTAGAAGAAAGCATTAACTACAAGAAATTATGTCATTAGTATGATAGGTAGAGTAGCTTCTGTCGCCCTGTTTGCTATTACATAAAAAGGTTATTGCATCTTTGCTTAGCTCACTTTTTATGTGGAATTCAAATCATGTTCATTTCTGTTGCTCCTCAAATGGTACCATGTTCAAGGCCGAAAGGGAACCAATCAAGACGCCATGCTCCTCTGGGAGGTATTGCCAAACATTCAAGACTGAATGACATGGTAATTATCCTGAATAACAAATTAATGAGTTTTTAGTTGAACTCGTGAAATCGATCATTATTACTTAAACACATCTTCTTAATTTGTAGGATTTTGGTTCAAGAAAGGACACAGTTTTATGTGGAGTATTTGACGGGCATGGTCCATTTGGGCATCTAGTAGCCAAAAGTGTGAGCGACTCGCTACCATCAAAGTTGTGCTCCCAATGGGAAATGGAGGTTAAAGATGACGATAGCTTAAAGGAAGTTAATAGTATGGTGGGAAGTGTGAATAATCCTAAGGACTCAACCATGGACGATGGATAGACTGTAGTTAGCGTGGGAAGCATGAACAATCTGAGTAATTATTTTACCATGTGTTTTGATCTCGCATTTTAAGACTCAAAGACTAATTGGGAAATGGAATCTCATTCCAGGTATAATTATTAAATAATAACTTACATTCTATGTTTCTTGGGATCAGGGACAAGACTTGGTTATTGGTAATGTTGGAGATTCAAGAGTAGTTTTTTGTACAAGAGGTCAAGACAATTCTTTGGATGCAGTGCAGTTGACAGTGGATTTGAAACCCAATCTTTTAGGTATGTCTTGCAGTTTGTTTCTCTAGTGCAGAAATATCTTTTAAATTCCATGCTTACTGTATTCATATTCTTTATTGCAAAGATATCAGTTTGAATGTTGGCTCGTTTATTAGTTTAAAGGCCTACTGCAGCTTTGCAAGAAAAAGGATATACTTCTATCGATGTCTTTATTAAAACAATAGTAATAAAGTAAGGAGATATTGTGGAAGTTCGTGATGGAGAAATACCCCATTAATACTCTTGAATTGGAACTTGCATAACACTCTCAATACTATCCATAGATTTGGAGGGATGGAGCATCAAATTAGATCAAATTTAAATAGAAAATAAAAACACCATTTCTTACTCTGTCACATTTTACACAACCTGGGTAAATTCTGTCTCTGATATCTTTCTCCCCACATGAAATCGAGACCCAAGTTTTTGCAAACTTTTTATTTCTATCAGAAAAAATTATCTCAAATTTTTAGACGATTTGGCTGATTATTTTTCACTTTATGATGATTTTACTTACTGAAATACGTTTTTCTTTTGAGTTGTCTCAGAAGTGCAGGTCGGTAATTTGGTCATAACTTTCTCTATACATACCCAATCGACCTCATAATAGACTCGTTGGATTTTTATTTCCAAGGTTCTCTTACTGTCCAAATTTTATCTCTTTATGATACTTCCATAAAAAGTTATGCACGCTGTCCTAAAACTGGGTTTGCACAATTTCCACAGTTCAGACCGAGTTTTGCTTATAAAATGCAAAATTTGAAATTTCTCAGTTACTTCAAAACATTTTTAGATACCCATTATTGAGATTTAAATTCCTAGGAAGTTTCATGCAATGCCTCTTCACCAATCACTGCCAGCTCTCTTGAGTTCTTCTCCTTTTATGCCTAAATACTGTATTTTTCATACTCCTCCTAGAACTGTCATGCCCAGTTCACTCGTGTGAAGCCCTAAGGACCTGATTCCCTTTCTAAATGCTTGAGGGGAGTAAAAATATGATTAGTTCCAGATTTGGTGATTAAGTTCATCATATTTCATAAGATATAAACATTTCTCTACAAACCTTGACCAAGGGTTTCCATGGAGCCCGAGAGGGATGATTTCATTCCAATTTCTTGAATTTGATGTCTAATGTCTCGAGATAAGCTCAATAACCTATGTATTTGTTATATATATATATATATATATATATATATATATATATATATATATATATATATATATATTAAAACAATCATATATGCATGGAAAGCTTCTTCTATTTCTTATACATAGTGAAAATCTGCATAATATATCAACTAGGAGAAGGATAATGACAGATTGAACATTTGCATTTGAATATGCATTCAATTATTGTAAAATACCTTCATACATGTTCGAGGAGTTGGGAAACATCAATTATCTAACCACGCCCCCATCTTGACTTTCATCATGAACTGATCTTCCATAAAAGGATTAATAGGGAGATGTCCAAATAGGGAGATTTCACACTCTACTCTACAAACCCTAATTGTGCACTTACCTGGCCCGTGAGCCTCAAAATGCTTATAAAATGCATGATCCTTGTTTCCAAATCTTCTTACTTGACATGCAGGGTTTTCTTAACCTTCTCTAGGATCCTGAGCTACCAGTAAGGTTTAGCAATACAAATAATTTTGATTTCCGTTAAGGAGGGGTCTATACATGCTCATAAAAACAGGGTAATTCAAACCCTTACTCTCAATTCAAATAATAGAGACTTCTTTCCTTGTATAGGTCTCAACCATGGCTTAGATACACTTCATCTAATCCTTCCTATAGATTTCATTCATGCTTATACTCATCAAAAAATCAAATCACAGTTTGATCCCACAACCCAAGGCACAATCCACAATACATATTTCAACTAGTTTATCCATTGGTAATAGAATATCACAAATGATGGTACTTCTAATTCATGCAATGATCCTTCATTCACTCCTATCACGTGGAATTATCCTTCAAGTTTGACATATCACTCAAATAGTCCATTTTCATATGGTTATGTTATCCAAAATTCACCCCTCAAGGTAATTTTGATAACATGCATCAAATTATTCAGTCCCGAGCAAGTAGAATGATTCAAGGCCTAAAATCATGTTTTTGGGGCCCCTCGGCTTCTCACTAACTCTCCCATCCAAGAAGAAATCCCAATGAGTTAGAAAAAATGGAAAAAATGCAAAAACAAGGTTGTAGGATTGTTTTAAAGCATTTCGAGTCTGAAGGGTTCGGTTCGTACCAGTGCGGGTCGTACCAAGGTTTGTCATACCAAGTTTGGGGGTGAAATACAAAGAAAATCGGCTAAGTCGGACAATTTTGTCCCAGGCGGTCCGCGGGACAGTTGGGACAAAAGTACACGAGGGACGCGTGGGATGCGAAAAGGCGAAACGACCGAAAGCAAGAAAAATCATCAAGTTTTTTGTTTCGCGTGGTTTGGGACAGCTGGGACAAAAGTACGTGGGGGCGCGAATCGGACAATTTTCCGCAAGACGGTCCATTTCGGGAAGTTCGAGAGATTTTCGTCTGGGACAGCCGGGACAAAAGTACGCGAGGGACGCGTGGGAGGCGAAAAGGTGAAAAAGCCGCAATGAAGAGACAAGAAAGCCCGAATCGGCTGATGCGGGAGAATTCATCCAGGACAGCCGGGACAAAAGTACGCATGGGACGTAAAAATCTAAAACGGCCGAAGGCAAAGAAGAAAAGTCAACGTTTGACCCTTGAACTTCAAACGGCCATATCTTTTGACTCTGAGCTTCGATTTTCACAAAATTGGACTTTCTGGAACGAGCACGACGTCCTATACTATTTCTTATTTTTAATGAGGGTAGATATATTTAAATAATAGAAACATATTCGGCTCCAAATCGGTTAATGCTCATTCTCGTCAAATGACAAAAAACACCGCGGACCCAAAATAGCCGCCCGCACTCAGAAGGCCATAACTTTTGCATTTCTCAACGAAATCGCACAAAATCGGTACCATTGGAATCATGGCTTTGAGCCCAACGTACAACAATCAAGAAATTCTAGATTTGATGAGATATTGATCGAATTTTTTTAGAAAATGTGGTCGGGTTCATAACAATGTTTTATTTGGTAGTTGGGAGTGCAATTAAGAGGCATGGTCACCATTCTTTCTCTGCTGCAGCACCTGGGACAGTATGGGGAGCCTTTTACAAGTAATATACAATCATTTTACTCCATTTAATGCCTCTTACAAGTGGTTGAAGGATAGATTTCGGGATTTCCATTTTCCCTTCTCTCTTTCTTCTCATTTTTTCTATAAATGGGAGTGTTGGGCTCATTGTAAGAGGAGATTTTTTGAGATAGCAAAGCTCTGTCAAAATTGCTTTGTGAAGCCAATGTGCTGCAAGCCCTTGTAGTGGACTCCTTGCATGGTGATCCAGGCCCTTATCTTGTAATAGATTGAACTGTGCATATCATGAAGCAATAAAATATAAGTTTGTGGATGTATCTTCCCCTGCTGTGTTTTCTTGCATTCTTCTTGCCCCTTCAATCTTGATTACAAGAATACTGTGTCTACTTTATGTTCATGCAGGGATCCACTATCATTGTGTATGTTTGAAATGTTGTTGTAAAATGCATTTTTGCTGGATCGTGGAGAACTGTCATCACTCCCTCTAGTGTGCATTTTGCTTCTTTATCTCACACATTGGAAGGATACTCTCACACACCCTCCTTTTCTGGTGTATCACCGCTTTAGTGTAGGCTTTCATTTTATGCACTCTCTCTCCTTGGTCCCTTGGAAATCTAGATTAGAACAGTTATTTTACCCTGCATTAGAGTAGATTGTGGCAGGTAGTTTAGGAACAAGGACCACCTTTCTTTGGAGGTCTATCTCAACTAGCAAGTCCCACAACTTGGAGATAGTACCCATGTTATCCAATCACACCGTGAGTTCAAGTATATGCATTTGTGGAAACATGAGGGTGTTGTGATTCGGTGATAACAAGTTCCAAGCAAAAATTTGAACATTCACAGTCAGGAATGTGTTTCCTTACTTTTACTAGCCCTGAGTTTTGATGGCTAACACTCTTATACTTCTTGATCCTGTAGCACAAACCAAGATTCTCATTGGAAACCTCCTAGACATTTATTTTCCACACAATATTGGTCTTTCTTTTACTTATTTACCTTCAACTCTCTCAAATATCTCTAAACAGGGTATTTTCACAATTTATGAGGGTTTCTTCAAATTTGCACTATAGGATTTCTACCACAAGCAATTAAAAGCTTTCATTTTCTCTGAGTACACTAGTTACCATCATACTCCTTCCAATGACTAGTTTTAAGAGTTCTTTGTGCAACTTAAGCAAGAATTTCATTCATAGATCCTTTAGGACAGGGTATAGTCTGCCAAAGGACAATCTCCTGAGTTTGTCAACTTTATTAACTTTAAGACGTTCTAAGAACTCCAAGAATGTTATTACAAATCAATTAAACCTTTATACCAATATTACCTCTTGACAAGAGTTGCTACTTCACAAAATCCTTAGTTTGGCTATCCAAAGAATGGCATGCACATGAGAAAACACAGTTTTGTATACAAGAACACACCCCACTTATTAACTTTGGGCTATTGTATCCAAAGAACCGATCTGCTATTTTGGGCTATTGTATCCAAATAGCATAGATGTCCCACTTTTCATTGGAAATAGTATCGTCCCTTCTAGGAACAAGTATTTAACCGCACCATTCAGTCAATGTCAACTGTGCTAGTACAATATTCAATAGTTTGTATTAAAGTAAACATTTAGTTAAAACTAATGACACAGTTCTTATGATTTTTATAGTAGTCAATTGATCAGTCAAATATATTAGTCAAAGATGAAAATATAATTCCGTCCTTCAATCCAATTGCTACAGAAAAGTCAGTGTTGCTATACTGATCAACACTGCAATTTCAGGTCAAAATAGTCAAATTGTTGTAGAGCTAATGTTGATGTCATAACTTGTCAATGCTGTAAAAATGTCAACTTGCTGGTCAGAGTAGATTTTACTTCAATGTTTGTGCTGGGAATATGGGATTTAAATTGAATAGGTCATTCATTTTCTTATAAGTTTATGTAAGTCATGCACTATAATGTCATGTAGGTTTTTCGTCAAGTCTCTCCTAGGCTAATTTAGTAATTGGAAACTTAAGCAGCTAGGTCTATTAACTTAAGCAAGTAAAACAAACATCTTAATTAGGTTGGATAAGAGTGATAAAATTGGGGTTTGGATCCACTTTGAATTTGACCTGATGGTGTCATCGACATAAAATGTTGTTAAATGGATAAAGTGATGTTGTCAAAAATGTTTA
This sequence comes from Taxus wallichiana var. yunnanensis, assembly GCA_018340775.1. NCBI lineage: Eukaryota > Viridiplantae > Streptophyta > Pinopsida > Cupressales > Taxaceae > Taxus > Taxus wallichiana. The sequence goes on from CM031237.1 coordinate 349,439,278, forward strand.
AATGATCTCATCGTGATATCTTCTTATGTCTCCTTGGTTGAATACCCTCTTGGATTTTTGGCTTGAGATTGTTTCTCATCGCTTGTAAGATGTAACTGATGACTTTGTAGTTAAGAAAAAGTCTATTCTGGGTTGCATTAGCACAAATTAGTGCATAATTTTTAGAGGTCATGACTAGTGGTTGGATATGTTTCCCCAAGGCTGAGAGCCAACTTGCAATGCACAAGGGGTGAAAGCTGAAATCAGAAATTGTTTGTTGTTTCAAATAAAAAGATCTATTATACCAGATCATGTTATGACAGCAACTGTGATTACACCAAAATTGTCTTGGAGGAACAAGTACTATCATTAAGCAAGTAAATGTTGACGAAATCATCTTTGTGGGCTTTAGAACAAGGTTTCATTAACTTTATAAGCCAGCTTCTGTGGTCAACTATCATGGTGCTATGCAAATAACTAGTTTAGTGTATTCAAAGGATTGATAATTGGTATTATGGTGTTATGCTTCAAGCTACCTGTTGACTTAATGCTGAAAGAAATGTCATGCTCATCTGCTGGCAAAATTTGATGGTATTCACTACTCTTTGAATTCCCAATTCTAAATTTGTTTATTTCACCATTTATTATTTATCTATGTCAATCACGAGTAGTTGATTTCAAATTTGGTGTGTCAAAAACAGACTAGATGTTATTATTCTTTTTGAGGCATTAATGTTGTCTTATGGACTTTAATTTTATGTGAATTTGTACTTTCATTTGCTAAGAATAGATACTGATGTTGCGTTTGGAAGAAATTTTGATGTAAGTTCAACTGCTTTGGCATTTTATGCTAGAGTATATGCAAGTTGATGGTATTACTCTTGGAATTGGTTACTCCTGTATGACTTGAATTGTATGAGCATCTGTTTTAATGCCCATGGGAGGAACTTAGTGTGCCAAAAAATGGATCACCCTTTTTACAATTTGTACAATTGTTATCTTTAATTTATATCAGAATACGATATGCTCTTTTATATTAAACATGATTTTTGTAGGGGGAAAGGAAACCTTCTTCCAAGAAGATTACACGAATATTTGTTGCAAGAATTCCACCCTCTGTTACTGAGGAGATGTTTCAAAAGTTAGTTTTGTTCCTTAACTATGAACTAGTTTTCTCAAATTATTTTGCGGTGTTGCAACATTTATGAATTCACTTGCTTCCTATAATTATCTCAAAAATGTGCTTTATTTAAATTTGTATAATGTCCCTGTAGGTATTTTGAAGAATATGGAAAGAACATGAAGATGACAACTGTCGGCGGAGAGGTAGTTCCTCAAAATAAAAGTTAAGAAAAATAACATCAAAGTAACACTAGGGAAGCAAACGGATCGCTTGAAGCTGGTGGTGGAGAGGTGGTGTGAATATTGTATGTCAAGGGTTAACGACATATAGGCACCCTTTTGTATTTTATCATTGTATTTCAAGGGTTAACAACATTTAGACACCCTTTTGTATTTTATTTTATTTGATATTAATAAAATGTTTGACCCATTTGTTGGGCACAAGATTCAAATCAAATTGTTCTTAATTTATAATATTAATTACTAGTCCAATCTGACATCATAGATGATATGTAGCCTGTAATGCCCAAACCTACCCGATTTTTAATATTCTCCAAAGCATCGAGTATCTAAGTACACTCCTTAATCCTGTAATTGTGTTTCATCAACCAAGCACCAACCATTTTGAGGACCAGCGGGATCCCATAGAAAACCTTTTGTAATGCCCCAACCTACCTTGTCTCGGTCAGCATTAGTTCCTAACTACGTGGAGGATGGAGACATTAATGTATGACGTGATGGAATCCCTGTTGGTGGCCGCACCCACTGATTTCCCTGATTTGCAAATCCTTTTGTTTTCTTTTTTGACCTGCTCACGCAAAGAAACTGTGGTGGCCACACATGCCCATTTATTAAAATGTTGACTTGAATGCTTGTTTGCGCCCCATCAAATGCTGCAACAGATGAATTGCTATAGCGTGTTTTGGATAGTGGATTCATTAATGGTGAAATGAAGGTCTGTCACCCTGATGTTGCAAGGGTGGGTGTGGGTCTCAAAATTGTGCTGTACAGGCAGTATCCATGGAGCATAGAACTGAACTTCTCCTAGGAGTGCCGTGAGGAAGTATTTGGCTGTATGCAGCAGCTACAGGGTTGAGAGGTAAAGTTATCTCAGAAAATCAGTGGCCTCTAGAGAGAGTAAGTGCGACAACTTTGCGCAGGCAATCCCAAGGAACCGTTGGTGTTGATCTTGATGTTCTGGTTGCATGAGAACACAGTTGTGATCAGTTGTTGCAAAATCTTGCAGATGTAGTAGAAGAACGAGATAAAGTTTTAGTTGAGCTGTCTTGCCTTTTCTTTTTGGAAAGTCGCTTCCATCAGGTGGTGAATTTAACATGGAAAAAGCTCGATCAAATCTTGAGGCAAGTTTTGCGAGTGAGGCAGAGAGGAATGCAACGCAACATGTATTGGCATTTGGAAGCCGTGTAACTCCGGCCAGAAGCGAGGCCTTCACAGATTGTCTGTGGTGTTTACAGATTCAACGTGATAAACTCCATTGGTGTTTGAAGGAGGCAGTCACAGGGTGGAGAGATTCTGAAGGCTGATTTGTGAGATAAATTTTAGTGATATTCTCATCCATCTTCTCTGTCAATTCGTCGGCGCTTTTTTTTTTTAATATGAATGGTGGTCGGAAGCCTTCCATGGAGTGTGGAATGTGGGTCCTGGGACTCGATTTGGGGGTACCATTCTTTTGGCGAAAGTTTACCTACTGCTACTTCTTTCAATACGGGTTGTATCCACAGAGGCACGGGAGGTCTATGCAATGTTGGAGAAAACGTCTTGGGAGATGAAGGTAGCAGGATATTTGTCAGATTCAGAACATGTGTTGAGTGAACAGGGAAAGTAAAAGTATTCCTCTGCCACACTGCATCAGGTTTGTCCAGGATTGTTGCAACGCAAATTTTTGTGAGAGAGGCAAAGCAGTTCCATTACTTTTTTAAAAAAAAAGGGAAATGTTCTTGTAGAGATTTCATCTTGGGCTAGCCAGCATAGAGTTTTGGAATTAAAACTGGTAGAATGAAAAGGTTTGTGTGCAATGTGTTTTTCCGTCTCACGTGTTTAGACTCTTATACTATCTTTCATCTTGTTTTTAGGCTTTTAAGGCCATCCTCAAGAAGTACCTTGACCATCCCTATCAACTTGAACCATAACTAGCTTTTCGGATCAACTAAGCTGGAGGTTTCATTGTGCGAATCCTAGTACCTCGTTGACACTAGAATAGTTGGTCTAATCCCCTCTCAGAATTATTGCTGATGGCGCTCTTCTATTATTCCTAACTTGCATTATTTTCTCCCTTGTAATGTTAACGCTATTAATTAATATTGGTCGGTTTTTATGCACGTAATTTACCGTAATAGTTTGTGATGGAAATTTTGTTAAATGTGATTAACCTTCGGGAAAAACTCAGCTTTCATTTGATAGTCTTATGGATTCATAGCGGAAGGTTTTGTTTTGATAATGTCACTTAGAAGTTATGTTTGTATCTTTGTGCGATGATCGACTGTGTTACCAAGGGTTGCCGTAAATTATGGTTGTTTTGGGATGTGGGCAATTTATTTTAAATTAACCAAACATTAGTATTGTAGTTGAGGTTTGCAAATCCTTTAGTGTTATAAAAATTTGTTGATGACATTATTGTATACTCTTGTTGGACGGAACCCCCTTCTTCTCTAGCGTGTTTGCTACTAGCCTGTAAGACTTTGACCCTTCCTGGATGATTGGTAAATCTCCTTGTAGTTAATGGTCAAAACTAGTATACTTTGCCTTCGCTTCGAAACTTATGTTGTGTGTATACTCTAATTGATTTCCGGTTTGAAACTCATTTATGCATGGCTTTTGTGTTAATTTCTGAAACCCGTGTTTCCCCCTTCTTGGGCCGATCAACTCTTGTTCTTTTGGAAAAATATTATTTTAGCCTATGCATTTGGTACCTTTGATAAATTTCTAGATGACTGGTATATGTATCAAATCTCAATCTTGTAATTATTGTTTAATCACTTACTTGATGGGGATTCTGTTTTTGCTAGATTGTTTGTTTTCTCCTTATAGGGCCAAGGGCCATTCTCATATGATTGTTACTTTCGTTGCATTTTCTCCTAACTGAAGTACAAGGTCTTCTCCTTCTTTGATCGACATGTTATAGACTTTATTATAACTTGATGTGCTCATAGTGTTTAGAGGTTTGACCCAAATTCTTGTAATAAGGTGCTTCTTTTCATGATATTGTTAGATAATAGTTATGGTGGTTTTGTGTAGCCTTATCTTGCTCAGTTCTCGTGAACTGACTCTTGTAGAAAATTTCTGCGTAGATGGATTTTACGTGTAGATGAGGGATAGATTTGTAGACTTTTGTCATCAACCTCGATTGAGAAGATCCTTTGCTCGAAACCTTTTTATGTTGTTCAACTTTTGTTAACGTCAAAGTGGAAAGTTTAAAGGAGGATTAATGTCTTAGTATAAAGTATTGTGGACTTTGTCATCGAACTTTGGAAACCTTGTATTGTTTGACCATCATTGAAATTATAAGAAAATTTGGTTATTGTGGTTGAGTGACTTGTGGAGTATCAGTATTTTAAGAAATGATGTAATCTTGTTTTGTTCTCGTAAATGAGTGTTGCTTCAACCTTGCCTTGAGAATAAATTTTGAGTTAAACCTTGATATGACTTAGTAATAAAGTGTCATAAGTAAACTAACATGGGATTGTTTAATACTTTTGGAAGTTAAATTAAAAGTTGCATTCAAATAAAGTAACGTAGGGGTCACCAACTTGAGAGCAAGAAATTCTCTAAGTAAACAAGGGCAAGACTATCATTGCAAGTAAACTTTATATCATGATAACCCTAGCTCCTCTAGTGAACATTATTTCCTTTTATGGTGAAATTTGTAAAATGACCCTAAGGTGAAATGAATCTGTTAGTTGTTTGAAGATGATAAGATTTAATAATCAGAGAAAACAAATTGGAGACCTCACCATCTTTCTCACCGCCATTTGGAAAGTACATTTTTACTTCTTGTTAATACTTTTAGCGAAGCCTAAGTAAAGTTGTTGTTAATTTAGTTAAGAGCCCTAGCTTCAATTTAATACTCGAAATAACTAATGAGGTCCTAAAAAATGTTTCATCTCGACCTTCTCCCTCTAACCCTTTTTCAAGGCACCTTGTATCTCTTCTCTTAAGTGTGTTGAACTTAAAACCATGTTGTCTTGTGAGCAAGAACGAATCTTAGTAGCGTTAGTGGTGAGCAGATGGCCTTGTGGAATTTAAATACTCCTTTTTCTTGATAAACGAATTAAGTAAATAAATGTCATAATAGAGAAGATTTAAAGATAATTACTCAATGTCAAAGGAATAATCTTGGCTTGGCAAGTTGAATTATACGGATCATATCTTGAGCCTCCTTGGAAAACGTAAGCTAAGAATTGCAAGATATCTTATTAAAATAAATAACCCTCAAGAATAACTCTTTGTGGTTGGCCCTAACTGTAAGTGTGTTCTGTGAATGGACTTCTATGTTGTCTTGTCAAAAAGAAAAGTAAATTGTCCTTGATTTGTGTGAACGTTTCCATGCTGCCTTTATGGCCATCCTTGTATCAAGTTGTTTACAGTGTTAGTTGTATACTTGGTGATGACATGTTGCGTCATGTTATGTGTCAAGCAAGTCAAAAAAATTATCCTGTATTTCACTGTGTTGTTCATGTGTGGATTTTTTTGGGTCGTTACACTTGGTATCAGAGCATAGGTTCATGCTCTTGAACCTATGGGCCGGATTGGTGTTATATGATGATGTTACATGGTGGTGGTGATGTTACATGATGATACTGCATGATGATGATGATGTTGCATGATGGTGGTAGATATTGGAAGAGTAATGTGCTTTAAACGTGATGTGATTATTGTCGTAATTGTGATATTGTGAACGCACATGATGGGTATGTCACCTTGTGCGTGTTTGTGATCATGTTGATATGTTGGGGATGGGAGTATTCTCTCTCCTTCTTGTGGATTCTATGAAGAGTTCACGTGTGAATTGTTGTTTGAGATGTGTGAAAATAATTCTAATGTGGATGACATAGTGTTGGAGCATTATGGCATATTGTGATATGTGGGTGTATCAATGTGTTGTATGACTAGTTTGATGTTAAAAGAAATGAGTTGTATCATGATGTTTTTACCATGTTTTGAAGAAATGTGTGTACCACCTTGTTATGCAGTAGTAGATGTTATGTTGAGATGTACTATGTTCATCGTATGTATGACTGTGCAAATATGTAATGTTTCATGTTGTGATTTTGGGTCATACGGTGAGTGTATGAACCCTATCGTATGGTGCTTGCACTTTGGGTGCAGAAAGTGGTGAAGTGATGTGTTACACTCAGTGAATGTATGATCGTGATCTACCCTGTATATGCACCATATGTAAGACGTTATGGTAGTTATGTGTGTGCCACCGTTATGTTAGTGATGTTGTTGTATGTTATGTTGTGAACCTTACGCTAACCGACCCTGAGGGTAATCGGTAGAAGCGTATGTTGAGAGTGAGGAATGGTGTACCATGGGTCAATAACTTGAGCCGAAACTCGGTTTAGTAGACAACCTGTGATCCTTCCTCTCTCCCTATGTGGTTGTATGTATGCAACCTAAGTGCAACTATGACTATGTTTAGCCTTGTCGAAGTGGTGGCGGGATGATTCAGATGGAGGTGATGACAGTTGTATTATTGATACGTATTTTGCAAGCTGAGGCTCGATGTTCCGAGTGCTAGCAACTCATTGAGTACCCCTTTGGTGGCTAGATAATGCCACACAGTTATCGTAATGTGACATTATTATAAGTTGATTTTATTCATAAATTGAGCTTTTTACTTTATTTTGTAAGGACCAGCAACTTTTCTTGATTGTAATGCTTTACAATTTTGGGCATTTCCTTGGTTTGTGGCACTAACATGGGGATTTTGATACTAACTTTGGCTATTTGGCCATTTATTTTGCTTGATTTTGGGTCTTCTTTTAAATTTGGAATTCTTACCACCTTGCCCAAGGCTTGTACTTTGCCACTTGGCACTTTGATTGGATTGTTGTGCTGGTCCTATTGTCGTGATGTGTGGAATAGGGTCATAGGATGCACCATGGATTGGTTGGACCTATGGACCCGCTTCGTTGTATGGGGGTATGCCCCAAGGAGTTACATATAACTAGTGGGTTGTTGAACCACGCGTTATTATGTCACTTGGGTTAGGAGTGTTTGAACTCTATGTGTCTTGGACCATAGGGTCAACCGGCCTCCTTGAGGGAGGCATAAGAGTTTGAGGGAGGCATAAGAGACTTGAGGGAGGCATAAGAGACTTGAGGGAGGCATAAGAGTTTGAGGGAGGCATAAGAGACTTGAGGGAGGCATAAGAGTTTGAGGGAGGCATAAGAGACTTGAGGGAGGCATAAGAGTTTGAGGGAGGCATATGATATTTGTGTGTATGGTTGATGTTCTGGGGTATATGTTGAGTCATTGTGATGTTTGGTAGTGGTCTTTTGATGTATGTGTTACTCATGTCAGATGGATATGTGTTGTGATGTTGTGGATATGTCATTGATTCCCTTGTGGACACTGTGTACCTGTAGCATGGTTTGGTGTTATGTGAATTTTTTCATCGATGCGAATTGAGGAAATGTCTGGTGGATTGTAGTACTCTTTTGTTCAAGTATATAATATGTCAGTCATTGATGTGTGACGAGTACTATGTTATGTGGACTGTGCCTACTCCATTCCGTATTTGAGTAACCTTTTTGTGGTGTAATACAATCTTGAAGTATATACTTGCATGCTTGTGAATCTGTAGTGTCTTGTGAACCTGATAGGGTGTTGTGTTAGTAGTTCATGTTGGGCACCCACAATAAGGAATAAATCAAAACTCTTCAATGATGATATTTTTTTAAAAGAAACTAAAACTAGAAATAATGATAATGGAAAGAGACTAATGAAATGATGAACAAGAAAGAACTGCCAATCTTCACAGAACCTTGAAAGTTAAAATTTCTACCAAATGTTCCTAAGGCTACCCTGTGGCCGTGCTTTAATCAACTAAAATTTTAAACCATAGGGTGTGTTTTCTTCTTTATCTATCCCTTGTTGCATACCATTTCCTTTCCTCTGTGTAATGTCGCATCGAGGACGATGCTTTCTTAAGGGGAGGAGAATGTAATGCCCCAACCTACCTGATTTTTAATATTCTCCAAAGCATCGAGTATCTAAGTACACTCCTTAATCTTGTAATTGTGTTTCATCAACCAAGCACCAACCATTTTGAGGACCAGGGGGATCCCATAGCAAACCTTTTGTAATGCCCCAACCTACCTTGTCTCGGGTCAGCATTAGTTCCCGATGCGTGGAGGATGGAGACATTAATGTATGACGTGATGGAATCCCTGTTGGTGGCCGCACCCACTGATTTCCCTGATTTGCAAATCCTTTTGTTTTCTTTTTTGACTTGCTCACGCAAAGAAAGCTGTGGTGGCCGCACATGCCCATTTATTAAAATGTTGACTTGAATGCTTGTTTGCGCCCCATCAAATGCCGCAATGTGATGAATGCTATAGTGATGAATTGCTATAGTGTGTGTTCTCCATGGATAGTGGATTCATTAATGGTGAAATGAAGGTTGTCACCCCCATTGCAAGGGTGGGTGTGGGTCTCAAAATCGTGCTTTGTGCTGGGCGGTATCCATGGAGCGTAGAGGCGAACTTCTCCTAGGAGTGCCAGGTGAGGAAGTATTTGAGGCAAGTTGTATGCAGAGAGGAATGCTACATGTATTGGGTCGAGAAACTTATCTCGTGAAAATCAACGTGGCCTCTAGAGAGAGAGTAAGTGCGGCAGTATTTTCTTTGCCGCAGGTGATCCCAAGGAACCGTTGGTGTTGATCAGCAGGTGATGAACTACGATGCCGATCGATGTTCTTGCACGCGATTACGGATCGTGATCGTTGTTGCAAAATCTTGCAGTGTAGTAGAAGAACGAGATAAAGTTTTAGTTGAGTTGTCTTGCCTTTTCTTTTGGAAAGTCACTTCCGTCCAGGTGTGGTGAATTTAACATGGAAAAAGCTTGATCAAATCTTGAGGCAAGTTTTACGAGTGAGGCGAGAGAGGAATGCAATGCAACATGTATGGAATTTGGAAGCCGTGTAACTTTGGCCAGAAGTGAGGCCTTCATGCATTGTCCGTGGTGTTTACAGATTCAACGTGATAAACTCCATTGGTGTTTGAAGGAGGCAGTCATAGGGTGGAGAGATTCTGAAGGCTGATTTGTGAGATAAATTTTAGTGATATTCTCATCCATCTTCTCTGTCAATTCGTCGGCTATTTTTTTTTATATGAATGGTGGTCGGAAGCCTTCCATGGAGTGTGTAATGTGGGTCCTGGGACTCGATTTGGGGGCACCATTGCTGCGGCGACCAGTTTACCTACTGCTGCTTCTTTCAATACGGGTTGTATCCACAGAGGCACGAGAGGTCTATGCAATGTTGGAGAAAACGTCTTGGGAGATGAAGGTAGCAGGATATTTGTCAGATTCAGAACATGTGCTGAGTGAACAGGGAAAGTAAAAGTATTCCTCTGCCACACTCCATCAAGTTTTTCCAGGATTTTTGCAATGCAAATTTTTTTGAGAGAGGCAAAGTAGTTCCATTACTTTAAAAAAAAAAGGGAAATGTTCTTGTAGAGATTTTTGGTAATGCCTGGTGAAGCAATCTAGTGACTGGTCAGCCTTATTTGAAGATGTTGAGTCTAAGGACTATTTTATGGATATGTTGAAATGGCTTTATAAACTTACAAGCAAATGCAAAGAGCAGGTGTAAAGCCAAACTCCACAACCTTTGATAGCATCTCCACGCCTATACCAAAGTGGGATTGTTTGAGCAGGGCATGGACGTTCTCCAATGCTTTTGAAAAAGAGATTTTTGTTGCTTGTTGTATCTGCTAGTGTCCTGGGCGCATAACTGTCTTAAGATGGATTTTTACTCCTGATCTGGATGCTCAACAAAGTGTTCGGATGGTTTGGGAAAAACTTGAAAGAAATGTGGTCTTTTGGACAGCAATGATTGTTGGTTGTGGACAATTTTGGTGGGTTGAGACACCTTGGAAACTTGGAAAATAATGGAGAAGGGACAAGGCTGTGTCAAATGCTTTGTTTGCCGGTGCGTTGGTAGATACATATGCAAAGTGGAAGCAAGCATAAGACACCCAAACTACTTGACAAAATGCCTGAGTGAAATATGGCCAAAGGACAACAAGGATTGCAGGATATGTTTTGGAATGGATTTGTGGAGGAGGCATAGGAAGTTGAAACAAATATGAATAACTTGGGTAAATCCATCTCCTCTAGCCTTGTGTAGATCACTTGTGTTTGTGGTAGCGTATAGGGTATGTGTGTTGGTTGTCGAATCCCACAAGAAGTAGAAGCTCAAGGAAATCAATAGTTGAGCACAAGTGCATGGAGTCACTTCGAATACAACAATGCTCGTGAACTGTTTGACAAAAATCCTCTTCAATTGCATGGTCTCGCGGATCGTGAATGTGGACCGCTTAGAACTGGTGCACCCGGATTCCAGTACCTACAGTTCTTATGCTGACCCGTGCGGAGTCTATACGACCTGTTGAAGCTGGAGAAATAGGCAAGATATTTCTACACTTTTCTACTGTTATTTTATTTAAAAATATTGTGAAATCGAACCACTTTTCCTTGCATTGATTTGTCAGTTGGATGTCATGATGGGAGATTCCCTTTCTGCTTGTTTCTTCTTGTTCTAGCTTTTATCGTTGATAGTATATGGGTCGAAAGGATGCATGTGCCCTCTCCTCTGAATGTTATATTACTCGAATGATAGAACTTCGTCTATTTGTTTATGTATTAATTCTTCTTTGTGATCGAGTTGCAAGTTATTATGGTGATCAAGCTAGTATTTTTGATATCATGGAAGTAAGTTTACAATAACTATGAAACCCCCCTTCCTAGCACCCAAGTTGTCTTTTGACGTTTTTTGTTAGCCCCTTCGCAAGTCCCTTTGATAACCTTTTGGCATCGAGAAAGAAAGGTTGTAGGATTGTGTGAGCAATGCATGGGCTAGCCAGCGTAGAGTTTTGGAATTAAAACTGGTAGAATGAAAAGGTTTGTGTGCAATGTGTTTTTCCGTCTCACGTGTTTAGACTCTTATACTATCTTTCATCTTGTTTTTAGGCTTTTAAGGCCATCCTCAAGAAGTACCTTGACCATCCCTATCAACTTGAACCATAACTAGCTTTTCGGATCAACTAAGCTAGAGGTTTCATTGTGCGAATCTAGTACCTCGTTGACACTAGAATAGTTTGGTCTAATCCCCCTCTCAGAATTATTGCTGATGGCGCTCTTCTATTATTCCTAACTTGCATTATTTTCTCCCTTGTAATGTTAACGCTATTAATTAATATTGGTCGGTTTTTATGCACGTAATTTACTGTAATAGTTTGTGATGGAAATTTTGTTAAATGTGATTAACCTTCGGGAAAACTCAGCTTTCATTTGATAGTCTTATGGATTCATAGCGGAAGGTTTTGTTTTGATAATGTCACTTAGAAGTTATGTTTGTATCTTTGTGCGACGGTTGACTGTGTTACCAAGGGTTGCCGTAAAATATGGTTGTTTTGGGATGTGGGCAATTTATTTTAAATTAACCAAACATTAGTACTGTAGTGGAGGTTTGCAAACCTTTAGTGTTATAAAAATTTGTTGATGACATTATTGTATACTCTTGTTGGATGGAACCCCCTTCTTCTCTCGCGTGTTTGCTACTAGCCTGTAAGACTTTGACCCTTCCTGGATGATTGGTAAATCTCCTTGTAGTTAATGGTCAAAACTAGTATACTTTGCCTTCGCTTCGAAACTTATGTTGTGTGTATACTCTAATTGATTTCCGGTTTGAAACTCATTTATGCATGGCTTTTGTGTTAATTTCTGAAACCCGTGTTTCCCCCTTCTTGGGCCGATCAACTCTTGTTCTTTTGGAAAAATATTATTTTAGCCTATGCGTTTGGTACCTTTGATAAATTTCTAGATGACTGGTATATGTATCAAATCTCAATCTTGTAATTATTGTTTAATCACTTACTTGATGGGGATTATGTTTTTGCTAGATTGTTTGTTTTCTCCTTATAGGGCCAAGGGCCATTCTCATATGATTGTTACTTTCGTTGCATTTGCTCCTAACTGAAGTACAAGGTCTTCTCCTTCTTTGATCGACATGTTATAGACTTTATTATAACTTGATGTGCTCATAGTGTTTAGAGGTTTGACCCAAATTCTTGTAATAAGGTGCTTCTTTTCATGATATTGTTAGATAATAGTTATGGTGGTTTTGTGTAGCCTTATCTTGCTCAGTTCTCGTGAACTGACTCTTGTAGAAAATTTTTGCAGATGGATTTTGCATGTAGATGAGGGATAGATTTGTAGACTTTTGTCATCAACCTCAGTTGAGAAGATCCTTTGCTCGAAACCTTTTTATGTTGTTCAACTTTTGTTAACGTCCAGTGGAAAGTTTAAAAGAGGATTAATGTCTTAGTATAAAGTATTGTGGACTTTGTCATCTGAACTTTGGAAACCTTGTATTGTTTGACCATCATTGAAATTATAAGAAAATTTGGTTATTGTGGTTGAGTGACTTGTGGAGTATCAGTATTTTAAGAAATGATGTAATCTTGTTTTGTTCTCGTAAATGAGTGTTGCTTCAACCTTGCCTTGAGAATAAATTTTGAGTTAAACCTTGATATGACTTAGTAATAAAGTGTCATAAGTAAACTAACATGGGATTGTTTAATACTTCTGGAAGTTAAATTAAAAGTTGCATTCAAATAAAGTAACGTAGGGGTCACCAACTTGAGAGCAAGAAATTCTCTAAGTAAACAAGGGCAAGACTATCATTGCAAGTAAACTTTATATCATGATAACCCTAGCTCCTCTAGTGAACATTATTTCCTTTTATGGTGAAATTTGTAAAATGACCCTAAGGTGAAATGAACTGTTAGTTGTTTGAAGATGATAAGATTTAATAAGCCAGAGAAAACAAATTGGAGACCTCACCATCTTTCTCACCGCCATTTGGAAAGTAAATTTTTACTTCTTGTTAATACTTTTAGCGAAGCCTAAGTAAAGTTGTTGTTAATTCTGGTTAAGAGCCCTAGCTTCAATTTAATACTGGCAATAACTAATGAGGTCCTAAAAATGTTTCATCTCGACCTTCTCCCTCTAACCCTTTTTCAAGGCACCTTGTATCTCTTCTCTTAAGTGTGTTGAACTTAAAACCATGTTGTCTTGTGAGCAAGAATGAATCTTAGTAGCGTTAGTGGTGAGAAGATGGCCTTGTGGAATTTAAATACTCCTTTTTCTTGATAAATGAATTAAGTAAATAAATGTCATAATAGAGAAGATTTAAAGATAATTACTCAATGTCAAAGGAATAATCTTGGCTTGGCAAGTTGAATTATACGGATCATATCTTGAGCCTCCTTGGAAAACGTAAGCTAAGAATTGCAAGATATCTTATTAAAATAAATAACCCTCAAGAATAACTCTTTGTGGTTGGCCCTAACTGTAAGTGTGTTATGTGAATGGACTTCTATGTTGTCTTGTCAAAAAGAAAAGTAAATTGTCCTTGATTTGTGTGAATGTTTCCGTGCTGCCTTTATGGCCATCCTTGTATCAAGTTGTTTACAGTGTTAGTTGTATACTTGGTGACGACATGTTGCATCATGTTATGTGTCAAGCAAGTCAAAAAAATTATCCTGTATTTCACTGTGTTGTTCATGTGTGGATTTTTTTGGGTCGTTACATAGCCATTAACTACACTATATAATATTTGGTTATTATTTATTTTGAAATTCATATTTTTCATTCTTTAAATTTGTATCGTCTATAGACAGACAATAAAAATTGAAATTAGTATTGTCTCTAGAGAGACACAAAATTAGTATTCATTATTGTCTCTAGGGAGACAATAATGATATTGTCTCTAGAGAGACAAAATATGTATCAATGTATATTGTCTCTAAAGAGACAATAATTAGAGACAATATTAGAGACACCCGCTTTGAGACAATAATAGAGACAATACACAACTTTTTTATTGTCTCTATTTGAGACAATTTGGTCAATTATTGTCTCTATTATTGTCTCAAAACACCCCTCCTTGTAGTAGTGTATGTTAGCAAAATCGTACACATTTTTTTAGTAAAATTGTAGCCACTAAAATACCATTTTTGGGTAAAACCCCATTTTTCTCGTAGAAATGAATTGAATGTGAAGGTCTACTCGAAAATACCTAGTTGGCTATTTTGTATGCTACATCCTTGTTACTTGTAAATGGTCTCTTTGAGAAACTCGAGGGCAATAGGCAATATTTATACCCTTCCATTATGTACGTCCAATCGATAATAAAAGTATTCTTTTACCAAGTTCAGAGAAACTGTGTTTTTACAATGGACGATTATCTTTGTAGTTTCAAGCTAATTTTATCTAGCTTTATTTCTATTAGCTTTGATCCACAACTAAGGAAGAATTCATATGGCTGTTACCTGTACATTTTTCCAAGGTCCTCTTGGTTGCCCCGTTGTTCAATGTATTTTTTTGAAGGGCTTCTTTTATGTGCTGCAAATTGTAACATAAAGGATCTTTTTAGTTTCTAGAAAAATGAGTATATTGTGTAGCTCACAGCTGCCTATGCCATACTAAGATCCATTGCCATGGTGGAGCTCGGATCAACAACTGGGCCTCTTGAGCTGCCCCAAGATTGGCCTCGTGTTGTTGGGTCACCTCTTCTCCGTTTAATAAATTCATTATGTTGTTAGGCATTCTACAATGGTAGCAAGGGGTGGCACCTAATAGTGTGACCGTGTAAGATTTTATTCTTTGTATTAAATTTTACGTTTGTTTGACCGTCATTTAAGAGGATTTTTTAAACTTTGAGAAGTCAATAAAAAAAGTATTAATATCTTAAGATTCTTAACTATATGGTTTGTGGCCTTTCTATTTATGGAAATATTCTTTCATCACTAGTAAATGGCAAATATGAAGAGAACATAATAATTTAACTACTAATCAATGTGATATGCGTAAAATCTAAGATAAGAGCCTTGAGATTGATATC
Organism: Taxus wallichiana var. yunnanensis; assembly: GCA_018340775.1. Classification (NCBI taxonomy): domain Eukaryota; kingdom Viridiplantae; phylum Streptophyta; class Pinopsida; order Cupressales; family Taxaceae; genus Taxus; species Taxus wallichiana. The sequence goes on from CM031237.1 coordinate 349,454,534, forward strand.
TATCGACATTTTCAAATAGATTTATTTAAGATATTTGTACTAGTCCATAGGGTTGTTGCTGCCGCTTGTAGGGTAGAGACATGTTGGGCAATGTCAGGTGAGGGACAAGAGGAGATGCTGAAGGTAGATGATTCTTAACGAACTGAAAACTCGTGTATTTTTCTTCTATACTGTGAACTTTGCTTCTATAGCCAAATGTTGGGCTGAAAGGGGATGTTTGGGTCTTTAGGAAGCGTAGATTCATTGTCAAGGCTTTTGATCTGGAATGTTACATAGAGAATTCAAGACCTCCACTCTCTTAACTGACTGATTGTGGCGCTCGTAAAACAGTGATTAAAGCTCTGCACAAGAGTGTCTACAACTCATACCCCCCTCTCCCAATGTTGCATGAAGAAATAAAAAAGATTTGGCGTCAAAAACGTGAAATGCTTTGCTCACATCTTGTGCAGTTACCTTCCAAATGCACAGAAACCACAGTAGGGGAACCCCTAAACACTTTGTGGAGCAGATCATAGTTTTCACATCCCTGTATGAATCATGCATTCATTCTCGACTTTATAATGCCAATCAATAGTTCAAAGAATGATGAGACCCAACCTAGAGAAGGGTGCTAGTTAAATGAGGAAAAGATGTACTCAAAATCCTTAGGTGTGAATCTTGCTATAATTTCTGCACTCTTGAAAAAAAATTACTAAATACATGAATGATGCACATAGTTTCTGAAGAGGGATTTGAGGCCATTCATTGTCATTACAATCAATACAGCTATTTAAGCATTATAGATATGACATGCAAACACATGTCTTGAAGTTGCACCTTGAATTGCATTTAAGTATTCCTTTCCTGTTGTCTTTGAAACTATATGTAATAGAAGTGCATTTATTTCTTCCATATATAAATTAATTAAAGTTTGAACCCTAAACAAACAGGCCAAAAAGCACCAAAAAAATGACATGTTTACAATATATTAAGCAAGAATTCAAGTTTGATATTGTTCAAGAGTATAAGAATGCCCAGGGATTATATATTTACATACAATAGAATTTATTATTCTCCTCTCAATTTAAGATGATATTCTTGAACAGTCTCTAACCTCAAGTGGCAAGATCGGTATCAATGGAGTTATCATGAGCTGCTTTATGTTGCTCGGCATCCTGAGTGGGGAGGAGCTACAAAGGCCAAGTCCTGCTAGTGATCATTCTACCAGGCTTGAACCTGGAGTCAAGGGGTGATTCACGAACACGGCGCTTGCCCTTGAGCTGGCTTGAATTATGGGACTCTTCCAGTTCAGGAAAATCTGGAAAAAATAAATAAATCTCTAAATGAGTTCAAACTGAATACTGGAAGTTTGAGATGCCTTTGTGTAATTGCAGTCACTGAGAAATTGCATAATTGGAAACTTAATGTAGTGAAACGGAAAATACTAGGATTAGTGGATCACAACCACCAGGATTGCAAATAGATTGATTGAATTTTATATTGGAAAGAGCATGTCTACCAGATTTACAAACATATGCTTGTTTGTGGACTGCTAAACAGAATGTGTAAGTTATCAACATGCAACAAGCAAATTGATTAAATTCCATACTGGAAACATGTCAACGAGATTTACGAACATGTGGTAGTTTGAGGACTGCAAAAGGAAGTGTCTAAGAGACGCTGTTATTCAACAAATATCAAGAAGTAGAACTTTTGTGTTCAGAATGGTTGAGATAAGATAACAGTTCAACCAATTGTTCCCATGTCTGACCAGTAGCTTCAGCAAAGACACCAAAAATAACTTTTGTAGGTCAGTTTTCATTCAAAAGAAGATTCACGCTTCTTAATGGATGATTTATGCCATGAGATTGATTTATAAGGGTATATCTACACTAGACGTTTTCTAATGGTATTCATCCTAGTGGCAGTTTTCTACTGAAATTGTTCAGTAAATATTTTATGGTTCCAATATCACACATTACATCAAGGGAACTTGTATATAATGTTTAAATAAATATCTTTGATCTAAATTTGTGTAGAAACCTGTATTAGAATTCCTATCCTATTTAGTGATTAGTGTGACTTCTAATTAAACTCTGTGATAAAATATTAAATTAGAACACTGTATGAAACTGAAGGGGGTAAGACTCCTCACACCCTTTCTGGGATTTATGTTGATTGGCTTCCCACATAGTCCAATGTTGCTGAGACTAATATCTCTAACTAATCGTATGTTTAATTTAACCTTAACCAGATATCCCATTAAGTTAATCCTGTGTCAGGTATTGTATATAAAATTCTGCTACATCCTTGTTACTTGTAAATGGTCTCTTTGAGAAACTCTGAGGGCAATAGGCAATATTTATACCCTTCCATTATGTACGTCCAATCAGACAATAAAAGTATTCTTTTACCAGGTTCAGAGAAACTTGTTTTTTACAATGGACGATTATACTGTAGTTTCAAGCTAATTTTATCTAGCTTTATTTCTATTAGCTTTGATCCACAACTAAGGAAGAATTCATATGGCTGTTACCTGTACATTTTTCCAAGGTCCTCTTGGTTGCCCCGTTGTTCAATGTATTTTTTTGAAGGGCTTCTTTTATGTGCTGCAAATTGTAACATAAAGGATCTTTTTAGTTTCTAGAAAAATGAGTATATTGTGTAGCTCACAGCTGCCTATGCCATACTAAGATCCCAATAGTGGCATAATTGTTGATTGGAGCCGAGATTGCAGAGTGCACTGCCAGAATAATGCATATCATGGAGATATTCCATTTTCACAAACCTTAATACTACTGCCACTGCTAGGAAGCTTTGCATATTTCTTCTGCAATATCTGTTTTAATGTGCCTTTAGGGCTGCTTCAAAGCTTCTAGATAAGATAATATAAATATAAATAAATAAGAACTTGTTGGCAGTAGTTTCCTCCTAGAACTCGTTGGCTGCATGTATGCCTACACTTGAGAAGCACATGCTTTAATGATATCACTGAACTTTGTAATTGGGTCTCTCCAGCTAAAATGTCAATCATTTATTTGATAAAACGATTAATAGTTACGCGTATGATGATGACGACTTGCTCGATTGTGTTGTTTCGGGCAGGAAAACAGTAGATCCGTGGCTCCGTGACGGGGTTGTTCCGTGCTTTGGCTTGGCCTCTTACAACAAGCCTTTGCCTCCATGCAAGGTACTACCCTAACTCTATAATGGTCTTTCTATTAGTCAGATTTCAATTTGCAGGATATCATTTTGGCTCAAAAACAGGCCATTTTTTTGTATTTAAGTTGAATCTACTGACTGAAGATGAAGAAAAAGAAAAAATTGTACCCAGTTTTTATCTTTTTTAATTTACCTGAAGCTTATTTGATAAGCATTATAGATTAGGGAAGATTGAATTCTCCAATCTATGATCTTATTGCTACTAGTGGTATGTTGAAAAGAGCCTGTAATACTGCATTTCAAGAGAATTAGCTACTACAATTGTTAAGAGCAACCTTCTTGTACTGCAAATTCTAAAGATTCTTGGATCTCTTCAACAGCTCCACCATTAAAATTTTGAAAAAAATTGAGCTGATGAAACTCAAAATCTACCCTCAGCTGGAGAGAACTTATAAGTAGTAGACCGGGTCATCCCAAAATTATACATAATTGCTAGACTAATCATCCTGGTTCACAGTGGAGGATTATGAATAATTGAAGAAAGAATAACCCCCATGCTGGTCAACGTAAAAGCCAATTGCCAGCTTCAGCATGCACAAATCTTATCACCTGTCTCCAGCTTCTTTTCATCCTTTGAATGATTGACATTTTAGCTGGAGAGACCCAATGCCTAAATTTATTTGATTTTGTAATTTATTTTCTATATTAGTTGCATTGAAGCTTGAAAAGTTCATATTTCTGTTTTCATTAATATAGGAGAATATCTTAGGAATTTTTTTTAATTAAAAGTACTATTGATTAGAATTTTACTTTCATTTTTTTTTACAGTCATGGCTTCTTCTGGAACTCCTAATTTGTTTGAGAGGACCGATTTAGAGATTGCAAAATTGCAATCTATTCTCGAAAATCCAACTACAGTTGGGCAGTATAAAGCCCATTGTGAAAGAATACTGGTTGATCTTCGTAGAATAGAGACAAGTTTGAAAACATATAATCCATTTGATTCTGAATCAATAACAAAATTTATGGATTCACTAAAATCAAGTGTCTCAGGAGATGTAGGTTATAATGAGATTACATCACGACTTTCCGATAAGGAAGTCGTTAAGAGGTCTTGTTGGAGTTTTTATGCAGACAAACGGAAAATAAGGGCATATTATGTAAACAAATGTTCATGTCCTTTATGTGCCCCTTTGATTTATCCTAGATTTGTGGCCTCTCAAGGCCAATTTCCAAATAATGACCAATTACCGTTATACTTCATAATGATGCTACATGCTGAGGTTCACTTAAACCTAAAGGTGAACTATTTAGACATCCCTAGTTATTTGGGGCAGGGGCGTGGCCGTATTAGCCACAGGGAGGCATATAGAAAGGAGGGAGCTCCTGCCGGTTGTTGATGCGCGCAGCTTGTACCAAGGCCACAACCATTCTTATCAAGCTTTCAGGATGTCGCGCAACACTTTGTTATCGTTATGATTGCACATGAGGGTGCTATCGAGGGTCTTGCTGGCATTGCTCGCGAGACCCAATTGATCTCTTCTGACCGTGTGGGTCAGTACCTTCAGAGACGCGATACTAGCAGTGGAGGTGCTAGTAGCACCAGTGATGCACGCAGTGAGGTATACGCTCGTGCATCTTTGATTTCCCCAGATGACTTTGAGCTAGTTATAGATCCCGCTCAGGCACGTCGGCTAGGACGCATCATGGCTGCTGACTTGTTGTGTGCATATGAGGTGATTGCTCGGCATTGCAGCATTCCACTATCGGGGGTTTTAGATTTTATAGAGCAGAGTGGGAGTGTATCTTCTAGTCAGGGTACTCGCGCATTTCTTCTGAGATAGACTTCTGTATTTGGGATTGTCACACCTGATGTTCAGCACATTTCTGTTCCGGTGTGTGAAAATTAAACCTTTAATATAATAAAAATTTATTTTAATTGATCATTACTTTACAATTTATTAATATTAAAATTAAACATTTACTTTTGTGTTTAGGCTTCTGCTCCAGTGTGTGGAGCTTCACAGCCCACACCATCTACCCGTGTCACATACACACAGCTCTTGACTGAGCACAACATGGATCTCGATGTTCCGGGTCTGAGTCAACTTGGGTTAGTTGGCGACATATTTGCTGGTGTTGAGGTCGTGGATGACAATCCCATACATTTGGAGACGCGTTCCGCAGAGGTATAAATACATGTGTTTTAATATAATTAATATTTAATCTAAATTGAAATGTTAAAAATTAATGAACTTTATTCAAAAAACTTATTTATCAACTTCTTACATTTTATTTATTTTGTTTCACAGGGATCTACGGGACAGAGATCTACGGGTAGCGTAGATACTCCCAACATCCGCGTAGGGACAGATACTGAGGTAATCAATTGTACATATCAGTTATATAATGTATTGAATTAATCAAGAAATTGTTGTAGATTTCTGCTTATATATTTTAATATATGGTACATGCTATATATAGTTTATGACATGTATGTTCCTTTTTTTTAACATGCAGGGTGCAGCAGAGCGTAGTGAGGGGTCTGGCACTCGCCCTAGTGCACGGAGGAGACTTCAGTGATATTTTATAGATTTCAAACATTTTAGACATACTTCTGGAGATTTTAGACATGTATATATATTCATACTCATTCTAGACATCATTATTATATTTTGATATATGTCTTAGACACGTGTATTATTAATATATTTTGATATATGTCTTAGACACGTGTATTTACAATTATGGATGTGAATATAAGACACCCCCTTATCTTTCATTTTTGTCTCTTGATGATATCATAATAGGTATATAACTAGCAATCGCATGTGTTTCATGAGATGTGAACGCCGAATGGTATATGTTATTTGATTTAGAGGCATAGTTATCTGAGTTTTGATGTGCTGCTTTGTCCATCTCTTGCCGTCCTCGGTCAGTGTCCATGCAGTCTTTGCTGTAATTAATAATTTAATAGTGTTCTGTGTCACTGTCATCTGTTATCAACAAATCCAGATCCTAGGATTACAGACCTTCCATCTGAAAGCAGATCCCTCGCATAATCAAAAGGCATCCCACAATCACCCAAAGCCTAATGTTGCTAGGCTGCATCAAGGAAGCTATATTTAGTTCTGTTGAAACAAAAGGCCACCCACAGTTACCTGACCCAATGTTGCTAGGCTGTACCAAAGTTGAATTTGATACCGCGGTCATTTCAGAAGGCAACCCACAATCATCCGATGTAATGTTACTATGCATCACAAAAGATGGACTTGGTCCTGTTGTTGCTTCAAATGGTATCTGACAATCACCTGGCCTAATTCCATTAGGCTGCATTGAGGAAGATTGATATGGTTCTGTTGTTTCAAAAAGCCACCCAGAAACACCTGAGCTAGATTTTCTAGGCTGCATAGAGTTTGTTGGATTTGGTTCTGTCATTTCATTAGGCAACCCACAATCATCCAGCTTAATATTGCTAGGGTGCATCAACAAAGACGGATTTGGCTCTGTTGCTTCAAATGGCATCTCACAGACACCTCCCTTAACGCCACAAGGCTGCATTGAGGAAGGATGATTTCATTCTGTTTTTGTTTCATAAGGCATCTCACATTCACCTGGCCCAATGTCATCAGGCTGTATAGAGGAAGTTGATATTTTTTCCACTGTGAAAGACAGCAACCCATAATCAACAGATTCTGTTGTACCATGACATCTGAAGTGTTACAATCATAAAACTATGCTCAAAACTTTGTAAGTTAGAAAATCTATGAACCCTCCCCATAATCAGTTCTTTGTTTAACTAATTTATCTGTTACATTATTGTGCTTGGGAGAATTTGAAATTTTTATGATTGTCATGTTATTGATTATTAAGCCAGTGATCACAGATTTAATTGAACATTTCAATAAATGCGATTATCAATTGAAAAATCAGAACTAATGCCACTGTAAAACAATGTAAATTAAAAATCAAACGATGATGGAACAGGGTGCGAAACATTCATTAGTATTCGTTCATGAAAAAAGAGGCTTACAGATGTTGAAGGAACACAAACTATAAAACCAAATTATGACGATATTGTTTATTCTGTGGATGTTGATGCCAATGTAGTCCATGCCTCAGGATCTGGCGATAAGTTTTATTGGAAATCCCTTGACAGGGACAAGAGGGACTGGATACCCACAAATCCTTTCACGAGGGTCAGTTGGGGTGTAACCACTGAATGCTTTCACAAAATGATGGAGGAACAGTAATATTTCCACTTTTGCGTATTCCCATCCTGGACATGTCCGCCGTCCTCCTCCAAATGGTACGAATGTATAAGCATCCAAATGCCCATCTTCTTCTTCAAATCTCGAAGGCATGAATTTATCTGGCTGCTTGAAATATATGTCTTTCTGATGTGTAGAATAAGTTGTCCATACAACCTGTAACAAATTGTGCAAAGGGGAAAACAGGATTTCATATATTGAATCTCAGAAGGAAAAACATAAATTGACATATGAAAAGTATGGAGTGATTTACCTGCCATCCTTTTGGAATTGTGTAACCATCATGATTAATGTCATTCATGGTCTTACGAAGTGTTCCAAATACTGGAGAAAGCATCCGTAGACTTTCCTGGAGCACTTGCCATGTGTATTTCATGGCTTTGATATCCTTCATTGTGATTTCTTCTCCCTCCTTTTTATTTGAAGCTATCTCCAATTGCTCTGTAATATTATATCAATGTATCCACACAAATTACATTGCGCCTAACACAAACATAGAGAAATCAAGAAAACAGAGCAGAAGCATTGCATACCTTGAACTACTTTTTCAAAGCATTCTGGATTGGAAGACAACATCTTTAAAATCAGAGTCATTTGTGAAGTGGTGGTGTCATAGGAGGCATCCAGCATTGCAAAACAGTTGTCTAAGACTGCCTCGTCGCTCAGTGGTTTCCCTCTTTCATCTCTGAAGCTGAGCAAAACAGAGAGAAGATCTTGATTGCTAGACGCTAATACTGTCCTTCCAACCTTGGATCTATAATTTTAAGCAACTTCTTATTATTGTACAGAAATGGTCAAGCCCACTCTACCAGGTTATAGTCTCTGCTTAGTCTGGTCTTATCCATGGATGTCCTGCGAAACAACAACTCCAGTAACACCAAAACCATAGACTTCAATGCTAACTGTTAGGTGACTGGTCATCACATACCTAGGAGCTGCGTAACCATATATACCCATCACACGAGTGTAAACATGAGTCTGGTCTCCCTCCTAACCATTCTATCAAGTAGAAAGTTCTGCTGTATAATCTGAGTCCAATAAAATATTGGATGTCTTGAAGTCATGATAGATAAACTTGCCTTTCCAGTTCATGAAGAAAAGCAAGTACTTTAGCAGCACTAAGTGCAATCTTCATTCTTACTGACCAAGGTATAGGAACACATACTTTTTGGAATAGATGGTTTTCGAGATTGCCACGAGACATATACTTATAAACCAGCAACCTTTATTCATCTTCACAACAGTAACATATAAGTTTCACCAAGTGTGGGTGGCTTAACTGCCCAAGAAAGATGACCTGTGCCAACGATTTTCTTTTCCCCTGAAGACCCTGTTGATTGAGAACCTTAACTGCTACTGAAAGGGATTTCAGACCTGGTCTGACATTCTCGTCTATGTAGTCTTTGTAGACAATGCCAATTCCTCTCTGACCAAGAACATGATGTCAACTCAAAATTATATGAGGCTTTGCATGCACTAAAATCTCTGCCAATTTGGAAACAGGTATTGAGTTTTAAGTCTGTACATTGTCGTGTTAGCAATCTCCTCTTCTGTGGTACTAATGTGAATTATTTCCGTCTGCTGTGTTTAATGGATCCCCTTACCCCGTGATGGTTGTCTTTATGATCTTTTATTACAACCTTCTCGACTCTATCAATTAGCATATTCCTTGCAGATGTATTTCCATGTTAAAGTATACTTTCCTTATTTTTAAAAAAGAATACAAGAAATCTTCCATAAGTGGTTATGCTTTTCTTAGCGCTGAAATGCCAAGCTATGCAGCCATACCTCAGTTTCAGTTTCCCAAGTATTATGACTCTCATATCAATCTCAACCAGTCATTTGATTATGCCCAAAGGATTAAGAAAGGAATACGTGGCTACAAAATTCTTGAGCTGTCCTGATTGCTTCCTTCCAGAGTTTTGAACTCTTTCTAATGTGTGAGTTGCTTGGACCATCCCATTGCAATTGCTAGATGAGAATCTTTCAGATACTAAAATGAATTCTGAACGCAATGCTATTGTACATAACAAGATATTACTATTTTCGATCTTAATACACAATTGTGACATGACATAAATTAAGGAACTTCCTATGTTGACTTACATCACCTTCTATAGTTTAAATTCTTTAATTGTTCTAGTAGAGAAATTATTTTCATTTTATTACATACTGATGCAAATATCTGTTCTAATGGTGAGATGTTTTCGTTGCTGTTCATTACCATAATGGCAAAAACTATGATTTCTAGTATTCTTCGATTAACTGCAAAGTTTAGATAGAGTCGGATGATACTGAAAACAAAAAATTAAAGCAACTTTCATTAGGCTCATCATGACTCAAATTACCCACTACTCTATCGTTCGTAACATTATGGTTCCTAAGCCCACTACATGTTGCTCTCTAAAAATGGGAGATGAGGATGTTCCTCCATGTGCAGTGATCATTATTGATGGGTTAGCAGCAAGAATAAAAGAAATGGTAACTGCACTGTTGCCATGGTATTTGGTGGGGCTGGGAATGAAGAACTCCTCTATTTCTTGGTTCTTGGCCTTAACTGGGTACAGTCTGCACTATATGCTAATGATTCTATAGAACTTGCAAATCCAAAAGGCATTAGCAATTATACTAACATTGATCTGTATCCAACAAGATATCCAGGGAGCAACAGTTTAAATTCCTTGAGCCTAGATGTGTTACATGCAGAAGCAATTATCAATCAACAATATAGAAATAAAGAATTAACAATGTTCACAAGATGATGCACAGTAGCTTCCAAAGAATTCAACCTCTTCCACAGTTATGCCAGCGAAAATAGAAGTGTTGCACAGAGACTCGTCTCCTACCACCAAAGATGCGTCTTGGAGACGGTACTCGTCAATACTTGACTCGGAGACTTGCATTTCAGTGTTTTTTGTCAATGTATTTTGTACTCTTGCCCCTAGATATGATGAGTTATCAAAGATAAACATCAGTATAACTATTCTTGTCTTTTGCTGTCATCTAATATTTGTTTGCTTTAAAAGATTATTATTGTTTTTCTTAGGCTGTATTAGGCTGTACCCATCTCCTTGTATGTGAAATAAAAGTAAAGTTTGTGATGGAATGATATCTAATCATCAGTGTGAATTGTTGGTTTGCTGCTCTGGAATCTCATCTGGACATTTTTGCTTCTACTTTGCACGTCTCCTTTGGCTGCTCTCAACACCCACACAGCTGGCTGCGCGCCCTCTCCGTCTGAAGCTCCAACCCTAGCCGCATTTATCTGGATTTTCCTGTATATCCTTGAAACTGAAATTCTGGTGTTTGTTTTTCGTAACACAAGTAGACTCTAGTAATAGCCACAGCTTAACTGTATTTGTCGAGTTGATTTTATGGATATTGTTGTTTTTGTGTTTTTTCATATATCTAGATTTTACTGAGCTTTGGCAGTGTGCTGGGTCGACTCCTAATCTTCAACTGAGTGAGACATTTTTGAGTTAAAGTTGTTGACTTTAAACCACAAATCCATTTGCATAATTTTTGTCCATATACAGACTTAAAAGGCCTTTTAAAGCCTTTTCCAACTTTCAAGACATGTCATGCCTCTTATCCTGTATTGATTTAACTTAATCAAATGGCCTACATGTTCTTTCAAGTCCATGAGAGGTTTGTACCTAATAGATTGTCAAAAACCCTTGGAAAGGCTTCCTCCATCATCCCTCTAACCAATGCTTATCCATGTGTCACCCTTTTGTGATACAAGTGGCCCTGAATCTCTTTTGTGTCTTTAGACTCATGAAAGATTGTTGATTTAGATCGAATGATCTTGATGCATATTTGGTATTAGAAGAAATTTAAAGCCCTAACATAACTTCAAGTGCCCAATAGACCATAGTTCAAAATTTGGTTGATGGCGCCCAATCCATTCCACCATAAAAAGGACCCCAAAGCTTAAAACATCTTTTGAAGGCTCAAATATTTCCTTTCCGTGGATCAAGATTTTGATCGAATGTCGCACAAGTTGCTTCGGGATCAAAAGGATCCAAAAGCTTATTTTAGCCTTTAAAGGCAAGAAAAGCTATTGATCAAGATTGATGGAGTCGTCTTGGGCTTCTTCAAGATCCCGAGGAGCCAAGATTAACATATCATTAAAAATCTTTGAAAATGCTCCTCAATTGTTGATCTTATGAATCAATGGCCCTGCATAAGAATGTGCGGGATTGCTCGGACTTCAAGTGAGGCACCTGCATCTGAATCCCTTAGACATTTTTTGTGGGCATGACACTCACAATCTTGGCCCGGAAGAAGATAAACGTGGCTGACCAATTTGGAAAAATTCTCGCTTTTGAAATCATTAAATCTTCCTTAGGTCCTCTTTCTTCCAACCAACCAAAAATTCCTTATAAGCATGATGCCTAGTTTTCTTACCAATTCGCTCACCGAAGATTTTCTGAATCTATTCACGTTCTTTTTCAGAAATCCGACTTTTCCAATCTTTGTTTATTCCTTATCAGCTTCAATTTCACACTTCCTGGACATACTTGCAAATCCGAGACATTAAAAATGGGCAAAATGTCCAACCATTCTAGTAACTCTACCTCAAAGGCATTGTGTGAAAATTTTCTCAGGATCATGCAAGGGCCAAAGTTTCTTGTACTTGAGTTTACTATAAGTTCCTTTTAGGAACCTATCTTTTTCTAAATTCCCAACACTTTGAATCTCTTGCAGAAAATGATTATTCTCTCTTGTTTTCATCTCGGCTTCTCAATACTCTGCTCCAACTGTTTCTTTACCTCTTCATGCAATTCAAGCATGTATTCGGCAAAGGTATCTGCATCTACACTCTACTTTTCTGTTGGCACTCTTAACAAGTTAGGTGATCTTCCATATATTGGAATGGTGCTTTTCCCACAAGCATCTTCACTGAATCGCTATAGGAATTTTTTCCTTGAACCAATAGCACATCCCACCATCCAGGTTTGTTTTCAACCAAATATCTGAGTGAATTTCCCAAGCTTCTATTTACAACTGTTTGGTCACCTTGTTGTGGATGAAATGCAGAACTGTACTATAACTTTGTGTCCAATTTCTTCCAATGGGTACTCCAAAGATGATCACCTATGATATGGATTATGAGGATGCTTAGGATAGGTTCTTAGCCTATAGTTTGCTATTCACTTGTATTACCACGTGGAAAAAGTGTACATGGGCTTTTGCATTAGAGGTTGTTATAGATAAGTTAGGAAGCGATCCTCGTAGAGGATTTGTAAGAGATTCCATATTCTTTAGGTTTATATAATTCCACATCCCTTTCTCACGTTGGAAAACCCAACAAAGGGATAGGTGTGACTTCGAAAAATTGTATAGGACGGTTGTTTACTTGTAAAGGCCTATTTAAAAGCAACACATCGTGAATACAATCAGCTGGATACTTGATGATATCATTCGACATATAAGCTTGTAACGTCATTTGCAGGAATTTGTAGTCGCACATTTAGTGTAGACACCTTGATTGCTATGCAGCTTCTTCTCAAAGGATCGATCACTCATTTGAGAGTTTGATCTGCATCATTGGTATCAGAGCAGTTCTACTCTAAGGGACTTCAAAAGTTTGGGTATTCTCGTTTAAGAATCATAGTACTTGTTGTCGTGGGTGTTTTCAAGCTTTTTCGTTGTTTGTACTAAGAGGACTGTTCTTAAAATTTTTGTTGGAAGCCTCTTGACAAAGTTCTGACACCACCATTGCATCCAGAGCACCCTTTTCAATAGGCGCAAACTGTAAGTAGTCCCAAAAGGACCCTCGGGGCCCAATTTGTGGCATCCTGATTTTGACAAGTGATAAATATGCAGCATTTGTCCACTTTTTGGCACGTTGAACAATAGCCCTCTTTAGGTGCATTGACACACTTCATTGTCAACCAACAGGCTTTGGCCACCTCGTGTGTAGCCGAGCACCCTCAGCCATTGTCAGCCACCCAGTCCTCACATCGTTGGCATCTAAGCTTCTCGGGTGGCACTCATGTGGCCTCTCGGGCCTTAGTAGACCCTACACACCTATTCCTCTCCTACTATAGATAGTGCTTGGTGTTTCAACCTAACTTGCGCATACCAACCAATTCACCAAGGCATCTCTGCCATCCTTGTGGCTGTTAAGAATCTTCGTTGTCCCTGATCGACTTCTCCTTGTATTTCTCAACCACGACAATTGTGCATAGTTGTCGATCTGCCTAGTACTTGTGCCACAATAATCCACAGGTCTCAAAACACACATTAATCTTCGCAGCCACAACTGCACTCTCAAACCCATGTCACCTGACAATCCCTCTGCAACACCCAACATTCATCCTCCTTTTGCCAATGCTGACTATTGCCTCTGGCACAGTCGTAGCCACCACATGTTTCAGCTAACATTATAGTCATTTCCATTGCATAATTACGACGTTGGACAATTGATTTGCATATGTTGCCACCTTGTCGTGGTCAGTTCCTTTGCTTTGCCAAGTCTGCTTCTTCACATTTCAACCTGTTGCTGTCTACATGCGGGCCTTGCCATAGCTTGGTTGACAATGTCTTGCACCATCTTTTGCTACCGTTGCACTGCACGGTTTGCTGCTGCACTTTCTCGGATACACCTGCAGCCACATTTTCCTGGAAACCACTTCAACGGATCTTCCAATGTTGCCAATAAGATCCGTCCACCACTCCAAAGCAATGATATCTGCTTGCATACAATTTGTTGAGTAAATAGTTGGGTATAACCATTTCACGATGTTTAAATTTTTATGGTAAACCCTTATACTTTGATTACATTTTTCATTCAATTGTTTTAATTCACTAACTATTAGAATATTTATTATAGTTTTTATTTTGTTGAAAAAAAAAAATCAATCTTCTTTATAGGAAAGCTAGATTTTTGAGTGCACGGGTATGGAATCTTTGTGGGTACGTTTCGTGCATAATATATTTTTAAAAAGTAAAAAATATGAATGGATATAAAAATTTAAAGAAAACTACAAGCTTATAGTCTCAACAATCTATAAAATATTAGAAGCCAACAACAAGCTTATTATGTAATATGAATTAGAAGCCATCTAAAACAAGATTTCTTTGACTGAATACAAGAAGACCACAAAACATTAAATCTACGAGTCCATCTACTAATGGGCTCACAAACATTCCACTTACTGTTAAGGCCCAGGGAAAGGTTTGGGGAGAAGGCAATCTTTTCATAGAGTTGTTTGGAGGTGGCCTCTTGAAGATGCCCTTTGAGCCACCTCACAGTATCCCAAAAGTCATTCTCATATTCCATAATTAGTCCAGTAGAGGGAGCTATGAAAGCATTTCTGAGCAGAGCATTGTATACATTCTGAACTGAGATTGAGGAAGCTTATAGAAAGCTTTAAGGTTTGTCCATTCCATCCACTTCCCAAATCTGTTAGACTTTTTTTCAATATGGGAACACTTCATCGGACTATTCATTTGAGTAAAAGCTGATTCTAGCTTGTGCATTAACTTTCTAACTTTCTTCCAACAGATTTTCATTAAGCATTAAGCATGTTGAGGCTCTACTCAAAAAGAGAATTTTTTGCTGCTGATAATAAATGAGATTTGGTTTCGAAATATCTCAAGAAGATGGTCTTGGTGGCGATGGAACAAAAAAAAATTGTATATAAAAAAATAATCATAACAAAGCACACAAGCATAAAGGTAGACTAAGACGAAGTAGAAAACCATTGAGAGCTCTAATACCATATAAAAGTTAGGAAAACTCATCCACCGAATCACTTATGCGCTCCATGAATGCATTTAACTAAGCCACAATAAACATATGATTGAACTTAGGGAGCATTCACACAAATTTGAATTTGTTTCTCATTCATGCGATTAATAGTGTACAATACGGAACTTCTATAAATAATAAGGAAATTTTATTTTACAATCACCATATAGTTGTCTTGAACACACTATTATTTAAATTGCCTAAATATGCACTCAAAAAATGGTTTGTGCACATATCTCTCAAACATCTAAACAACCTCTCTAATTTAAGCTTAACCTCTCTAATTTGAATTAAATCGTAAAAAATATCATCAACTCTCACCTAGGTCACATGTTTAAATAATATAAACTAGCAATCGCACGTGATGTGTGAGATGTTAATGCCGAAACAAACATATTGTTGAGCGGAAAAGGAAATTGAAATGGAGAACAAAGCACCGTAGTTCGATCGAATTCGACGATGAGAAATAAAGGCAAAGCAGGCAGGTAGAACAAATTGTGGTAAAAAGTGTCAATGATAGACTTAATAGCATCATTTACAAGACAAGGTTTGAACGCATAAATTTATGGAAAACATGAATTTCTAGTTGACACAGAGAAAAATGTAATGTTGCAATTGATCCATAATCAGCCTATCATGAGTCAATAAATCATGTTTATACCATACATACTTCCATGTAACAACCATATCACAATACTTGTAAACCATAAACCATCTCACAACAAGTAAGAATCACAAGTATTAAACAACTTTATTGTATAGTGGTCTCCATAGTCCCTTCAAGTAGAAAATACAATGCTATCTAGCTTAATAGTTTATTACCAACAAGGTTTAGTAATTTATTCCATGTCCTTCTATATAATACCAAGTGGCTCTGCTCGTTGTTCAATGACTTGTAAAAGTTTTTCATGGTCTTCTACATCTAGTCTCCATTTTTTGCGTTTACTATTTGTAGTCTTCACCTGCTGCAATTGTAACCCTGTAGCAATTATGTGATGGGTGTAATGATACACCTTTTTGTCTGGTTTGTAATCAACAAAGTGAATCCCACTTTGGAGGGCTTTCACTTGTTGTAAGTATGTTCCCTGCACTACAACCGAGCCAGTATAAAATGTTGTCACTTCACTTGTTATTTCACATGTTAGCTTTGTTCTCTCCTCTGTGCAACGCAACAAGTAGTACTCCACTTTCTCAATATTGGCTTCTTCAGCAATGACTGCAAATACATCTCCTACAACAAAATGCAAAGAAACATTCAATGATCGGATGTATAGTATAAATTATATATACATATATATATATATTTAATTATCAAATTATACTTGATCCTTTCAAATAAAACATACCTTGTTTAACCAGTCCAGATATGTGGTCATAATCAATTGAAATTAATGGCACATCTTCAAAACTATCATCATGATCTGATCCATATGTGTCATCCACAACTAAAGGAACTTGCTTCCACTCACCTACATACCCATGTTTTTGACTATTGCACTCTGAATATGATTTGTTCATGCATTCATAACAAAAACAAGAATAATCTCTTGTACAGATTGTCCAGTTATTACTATCCATAGTCATCAAAGAGTGCAAAGACCTAGAATTGGGAATCCTTTCACATCCATACTTTGTCCTCCGATCAATACCTTCATTTAATCATGCTCAAAAGATCAATAAAGTTTAAAACAAACAACAAAAATCAGAATAAAAAAATTTAAAGTTAGTAACTTGTAGTTCACTTAATAAATCACATAAAGATTTACATATCTATGTTTTAAATGTGCATGTACCTGTTATCTCCCAAAATACTCTGTGCGGGGTTGAAACATGTGAGGTTGAAGCCTGTGAGGTTGAAACCTGAACTGCAAAATGTTTCTTACACCATTCAACAACGGTGTGGGCATCAATCAATCGATCTCCCTCATAATCAAAGCTTTGTTTCTTTAGAGCACGTTTGATGCATGCACCCGCACCATCGTGTTCTCCCTTCCCATGACCACTCTCAAAAAAACTCCATAAATGAGGAATTTTGTGATGACGATGATAACGATTGAGTGCAAAGAAAGGGCGAGAGGATTTGAATTGTGATGCGCAACCATCTGACCAAACAAAATGGTGATCTATCTGTATTCCTTGTTGATGAAGATATTGAAAGAACAAACCAAAACAATGTTGCACAAAGTGGGTGTCATGTTCCTTGTCATCACTTATATAGAAGTGATACTCCTTCTTGATCATTCGCTTCACATATGTACTTTCAACCCCATCCAAATCCAATTGTGCATGCCTATAAAATACTTGAACCATGATAGTAACCTGGTCAGTATGATAATACTGTGTTTGAATTTCTTTTTGATGAGAAAATGAGTAATTCTCAGCAAAATCAACCACGGACAATATGGAACCAATAGGGAATGTGTCCCTATTAGTCTTGAATTGTGTAGCCTGCCACTTTGAATAGTGAGAATGTTTGATGTACGGACTAATTAAACTTCGGAAACTTTGCATGAATGTAGCAATGGGGATTTCCTCTTCTACCAAATCCAACCTGGTTGCATCTTTTCCAAGCCTTGTTGAATATTTTATGTATTTGAACCTACAAAATCAATTCATAACATGGACAAATTGTCATGTATTCATTTGCAATAAAATCAAAATCAAAATAAAATCTAACATCCAAATTTAAAAACATAAATTTATATATATCACCTCTTGCAAGCAACCAGGTTAACTGTGTCCAAATCTTTATTTGTTTTTGGCAATAATTTCAAGTCCCCACACTTGTCACAGACACCTTTGATGCAATTCATACGATCATCAACATGATCATTAGATACGTTGCAAATAATTGAAGTTATGAATTCATTGACACGTGTAGGTGGGGAAATTTCTTCTCGTAACTTTCTATACACCTGAAAAAAACATAGATTTTGAAATACATTAATTTTAAATCACATGTCTCAAAAAACCATATTTAAACAAATTTTAAATATATAGATATAAATGAAAGCACGCCTCAAAATATATATACATTGAATCTATAAATTTTTATGTACCTGATAGTGATAATCAAACTCAACGTGATATGACAACAACATGTGTCAAGGACTTTATCAGCTCGCACATACCAAGGCTTCAAATTTTCAAACATTCGTTGTCCAATCTTAACATCTGGATTTTCTTCTGTAAACTTTATGTACATCTCATATTGAGTTATTTCAAGCCAATGTTTTATATGTTCGTCATAGTTATTGCGAGTTACCCTATGTTTTAAAACATCCCTCACATTCGGAGAAGGACGAGTCCTCTCAGTCCAAAAATTAGAAACTATCTTCACAATATTATCCTCTATTTTATCAGAACGTGGATTTCTACACATTAGTGCCCAATTTCCTTCCATAGTAGAGTCATCCAATGTCTTCCTCCTTTTTGCATACCTGCTAACCGTCTTTCTAGATAAACCCAATGCCTTGGCAAAGGTAGTAACATGACGATTCTTTGTTGTATCTTCACTTACAACCTGAAGTTAATATTGCTCTACGAGAAATACTCTTATCGTGAGACCTAGTTTTTGTACCCAAAGAACTTATTCCTTTAAAAACATTCCCAACAAATTCTTCTTCTACACGTTTTGAATTTTTCCATCCAAAATCAACACCTAACAATTCTAATGTTTCCCTCATATCAACATGATTCAAGAATGTAACCAACAAATGTGCTCTAGCAACTGTAGTCAAATTAACAAATTCACCATATACTATCTCTACACTTTTTGTTGTTTTCTTTCGTGATAGTGGTTCTTGTTCGGAAAATTCTTTTAATTTGTGTAAATCCATCTTCACCAAGTGTTTCACATTCTTTTTGGGAAGTAATTCCATAACTTTTGATATCACTTCAGCATAATGTTGTGCATCTTGATCTGTGTCCATAAACATGCACATGGGATCCTATCAAAACCCTTGCCTTTACGCAATCTAAAAAACATAAATTATCATATTTAAACCTTAGAACTAAAAAAAAAATTATGATCTATCAAGGGTTTCTATACATATGTACCAATTTTTGTAGCGTTGTCTTTCACTTGTTGTGTCTTCTCTCTCTCTTTGTGCCCTCCTACGAACAGATCTTCTAGCATTCTTCTCTGCATTCTCTTCCTCAGTATATTTTCGTTTCTCATTCTTTGTATTTCCCATGATTCATCCACTTCAATAATTTTCACCTGCACACATAAATCGTGATAGATCTGAATGTGTAAGAGTAAACTTGATACAAAACTATATGTGCATGCAACTCTATTTATATACAAATCTCAGTAGAAATTAGGTTATTTTTAATTTTAGTTTTCTATAACTTTAAAACAACTTTTCTAAATTTAATAGAATTTATATTTAATATGTAAAACAAGTTTCCTAATTTAATATTACATATTTTTGGTTAAAAACAATTTTAAAAAACACACTTACTTTAAAACACAAAAAATATGTAAAAAATTAAATTTAAAACATAAAAAGCGAACAATATTAAGTAAGTAACTTGTAAAATATTAAATTTAGAAGGGGAGACGCAATTGCGAATCATTAAATCTAGAAGGAGACGTTTTGGCGGCGCTTTGGTGGCGCAGAGGGGTTCGCGCGAAATGGTGTTCGCGCGAACCCTATTCGCGTGAACCGTATTCGAACCCAAGTTCACGCGAACCCCGCTGAGTGGCAGTGACGTGGCGCCGAATGGCACATTTTGGCTCCAAATCCTTTTGGGGGACAATTGTGAGCCAAAATCTGCCACTCGGATGCCACGTAATCAGGGTAAACGAAATAGTTAACTTACAAAATTTTGACACAAAATTCATATTTTTATTGGCTTTCTAAAAATGTAATTTTCATTTTTTTAAAATCTGTTTTGCTATTTATTTTTTAATTTTTACTAACATATGGTATTTTAGGACAATCAATAGTACACAATCAACCAAATTTGAAAAATAGTACAATTTATCAAAAAAATTGAAAAAATATACTTAGTATTTGTTGAATTCTTCTTCTTGCCTGTGAAAAAAAAAAAAAATTTGATATGAATATTAAAAGTTATTGGCATTGAAATATGGACGCCATTTATTTTAAAATATAGTTACTAAATAATTAATTAAAAAAAAATATAAGTAAAAAAATATGAAATTTTGACAAAGACGTCAAAATTATAATCTTGAACATATTTCTAAAATTTCATAGTGAAAAGATAAGTTTTCATTTTAAAAAACCACCGGGGGACAGTCATTCCTCTTTAATAACATAAGAAACAACATATGAATAAAATTAAGAAAAATACTATATTTTTTGCCAAATATTTTTAAAAATATATATATGTATTCTACACTCTAAACACAACATTTCGTTAGTTTGTAGAATTTCATGAATGTGTACGGTTTTGTGGCTATTAACTTTAGAAAATCAATTAAACTGAAAATTCATGTTTACTAAGGTACAAACCATACCAAAAAGTGGGACATTTTATTGTGCTTTTACCCCCAACCTTGAGAGCGTAATTGGCTCATCGTCACATTCTACAGAAGACAACATCGAGTTTGATGAAGCTATTGATAATGGATTGTTTCAACTTTAAATAGGTATCTTCTTTATCTTTATCTTAATCTTATTGTTTGTCACTTTACATTTTTTTCAGCTCTTTTTATCATTAAAGATGTTACAGGTCTATATATTTAAATTTATTTAACTACAATCTTTTTATTGGTACTTCTCGGGACTAAAAATGTCAGGCAATTCACCCATCTATCTACTAATCCATTTCTCGTGTTGGGTTTTCTTAAAACACAGATCTAGCACATTACCAGTGGCAGTGATGATTTCAACTTTAAAGAGGTATCTTCTTCACCTTAATCTTATTGTTTGTTACTATTCATTTTTTTCAGCTCTTGTTATCATTAAAGATGTTACAGGTCTATATATTTACATTTATTTAAATACAATCTTTTTATTTTTTGAAAACGTGGGTTGACATCCATCCGAGGAAGCTGTTACTTCTCGGGACTGACAATGTCAGGCAACTCACCCATCTATCTACTAATCCATTTTTTGTGTTGAATTTTTTAAAACAAAGATCTAGCACATTACCAGTGATGATTTCAATTTTGAATAGGTATCTTCTTCAACTTAATCTTATTGTTTGTTACTTTACATTTTTTCAGCTCTTGTTATCATTAAAGATGTTACAGGTCTATATATTTACATTTATTCAAATACAATCTTTTATTTTTTTGGAAAATGTGGGTTGACATCCATCCGAGGAAGCTGGTACTTCTCAGGACTGACAATGTTAGGCAACTCACCCCTCTATCTACTAATCCATTTCTCGTGTTGAGTTTTTTAAAACAAAGATCTAGCACGTTACCATTGATGATTTCACAACAATCTAATACACAAGAGGTAAGTTAAACCCTATCATATTTGCAATTATGTTTAATTTCTTACCAGTGATGATTCTTTCTTGATTTCTTAAAATTATGTTTAATTTATTTTTTATATGTGCAAAATCCTTTGATATATTTTTTTAATTGTGGGATAAACAATACATTATACAATTTTAAATATACATCCACATAAAATTCATCATCATCCATATATATCATATCATCACCATATCATTATCATAATCTTGAGTCCCGACACTACAATTATTTATCTAATTTAAATTTATTAAAACAATTCCATGTTTTTAAAACAATTCATAATCATATCATTACAAGTATATCCGTTCTAATTTCATCTATATCCATTCTAATCATTAATGTCATCTATATCCATTATAACACATTCCATTTATTTATCATCTATATCCATTCTAATGACATTATGATCATATCGTTACAAGTATAGAGAAGAATTATCTTAAAACAAGTTCAAATGTCTAGAGAAGAAGAATTATTGTGCTTGAAGATAAATCTACGTCCACATTAAATTCATCATCATCCATATATATCATATCATTATCATCATTCATCATCTTTCATCATCATCTATCATCAATTATCAATTATCATCATTCATCATCTACGTCCACATACAATTCATGACAATCCAAGTAAACAAGAAACATACATATAATTCATGATAATTCATGATAATCCCCATCTAATGCAATCAAAATTAAAGATTATATATAAATCCATATAATTAAATTCAAATACCATACTCAATATTAGAAGTTTCCAAACTCAATATTTAAAGTTTCCACAATAATAAAAGTTTCAAGTTTTCAACCCTCTTTTTCTTTATCCATTTCTACTCCTCTGCTCCTTTCCCCAATGGCTTCTTCCACTGTGGTGTACCACTTTCCCTAATAGCGAAATAACCCTAGAACTTATAAGATCTTCCGCAGCACTGTCCAGATTTTTAAAAATTCTTTCTTCTTGATTTGTCGCATCTCCATGCGACAACAAATTTGGATCAGCTGCTGCCTTAGCTTTGAATAATATGTTAGGGTCGAAGCCGTGCTCTTTAATTATCCGCTTTAGTGTATTGTTTTGTTTGTTAACCAAAACAATATTTTGCTTCAAATTCTTTGCTGTGGATAAACTGTTCTTCGCTATTTCCAAGTGAACTTGCAATACCTTCGCTTGACTCTTCAAATTTTCATATTTCAACTGCACAAAAAGAGTAATGTCAATTCAAAATATTACTAAAAAATGAAAATTTCAAATTAACAAGAATGATTGTTTGAAAGTGATAGTACTTACAACCGCTCTATCTCTTTCGGCATTTGCAATTGCTACCAAATCCTTGTCCTTGGACCATTTGTTAAAATATGCCTGGGCCTCGGCACTAATATTTTCCAATTTGTTTAATGACTTATCTAAAATGTCATCTTTATAGTTTTTGTTATACGTGATAGTCCCACTTCTTACTTGGGTAAGTAAGGAATCCATCTTCGCAGGTTGATTCTGGACTGCAGCGTATAAACTATCCCTTTGCCAATAATTTTCATAACGACTAATAATCTCATTGATAAGAACTTTAGCCCTTCTCTCCCATTCTATAAGCTAATTGATATGTGGTAGAATAAACTCACCGACATGGGATTGACAATCATAACCAATTAAGTTCTCCAAAGGAAAAGGTAAAGAACTATTCACTATCTCGAATCGATAAAGATGATCTTCTTTAGAGAAGTATGGGGGCTTTTAGCAAGATCAATCGCTATTTGTTTCGCCTTTGGGTGGGCTGATCCTATTTGTGATAAAATTAATCAAGGTTTAGATAAATAAATTTAAATCGAAATGTAATTCAAAATTGTAAAGCATATTTAAATTGAAGTATACCTGTTGGCCTTGAATCATCTCGTGGGTATTGAAAAAACCAGTTGGGTCATTGCTATCAATGCCCAAATAATATTCATCTAAATTTATATTGTTCAAAACTGATATGCCCGTTGCACTGGGCAAGCCACCAAGTGCGAGAGTTGGAATTCGAAAGGAGGAGGCAATGTTTAGTGTCCTACTAGGGGCCAGAGCAAGTGGCATGCGTTTACCAATGTTCTTTTTCATTGTTCCTCTGGTTGGCATTTTAAAAATTATTGGTTGAGTGGGTTTCAAAGGTCGCAGATTTGATCTGGGATCGACATGTGCTGAAAAGTACAAGAAAAAAATGAAAAATAGGAAAACAATTCAAAAAGGCAAAAACTATGAAATTAAACGTACTATCGAAAAGTTGTACCTTGTTGTCGAGGGGTAGTTTTTCGCGGTGCTAAGGGTGGCCTTGTAGGAGTTGTATTCAGTGTTTGTTCAGAAGATACGAATGCATGTCGACTGTATGGAGTGAGTTGGGGAAGAAGGTTGAGTTTCCGAAACAAGTGTATGGTCCAAAGTCCCTGCAATGTCATCAACATTAAATGTTGTGTCAATTCATTTGGTTAAAATTTAAATTGAAAAATAAATATGCAAATTTGGAATTTGTAAATAATATATGAGAAGGTATTACTTCTCTGGTGTTTAACGAGTTCAAACTGTTGAGGGTTTGGAGAGGAGTGAGCTTCCATTTCAGATTGGGAGTCTCCCAAAGCCTCAGCGTGTTGTTGGCCTCTTCCTCTCGATAATGCCTTTTTTCAGGGAAGGGCTTCAATAAATATTCTCTACAAAACATTAAAATTTAAGTGTTAATAACTGTGTAGTGCAATGTCGAAAATTGAAATACAAACTAAATAGTTTATACCTGTTGTTCTTCAAATGGAATTGACAACTTCATCAACTCCTCATCAGTGCAAGTAGGAATTTTTTTATCTTTTAAATTTAAAAGTGCCTCATAATAAAGGCCGAGGAGATAGTTTGTTGAATAAATGATAGGTTTTTCTGAAATTTTTGAATTTGTTATGTCAGTTCTTATTTTTTTATAGATAGGTGCACCAATCGAATTTTTGTTTTGAGATAGTGGCAACTATGTATGCAATGGCCCAATTTGGTATATCTATTTGGCGACCCTGCAAAACAATTCTGGATTGAAAAAATGAAATAACTGCAGCAAGAAAGTGGTGTGCAATTGATTGCGTATCCACACCACGCCTGGATTTATTGACATGGGCTGCAAATGCCAAACAGTGAAAATTACTATAAATTTATAACACCAAATTGTATCAGAATAAAAATAGAATAAAAATATGAATTAAAACGAATTATACTTACAATCAACATGGAAACCGAACGTTGATTCGAGAAATTTCTTGTCTTCTTCCAGGAGTGTTGCCTTGGTTGTAAAAATTGGTAAATTTCTAAATGAAAGGCCCGTAAACCAATGGATGTCATTTTCTTCGATACTCAATCGGAACATTCGACCGTCATTCAGAGTCACATAAAAAAGGCCATCCTCTGAATTGTAGGACGATAGAAGGTAATTCAAAATATCCGGATCTGTTTCAAAATGGGGCATATTAACGAGCCCTATAAACTCACACGCATCCATCAAATCTTTATATTCAGAAGACATCTTTAAAACAATATGGATGTGAGGGCACAAGGGATTCCTGTAGATGATCTTGGCCATGGATTGGATTGGATTCTCTTCTTGATTTTTTTCCTGAGCTTGCAGTTGGGAAGCATGTGAAGTCGACATTATAGTTGTGCTTGCATCTTTGACAATGAGGGACATCTGCAAAAAATCAAGAGCTGGAAAGTGTAAATGAGAAAATGACCAGCTAAAGGGTATTTATAGGCCAAATCACGTGTTAGTGGCTTGATTGACGCTGACGCCAAAGACCTCGATTGTCACGCGTTAATAGATTCGGTTCACACACACCAAATGAGTCCATTAACGCGACAATCGAGAGGTCGACGCGACATGTCAATCGAAGCCACTGACGCACATCAATAGAACCCATTGACGCGCGTCAGTGGGATCTATTGACACGCGTCAATAGATTGATCCGACGACGTCAATGAACTCGGTTATGTCATGCATCAATGGATTCATTTGACGCGTGTCAATGAATCTATTGATGCGTGTCAATCAAGCCACCGACGCATGTCAATGAATCTATTGACGCGTGCGTCAATGAATCTATTGACGCCTGTCAACAAACTCCATTAACGCATGTCAATAGACTCCATTGACGTGCATCAATGGGATCTGTTGACACGCATCAATGGGATCTATTGATGCACGTCAATAGATTGGTTGACGCACACGTCAATGCATCCCATGACGCACATCATGACCTTTCCTTGACATGCATCAAGAATTATTATTGACGTCTTATTGTCGTGCGTCAATGATGTAACCATGTCTTGAACTCTTATTTCTCCACTCAAAAAACTAGGTGAAAATTTGGTTTTGGAATACTGTCAAATTCACCTTTCACTGAAACTAGTTCCAGGGATATTTGCCAAGTATTTTCCACCTACAATTTTATAGAGGTGTCTTAAAATGAACCTTGATCATGCATGAAGAAGACCATTGATCTCATGGCGTAGTCACTTCAGCAACATAATCTTGGTAGCCTTATCCTCAGAGAGTGCCAAGAAGAAGCAGGAAGAAAAAGCACCGAAACAAGAGACAATGCTCATGCCTTGATTGCTATTCATTCTTCTTCAAATGCATGGATCATAGACTCTGGAGCTTCACACCACATGGCAGCCACAAAAGATGATCTTTCTTCTTTGAAACCATATACTGGTTCTCCTATTCTCATGGGAGATGGTTCTTCTGTAGAGGCAACTGGAATAGGGAGGATGGAGGTTGGAATTGGAAGTTTTGAGAATGTGTTACATATTCCAAAGCTTTCTGTTAATCTTCTTTCTGTGTATCAAATGACACATATTGGAACTGGCAAGAGAGTTGAATTCACACAGATTCAGTGAGCATCTATGACATGCAAGACAACTCCAAAATTGTTGTTGGTAAGGTGAATCATCAATCTCATCTATACACTTTCTCTAACTTTGTTTCCAAATCAGATTCCACTTTACTACTAACACATGCAAATGATGAAAGTAGAATTTGGCATGAAAGATTTGGACATCTGAATTTTAGATACATGCAACAACTTAGCAAACAAGAGATGGTGAAAGGCTTGCCTACCATAGAATTTTCTGATGGAGTTTGTGAAGGTTGTGCTCTTGGAAAGCATCCACAAGAAAAGTTTCCAAAGGGGCATGCATGGAGAGCCTCTTCTCCATTAGAGCTTGTTCATAGTGATCTTACGGGCCCATTTCTGTACCTTCCATGAGCCAAGCTAAATATGTGCTAACATTCATTGATGATTACACACGATATACATGGGTATATTTTCTCAAATTCAAGTCTGAAGTGTTTGAGCATCTCAAGATCTTCAAAGCTCATGCAGAGAAGAAGTCTAGGAAAATGATCAAGATCCTACACATAGATAATGGGGGAGTATGTCAACAATGATGTCCAACATTTTTGTGATGAAGCAAGAATACAATTGCAAAACACAGTTCCTTACACTCTGTAATAGAATGGGGTAGCTAAGAGGAAGAACCAATCTTTGAAAGAGATGGCAAGTTGTATGTTGCATGCAAGGTATCTTCCCTCCAAATTATGGGCTGAAGCAATCAATTGTGCTTCATACATACAAAATAGATCTCCTCACAAATCCATCATAGGGAAAACACCTTTACAAGCATGGTGTGGTAGGCAACCAAGAATCACACATTTCTGCATTTTTGGATCATGTGCATGGGCCCGTATTCTGTAGACAAGAGGAAGGCTTTGGAGCCTAAAAGCAAATAATGCATATTTGTTGGATATCTAGATGGTGTGAAGGGTTATAGATTGCTAGATCTTTCTATAGAAACACTCTTCATTGAGAGGAGTGTCTATTTTGATGAAAGTCCCATGCAAGCATCTCGGGAGCAACATGCCACCACTTTTGTGCTACCTACTCTTTCTGATCTCAAGGATGATGCATGTAATCACACTGATCTGATTTTAGATTCATCTAAATCTGAATTAGATGAACATGTGCATGCATGTGCAGACCCAGATCTAGATCCAAATCCCAATTGGGCTTCCAGTGATGATTCAAGTATCTCCTGTAAGAAATCAAAGAACAAGGAGCTTGGTTGATATTTATGATGCGCCTCATGCATTTTCTGCTACCGATCCCATCATTATGCCAATGCATGCCTATGTGATTCAAGCATCGATCCTCAAACTTATGCAGATGTTGTAGGGAATCCTCATTGGGAAGAAACCATGGATGAGGAGTACAATTCTCTCATTGTGAATCAAACTTGGGACTTGGTTCCACTTTCATCCAATCACAAGCTTGTAAGGTGTAAGTGGATCTGAAGAAACAAAATAGAATATGGTTTAGTGAGTAGATACAAATAAAGGTTGGTAGCTAAAGGTTTTCAGCAAGTTCATGGCATTGATTATGATGAGACTTTTGCTATGGTGGAAAAAATGGACTCCATTTGATTGGCTCTTGCCATTGCAGTAGCAACAAGAAGGTGGGAGATTCATCACATGAATGTGAAGAATGCATTTCTTCACGATGATCTTGAGGAGGAGATCTACATGGAGCAACCACAAGGGTATGTTCAAAATTCCTCATTGGTATGCAAACTGAAGAAGTCCCTATATGGCCTCAAACAGGCACCAAGAGCTTGGTATGCCAAAATGGATTCTTACCTTTTTTCTCAAAATTTCATGCGATGAAAATCTGATCCAAATGTTTATATGTTGAGAACGTCGATGATATGTTGATAACAGGTGATTCAGCCACAGTCATTACTGCAACCAAAGTAGATTTGTATGATAGATTTGCCATGACAGATTTGGGTCTCCTCAACATTTTTCTCGGTCTTGAAATCAGCCAGAATGAATCAGGTGTCCAAGTTTCTCAATCCAAGTATGTGAGGGATCTCTTGGCTCGATTTCACATGAGTGACTGTAAGCCAACAATCACACCTTTCCTATCGGAGGTAAAGCTTGAGGATTGCACACTCTATCGTTAGCTTGTGGGGAGTTTTCTTTATCTCACTCACTCTCATCCAGATCTATCATATGTAGTGGGTGTTGTTTCTAGATACATGCAGGAGCCTCATGAGCTACACTGGAAAGCTACGAAGTAGATACTTCGTTATGTTCAAGGAACCATCAACTATGGGATTCATTATTCAGTTGGATGTACTTTGGATCTCATTGGCTATACTAATTCTGATTGGGTTGGTGATAACATTGAGCACAAGTCCACTTCAGGATATGTTCTGAGTTTGGGATCAGGCCCTATTTGTTGGTCAAGCAAGAAGTAATTTGCCATTGCTTTATCATCAATAGAGGCCGAATATAGAGGTGCGGTCAACATTACCATTCAAGCCATTTGGTTGCAAAACTTCCTAATTGAGCTTGGTATCCTCTTTCATCATCCAACTGTCATTTGGTGTGACAATCAAAGTACAATGAAGCTTTGCAGAGATCCCATACAATGACAACAGACCAAACACATCGAGATCCACATGCACTTCATCCATGAATTGATACATGATGATAACCATAATGGAATCAAGCATGCAATACTGAATTATAACCATGATAACACCTTGTTTCAGTCCATAATCTCCATTATATTAATTTAGTATAAATACTAGAAGCTTCCTTACAATAAATGTAGTAGTATACGCTCATGCGTAATAAATCTAGCAGCATAATCTCACTATAACCTAGTTCTCACTATATATCTCTATCTCTCTCTCTCTCTGCTACATATAGTTCAATACATATTTATAAGGGTGGGACTTTCCCTTCACCACTTATCTAATCCCAAAGGAAATAGGTCGCATGTTATTATTAGCCATGCGTCGTTACAAAAATAGCACATGCAAAGTGCACTAACAATAGATCTCTACTTTTAGTTAACTATCAGTTATATAGTAGTAGATCTATTCTTACCGGCCTGTATCCATCCATGTAAAGTGCTTCATAGCTGATCATCCAAAAATAGCCAATGCATGTCACATGCAAGTCTCAATCGGTTTGAGTGCTCCACGCTATCTCCAAAAATAGATCCTCATCATAAAAAATGGCTAAGTCAGAATCTATTTTTCTTTATTTTCACGCGTGATCCTTTCGATACTTCCATGCCTTTGAATGCACTCTACTTTCCCATGTGAACCTTTTATATTTTCTTCAGCTAAGTGCCAGATTTTGATTGATCAACATTACCCCACACTAGTTGCATTTTCCCCCTGAAATGGTTGTCTCAAAATGAATCAAAGAATATGAATAGAAGAATAGAAAGAATTTTGATGAATAAAAGAATGTTTTACTTGTAGTATCTCTACTTCAAACTTGAATAATCAATTTGGGATATTCTTCTTTTATCTCACCTCTAAGGTCTTCAGTCATTGAGCATGGCCTCTGCTTCTCTGGAATATCCACTACAATTGACTCTAATTCATCCCTTGCAATCTCTCCCTTCTCATTTTGTAAGACCAACACAATGTTGGACATGCCAGTCATTCTCCCTTCCAACAAGTCCATCTTTTGAGTGATGAGTTTCCCAAGCTCATCCAACCTTTCCTTGTGTGGTTCTGAGCTGTTGTAAGGGCCTGCTTCTTACTTAACAAGTGCTAATCATTTTGTGTGGCCCAATGTCTCATCCTTCATGGCCTTCAGGACCTCATTGTCTTCTAAAATGGTCTGGTCCTTATAATGGCTTCTGGCATTGTACAAATATTAGCATGCTTGATCGCCTTCTTTAGTTCCTCCTGTAAGCTCTGAAGCAATCCTTCATATGATGCAATCTTCACATCACTAAAGCCTTTTCCCACTCTACTTTTCTGTGTTGGATCCTTTGGTTCTGGCATGCATGTAGAGGTTCATCTTCAAGCACTAAGTCCACCAATGTACTTACATAATGTATTCTGAAGGAAATGTCTTGGGTACCTTTGGCTCTAAGTGTGGCCTAGCCTTCATGACATTGTCACCAATCTCCTCTGCCATGTTGATAAACACAACATTCTTCTTTTTGTGCCAAAGTCTCTTTCCTACTTTAGGCATGCTATTTCCTCATCCTTAGTCTTGATCTCCTCCCTTAGCCCTAATTGTTGTAGCTTTATCCATATTCCATCGTGTGACCTCTGTTGAGACTTTCACCAAAGCATTGCTTACTGTTCATCTGACATAACAATAGGCTTTACTGTTATGTGTCTGGCCTGAGGTGTCTTTTTCAACCTCCTTGACACACATGACTCCTCACACACATCAAAGTCTGGTTCATCCATGTGTGTGTGCATCGACCATGACAATTGCTTTCCTTGTGCATTGTTGCCATATCTTCATCCATTAACTCCCAGCCATACAACTCCTTTTGTGTCATTGTGCTCTAGAAAAGGGGTGTGGAAAATTTTACTGTGTCCTCGGCATAGCCCATGGCTAGTGGAATATACTCCCCACTTGTTCTTCTTGATCTAGGCTACTTAGGAACTTGGGCTTCAAGATTTGGAACTTGTGTGCTTGTATGTCTGAGTAGTCTCGGTTGTTGTCTCATTTGTCCCTTTTTCTCCCTCTTCTCCATCCTTCATTTCTTCATCTTTTTGTTCTTCCACGTTCTCTAGAGGTGTAGGAGAATTGGGTGTGCTTTCCTCAGACTCTTCCACTTCCTCATTGACTTAATTTCCTTCTTCTTTTCTCAGTTGTCTCCTTCTGTGGAGAGATTGAGGTGATCTATGCACATTGTTTTTGGAGTAGCACCTTGGGTCCTTGTTCTCTGAATACTCTCTTGAAATGGTGCTCTCCTTGGACTGCATCCAAGTCCTCATCATCTTCCTCTTGTGGCTGAGGTGGTGTAGTTGTGTGCTCAACTTCTTCCTTATTTGGAGGTTGTCTTCTACCTCTGTGTTCCAAACCACCACTATCTTCATGCTCTTCTTCTTCATCATCTACTTGAATTGTTTTTGTGGGCTTAGGTGTTGGAACATTTTCCATTGTATGCTTACCTTTTGGTGGCTTGGGAGTGTGAACTCATTCTCCACATACTTAGTGTTCTCTAGCTTGGGTTTGAGTTGTAGGTACACAAGTGTTGCTCTCGGTGTCCCCAACTACCAAGCTTATAGGTTTCATGCTTATAATATCTGAAATAAGCCTTTCAATGTAGGCATTTGCACCCTGGATATACATATTTCTTCCTTAGAGTGTGGTAGTCACAATCTACCTTATCTGCATTGAAGGTTAGGTGGTGTGCATCTAAAAACTGGTGAACTGATGCCTAGAAATATCTTGTTGTGAAGGCATATGGAAGTTTGCACCATGGGCTCAAGCCCCATCCTTCATCAAAATCATGTGATGTAAAAATGTTGGTATACAAAAAACTGAACTACCTTACCCACCACCGAAGGAAAATCCTTGGGTATGTGCCACTCTTCTTTGAATGCCATGTGGAGTCTATCATACCACATCTCTGCCCTCTGCTTGAATGGTCCACTCATTGATCCATCACACAAGTACTTGCCAAATCTTTTCCATAGGTGACTTGTGTTCGTGGGGTATTCCCAAATCTTCTCCTTTGGCCCATCAGGTACCCCAATCTCCATAAATACTAAAGACAATAATACAGTGCCAAAACTTATTTATCACCTATCATGCTTCTTCAATGATTGTCTTTGCTATGTGATCTGCAATATTGTAGACCACTCCTTGAGACATTTTCTTTGTGATGTGTAACCACATTGTGTTTACCTGTGACCACCTTCCTTGGTCATTCAACTTTGTTACAAGATGTGTGTTGCTACTGCACTCTTGGGTAGGTTTTTTTCAATTTGTCAATGTCCATGCCATGTGGACCTTTAGTATACCCCAACTCTTTCCTTGTCTCTAGGATTGTGGCCTTTATTAGTTAAATCACTATCCAGATCCAACCCTGAGGCCCTTAGTCTATCACTATTGAAATCAAAGCAAGTTGTGATTCTTACCCTCCATCGGTGAAGTAAAGAAGTCCTCATGGACTCTTCTCATCAACCACCGATACAATGGTTCATACTTTCCAAAATATGGTAGCTCATACAATTGGTAGACTCCATTCTGCTTCAACAACTTCTCACCGTGTCATCATCATATCTTGGCATATATCCTCTCATGTGCACTTGTTCATTTTTTGTGCTCAACAATGCATCGAGCTCCTTCTTATTATCTGATGTTGATGGTTGTAATCATTGATTTTACATTGGTGGATATGGGAATCCCATTCTTGTCCCACAATCATGCCCTCTGGATATTACATTTCTGAGAAATTACTCTCGGGAGAAATTTCTTCTTCCACTTCAACCTTCTTCTTCCCTTTATCTCTCCTGTTGGGTGCTTTCTTTGGTGCCATTTGAAAAAAATCTCTCTTTTCTTCCCTCTATAATCAAGCAAGTCAAAACCCTAGTTTAAATCTTCATGCCCTAGTGGAAATCACATGCCCTAGCTCATTTGTAAATGTGTCTGCTTCACTCAAACCCTTCTCCTATGGGGAACAAGCTTTCTCTACACCACAACCCTTCTCTCTACATCTGGTTTCACACTCTTGCACCTCAACATGATTTCTCGGCTCATTCACACTTAACCCTTTTCAAATTCTCTCAATTGCAATGGTAAAAATGAACTCGCATCCCATCCTTATATAGAATTTCAAAAAATTTAGTGCATTTATTGCTCCTCCACCTACCAACAATCCTCTCATTAATTGACCATTTTCATTATTTTTGTGTGGTACATCTTCGCGCCCAAGCTATAACCTTCTAGTGTGCCCTTCTACCTTTTGGCTGTAGACTTCTCTTCAGCATGCTTCCATATGCTGAGTACCTCATCACTGTGCCTTCCACTGGTAGTCTTCCCGGCCTCTGCTTACCTCGCGTTATACTTGTTTCTTCATTCCTCTCTCTCTATGGTCCCTGTGTGTCTAGAAGAAATCTCTTTTTTTTCAATTCTCCAACCTTGAATAACACCCTATAGATAGTTCCTTTCATGTGTACTTATTTTCAATAGTCTTGTACCTAGATATCAACAACCTACCCCACACTAAGGGTATGTGTAGTCCTCTGCGCATAAAAATTCTTCAAATAGTAATTAGCTTTTTGGCGCGTAAACGTGCTTATTACACAAACACACCAACTAAATTGAAAAGCATAGCAAAAAGAAGGAAACACATTAAGGGAATGTAGAATTGAAAACCTAATCTAAATGGAAACACTGCCTTATTACAAACACCAAGAAGACTTATTTATAGTAGGGCTTCATACCTACTCCCGTTGAAGTAACCGGGTAACCGTATTCCATCAAGTGCCTCTAACTGACAAGTGCTGATTTGAGTATGTGAGTGATAACATATGGCCCCAACCAATGTACCTTGAGTTTTCTGGATGGCACAAAAACTTAGAATCATAAAGGAGCACCATTGTCCTATCTCAACTTTTTATCCCTGATGTTCTGTCATGCCATGCTTTCTAGCCTGGCCTTCTCTTGTTTTTGACTCCAACGTGTTATGGCTCATCACTCATCAACTTGATTAACTTTTCAATCCATTCTTCTAATGCTTTCTCATCAGCAAGACCTCCAGCGTGTGCACAATACACAAAGAAGGTAACATAAATTCCATAGGAAGAACTACTTCTACACCAAACACTAACTGAAATGGTGTGGCTTTGTTCAACCTTTTATATGTTGTTCGATATGCCCAAAGTACTGCAGATACTTTATCATCCCAATCCTTTCTTCCAACATCACATATTTTTGTCAATGTCTGGCTCAAAATTTTGTTGAAAGCCTCAGCAGTCCCATTTTCCTAAGGATGATAGGGTGTAGTCTTATGGTGTGCAATCATGAATTCATCAATAAAATTTTGATTGTCTCATTAAGAAAATGTGTGCCCCTATCATTGGTCAAACTTAAAGGACATCCATACCTTGTAATAATATTTTCCCAAAGAAACTTGCTATTTGTAGCCATTGTACAATCCTTTGTAGGTTACTTCTTTTCCCACCTTGTCAGATAATTATGTAAGTTATGATGTAGCGTGATCTAGTTCTATGTAATTTGGTGAAATAGGACCCACAAAATCTATAGCCCATTTCTCAAATGGTTTTGCACTAGTAATGGGTCTTAGAGGCATTTCATCTCATTGACTGGTTTCCCAAGATGTTGACAATGATCACAAGCCTTACAAAATTCCTTACAATCTTTATACAGGGTCTCCCACCATAATCCAGTGAGTAGAATCTTGTGCGCAGTGGCATCACCGACATAGTGGCCACTTGCAATACCACCATGAGCTTCTTCCATAATATCCATGTGTGCTCATGTTCCAATACACAATGGATGTAATACTTCATCTCGACCTAATTTGTATAGGTCACCACTAATTAACATATAGGGGGTTGTGCATATAGCAAGTTGTTTCTTCTCCAAGGATTTCATTCCTTCTTGTGCCATCCTTGTTTGTAGAAAGACAACAATGTCCTCTAGTTCTGATGGCACTCTCGTTGTAACTAATGTATAACTGTGCATCTGGCATGGTATCTTCAATTGCATGTGCTTCTTCTCTTGACTATATTCTTGGATAGATGGTTTGGTCAAAATTACTTTTCCCTGGTTTTACCACAATTGTGAAATCAAATTCTTGAAATAAGAGCACCCATCGACATATGTGCCCTTGTAGAATGGGCTTGTTTACCAAATACTTCAATGCCATGTGATTGTATAAAAAAGAATGAATGGTGTAGCTAGTAGGTATTGGTGGAATTTATGTAGTGCATAGATCATTGAAAAAGCTTCGTGCGCTCTGTAGTTGTGTAATTTTGTTCTATAGGAGTCAACTTTCTACTAGCAAAATAGATAGGATGATCTACAATACCTTCTCTAGGTTGAGCCAACACCACACCAATGGCCATGCCAGAGGCATCAACATGTACATGAAATGGTTGGTCCCATGAAGGAAAAATGTAGAATAGGTGGTAGTAAGTTTTTCCTTTAATGTCTCGAATGTGCGCTGTTGCGGTTCTCCCCAGTAGAAATGTACCTTTCCCTTTAGTAACTCTTCCAATGGTGTGGAAACTTTGGCATATCCTTTGATAAACTTCTGTAATATCTGTATGACCCAAAAATCCATGCACCTCACTGACTGGTAGGCTCTCTTAGGCCTATAATGACTGCAACCTTGGTTGGATCAACCAACAAACCTTCCTTGCAGATTATGTGTCCTAAGTATTCCCAAATGGTGTAGAAAATATGCACTTCTTGATGTTCAAAGAGATACTCACTATCTACACATCTTTCAAACATTAAGCGTAGATTGTCACAATGATCCTTAACTAATCCATACACCATCAATCATCTAAATAGACATGTAAGAAGTTGTGAATAAATTCCTTGAATGCTTGAACAACTATGCATGAAAATACAAGTAGGCACATTTTTTAGACCAAAAGGCATTACAGTATAGGTGAAAAGCTACCCCATTCAGTAGTAAACGTAGTCTTTTCTGATCCTCCTGGGAAATCAAACCTGATGATACCCAGAGAACCCATCCGTAAATGAATAGATTTTGTGCCCTACAACACCTTCTAGTATTTCCTCGGTGAATGGCGTGGGAAAGGGATCAGTCACACATGCAACATTCAGCTCCCTGTAGTCCACAAAAATCCTAATCCATCCATCCTTCTTGATATTGATCACCATTGGACTAACCCATTTTGACTCATCAAGGGCTTGATAATTCCAGACTTCAACATTTTTCAATCTCTTCTTTGACCTTTTCACACGCAAGTTGGGGTTCATCTGTAGGGTCTCTTTCTAACTGGGTGTGCACCCTCTTTAAGCTTTATCTTCATCTCCCCTAATGATTCATGCATGCCTTTAAGTTCATGGTACCCCCTAGGGAATAAGTCTGATAATCCCTTAGTAACTCTATGATTTTTTCCACTTCAGAGTCTGACCAATAGTCCCCAATTATGGCTTCCTTAGGCTCAACATCTGATCCAATATTCACCTTCTTTTGTCTTCATAGGTTCATGATAGGTGTGTGTGGTCTTATCTACACTATCAATACCTCATGCCTACTGTTGAATGGTTTACATCAGATTTTCTACTTCTTTGTCATCCACTAAGTAGACCATTTTTCCTTTTTCTTTCTCAAGGAAAGTGCATTGAAGTAGTGTTGGCATCGGCCTCTATTTCTTCAACAAGATGTGCTCTGAGTTTCCTTCATCAATAACTCTCTGAAGGAGTTCTTTAGCCTTGGCACTATCTCCCATAGTTAAGCACTTTATGAATTTTAATGCTTCTTCCACCGGAGGCTTTGTAGAGAAGAAGTCAAACATCTGGGCCATTCTGTAATTAAATCCTACCAATTTCTAGTCTCTCTATGGAGTTCTGCATATACATACAAGCATGCACGTGTGCATCCTTGTAAAGTGGAATAAAACTTGTGCACCCATAGTGAAGGTGGTAAAGCTTCCTACCCTTCTATCAGAGTCTCTCACACTTTTGAACGTGGTGTTGAATAGGTTGATTACCATGATAAGTGCATATTTGAGTAGGTGCATTGCTCTTGAAGAACCTAGTAGTAAGAGAAATCCTAATTTCATTCCATCCTACAAGATTATCCTTGTGGGCCCACCCACCAACATGTTGTTGTCCCACATAGTGTATATGCTAGCATATTTCTTCTTTCAATGGGTCTATCCATTGTTCTTCCATGGCATGTAGGAATACCATAGGATCTCCTTCTCGGTGTAAGGTACCGAGTTGTTACCTATCCTCCTGACATAACGTGGTTTGTTGCCTCTAGGAAATATGCTCTTTACTTTTGCCCTACCAACTCATAAGTGTTATGAGCCCAATTATCACAAGCAACACTTGTAGTATCACTAATGGATTGTGCATCCTCCCACTGAATTATTCCTTCTTTAGTTGGCTCAAGTATCTCTGGATCTCGGATGGCATGTACATAAATCCTATTCAGATCTTCTTCACTTAAGGGCTCAACATAGGGCACATATTTTCCATCTGTTAAAGGGATAATAACTCTCTCCTCCTTGTTTTCAAAACTGATATAACCCTTGTTGAACCAAAGATCAACATTATTTACATAGCACCAAGGATGCCCCAATAGAGTTGGGAAGCTATCTGACTCTGCCAAGTGCTAAAACCTCAAAGTCTCTAGTGAACTTGGCTCCTTGTATGGTAATGGATGCATCTTTCAAAACTCGATGGGAGTGGCCTTAGTCGATTAGCCATGAACAATACATTAGAGGATGGCTGCAATGGGGGTCTTCCCATTTGTACCCATGCATCTAAGGTAAGAACATTGACTTCAGTTCACACCTGTATCAATTAGTATATTACTCAATAGCCACCCATCCACAACAACATTTAGAGTGATTTCCTTGTCATAATCTAGGCTATGAGGGGGAAGATTCACATGCATGTAGGATCTTTCATTCTAGTCTCAATACTTGTGTGGAGTGTTTCCCTTTAACCAATTCCCTAACAATGGAATGATATTTTCTCTAGGTGCAACATTTTACACACTTCTCTTAAGTCATCTATATCAGTTTGGACCATCTCGATACTTTCTTTTGCTCCATCTTCCGTGATTTCTCTTTTAAGTATTGTATCTCACCTGAAGATTCCTAAGAACTTCCATGGTTTCCTGATAAACCTCCTTTTGATGGGTAGGATCTGGGTACCATGCATGTAGAACCTCCTCCTTAGTGATGGTAGGCTTTTTTTTGTAATGCTTCTCTGGTGTGTGCCACCTCAGCGTGGGTCGTGATCTTCACTTGTGACATGCCTCGGACTCTACTTCCAACTTAGGCATCCATTGATTTTCAACAGCGTGTTGTATCCTAACCATCCTTGCCTTTGTTTTCTTGTTTATGTTACTTACTAAGATGCTCATACAAGTCAGGAACTCCTCATAGCTATGGTTCTTTCCAAAAAAAGAACATGTAATATTTTGAGGACATTCATGCTTGTAGTGGTCAGGAGATCCACATGTATAACATGTTCCATGAGGGAACTCACTTCTTCCACTACCATGGCCTCATCCTCCAAATCCACCATGGTATCCTCGACCTCTGCCATGACCACCTTCAAAACACCCTTCATTCCGATCATAGTGCACTTGATTGTGATCCGGTCTGATGCTCATTCTTTCCCTTAGAGTTATCTAAAACTCTGTCTATTCATACACCAATATCTATAGCATCATGGATCTGACCAATCAGCCAAGTCTTCCATGTCATGAGTCGTGGACCTATAGATTTTACAGTAGCTTGAAACATTCTTCCTTATCGTGTTGTAATAATGGGAAGTGGCTAGCATCATGGTTTAAATGGCATATCTCACAATCCAACAAACAATGTGTACTGATCTATGAGGAAAACTATCCTTTGTGTGACCTTCTACTTCACAATTTGTGCACCAAATCCCTGTGCACGTCTCATGTGCTGAATTTGTTGATAGTTTCTCCAACTATTTTTCCATAGCTATGATCTGTGCTTCTAAAAATGGGCTCACCCTAGTATCTATGCTTCCAACTACCTCAGCGTGTAAGGCTGCTTCAAGTGCTTCATGTGGATCAAGTGTATGTCTTATGTGATAATGCCCTCCTAAAAGGGGTAATCAGGCCCCCAATGAACCATTGTGCATGTTGGCTTTGCATGTATGTCATAAGAAAGCTTAGATAACAATGTTTTAAAATGGGCATCATACTCTCTAACACTTTTAGTAGTGCCTTGCTTAATATCCTTGAGTGCACTTATACTCTTCTGCTCAAACTCAGGGATGTGAAACTCTTTAAGGAATGCATCTTTTAAAGTTGTATAGTCTACACAAGTCTGATTAGGGTCAAACTTTTTGTACCAGTTGTGTGTGTGCCCTTGTAATGTAGTAGAAAATTGGCTTTCCCTACACTCAAAAGCCATGATTCCTTTTGTG
The DNA here is from genome assembly GCA_018340775.1 of Taxus wallichiana var. yunnanensis. NCBI lineage: Eukaryota > Viridiplantae > Streptophyta > Pinopsida > Cupressales > Taxaceae > Taxus > Taxus wallichiana. Next base: position 349,494,145 of record CM031237.1, read on the forward strand.
CCACAATATTTCACACATATGCACATGTTCAACAACATCTTCTATGCCCCTATACTCTGGAAGATGAAGAGACATCTCCATGTAAATATTCTAGGGTTGGTGCGGACCTTTCCCACCTGATCTAGAACCTCTGTGTTTCCTCTACCTCCAGAACCACCAGATCCACCGGAGCTAGAGCTACCTAAGCCTCTTGATCCAAACTTGTAGCTGGGTTGGACAGAAGATGTACTTCCTGTGTCCCAATAGTAGAACTAAACTATATACCCGACAGATCTGTGAAGCGTTACCACTCCCGAAGAAGTTAGTCAAAAATTGTGTGCCTATTTTTGTGTGTGATGATGATACACCCGAAAAGGTACTCCCATATAACAATGAAGTTGTTTGTCATTTGCTTGCATCATCATTGTGCCTCTTATAAGACTCACTCCTACTCTCCCCTTTGCTTGAATTAGCTTGTTGTTACTTTTTGTTGTACTAGATCTTTGAAAAACCAAGTGCAAGGGAAAGGTTTCTAGGTGGATTTAGATGTGTGCCCATGGCCCAGGTCATCTCTTGCTGTGCACTTCTACGTGAGGCTGAGGAGGGTTCCCTATCATGTTTTCCCAAATGGGGAGTTCTGATGCTCGGGTTCACATCTCTCCTATGTGAGCTTCCAAATCCTTCTGAACTATCTCTCTCCTCAATGCCATCTACTCTACAATGTCTCCATTTCTTCTCTACCTCCCTCTCGCGTGCCTCATTATACTTAAGCCACCTTTCCTCTCTCTTCCTTTCTGCCACTAGGTCTTCCATCCTTCACCAAACTACTGCTCCCCCCGCATGTGGTGGGGTTTAGTTAGCCATCGGTTTACTCTCCAAATTCAAAGTTACCATCAGGATCTTGATCACCAGTGGAATGCCTTGTAGGTAAGTTCCCCTTGGATATCATAAAAACTGGAATTTAGCTACCTCTGGGCATGAATAAGTGGAAATTGAGTACTCAAGATATAACTATTCAAAACACCATGGAACCACGTATCCATACTCGAGTCCAAATCAGATCAGCATCATAAAGGGCCTGAAATTCTTCTACATCTAGAAAGTGTGTGATACCTCAATTCCACTTAGATGCATAAGCAATCAGCCACTCGTACAATTCTACTAGAAAGATAGTGAAGAAGCTCTCATATAAACTATCATCATATAGATTTTGTTCCACCCATGTGTGTGTTAAACTCAGATCAGTGTTGAACCGCCATGTGTATTCTTCTTCCAGATCATGTATCCACTCCTCAACACTTGCTAAGGTCAACCGATATGTCTTCATCGTGAACCATCTGAAAAAATGAAAAAGAGGTCCGATGCAATGGAACAATGATGCAGCCTAGAATTCACCAATACAAGCCCAGCGCGTTGGCACATCACTCGGCCCCTAGACTGAGTGCTCACTCACCCAAAGCATGCATATTTAAAGGTACTAGGCCCCTCTTTAGGGTTTTTGTTGTAGGATGTTAGCATGATGAAGACTTAAATCATTCAGATCTATGGCTAATATATCTTTCTACAGTGCATATTCAGATCTAGATCTAGAACATAATAGACTTAAAAGATAACCATAATGGAATCAAGCATGCAATACTGAATTATAACCATGATAACACCTTGTTTCATTCCATAATCTCCATTATATTAATGCTCTGCACATCTAGTAAATACATCATGAAGCTTCCTTACAATCACAGTAGTATACGCTCATGCATAACAAATTTGACAACATAATCTCACTATAACCTAGTTCTCACGGTTATTATTATTAATTTTCATTCTTTCTTATGCATTCATTCTGAAAATAGATAATAAGCTCAAATGCGTCGCTCTCCGCGCAAACCTTCTTTAATAGATCAACATGATTCTTATTATTAATTCATTCTTATGCATTGTAATAAGCTCAAATAATAGAAAATTGTTTCTAATCATTGCTCTTTTCTTTTGGTTTTAAATCTATATGTTTTCCTTTCTTTTCCATCTAGATCTAAGTTGACTTTTACAAGTCTAGTTGAAATTTTACACTAATCTTATGATCCAAATCCATGTTTGTAAGGATATCCTTAATGATGATCAAAATCATAATTATAAGTGAATTCTTGGCAAGCCTCCCCTTAATCAAATGTTCGTCGACATTTATGACAACACAACTCGTATGTACCTTACAACCGAGTGTAATTCCTGCATTCTCGGTTAAGGAAAATTTAAGGTAAGATCCAAAATGACTTTTTTTTTAACTAACTTTTCATAGTAGGCTATCATGGTGCCTTGATGTAAAGTCCTTTCTTTTCCTTTAATAAAGGCATCCATCATTTTTTCTCTCTCCCTTCTTGAGAAGATGATGCCTTTTTCCTTGTTCGTCCTCAAAAAATTTTGCAAAAGTTTTTAGGAACATAGTCTTTTGGGGTTCTTTCTATTTACACGTTGCGTACCTATGTGATGTGATTTCTATTCCAATAGATCCAAGTTGTCACTGAGGAAGGGGGTCTTAGTTTTTAACTTTATATCCATGTTGATGATATTTGTGATCTTTTCCTTTAGTTCTCCATATATATTTCCAAGATGACCTGTAAGGAAATTGATTTCTTTCTCCATCAATGATTTTTTATATCATAGGAGCTTCCTATTTCTTTGGAGATATGAAAACTTTAAAAGACTAATTCTCCTACGTTTCCCAATGTGGGGTTTTCTCTAAAGCTTCTTGTTTAGCTGCATTCAATGTTTCTTCTTCATTGAGGTTTTCGCATCAATCTTCACGAGTTTATAAAAAATTCAAGGGGTTTCTATTTCATGCTACCATTTGTTTATAAGCTTGAAATATACCTCAACACTAATTCCTTATTTACTCCGTTCACCCTAAAGATAACTCATGTTAGCTATTAGTGCTAAATATAATGTTTGACTTTTCATCTCTAAATTTAGACGTGGTGCGGTGGTGGGTGGCCATATTTGTGGGACAAAGGTTATAGGTTCTATTTTAGATCCCTTCATCATGAACTTGCTTGATGGATAGGGCCTTCCTATTTAATCTACCTTCCCTTTCACTTTAGGAAAGGTCCTTGTAGTGGTTTCTCTAGGGGTTAGAATTAACACGTGTTTTAGTGTGGAGGGAAGTTTCTCTTTCAGATGCCAACCTTGCTAGACTTTCCTAGTTATGGAGGTAGTTAGTGATGGTTGATGCTAGTGCATTTACCTTCATGGTCTTAGCTAAGTTTTCTTGGCCAAACTTTTCCATTCACTATACTTTCACACCACTGTCTTGTAGTATCTGATTATTTGGGTGTTGCATGAATATTAGTGATCTTTTACTCAGATAAACTCACCATATACTCAATAACACTTAGTGAGTCAAAAACAAACTTGAGATGATATCACATAGATAGAGGACTACATATATAGTGTATTGATCTCTAATAAGTTAGGAGTCAAACTTATCGCCTTCAACCACTCACATCTAATAATATCATGAGCTACTATAACTCACACATAATCACATCCTATGTATAAAATATAACATACCCTAGAATATCTCTCACTCCTCATACCTTAATAACCCACTAACTAATATCTACAAGTCATTATTATAACTCAGCGCACCACATACTAACACACTAATATGTTAACTTTAACAAGACAGTCTTAACACTCCCCCCTTAGTGTGCACATGGGATAAGGGAGTCATATTCAAAAGAAATAACTTCTCTTTGAAAACATTGCTTAGACCAAGTATAACTCCATCAAGCTAACTCTTTACCCTCATAAATGCATAGCTACCAGCTGAATTTTATGGGTCGATTTCTTGTTCATTGGGCTCTAAAATTATTAATCCTTTAAATTCCTAGAGCTAATAAACTAATTAGATAACAATTCATATTGATTTTACCTTGAAAAATTCTCTTACCCCTAAAAAGCAAGATTCTTCAAAATATGTAATTATTTTTTGAAATGTCACAGCAAGGGTTTATTTTGCACACCACACAAAATATGAAAATACTAAAAATATTAATAATGTGGACTTAGTCCTTATTGTCTTTGTATGTAGCCACTACTCTAGATCGCTTCCACTATGATCATGAACAATATCAAACGATCTTTGTTAACAACTAAAAATCTTCCTCGACATTTAGTTATTTTGGAATAGCTTGTTTAATGTAGTTTTGTGGCCTATCACTAATGTAGTTTTGTGGCATGTCACTAAACACTGATAAGGGGATGTTGAATGTCCTCCAACCTCCATTTCCTCCATCGCCCGAGTGTTTCAACTACCTAATTAGCAATATATGTATTAAAGCTCATATAAAAAACCCCCATCATAAAATGGATATCAAGTTCACTTGATAATGCATCCAATTACAATTGAGACAATGTTTTTGACACATTTGATGAATTTGACGATGATATAATTAATTTATACAACAAAATGATCTTGGTTTTACCATGATGACTATTATAGTTACTTTGGATGTAAATGAGACTTAGACATAATTACTCTATTAACTAATGGGATTTTCCAATGACATAGTTTACTTGACTTGATTGAGCTACATTTTTAACCATAGACTAAAAATGACTACCACTTTTAACATCGAAAACTAATATATAATTACTTTTAAAGGATATATTTATATCATTGGAGATAAATCCTAAATGTGACTTTCTTAACCTATAATCTTAAATACACATTTTGAATAGACTAGAGACTTAATTTACATGATTTTTCAAATACACAAATAAATAATAAGGATGATGGTAGTGAAATATCCCTTGTGGGATATCACTTGAAAATGCACAAAATATAGAGAAATTGCAACAAGTAAAAATTCTAATTTTTGCAAGAAATAGCCAACTAGGGAAACAAATCGATTTTAATTTATATCTCACAAAATACTTTCTCAAAACACATGAAATTTTACAAAGATATTGTAACAATGATAACAAACACTGGGAATATTTTTTGGAATTATTTGAATCATATATAACTTCTAGAAAATTTCAGAAAGCCCTAGATAGTTGGAAAACTTCAAAAATTCATAACTTTGCAAATACATGTGAAAAATTCTAAAATCTAGAAATAACATCTATAAATAATGTAAATGAAATCCCAACCTCCATATCTAGAAATATCAACCTGAAACCCTCCAAAAATTGCTACAAAATCCCTAAGGGTGACATCATCCTAAGGAATTGGCTGAAAACTCTCAAAAATGTCTACAAAAGTGGCATCAAACTTTACTCTGAATGCTTCCACAAATCTGATATGAAACCCTTCAATTCTTCTATACAAAAAGTATCGAAACCCTTAAAAATGCTTCTCTTGAATCTCTAAATTTTTTATCTAAATAACATCCCTGAATCAGCTCCAAATGACAAACTAGGGTGGATCTTTCACCAACGAAGAGTGCCCTGCTAGCTACAAATGGATCTCTCACACACCGAAGCTAGGGTTCATGTGGGATATTACTCTAACAAAAATAACAATGCAAACATTATTTGGTCAATATCCAAAATGTGTGAATGTGTAAGAATGATCTTTATTACTCCACCATACTCCTTTTATAATTTCCCTAAACAACAAGAGGCCTAAAAAGATCCCAATCGACCCCTTCTAGAGAGAATCATAAAACCTAAAGTAACTTAAGTTAATTTTCCTCCTACTAAACCATAGAGACTTAAGTGGCCCCAACAAAATATTGTAACATTAAAGTTCCATGATTCCCCACTTAATGAAAAACATAACATTTGTTCCCATCAAGCCACTTCATGCTCATGTCAACGCAAAATATAACAAGTAAACAAGGTGGTAATAGTCATCCATACCCAATAGCCTCAAACAAAGTTGTTATCCCCTTAGCTATGTCCAAGGCTAAGATGAAAGAAAACCTCCTACATTATCTACTAAGAAATGGGGATATTATAGTCCTCCCATCCCAAGAAATGATTGACCCCAAGCATTGTCCTACCATGATGTAGCGAATACCGAGAAAGTAGGTTTCTCCACCTCACCTATGATCAAGAAAGATCGGTGTGATGCGAAGTAGCCGGGACACCCCATGAAGTCATCATGCTCTCCATGCCATGTAGAGAAAAATGTTTCCCCTGAAGTAGTATGATGCCCACATTGAATCTCCATTAATACCCACACTGAAATTGCCAATCTTTCCAATCCTCGCCAATGCAAGGTTGTCATCATGTAATCACTCACTTCCTCTCTAAGAACCTCCACGGGTATGAAATTCCCCTGGATCAACATGTGAAACAACATGTACACACACAAATTGTGTTAACTCTCCCACATGACCTACACTCATGTGAGAAAAAGGCTCTCATAAAGTATCTCAATGTGTCCCATGGGAGAAAAGTCCTAAGACTCTAGTAGATGGTCATCTCGGAAATATTAGCTCCAAATAATCCACTTCCCGTGCTAAATGTGAACCTATTAAATAACCATAAGTCAATTACATCCCTCTACTAATTAACACATGGTTGAAGTGCACTGATAAGCAATAAAATACATAGTAGTGTTATCCCATGTTGACTCAAAAATGATGAACTCCGTAAGATCCGACTTGTCATAGCGACAAACCATACATGTTACGTATAAAGTTGAGGATATCCTCCTCAACCCATGCCATGTTAACCTATCCCATATAAATATGTAGGTCTCATCAAAGCTCCAGTGTCTAGTCATGGAATAAAAATAGACGTGTCGCAAAGATATCTCCAACCTCAAACAGAATCTAATATAAGGTACATTCGACTCGATAAAATATCATCTCGTCCTCTAATTTGTAGTTGTCATCATATCTATGACCATACAAAATCTCACAAGTGTTTTAGTTCTTGGATTACTCAACAAGAAAATGAGATCTCCAATCTACCAAAACCTCATATAACCAACACAAGGATGAACTTGAGTGATTTGACCTCGTAATCCCAATCTCTATAACTGTATCTTGTGTAACACTACTAGTCACACCCATGCCCATCAAACTCCACATTGGCCCGCAATAATGAAACCCCGCATAATGTGGAAAATTCCTCTCCATCCCTCGGCTCTGAAGAACTTTGGGTGCTCCTATAGATGATCCCCTTAAGATCACATTCCTTCCCCGAAGACTTAAAATTTATCACTATCGTCTCGAAATTTAATCGAAACTCACCAAGAGAGTGAAGCCACTTTGCACTCCCAACACTATTTTGGTCACTCCCATACCAAAAATGTGGAAATTATCGCTAATTGTGTAGTTACCCATGGTGATGCTCAATTGTGGAACTCTGCGTACATCTCATATACCCAAAGTTGGTTGTAACAATGTGAAGCCCTCAAATTCCTCTGTTTACAAACCTTGTCTCTCAACAAACAATGCATTGATAAAGTTATGGGTAGCCCCACTATCAATGAGTACCACTACACTCTAACCCCGCTGTTGGCAAGACAAAATTTCGTGTAGTCAAACTTTTGGATTTCTTGCCAATGCTATGGGAATCTAAGTACCTCTACTTAAGCGGTGCGCTATCGTATATGCATGCACGAGAGAATGTGGATTTCGTGATGGCCTTTCAATTGGGGATCCAAAAGGGGCACTTCATTGACCTGGTAAAGCTAGAAATATCTTTCTAGGGGATACTTTGTCTAAATAGCAAGAAAGGGGAGTGAGAAAAGATCTAGGGGAACTAATGTTGTAGGTGGAAAATAAGATTCATGCACTTACTAGTTATAAATTTCATCGATGCACTAAAGTTAGGAAGAAAAAATACGCAAACAATAGCAAGACCAATTAGAATTTAATGAACACAAATTATTGGTAAACCCCTTAGTAAAAAAACTTTAAACTCCTTGTATTAATGCTCAAGAAAAATTGTACATAGTTTGAGAATGGAAGACATTGAGAATAGGGGAGAAGTGGCTAACACTTTTCACTAACAAGGGAGAAAATATCTCTCATGAACTTACAAGAATATAACCATCTAGAAGAATTTCAAAATTAGAAGAACCATGATATAATTAATTTATACAACAAAATGATCTTGGTTTTACCATGATGACTATTATAGTTACTTTGGATGTAAATGAGACTTAGACATAATTACTCTATTAACTAATGGGATTTTCCAATGACATAGTTTACTTGACTTGATTGAGCTACATTTTTAACCATAGACTAAAAATGACTACCACTTTTAACATCGAAAACTAATATATAATTACTTTTAAAGGATATATTTATATCATTGGAGATAAATCCTAAATGTGACTTTCTTAACCTATAATCTTAAATACACATTTTGAATAGACTAGAGACTTAATTTACATGATTTTTCAAATACACACATAAATAATAAGGATGATGGTAGTGAAATATCCCTTGTGGGATATCACTTGAAAATGCACAAAATATAGAGAAATTGCAACAAGTAAAAATTCTAATTTTTGCAAGAAATAGCCAACTAGGGAAACAAACTGATTTTAATTTATATCTCACAAAATACTTTCTCAAAACACATGAAATTTTACAAAGATATTGTAACAATGATAACAAACACTTTGGGAATATTTTTGGAATTATTTGAATCATATATAACTTCTAGAAAATTTCAGAAAGCCCTAGATAGTTGGAAAACTTCAAAATTCATAACTTTGCAAATACATGTGAAAAATTCTAAAAATCTAGAAATAACATCTATAAATAATGTAAATGAAATCCCAACCTCCATATCTAGAAATATCAACCTGAAACCCCTCCAAAAATTGCTACAAAATCCCTAAGGGTGACATCATCCTAAGGAATTGGCTGAAAACTCTCAAAAATGTCTACAAAAGTGGCATCAAACTTTACTCGAATGCTTCCACAAATCTGATATGAAACCCTTCAATTCTTCTATACAAAAAGTATCGAAACCCTTAAAAATGCTTCTCTTGAATCTCTAAATTTTTTATCTAAATAACATCCCTGAATCAGCTCCAAATGACAAACTAGGGTGGATCTTTCACCAACGAAGAGTGCCCTGCTAGCTACAAATGGATCTCTCACCACCGAAGCTAGGGTTCATGTGGGATATTACTCTAACAAAAATAACAATGCAAACATTATTTGGTCAATATCCAAAATGTGTGAATGTGTAAGAATGATCTTTATTACTCCACCATACTCCTTTTATAATTTCCCTAAACAACAAGAGGCCTAAAAAGATCCCAATCGACCCCTTCTAGAGAGAATCATAAAAACCTAAAGTAACTTAAGTTAATTTTCCCCTCCTACTAAACCATAGAGACTTAAGTGGCCCCAACAAAATATTGTAACATTAAAGTTCCATGATTCCCCCACTTAATGAAAAAACATAACATTTGTTCCCATCAAGCCACTTCATGCTCATGTCAACGCAAAATATAACAAGTAAACAAGGTGGTAATAGTCATCCATACCCAATAGCCTCAAACGGTGTTATCCCCTTAGCTATGTCCAAGGCTAAGATGAAAGAAAAACCTCCTACATTATCTACTAAGAAATGGGGATATTATAGTCCTCCCATCCCAAGAAATGATTGACCCCAAGCATTGTCCTACCATGATGTAGGCTGAATACCGAGAAAGTAGGTTTCTCCACCTCACCTGCTGATCAAGAAAGATCGGTGTGATGCGAAGTAGCCAGGACACCCCATGAAGTCATCATGCTCTCCATGCCATGTAGAGAAAAATGTTTCCCCTGAAGTAGTATGATGCCCACATTGAATCTCCATTAATACCCACACCGAAATTGCCAATCTTTCCAATCCCTCGCCAATGCAAGGTTGTCATCATGTAATCACTCACTTCCTCTCTAAGTAACCTCCGGGTATGAAATTCCCCTGGATCAACATGTGAAACAACATGTACACACACAAATAGTGTTAACTCTCCCACATGACCTACACTCATGTGAGAAAAAGGCTCCTCATAAAGTATCTCAATGTGTCCCATGGGAGAAAAGTCCTAAGACTCTAGTAGATGGTCATCTGGAAATATTAGCTCCAAATAATCCACTTCTGTGCTAAATGTGAACCTATTAAATAACCATGAGTCAATTACATCCCTCTACTAATTAACACATGGTTGAAGTGCATGAAGCAATAAAATACATAGTAGTGTTATCCCATGTTGACTCGAAAAAAATGATGAACTGTAAGATCGACTTGTCATAGCGACAAACCATACATGTCACGTATAAAGTTGAGGATATCCTCCCTCAACCCATGCCATGTTAACCTCTCCCATATAAATATGTAGGTCTCATCAAAGCTCCAGTGTCTAGTCATGGAATAAAAATAGGCGTGTCGCAAAGATATCTCCAACCTCAAACAGGAATCTAATATAAGGTACATTTCGACTCGATAAAATATCATCTCGTCCTCTAATTTGTAGTTGTCATCATATCTATGACCATACAAAATCTCACAAGTGTTTTAGTTCTTGGATTACTCAACAAGAAAATGAGATCTCCAATCTACCAAAACCTCATATAACCAACACAAGGATGAACTTGAGTGATTTGACCTCGTAATCCCAATCTCTATAATTGTATCTTGTGTAACACTACCTGGTCACACCCATGCCCATCAAACTCCACATTGGCCCGCAATAATGAAACCCCGCATAATGTGGAAAATTCCTCTCCATCCCCTCGGCTACTGATAACTTTGGGTGCTCTATAGATGATCCCCTTAAGATCACATTCCTTCCACGAAGACTTAAAATTTATCACTATCGTCTCGAAATTTAATCCGAAACTCACCAAGAGAGTGAAGCCACTTTGCACTCCCAACACTATTTTGGTCACTCCCATACCAAAAATGTGGAAATTATCGCTAACCGTGTGTAGTTACCCATGGTGATGCTCAATTGTGGAACTCTGCGTGTACATCTCATATACCCAAAGTTGGTTGTAACAATGTTGAAGCCCTCAAATTCCTTTACAAACCTTGTCTCTCAACAAACAATGCATTGATAAAGTTATGGGTAGCCCCACTATCAATGAGTACCACTACACTCTAACCTATTTGTTGGCAAGACAAAATTTCGGGTAGTCAAACTTTTGGATTTCTTGCCAATGCTATGGGAATCTAAGTACCTCTACTTAATCAGTGTGCAGGTTATCGTATATGCATGCACGAGAGAATGTGGATTTCGTGATGGCCTTTCAATTGGGGATCCAAAAGGGGCACTTCATTGACCCTGTGGTAAAGCTAGAAATATCTTTCTAGGGGATACTTTGTCTAAATAGCAAGAAAGGGGAGTGAGAAAAGATCTAGGGGAACTAATGTTGTAGGTGGAAAATAAGATTCATGCACTTACTAGTTATAAATTTCATCGAGATGCACTAAAGTTAGGAAGAAAAATACTGCAAACAATAGCAAGACCAATTAGAATTTAATGAACACAAATTATTGGTAAACCCCTTAGTAAAAAAACTTTAAACTCCTTGTATTAATGCTCAAGAAAAAATTGTACATAGTTTGAGAATGGAAGACATTGAGAATAGGGGAGAAGTGGCTAACTCTTTTCACTCACAAGGGAGAAAAATATCTCTCATGAACTTACAAGAATACAACCAGCTAGAAGAATTTCAGAATTAGAAGAACCCTTGGAATGAAGAGCTCATTACAATTTATAGCAATCTAAATTGACCTTTCACCTCCCTCACATGACTCTTCGTTTCCATATTCCACTCATGACCTTTCGTTTTCCATGAATTAAGTATTTCTCTTATAATTTTGAGAAGATACTTTTACAATTAAAATGGGTCACTTAAGTGAATAGGACAAAATACAATGATGATGCATAATGAAGAATTAGAATAGAGAGAAAGTAGAGAGGGAAAGAGAGGGAGAGGGAAGGGATGGAGGGGAAAACACTCCTCGTGATGAAATTCTTTGAATGCCTTGATGCAACCATGAAATTTGAGCGAGGATTTCTTCCATTGGTGATCTTCTACACTGATGAAGATTTCTCCCTTGAATAACTTTGAATCATTTTCCCAATCTAGTGATGACTACAAACTCTATGATGCATGGACATCCTGGACCATAGAATGAGTGTCTAGAAACATTGTTATGATGTTTACCACTATGCAAACTTGAGATGAACACATATGATTCCCACGATGACCCTCCTTGAAACATGGTTGATGAACCCTTTGACTTGTTGAAATCATTCTGACCAATTCACTTTGGATCACTCGGTTCCTTAAGTGATGAAGATGAATTCGGATGATGTGCCTTGTGATGCCTTGCTTTTCTTTTGTAAACCATCACTCTCAAGATGATGCTTCCAAACCTCTCGTGAATTTATCATTCCTCCTTTTCAACTCATGAAACCATCTCATTATCCAAAAGGGAGTCCAAAAAGTAGTAAGGTGAGTGAAAACGAAGTCATATGCAACTTTCCACTCCAAAATGAAAACTTTCTATTTTTAGAATATGAGCATGTGCTCTGCTATTCTGAGACATATCACCTGTCTTGTTCAGTTTCACCTTTTGAACTATCTACCATATTCCAACCTCTTATGTTATTGAGATATTGCTATTTTTAGCACATTTCTATTTTTAGCAGGTTGTTATTTGGGGACCTGTTATTTTGGGAAGAAGTCGTTTTCTGTCTTACTTTTCATTTTACCCCTTTTCTAATTGTCCTGAGTGACAGAACTTGCAATTCAGTGGGACTCATCATTTATAGCATGCGAGGAAATATAACATATGTTTTTTTAGTAAGTGGTGAAAATGACCTCTGTTTGCAACAGGAACAACTTTTTGGATTCGAATCTTCATCATGAACTCGTGCTCCAATTTTCATCATGATTCGCTTTCCAAAAAGCTTAAAAATGAAAAATGAAAATTTATGTCTTGTAAGAGCTTTGGGTATGGAGCTACCAGGGAAGAATACTGATAAAAATTTAGTCCTTCATATCTCGAGAAACTGGCAACTTCGTCATGCAAAAACTAGTTTGAGAGAAACTAGATTTTTTGGAGACCCTTCCCTCTGAATTTTGGATGATTTCGCCCACCGGATCTTTGGGAATTTGAAAATTTCTTCGAAGAGGGAAGAATGCTGATAAAAAACAGCCCTCCATATCCCTAAAAATAGGGACTTCATGGTACGAAAACTAGTTCATGCAAAGCTAGATTTTTCAACAATCATTTCCTCCAATTTTCACGCAATTTCACCCATTGGAACCTTGAGAATTGAAGAGGTAGCTCACTGCCTTTTTTATAGATGTTCTTCATGTGACAGGGAAGAAATATGATGAAAAATCAGTCCTCCATATCCCTAAAAATATGGGTTTCATGGTGCAAGAACTAGTTCACGGGAAACTAGATTTTTTGACGATCATTTCCTCCAATTTTTGGGTGATTTTGCCCATTGGAACCCTAAGAAGCGGAGAGGTAGCTCACTGATTTTTTCCATTACTGTGTCATGGTGGCCATTAATGGAGCTTGAAATTTTAGGTCTTTTTTTTCTCCGTTTATGAAAAAATAAATTCCATTGCGATAGGTTTTTCTTGTTAGTGCTTCATGAAATTTAAATCAATCCTCGACTAGGTTTGATAGGAAATTGAACTTTGTTCTTCGTGGAGCCGGAAGTGAAATTTCTTTGCTATGAGAATTCCTTGCTGAAAATTGGAGGTTTGAATATGATTTTTTAATGGCCTTCAAGAGATAAGAACTCAGCAATAAATGGTTTTTCAATCCGTGTAACGGTTTGCAAGATATGTTCGATTCTTGGTTTTATGGCAATGGAGTTTTCAGACTTCTTTTCCTCTGTTCTTCATTCTTTCTTCTTGGTTTGATCAATATTCCTTTTGTGACCTATGTGCCATCATGGAGTGAAGGATAATGTGTTGTGATGGAGCTTGTTTGAGCTTTGGCAATGGTGGAGTGGTGGATTGGTGTTCTCTATAACTTTTCTTCTGGCAATGAGAAGTAGTTAGAAGCAACAAGAAACACCAAATAGTTAGAAATTTTTTCAAATTTTGGAGTTTGAGTTGGGTTAATTTTTTTCCTTGATGTCCCTGACCTTAGGGATGTGAGGGACATCAAATTCCATGGTGAGAAAGAGGATGACACGTGTCCTCGATCCGACGACAGGGAATTTGAGCTCCAAAAATGCACTGGGAAACTGTCAAATTTGAAGGTCACATGAGGGTCCCAAAGGTCACATGGGGCTGGGAGAATTTTTCCAAGGTTGATGTACCTGACCTTAGGGACATTGGGGACATAAAATCCCGCCAAGCTCCTAGTGCTGACACATGTCCTCCCAAAATTGACTAACTCTCAAACTGTCTCCAAGAGGGTAACTTGGAACGATGATAACTTGAGCTCCTGGTGGAATTTCTTGGTGAAATTTTATATGATCCTGACTTGAAATGGAATTTTGAATCCAATGGTGGGGTTCTCATGTCTTTATTCTTCCATCCAATATCTGAAAAAACATTTTTATTTGGTACTCTACATGTACCTCATAAAACCTACTCAGTAAAACCTAAGCACCAAGGTGTTGTGAAAAATATGATCTCATCATCTTATAGGGATTGGAATTATATTTCGTAGATGTTTTTTTACTCCTAACTCCATCCGAGCTCCCAAAATCTTCTTCTAAAACTCAGGAGACTTATTTGGGTTGTGCACTTGCCAAGGCCCGTGAACCCTATTTTTATTCGATCTGCTCCAAATATATCAAAACTTCCCCAAACCTTCCAAAATAATTTCCATGATGTTATAAGATCTTTAATTCACCTCCATGTTGAATTTTTCCCTTCCGTTCCGCCTCCAGGGGTTGATCCATCGTAGGAAGTCCAAGTGATAACCTTTCTTATGACGATCGCCCAAAATTTGCATTTTTAAAGAAATCCTAAAATCACCTAGGGGGAATGAATGGAATTTCCTAAATCACCTAGGGGACCAATTTTACATCAAATAGGGGTGACCAGATCAGCGGATTTGACCTGGGGTGCCTAGGAATGATAAAACATGAAATTTTGGGCACATGGGTATTGTTATTAGATTCGGAAACTTCAAATTTCCTTGTCATACATTTTCACGACAACACCGCATAACTACGCTAAACCGAATGCCTTGAACATCATAGTACTAGATAATATAGGTATAATCTCCCAAGGAAAATTTTCCTCCTATTCAACATGAACATTTTCCAACGCAACTCCATCTCCATCATACATCTCATGGGTCTCTAACTCCTCACCTCTTCCACACTCACTCTCATAGAAGAAATCAAAGAATATAGTCTCCCCCTTTCCTATTCAATCATTCCCTAGAGCCCAAGGTGTATGGAAATCAAAACATAGTTTATTTTTCCTCATCTCATCCCTAAGCTCTCAAGAAATGACTGGCTTTTTAGCCACCTCCTGCCTTGGTGCAGGCTCCTTCTGCTAAAGTTTTTCTAGTCCATATGGAGGTTCCCTTTTCTAAACTCAAGGTGGAAACCTCGAATTTGGAGTGGCTAACTTCAAATCCCATGCTCTCCTAATAGCATCATTGAATGAAGAAGGATCAAATGCCTTTGTAAATCCTACTAGTGCATATGTCAACCATGTTATGAAAAGTGAAGTCATCCTCATCTCACGAATAAATCGAAACCATGACTAATAATATCTCGAAAATATGTAATTTATGTGTCTATAGAATATGTCCTGTCTCAAATGAGTCAACTCTCTAAAATACTGCCGGGTCCCTCTGTCAAATCTTATCATCGCATCGAGTGAACTTCGCATATGTACAAATATGCATGTGCCCCTCTGTAATAAGGTCATGATGCCACCATTCATGTCCATCTCCCTCAAGATGTAGGATTGTAAACTTAATTGCATCCTCTCTGCACATGGGATTCAAGTCAAAATATGTCTTCAACTTATGAATCCACAACTACACAATACACTTCTTAGAACCATCTAGGTGTGGAATGGAGATTTTTCCCAATCTCCTCTGTAACTCAGGTACCAGTGGTTGATGATATCTCTTGGGTTTGCTACCAATATTCATTTTGTAGTACTCTATGAAAGGAATGTTATCTCTGAATCCCTCGCTCAATGATTAGTACCTTTCCCAAAAATACTCTTCATCTAACACTTCTTATGGTTTCCTTACCCATGAAACTTTTGGATCCTTTAATAAAGAGGTTTCGTGAAGCCCCAAGTTCCCGGTAGAAGAATGGGGAGACCGCTGCCATGTGTTTCCATTGTCACACCTCTACGAGCCATGTGTCCCTTATTACTAGTTTACCCTCTATATTCTTGAGTCTCAATCTTTCCCTGTGCTAATATCTCGGTGGGTAGGCTCAAATAGAGATCAGTAGTTTTATGTTGCTTCACCATGTTGGTGAATAGTTGTTTCATCAAGTCAACACCCATATCATTACTATCACTCATCTTTTCAACATAACATGATAGAGAAACAACTTCTCTCGATACCACTTTGAAATATCCCTTATGGTATACGATTAAAAATGCATTATATATATATATATATATATATATATATATATATATATATATTGCAACAAGTAAAATTTCTGATTTTTGTAGGAAATAACTAGCTAGGGAAGAAAACTGATTTTAATTGATATCTCACAAAATACTTGCTCAAAACACATGAAATTTTATAGAGATCTTGAAAAAATGATAAAAAAACCCTATAAAAATATTTTTGGAATTTTTAATAATATATAATTACCAGAACATTTTAGAAATCCCTAGACATCTAGAATTTTTCAAAAATTCATAACTTTGCAAACATGAGTGATTAATTTCTAAAAATCTAGAAATAACATCTAAAAGTAATTGAAATAAATCCCAACCTCAAGATTTAGAAATATCAACATGAAACCCCTCCAAAAATTTCTATAAAATCCCTAAGGGTGATGTCACCCTAAGAAAGAGGTTGAAAACTCTAAAAATGTCTCCAAAAGTGATGCCAAACCCTACTCTAAATGCTGCCACAAATCTGATTTGAAACCCTTTGATTCTTCTCCATAAAAGTCTCTAAAACCCTTCTCTGAAATCTCTAAAAATGTCTTTGGATAACATCCTTGAATCAGCTCCAAAATGAAAAAATAGGGTGTATCTTTCAACACCGAAGAGTTCCCTACTAATTAGGAATGAATCTCTCACCAATGAGGCTAGTGTTCTGTGGGATCTTACTCCACAAGCAATAACAATGCAAACAGTAGTTACTCAATATCCAAAATGTGTGAATGAGATCTATTACTCCCCCATAGTCCTTTTATAATTTTCACATGCAACAAGAGGCCCAAAAATACCCCAATCAACCCCTTCTAGGGAGAATCACAAAAACCTAAAGTAACTTAAGTTAATTTTTCCCTCCTAGTCGTCATAGAGACATAAGTGACCCCAACAAAAGATTGTAACATTAAAGTGCCATGATTCACCCATTAGATGACAAAACATAACATTTTTTCCCACCAAGCCACTTAATACTCATGTCAATGTAAAAATATAACAAATAAGCAAGGTGGTAATAGTCATTGTTGGAAGCAGAATGGACTGAAAGGGGGGTGAATCAATCCTAAAAAAATTTCATTGCATTTTCTATCCATTATTAATTATCATTCTTTCAACCATAAACCATATGTGAGTTACCTAAAACATATAAACAACCATACATAATATCAAGAGCAATATAATACACAAGAACACAAAATTTATGTGGGAAACCCTTAAGGGAAAGAAAAACCACTAATTTTTTTTTGATATTACACACAACAAGGAAATATAGTGAAGCACCAAATTCACAAAGAGCACCAACCCCTAGTTTAGTAGAGAACAAACCCTAAAAGGCTCACCGACTCCAAAAGGAGGATACAACCCCCTAGGATAACTAAGCAAAAACTAAGCCACCTAAATATGTTTGATTTTTTAAAATTCTTCTACCACAACTAATGGAGATCACTAATTCAACTCAAAATCTAGCTCATACCCTAGGGCATCAAACTTGTTCTTTCTCCTTCTTTCTTCACTTGTCATTCTTCTAATATATTGTTATCATTTTGAAATGCCTTACTCAATCTTAAACACACTTTATCTACCTTCAACATATGCATCCATACCTGCAATAAACTCCTCTCTAGGTCGCTTTACACCCCATGCAAGACTAGCTCACCAAATGAGCCAAAACATCACTTTTATATGCATTTATTATTTCTAACCCAAAGGATGTCGGTACCTCATGATAAATTTGACCCATACATCATTAAAAACATCAGATAACTTTTCTAAAACATCTACAAGTGATCCAACTATTTCGACCTAGCAAAAACACTTCATTTCATGATCCAAAAATCACTAAAACACATGCATTGGGATGCAAAAATTCTCCTCATTTCAAAAATATGATTATTCAAGCTCCAATATTCATTAAATGTGATAAACACATCATTTTAACATTAAAAATTATCTCAATTTTCACTAATCAATAAAATAATTTCATTTAATGGGCCCAGTTCCCTTTACAATTCTCAAAATAGTTATTTCTTCACCCTTCGAACCCTAGAAACTTCATTTGATCAAAAAATCACTTATACTAAAATAAATCATGAAATGTGACAAATAAAAATAAATGGAAGAACCTGTATAACACTTATAATAAATTTACAATTCATGAAACATGCATCATTTAAAACCACGGTAACATTTTCCTTCACTATATCAACTTGCCAAAAAAGCTGTTTCCAAAGGTTAGTTCATAAAAATGTTTCTAAAAAAATTAAATACCTAAAAAGGATTCATTTTATGCCTAATGCATCCTCTTCACATTCCAGGTGATAGGAATCATCACCCAATCCATCTCATGCTTCAAACAACATAAAATTTTCACCAAAATAAATCTTCTTGTGAATTGCCAAAAACCTTATTGTTGAAAGAATTCCTGAAAACCATAACACATCACCTCATCATGATTAAATTGATATATCAATGTAAATATATATATAAATTTAATTTAAATAAAAAATTCAATTACCTCAAAATCACACATGAAGCTCAAGTTATGGCCAAAACACTAGACCACTGCTATTTGAGACCACAAAATTGCACTTTGACCGATCAACTTGTTGGGACTTAAAATATCATGAAACTACATTAAAATGTCCTAAAAATTCCTTTAAAATAAAAAATACTCCAAATCACCATGCCACATCAATTTGGCATGTTATTTGTTTGGACCATCTTGCTTTATATCCTTCTTTCTAAATCTGTTAATGTTAGGTTAGTCCCACTCATCACCATGACCTCAACCATACATTTATCAAAATAATGAGGAGTCCTATACAACATAAAATCATAAATTTTTCATTACCAATCGAAATTGGGTCAGTATACTTCATATTTTTCAAACAACTCCTAGTTAGGGTCTAATTAGGGTTTTAGACCACTTTACCTTCTTAATGTTCATTCATAAAAATCGACAATAAAACCACATGATTATTTTTTTGAAACCTTATAAACTCACCTTATATTAATCCTTGTAATCCACAAGGTACCATGAAAATCACACCATTCACAACGAGCATATGAAGTTGTACTTCAAGTTGGATTTTGCATTGTTTTTCACCCTGTCTCACCAAAATAGTCATATCTTGTAAAATTCACATCATGGGCACCTGAATTTTTTTAGAGAACTATGACTCATCTTTCTAACATATCCAATCATCATAACATCATTTACATAGCTCAATATCTCTATTTACTAATACTTACCTATGCTTGCATGTTAGATATTCATAGTAGCAACTAGGGTCAACTGAAATAATGCAATAACTTAACATGAAACCTTTAAAAATGACCCAAACATACCTAATTTCTCATGATACAAATTATATCATGCATCCATGAGCTAAATTATATCCAATACACTCTTTCACACTTTGAAATTATCATACCTACTCCTAATGAGCACCTGTAACATGGTGAACCACCTTTACCTACACTATCCCAATTCTGTGAGTGCTCAAGGACCATAAAAACATATTATAAACCATGTCAACATGCTTCCCAAGCAACCAAGAAGCTCACATTTCTAAGAAAAACCTCCTATGTACATGTATGGGCTTGCAAGAGCAAGCATACCTCACTGAATCCCAATGTAGCAGCTCAAACACATCTATACCAAGTATGGTAGCATCAATAAAATCATCATGAAATCATTACAAAACATCCACTTTTTCATTAATGTAGTTTTACATCAATGAAAACACCTATTAGGCCTACATGCCAACAATCATCCATACCCGATAGCCTCCAAAGCATCGTTAGCGCCTCGGGTATGTCCAAGGCTAATACGAATGAAAACCCTCCTAGGTTATCTTCTCGTAATCGGGAAATTACAGGTAGAAGAAGATTATTACTCCACATGTGGTAACCCACATGCATAAGTGAAAATATTTTTATAAATGGAAATAAACCGCCCTCTAATCAATTGTCAATACTAGTATAACGAATAAATTGATGAAGTAACTAGATCTCGATAAAATTCCATGACCAATTCAATTCACAAAAGGATATGAAAGAGCATAAAACTATCATTCATACATGAAATGTATGATGTGAATGCCAAAAGGGATATATGAATAAGTGAAACTAAATCGAAAGGAATAATGAGAAATGAATATGGGTGTATCAAATGGTGTATTGGGCTAGAGAAGGGCATGAGAAAGGAAAGAGGAATAGAGGAGTAAATGCAAAAACAATATCTCTATGAATAGCTTGACATGTATGTCAATTGGATGAAAGAGAAAACTGATGTCGGGCAGATGTAGATCAAAATTTAGAAGAAGATATCTTAAAATGCAAGCACATAATGGAAAATGTTCTGGGGTGAAAACTTGTTTGAATTAACATCTCTTGACTTTATTATATTGTTAGAAAAAAATTAAATGTAAGGGGAATTTGAATGCACATTTCATAGGACATGGCAAGGACAAAAGGATTAGACTGTACTTAGATGCTTAGGTAGCACTTTGGGGAAAATTTAAATTGATGTTTTTGTCCATGTATCAAGCTAATTATTAGGGTAGTGTAGTATTCATGTGAGTAAAATTTATGTAAAGAGGGAAATAAAAAGGAGAAGCCAACATGTTCCAAATTTGGAAACTAAATACAAATAAATGGTGTGAAAGTGCCGAGGAATTATTTTTTTGAAGATATCTAAAAAAAAAAAAGAAAAATCAATCTATACTACCAATTTCATTTCTGCTTGATAGTTCGTCTCTTGCATTTTTCATGTAGTGCAAAAAAAAATGCAAGGGGAATTCACTTATGTGTTTTAAGGGTTAATTTAGAAGCAAAGAAATGTGACGTGAACCTAAAATTTTAGGGTAGGGATTGCATACATAATTACAATTAGGCTTTCTCTATGGCTATAAGGACAATGAGTAGGGTTTGTCTCTCATCCAAGAGGAACGTAGTTTCTCTAGGTATGGATAATGCGGTGAAGTACACCAGAAACGTGAAGGGTGACATAACATTGTGGCAAGGGCGATGCTTGCAATTGGGAGGGAGGTCTTTTGAGATTGTAACTCAATAGCCAACATTAATCCCTTCAAATCGGGAAGAAAGGATGCATAGATGAAATGTTCAAGGAAGGAAAAGACGTGAATTGAAGGTTGAAAATTAAAATGATTTATGTGATCCATTTTTCATCTTTCTCACAAGTCTTATGCACATGGTTGTAGTTTATGTTTAAATGGAAAAATGTAAAAAATGAGGACAACCCAATAAACATTTTTTTTTAATCTCAAGATTGATTATTTGTAGGGGAATAGGTGATTCTTGAAAAATCATTAATAATTGAGAAACTTTAATGGTTGACCATTTAAGAAAAAGGTGTATCGCATTTGACATTTGAAAGAGGGATTTTAAAATAAAAACATGGGAATTAAATACATGTATGTCCCATGGGTATTCCATGAATTATTATAAATGTGGAAATTAAATCATTTCTTGTCCTACACATATTCTTCGATTTAGATAATTCCTACCCAAATAATATATTTTATGTGCTCTACCTTATACAAAAATGTGAAAATAGTTTTATACATAATTACGATAAGGGGTTTCTTATAAATTTGTGATCAAGATTTCTATGTAGCTATAAGGGAAAAGAATAGGGTTTGTATCTAGCCATGATGCACATAGGTTTTACATGTATGTACAATGTAGGTGAGGGACACCCTAGAATTAAATACCTACATGTCCCACATCTACTCCATGAGTTATTAAAACTAGGAATTAAACACTTGCAAGGAGGATTCACTTGCATATTTTAATGGATAATTTATAGACAAAGATATGTCAATCGAACCTAAAAACCAAGGGCTAGGGTTTTATACACAATTGTGATTAGGGTTTCTTTATAGCTATCAAAAACCAAATACATTTTTCCTCTATCCATGAGGTATGAAGTTTTTCTAGATGTGAATGATGTAGGTAAAGCACACCTTGGAAGTGTGAAGGGAAGTGGAACATGCTTTTGGTAATGGTGTAGACACCAAAAAATCACACACACTTCTCTCACACAAATAATCAAATGAATAGTGTCATTCACATACCACTTCACGAATCAAGTCAATATTGTCGTCACATCATTACAACATCCCTACACCTAAGTCTTTTAACCCCATACCTCTTAAATTAATTAATTGATCATACATTTGCTAAAGTCACCCATCTAAAAATTAATTAATTAAATAAATAATTAAATGGTTAAATCCACTCACCCGCACACATCACCATTAGAGCTCATCCACACTCAGTAGTTGTAACTAGTTAAATTAGTAACCTTCTATAAATGTGGCTTAACCACCTCTAACTCATCCCCATAACTACCTATCACTCCTCACTAGTTAGGACTAGTTCAAATTTGGCATTGTGCAACCCACCAAATTAACCCTATTCTATCATAACTCACTGCTATCCACCTCTAACTCTCACACTCGATCTCTCTAAGTTATCTAGAAATGCTTCCCTAAATACCATGTATCTAAGTTGGAAATGGAAGGTTTATCACCTCATATCTCACCCTAACTCCAACTTCCTGAAATCATCGGTGATTCCCTCAAACACCGACGATCTATAAATATCAATTCTTCGGGCCTCTTCGAGACCAGTCATGACCTCCTTAACGAACTAGAGCAATATCAATTTTTTCTAACATCCAAGCAACGTTACTAGGATCTCATCAACACCATTCAACATCTAACACACCCTTTCAAGCATTTTTGGAGTTGTTAGAGGGCTCTTTCACTAACATGGCATATCCATAACCATCGATTGTCATCATTTATCATCCAATGGTTTTGTCTCCTTTGTTTTCCATTTGTTTTTATTATTCGAACTAGAATTATTATATTATCATATACTTCTTTACTAGGTTTCATATATTGTAGCTTTGTTTTAGATGTTCAAATTATATCTTTTATTATTTCACAGAATCACCTATGATTATCCTAATCGCATGTGATTCTTGTGCTTACTATTTACTTAATAATTAAGTTCTATTAGAAGTTGTTATCAATTATTAAATGCTTTTTTATTACTAATTTGTGTGCCAAGTATGGATTTTGTAGATGGCCATATCAGGAACTAATCATCCCATCACCAATATTAACTCACTTTGTCAATATTCCAACACCCCTTACACTGGGAGCAGTATGACCTGTTACATGATCTAGAGTTGTGTGTTATTCAAGCAACGCCTCTCGACATGTTGGAAGCCATCTTCACATCTACCCAACTAATCGTGAAGCCACTAAGTAATTCTTGGAATCATACTACGAGAATCATAGGATCAAGCTGACCTTGCATGACAAAAATACAACTATGAAGCTGGATTCAACATCCCTGAGGAAACCGATACTACATCTAAACCGGACATTGACAGTAATATTAGCACTATCGATTATGATTCCCACTTCAATTTCTAGTACAACACTAAGGATGATCATTTTGAATTCTTCGTGGATGATTACATTGAAGAAACAGACTATTCATACTTCACTGAAGATGAAGATTTTTCCTTCTTAGTAGGCTCTAACTTCTCTTTAGAAAACCTAAATACCGACCTAGATTCGACTTCATAGTCTAGTCTTGTTTCTTTTTAATCTTATTATTATCATCTGATGTGTGTAATAATATAAATAAGTGATAACATTTGATCACACTTTACATCTATCATATATTGTACTTAAAATTCTCATAAATAAATCTTAAATGTCTTAAAAGTGGGTTGATATCCATGTAAGGAAGTTGCTCTACTTCTAGGAGCTAGCCATTTCTAGGAAACCTTCTTGCCTAATTTACTAATTCCATTTTGTGCAGTGTTTTGTTTAATTTACAAGTTAAATTATAGGGAAAACAATCCTAACTCATTTTCTCATGGAGCACAACCAATGACACACTCATCACATCCCGTGGGTATCTTGAAACCCCATCATACCGAGGTTGAGTCAATTTTTCCCCATTGTAATATCAAACCAACCACGAAGGTGAAATTTTCCTTAACATTATGGCATGCCCAAAGTGGGACCCTTCTCCCTTGTCTTTCTGTTTCATTTCAATTAATAAGATATTCACCGGTTTCACTATCTAATAATCACCTACGATTAGCCTAATCACTTGCATTTGGGTCAATTACTTACATTTTTCTTATTTCTTTTCTTATAATCTCAAAATATGTCTTTTGTTTCTAGTTTTCTATTTTCTACTTTTTCTAATCTATTTGCAAGGTCTCTCTTCTGAAAAGTTTGGTTCCTAAATTTTCTTATTATTGAGAGCTTTTGGAAAAATTGCTAAAAATCTAAAAAAAAATAGGAGCACTCTCATGGTAAGTCATAAAAACATTATTTTTCCTTTTCATTTTGCATATTTGTCTATATTCCTTCATTGAAATCAACACTTCATTTTGGATCCTAAAATAAGCCATATGTATCCTTCTTGTTTCACATAGTTTAATTAGGAGAAAAATTTGTTTCATTCACTTATCCTCCCCACACACAACCAAAATCACTACATAATCGATAAAAAAAATTCAAACAACACCCACCAGGTGTGAAACTGATTGGTATTTCATCACCCAATAGGGAAGCCAACTCGGTGTTTTGGCCAAGTATAATCTCTTGTCTATTGTCAATATATTTTGGCTCAACACCCGACTCCTTATCACAGCGAGACCATGAAGTGAGGGGGTAGGCCCCAATATACATGCCCGATCGGAAGCAATATAGAATTGGGCCTCATGTACCTTTGGGTATATCGAGGACTCTACCCTTAAACATACCCGAAACCATCCATAGCTTACCATTTCCTAGGACCCTCGTTAACCATCTTACACATTTCACTTTTTCATAATTAATCAAGATAAATACAAAACAACACTTTTCTTGTTTTTGCTTGTTGTTTGTAAATCCACTCAATTAGTTATTTCTCACTTTCTAGGTTTTTTTTTGTTTATTTGTTTATCATGGTACTTAATAGATAACAAGCTTGTCAATCAAAACTTTGAATACATGTATACTCCACCACCTACATTTAACAACATGTTCCATTTTATACTACACCAACACAAAAACAAATCCCATATTCTCAAATAGTTACATCAAATCCCTTTTCTAACACTCCAAAAAATTGGAATGAATCAAGGATCAACTATAATGAAGAAATGGGACAATAACTATTTTAATCCTCACATAAATATCATGGTCAAATCCTTCATACAACTGGACCACAAGAAACAAAACATATCTTTTCTTTGAGCCCTTAACAACGGACATCTAAACCTCCTTTCTACAATAGAGGAGACCCTATGTTTGAAGAAATTCTAGATTCAAACCCCATTTCCTCAATGCCTATCTAGTAGCTAGAAATGTTAAAATGTAACCATTTATACCCGACCCATTCCATATATTTACAATCCTTCACTTCCATTGCGCATCTCATTGATCAAAATCAAGACCTCATCATCTAGTAGTTGTTCCCATACACTTCAAATCAATATGAAACACCGAACAATAATCAACCTGAGATATCTTTCACTCTAACTAACCCTTTGAAACATCGAATTAACAATCTTCCATCGTTAACTCAAAGCATCTGAGGTCTCTTCAGTCCTCATTTATAACCTCCACATGATTTCATCACAATAAACATCTTCCCAAAAGTCTACATCTTCTCATAAATTCCTTCACGGGTTCCACACCTCCCCTAAGTAGTACCACTACTTCCTCATCTACCCATCTGGCCTCCTCATAGGTATAAACACCTCCACTAAGTTTTGTGGCCTTTTCTACTATTGTATCCTCCCAATAGGTTACTAGTCCCATTCAAAACATCACCATGTCTATCCCTACAACTACACCACTAATCAATACCAGTGCCATTGCTAGCACTCACCATGTTTCACAATACATACCACAACCATCACAACCACTAATCTCCATGCCACAATCTACACCTCATCAAAACATCCCATAATACAATATCCACAAAAATATTACTCGTAATAGGCACCATCCTTCTTTCTCTCTGTCATATCCTTCCAACAAACACCTACATATTCACAACCACTTACGCATACATCATTGCCAAATGCCCCTATAATACCACATACAACCCTCATAACCTCTAGCCTCCCAAAAAAATTTTCCCCATCTCATCCCACAATAACATCCCTTATATCAAATCAAAATATCCCTCAACAAATATACCACAACAAAACATACCTCAATACACCACACATCAACAATATGTAGATTAAAAAACATTCTGCAATATAACATCCCACAACAAAATATCCCTTAACAATAGAATGTTCCTCAACAAACCATTCCCCAATAAAATATTCCCTACCAGCAAGGCATTCTTCAACAATATCAGACGTATTCACACCTAGCCATTCCTCATTTCAGCCTAGCTCATCCTCACAACAACAAACTCAACCTAATCCTCTCCAAGTCCTTTTAAGATGCATATCTAGTCTCAAAGTTTCTTTATCCTCATCCAAGAATGTTCTCTCTTATGATCAAATTATGCAATGATCCCATTCATCCTTCTTGTCATATAAGCCATATCTTCCTCATTGGGAACTTCCTAAGTTTATCAAATTTTACAGCAAGGAATATCCCCAACATCACATATGTGCCTTTCTCATGCTTTCTATTTAATAGCTCATGACGATCAAGATCTGATGTTGAGGAATTTTCCCCTGTCCCCTAGCCCCACCTTAGATTGGTACAAAAACATTGTAGAACATTCCCTTTTATTTTACATGATTTCAAAACTTTTGTTAGACCACTTTTCCATAAACATATCCTACAAAATCACTATCAATGACCTATATGCCATTAGAATATTTGAAGATGAATCTATCATTGATTTTATTGCCCATTGGAGGGGTGTAACTAATCAACTATCCTTTACATTACTGCAAAAAAAATTAATCAAGGTATTTTTTCATTCATGTGCCAAACACATCTTATCCAATTTACAAATCCAATTATTTCAAACTTTTGATGAGGCTTTCACCATGGCCCATAAATTGGAATTATGAGCCTTAAAATATTTTCAAGTTAAGATCTATCCTAAGAAACCCAAAGTTGAATTCCCATCTAAATCACTATCCAACAACGATAAGTTAAAAACATCCATGAACACCATCATAGTCAAATATTCTCCCAAAGAATAATCCCACTACCTAGTGTCTTGTCAATAATGCAACTTCACACCTATAGGAGAGACTTATAGTGTAGTTTTTGACAAACTACTTTCCTCTAACATGATATCTCTCCCACCTATTTGACCCATCAATATATCAATATCTAAACCCATTTGGTATCGAGATAATGATTATTGTAAATACCATAGGTTCAATGGACATGACATGAAAGGTGTTACTTTTTGGTAACTTACTTCAAGATTTGATCAACAAAGGTGAATTCCACTTAGAAAATCCAAATGCACCCCGAATCAAAATCTTGACATATTTAAGAAACCTTTTCAAATCATCCTTCATCTTCAGATCAACCATAAACAAATTATTTCCACACTATCAATACAATAACAAAGATAGATCCTATCCCTCAATCCACCTTGTCACTTACTAACTCAAAACATGTAAAATCAACACCGAGAGCCCAATGAGCCCAAAGTTAATGCTCTTCACCTGTTGAAAATGTTACTAAAACTACTCCCACATACGCCCTTCACATGTCATTACGAATCCATACCCGCTTCCTCTCGTATCTTCCAAAACTACACCTAAAAACACATTTGAAAACAAACTAAAACATTACTACTACCTTAGGAAATCAGACCCTTTTGTTGAGTCCTCATCAACCACACCTAGTTCATCCAAAACCACAAAATCACCTCATAAGCAAGGCATTTTTCAGGTTTTTAAAATCCTCGATATGTTTTTCCAAATCATAATCCTTTATGTGGACCCCAATCCCTTTATACCTATTAATCACCCTATTATTACAGGATCAAAATCCCCCAACCAAACCCCTACACTAAGTCCATATCTTGCACCTTTTACACATAATCCATCTATCCACACCCATGATCATCCATAGGGTCCTTCCCCCTCACCTATCGCTTGCAGTCCAACTATCCACACCAACGATCACCCATGAAGGTCCTTTGTCCACCACTCACCGTAATGGCTAGAAATCCTCCATGACCAACAAATAAGTAATTTGTGACTAAGCAACCCATCTTACCTCCTTCTAAGAGATTTATAGATGAGAACTTGTCCCCATCCACTTCTACACACCTAAGGAGGAAATTATGCCACCATTTAGATGACCTTCTTCAATGGTCACTTATTACACTACCACCTCCTAAGCTTGTCGATCATCGTGGATGGAAACATTTTGGTATGACTTCAATTTTTTTGTGATTACCACAGAACATGAGGCCATTCCATAGAAAATTTTAGGGCCTTTAATTAAAAGTACAAGAATTTGGCAATCCACTCTTCCTTCCTTCTCAATAAAACACAACGCTAACATCAACATTATCATCATCAAAACTTGAAGAATCCATCCCTAAAGCATCTCGATCATTGAGTTGGTGTTGTACACACATCACTACGCATTCACAAAATTATGACAAAAATACAACTAAAACTAAGAAAATTAAATACTTCATTGATATACCCCCACCTCTCGAATTATCAAAACCATCTCGAGAAACTAAGATATCTATTTCCTTATCTCCTGAAGAATCTAACCAAAACCATCATCAAAAGCCCAAAATTTCCATACAAGTAGAGACACCCCTTTCACCGCAATAAAAAAGGTTATTAAGAAATTACACCAATATCCTATCAGGATGTCACTCTATGAGCTAGTTTAGACATCTCCTTTTCACAAACATGCTATGATCGAAGCCCTCCAATCCATAACCTTGCCAACTAATGATCTAATTCCTTTCAAAAAAATTATGGGTGTCATTAAAACATCACCTGATATATCATTTAAACCATCTAAAATTCCTCTCTAAACCAGAAGACCACGACCTTCCACTTTTCATTACCACTTAGATCAACGATATTCCATCAAGAGGGTCATGATTGATAGTGGTTTTGCCATTAACATCATATCATCCCTGGCTTTGACCAGCTCAAATTATCCAATAACTTTATCGCTTAAACTCTAGTTCTATTATGATCCTTCAACAAAACTATCACACCCACAATTAATATTGTCATATAATTTCTTCCACTTAAAGTCGGTGTTAAAAACCCTCCCAAACACTTCTACATTATAGAAGGAGAGTTCTAATAACATCATGTTATTAGGATGCCCTTAGATACGCACCTATGCATTTTTTTCCTTCCACCCTCCATCATTGTCTCAAATATGAACATGAAGGTCGAATCTCACTGTCCCACTTATCTAAATCCATTCACTAAATACTACATGATGTACCACCTAAATGATGTCCTTGTACCTAAATCCATAAATTTGAGCCATCTAATGAAGCATATAATAGCACATCTATCCCTTCTTCCAAATTACTAGATGATTCCTCTCTTGGTGAGGTTGTAAAACACCTTACGCTTGGGGAATATCATCTCCTCATGCTTAACTCCATCCCTTCATCTAAAACATATATCCACCCTAACAAACAACCCATGTATGACCCAAAAATAGGATATGTTATCTCCTACGGTCCAGCTTATCTAAAAACACCTCATCTATGGGGGATTTAATAATCCTCCATCCCATGTTATCAATCCACACCACGCCATGCCATTCACATTAAATTTCAATCCTCGACAATCCAAACTTCACCCGCATGTATCTTCATCATTGTGTGTGGAGAGGTTTTGGCCTCGGAATTATGAACAAAGAACCCATGATCAACCCATCTAGTGATTCCTTAAATCCTATGATAAAAGTTTAGTTTAGGTTATAAAAGGTTCACCTCCAAAATGTGTGAAGCCACTACATCTAAACTTGCTACATCCCTAACTATTTCGAACTAGAACCATCATCACCAATAAACCTTGAAGATCATATGGACACATAGATGAAAATGTACCCATCCATCTATTTTTTTAAATCAATGTTATATCTTTAGGGCCACTTACTTATCAATCCAATCACTCTGTTAAATCATTACCCTTGTTTGGATAGAAATGGTTGAGGAAGATTCACCTACCATAGATATCCTCTAGTGTTAAGATGACCAGGATATCCTTTCCCATATGGGAGATGAAGACCATTTCCTTCGAAATACCTACCATTTGACACACCAAATCTCCTTAATGAATCCACCCTCGACATTAACTTAGGATCCATTCAGGATCCTGCATAGTTAAGGTCGGTCAATCTCTAGATCCACAAGAATTAAATGATTTCACCTCATTTTTAAAAAATATCACCAAGCCTTTTCCTGGTCATACAATGATATAGAATCGAATCCTAACATCATTGTACACACCATAGTCACATATATCGATGCTAATCCAATTAAACAAAAACTCAAAAATGCATCCCCATGTATAGCTCTCCTTGTTAAGGAAGAGTTGCAACACCTCTTATTTTGTCAACTTCATCATACCCATTGATTATCCACAATGGGTCTCCAACATTGTTCCCATAACCAAAGCCTCAGGAAAATATAGCATCTGCAAAGATTTTAGGGATCTCAATCTCACTTGTCCAAATGATGATTTCCTCTTCCAAACATAGATCAAATTTTCAACCTAACATCCGACCATGAAATGCTTTCTCTCATGGATGGATTTTTTGGTTATAACCAAATCCTCATCTCCCAAGATCAATAAAAACTTCTTTCATTACCCCTTAGGGATCCTTCTATTATCATGTCATGCCATTTGGTCTTAAAATGTAGGGGCTACTTATCAATGCTCCATGACATAACATTTTTCATGATCTCATCCACAAAATTGTCAAAGACTACGTTGATGACCTCTTAGGAAAATCCCAAATCACAAAATACCATCTTGATGTCCTTGAATAAATCTTCACTCATCTCATTCAATTTTATCTTCATCTTAATCCTACAAAATGTGTTTTTGGTGTCCTCACCAGAAAATTTTTAGGGTTCATCATATCTATCAAGGTATTGAAGTTGACCCAGACGAAAGGTTAGAGAAATTATTGAAATTCCTCCACCATCCAATCTTAAACAAATTGTGTAGGCTCCAAGGTAAATTATATTCAATTTGACATTTCATATCACAACTTTATGACCGTTGTCAATCATTTCATCATATGCTCCACAAGGATGTAGAGTTTCATTGGGATTATGATTACAAAAATCTTTCAATGAAATCAAACAATATCTATTATCACCACCTATGCTTACTCCACCTCATGAAGGGGAACCATTTTATCTATACATATCCACTTCAGAGCATGCCCTAGGATCTATGCTCACCCATCATGATAATCAAGGTCATGAACAAGTTATATATTACATTAGCCACACACTCCATGAGTATGAAACACTACATCGAAGCTGAAATTTATGTTGTGCATTATATTTCTTAGCCCATTCAAACTTTGACATTATCTTCTCAATCACAAGACATATGTCATCACCAATTTTAATCCACTTAAATCCATGCATGTTAAACCTTATCATAATGATCACATAACTCGATGGCTTATGCTCATGACTGAATTTGACCTCAAAATCATATCTCAGAAATCTATTAAAGGTCAGGCCATTGCAGATCACTCGTTGATGCACCCCTTCCAGATAATCAAATACCTCATGAACATTTTCCTGATGAATCCATCAACAACATCAATGAATCTGATTTCATCCCCATTAAAATGAACCTCTTCTTTGATGGTTCTAAGTGCCAAGAAGGAGGAGGAGCTAGATTCATTATCATACCACCCCTAGAACATCCACTTCCTTATCATTCAAACTTAACTTTAAATGTACTAACAACATGGTAGAATACAAAGCCTTAATCATGGTTCTAAATATCATTATTCTCTTAGGTGTCCACATCCTGGAAATCTATGGAGATTCACAACTTTTCATCATTAGTCAAGTCAAAGGAGAATACTAATGTAAAATGAAATCCTTCAAAAATATAAAGTTTTCATCGACTTTCTCCTTGGTGCATTTGATCATTATACCATTCAAGTTATTCCACATGATATTCTAACAGGTTTGCAGACACTATGGCATTCCATTGGATCCCTCGTCCCTTTATAAACAAAAAAATTAAAAGGCAAAAACTAAAATGTTTGTAGTGTTCAATGCTTAGATCATCCTTCACATCAAAATGAGCTACCTTCCATCAATATCATTGACAACAATCCACCTGATCTATGGTACACACAGATATATGACTATCTATGACAAATGTAAACTCTCATCAAGATTTATCACCATGTACTAAATTGATCATTTTCTCCAACGCTTCACTCACTTCTTCATTATAAATGGTATCCTTTATAAATGCGTATTTTGATGGTATACTATTACGATGTCTTAAATCACATGAATCAACCAAAGAAATTGAAGAGGTCCATGATGGCATTTGTGGTGGTCACTTTAGTGGCAATTCCATCACTAAACGCATCATATGACTAGGGTATTATTGGCCTACCATCACCAAAGACTTTGTGCATATGTAAAGAAGTGCATCAAATTCCAAATGCACTCATATCTCATTCATGTCCCTAGTCAAGCATTACAACCCTGCTCAAGACTTATGGCCTTTATCTCAATGGGGGTTAGACCTCATTAGTGCAATTAATCCAAAATCATCTCAACAACATCATTCCATAATCACAACAACTGAATATTTCACTAAATGGGTTGAAGTTATTCCTTTAACCCTTGAAAAATTTGGACCTATCATCAACTTCATATATCAAAATATCATATGTTGTTTTGGTATCCCACATAAAATCATCACAGATAATGGAAAATCCTTTTAAAATAAGGAAGTTAAAAACTCTGTGATACATATTTAACATCAAACTAGTTTCTCATCACCATATTATCCTCAAGAAAATGGACAGGTTGAGGCCTCTAACAAAACACTTAACAAAATCCTTATGAAAATAGTAGACGATGCAGTAGAATTGGCATCTCCAAATCTCGTTTTCTCTCTGGGCTTATCAAACTAAGCATCCACACACCTATGGGTGCTTACCTATTCACTTGTCTATGGCTATGAATCCATTGTATACCTCTTGAAATTCAAATTCTATCACTTCATGTATCTCTCAAAGATTTCATCCCAAATGAAGAATATCACCAAGACCGCTTAGCACAACTGAATTATTAGATGAAAAGGATCTAGTATTCTCTTGAACATCATCAAGTTTATCAACAACGTATTAGTAGAGAATATAAAAACATGTCAAAGAACATGATTTTAAAATTGGTGATCTTTTACTTAAAGAAAATCAAAATGTTACTACATTAGAACAAAGTAAATGTGGAAAGTTTTCCCTAATTGGATTGGTCCATATGTTATCACTCACAAGTATGGGTCAAGAGCATATCGTCTCGCTTCTCTTGATGGGAACCTGAAAGGGAACCTCTAAATGCTTTACACTTGTGGCCTTTCTACTATTAAATAATTGATCATCATGATAATAGTTCCATTCAAATCCTATCACTCCATCATATCATTACAACGACTCCTTCCTTTACAAGAACCCCTTAAAATCATTACACCTATCCATCAATACATGACATGGGGCATGTGTGTGTAGGTTGCATACACATTTATCCCCTCCTCAAAACAATTTATTAGGGTTTTGACCTCAGCTCAAAATATATGTAAAAATTCATTTGGATGCTTCTCTTATCAAAATATCAAATTATAATAGACTGATCCCTCGAAGGAAAACTATTCACAAGTTTAAATTATTAAAATATCAAAAAGTAGACTACTCCCTCGAAGGATAGCTACCAATCAAAATTATGGACCGATCCCTCGAAGGATGGCCATCATCCAGTCAAAATAAAAATTTAGACCATACCCTTGAAGGATGGATACTCATATAAAAGGCTTCCCAATTCAATCAGCCTTCAAAAATACATCAAAATAAAAAGCATCCAAGAAATCTTCCCGCATCAATCGATTTCCCATCTTAGCAAGCTTCATCGATTATTTTCTTCAAAGTAATATGTAAAAGATGAGGCATCAACTCCCTTATAAATCTATTAAAAAGGAGAACCCTTTCTCCCACATCATAGGTCATACACACACAAAATCCCTTTTGTCATCCTAGTAAAATACAGTTATTCAAATCCACATTCCTATTGTAATTTGAGTAACTACCCATTGATGATATTACTTAACATTTGAGAAGGCCACAAGTGTAAAGTGTTATTTTGAGAGCCCATCATGCATACATATCAAATTCATAGTGGGGCAATCTTTTCCATTTTTACCTCATTTTGTTACATTTTTTTGACTTAACATGTTTTAGGTCACTTTTTTAAGTCATTTAAATCAATCAAACATCTAACCACATCAAAACATATTTAACCAAACATTTTAACATATCACATTCATCAAAATCCATCTAAAATATTACCACATTTCAAATATAAATATACAACATTTAACATATAAAACCAACTAATATCATCATCATAGAAATGACCCATGTCATCATCATATATATATATGAAGTTTGGTATACATCATAATCAATGTCCAAAAAAATCAATATATGTCATCATACAAAAATGGGCTTCTATGAGCCTATCACATCATATACAATCAAGTAGTAAAATCAACATCCTCAGGCATCATGCTGGCACCACCCTCTCCTCCATGAGTAGGTGTGCCTCGCATGCACCTGGCACCAACACCTCCACCATCTCTAGGGACACGTGATAACAACCACCTCACTTGCATATCCTCCCTCGCCACCCTCCACTCTCTCTAGCCATGAGGTGGCTTCCCCTGCTTTCCACACTATCACTAGGTCTCTCATTGTTATTGGGCTGCCCCTTTGGTAGCTAGGTGATCCAAATACAACATGGAATCAGGGTATTTCTTGATGAAAAAATCAACATAATAATATCTCTCCAACCTCAAAACCTCCTAGTGAGCCACTAAAATCATACCAGATGGATGAGTGTCATTGTAGATGATCCCCTCTATGCCACCACCATGCACCATCGATGATAGCTTTGCACCAAAAATAGAAGGCCCTATGATCCCAAGGCCTTCCTTAATGAATCCCTATGTCACTTGTACTTGTCTCTATCAGAAAGAATTATACAAGATATGCCTAAAAGATATCTCTCTCCCCCATCATCTTGTCTCTCTCTCCTATCATGGTATCTCTCTCATAATCAATCCATCCCTCTCACCAATGAGAGTATCCAAGATGCCAATCAAAATCATTGCACTCTCTCGAGCCACATCTCTCTCTCCCTCCACTATGTGGCCTTCTCGGTCATCATCACTACAATAGTAGTAGCTAAATCATCATCCCCCTCCTCATCCTCATCAATCAGAATATGGTGCTACTACCTCTACTGAGCTCCCCTCACCATGAGCACGCACTCATATCTCACTCTTGAGTGCCTCTTGCGCTACCTCGGACTCTATCAAACCTCTCAAATCTGGAGGCCACCATGATGTATACTTTGGGTTACCCCCACATCATCAATCTCCACAATAAAACCCTCCTCATTAGGGCTGTAGCCCCTCATGAAACTCCTCAATAATGGTAGGTCTCTCCACCATTTACCCTAGAGTATCAACATCCATCTCCTCCCACCTATCTTGAATGGGATCCCAGGACACTCCTCTGTAGTCAAAACTACCTCCTAACATGATCAAAATGCAATAACTCATGCTCACCTCCCTCCATTCTTGTAGCCATATAGGCTATTGTAAATAAAGAAAATCCTATGGGTACTCGGGTCCATGCCGATAGATCCAAGTAAGGCCTCACACAAACATCATCCCACTGCATATCCATCAACAAATCTCTATAAAATCTAGTCCTCCTCCTCTTCCCTACATGGCCTCTATCAGATCTCCACCTCATAAACTTGGGTGTTGGTCCCCAATGGCCCATGGCAGTCCCTCTTCATCGAGAAATGGATATGTGCTCCAAATTCCATGCTATAGAAGAAAACCAACATCTATAACATATGCTTGTGATCCCTCAGGCCCACAACTCTCAAAACTTTGTGCTAATAATGTGGGTCCCCCACTCAAAAATAGTCTCGATGTTGCATCATCATCCATCTACAATCCTTATCATCATCCATGGGAAGAAGCCACTCCCTTAATCTGGAAAGGCATAACACATGATGGCCATCATCATCATGGTCATCACATCATGACCATCTCTCTAAAAAAATGTAAATGACCATAGGAAAAACCTCCTGACTCATAGTGGATGTCTTCCACATCCTCTCCATACAATATATCCATCACACCATCCTCTCTTCTTAGTGATGGTATATACTACTATCCCAAGGATGATAATCTTAAATATGGTGCACATCCTCCAAAGTGATAGTAAGCTCTCCATGTGGGTAACAAAATGTGTTGGTGGAAGAGTTCCACCTCTCTAACAATTCCAAAATCAAACTCGAAAATCTATGAATCCATCTATAATGCCTCATGACACCAAAACCCATGACCTCCACATGTGCCCAATCCTCATCTGACATATCCTCTCTCACCTACTCTAGAATCAATGGAATACGATCACGGATATTCAAATTCATCTCCACCCTCGTTAAAAAACACAAAATCATTATTATCATAGATAAATATAAAATATATGTCAAACAAAAAATTCACACCCATATTTTGCACTAACAACATCTAAAACATTTAAAAAATTAAACATTCACACTTCATAAAAACTACTAAAAATACACATGAATCACAGTGATCCATTCCAATCATTGGGATTCTTCCTTGAATCACCAATGATTGTATAAATTCACCGGTGATTCTAGTTAGGGAACCATACGCCCCAAACATAGCCTCGAGATCCTAAAACTATCAAAAACACACAAGAATAGGTTAAAATTTGGCCTACCTCCATTGTTGGTAGTTTTCATTGCCACATTGAAGACGCCATCACCTCAAATATCCTTAAATCACCTCGAAACACCTAGATTTTCTCGAGAATGATGTTTTTTACACTACGGTTAAAATGAAAAACCAAATGACTGGGTAATTATATACCATGTTTTCACACCGGTGTTTATACCCCCAATCACAAGTGATTACCTAAACACCCGTGATTCAACCTATTTACATTAACTACCATTATCTACCCCTAAACACAACAAAAACACCATTTACATAAGTTTGTCACTTTCAAAGAACTCTAACACTCAAGTCAACAAACAAACATAAGCAAACACCAAACTTCGGGACTCGTCATACATCTATGGGATGCGTTCCCTTTATCTCCCCATCATTTCACACTCCCCAATGAACTAGCTTGCCTCTTTGGATCACACATCCATAGGTGCAAACCCCTTGGTTTCCTATCAAATTGGTAACTCATTATGTCACAGTTGTCATTTCTACCTAGGGAAACCTTTGAAAAATAAAACACATATAAGTAATTGGTGTTTCGTAGAATACACTACTGAGGCGAATCACCCATACAACCAAAACACTCTTAATTTTTATTTCTAATGCCTTGTTAAGACATCAGACAAAAAGGGGAAAATGTAGACACCAAAAAGTGCACACCCGCTCTCACATGAATAATCAAATGATTAGTGTAATTCGCATACCACTTCACAAATCAAGGGCAATATTATCGTCGTATCATTACAACATCCCTAAACCTAAGTCATTTAAACCCCCTTAAATTAATTAATTGATCATACATTCACTAAAGTCATGTCAAGCATCTAAAAATTAATTAATTAATTAAATAAATAAATGGTTAAATCCACTCACCCACACACATCACCATGAAATCTCATCCACACTCACTAGTTGTAACTAGTTAAATTAGCAACCTTCCATAAATATTGCCATAACCACCTCTTACTTATCCCCATAACTACCTATCACTCCTCACTAGTTAGGACTAGTTAAAATTTGACATTAGCAACCTACCAAATTAACCCTATTCTATCATAACTGCTCCTATCCACCTCTAACTCACACACTCGACCTCTCCAATTTATCTAGTCATGCTTCCCTAAATCCCCCGCATCTAAGTTGGAAATGGATAGTTTATCACCTCGTGTCTCAACTTGACTTCAACTTTCTGAAATCACCAACGATTTCCTCAAACGCCAAAGATCTATAAATACCAATTCTTTTTCCCCTCTTTGGGATGATTCATGGCCTTGTTGAGGAATTAGAGCATTATCAACTTTTTTTGGCATCAAGAAATTTTACAAGAATCTCATCAACACAATTTGACATCGAACACATCCTTTCAAGCATTTTTGGAGCTATTAGAGGGCTCTTTTACCACCCGGGCATATCCATAACCAGTTTGTTGTCATCATTTATCATCCAAAGGTTCATCTCCTTTGTCTTACATTGTGTTTTTTTTTTTGAATTAGACAAATTAATATTATCATATACTTCTCTTCTAGGTTTCATAGATTGTAGATTTGTTTTAGATGTTCAAATTATTTCTTTTATCATCATGTTATTATTTCATACAATTTCTGTGATTAGCCTAATCACATGCGATTCTTGTCCTTCTTTGTTTAATTAATAATTAGGTTCCATTAGAAGTTATTATCAATTATTGTATGATTTTGTGTTATTAATTTTTGTGCCAAGTATGGATTTTGTAGATGGCCATATCTAGAACTAATCATCCAATTACCAATATCAACTCATCGTCAATAGTCCAACACCCCTTAAAATGGGAGCAATATGACTGTTGCATGATCTAGAGTTGTGTGATATTCACGCAGCACCTCTTGACAGGTTAGAAGCCATCTTCACATCTACCCAAAGAATTCATGAAGCCACCGAGGAATTTTGGGAATCATACTATGAGATTCATATGATCCAATCTGACCTTGCATAGCTCAAATAAAATTACAAAGTAGGATTCAACATCCCGAGGACACTAATATTGTATCTAAACTAGACATTGATAGTAATATCAGCATTGTAGATTTTAATTCCGACTTCAATCTCCATAAGACAAAGTAGGAGGATGATATTTCTGAATTCTATGTGGATTATTACATCAAAGAACACAACTATTCATACTTCACTAAAGATGAATATTTTTCCTACTCAAGTATGCTCTAACTTCTCTTTAGAAAACCTAGATCTTGACCTAGATTCCGACTTGATTCTATGCTTTTGCATTTTCATCTTATCATTATCATCTGATGTATGTAATAATCTAAATAAGTGATAACATTTTATCACACTTTTCATATATCGTATATTGTACTTCAAATTCTCATCAATAAATCTTAAATGTTTTAAAATTAGGTTGATATCAATGTAAGGAAGTCCCTTGACTTTGGGAGTTGGCCTTTACTATGCAACCTGCCTACCTATTTTACTAATTCCATTTTGTGTAGTGTTTTTTATTTTCAAGTTGAATTGTAGGGAAAAGAATCCTAACTCATTTTCTCATGGAGGGTAACCAATTACACACCCATCACATCCTCGCAGGTATTTGAAAACCCCGTCATACCGAGGTTGAGTCATTTTTCACCATTGTAATATCAAACCAGCTGCAAAGGTAAAATTTTCCTCAACAAATGGATTCCCTTGCTTGAGAGGTGTTTTGAGATGACAACCCAACAAAGCTGAAATTACTTCCCTAGGATCGGTGTATCAAGGATGTATGAAAGGAATATTCAAGGAAGATAAAGACATGAATTGAAGGTATGAAAAAATGTGATAATTTAATACATACATGCCCAACACTTATTCTACAAGTTATATTGTCCCCTCCAAATAATATACGTTATGTGCTCAATTTTTTTCTCAAAATATCTTTCATCGTGCACATGAATGCAAATTGCATTTAAAGGAACCCAATTTAAAAATGAGGAAGACCTAGTAAATTTTCATTCCTATTTTCAATATCAAATACTTATAGGGGAATAGGTGATGTTTTAGTAAAAATGTGGCAATTAAATACATTCATGTCCCACGCCATTTCCCAGGATTAGAATTTTCTTACCTAAAAATATATTATATGTGCTCCACCTTGATATAAACCTTATTATTAACATGAATGCAATTAGTGTATAAAGGAACAAAAATTAAAAATTAAAAAACCCCAAAAAAATCCACTTTCATTTTCAAGCTCGAGCAAGAACACGAGAAAATTTAATGCAAAAAAATTCATCAATATTTAAGTCTTTCAAGCATTTGGACAAATGAGAGAAAGGTGGTTCTTATTTTCCACTCAAGAGAGAGATCTGAACTAATAAAACTATCAAATTGTATCATCCAATATACATATGGAAAGCATTTACTTGATTTATTAATTTAAGATCTACTGTGTTTAATCTATGTTTAAGCGGTTCGTGTCTTAAAAATTATAGTCATGGAATAATTAGTTAATAAAAATATGAAATATTATAAGAATATTTAAAATTTAAATTACAGTTCAAATGTGTTAAAAAATGT
Organism: Taxus wallichiana var. yunnanensis; assembly: GCA_018340775.1. Taxonomy (NCBI): domain Eukaryota; kingdom Viridiplantae; phylum Streptophyta; class Pinopsida; order Cupressales; family Taxaceae; genus Taxus; species Taxus wallichiana. Next base: position 349,535,317 of record CM031237.1, read on the forward strand.
TAAAACAAATCTTAAAATTTAATTCCTACAAATCTCAAAATCAATTCAAACAAATCAATTCTTTTTGTTTTGTTTCTTTCTATAGTTTGGTTTCTAGACCTTCTCTCTCTTTAGTTAAACTTGTTTAACTCATTCTAGTCCTATCTCTTTTTTTGCCTCTTTTTGGGTGCTTTCATAATGTAATCTCTTTTGTATGGCCTCTAGGAGACGATCCCTACTTTTTACCTAATCTAATAAAAAAATTCAAACAAAATAAGTAAATACATACCTAAACAACTAAATCGGTTGGATGTGGGTCTTATAGAAGCTTCTTTGATGAGCTTCATGTCCCATTTCTTGACAAGTTTTTACTCATTGTTTTCATTTTTCTTTTATTATTTGTAATGATGGCATGTTTGATGGTATATGGAAAGAATATATTACTAACAATAGAATTATAATGTTTTCATTTAAATTCTAAATTACAAATCGAATAAGCAAATTTTTCAAATCTAACGAATTGGAAAGGAAATTATATGCAACCTTTTAGTTATATATATTCAATGCATATCTAGAACAAAAATTTTATTTCTCACTGTTTTTTCATCAAAAATAGGAGTAGTAAGGTACATTCAACAACCAACTACGAAGAACTTGCAATATATCTTCCACAATAGAACTTTAAGAATGAAATTCAAACTAAGCACTTTTCACCCTACGATAAAAACTCCTCTTTTTGGTCCACGCAGGTCCTCGGATCGAGTGAAGGAGCAAAGCCCAGGATATCTATGTGAAAGTGTTCCCCTCGTCAAGGAAGAAATTTGATACCCTAACAACAATATTGTCATTTCCCAACTTAAAGGTGACAGATAGTCTATAACGATAGTCCATCGATCGATATTAAAAATCTAATCTGCTGACATTTTTGGTAGTTGTGCATGATGGCCCTTTATTTATTCTTGAACAAACCACCATTACTCCTTTCTTGATGGTCATGCAAAGGCTCTAATGTGATTCAACGTAATAAGCGTATGAGTGTATCTTTATTACATTCGTAATATCAGCATTAGATAAGTGACAAGATAAAAATGAATAAAAAATCTTGAGCATAATCAATATGCTTCAAATTTGTAAGATATTATATTATATTCAATTAGATATTAGCTATGCATCTAAAATAAAAATAAAAATTAAATTTCATCCATACTACGATGCGTATATTTAAATATTCATACATTCCTCAACCACTCATATAAAATATTTAAAATAAATTACTTTTACAATGCAATAATCGCTAATAAATGCCTCGCTTTATCTCTAAACATGGTGTGTCCCTAATTTAGTGTGCCGACACTTGGGATAGATCATGATCTCACACACCCTCAACCCATTTTGCATCAATTTATACACTGTCAAACAATGATTTCCAATCGTTGAAGGTTAAAAACAGAACTTGATACAAATGTGGGTGTTAATTGAGACGAGGGACATAGATGGTGAGGATTTTAATAGTGCGTGGATGTTGATATGAAAGAGATTGTGGACAAAGTGAGGATTAATATATATTTTTAGATTCCCTTCAAGATTTCTCATTGTAAAAAACACCCAAGAATAACCCAAGGACAATCAAGGTTAGCAAATATGATGATAGATTTAAGATTGTATTTTTACAAAGTATTTGATAATATTTTCATGTGGCTTCATGAGCTAGTACCTTATAAAATAGCTCAATTTTACATTATTTATTTCAAATACTCCCTCGTGAGATACTTTTTACAATGTTTGATATATGTGTTTATTTAAAATATGAATCCATGTCACAAAAATAGTCGCATAACAACAACCAATCAAATACTGAGTTTCCCCACAAAATCAAACATTCAACAATAAAAGCAATAGTCCCTATCAACGAAATCATATTCTCACAAAACATATCCATATTTTAAAAACATATATTTGTCAAAAAAATGTCAACACTAACCTTTGCACATATAAAATGCATATAATAAATGCCAAATTAATAGTAAATGCCAAAAACAAAGAGAAAGAATATACAATAATGAAGTATTGTTAATATTGACATTTTATATATCATGAAGTACCTCTAATTGAAACATTAAACAATTCACGTATCAAAAATTGAATAAACCAATGTTTGAACTTCTTAAGGCCCCATGCACACCAACCCACCTCCTAACAAATATGTCTAGTAAAGCCCACTTGGCTCGCGGACCACCAACTGGCCTCAACATTGTTATATGCTCGTAAGTTCATACATGCAATAGTGTAATAGCTCATATCCCATCTTCATGTTCCTATTGTGTAGATCTATAGATATTTATACATGTGGGCCAACACACATCGTGCCCATGCATTTTAGGTACTCTCCTCCTTTATCCATTGGAAAATATCATGCATCTTATATAAGATGCCCACACCACCTCCCTCTACTGTAATGGTTGAAGCAATAACTACAACTATAAAATATCTCAAGCGTGGAACCCATGACCTGAAAATATCATCCAAGCTAATATGGGCCTCGGCAGGTACTCAAGTCCCCAAAAAATACTGTCTAGCAGCTCACATTTGTCTTTCCATATCCTTCAGGGGCATGACATGTACTCTCTCCCCAATAACTGTAATAGTAGTATATGATATACATCCTCCAACGTAACTATCATCTCACATGTAGGAAACTAAAAATTACAAGTTTCCACACACCATCTCTCACACAATGTTGTCAACATAGGCATATTATGGGGCACATCCCCCATCCACGCTATGTGTCACGGGTCGGCTGATCCATAATCTCCTATCATCATCGATAGACTGACCTAAGTAATGTACTCAAGTGGTGACCACCACGGAACTCCCTCAAGTGGATATCCCTCTGCACATCACAAAAACAACACCAAACGCAACATTAGAACACTATACAAACCCATACACACTCACTTATGACATTACTACACAATAAAAATCACATTTACACCACTCTAGACTGAATTCACACTCTCTATACTTGGGCACCCATAATCAAGACTGGGGCACCTAGGAGCAGGACACAAGTGCCCAAGTCTAGGTGCTCCTATCCCAAAGGCCACTAGTGCCTTCACCATTATTTTCAGGTGTAAAATGCCGAAAAAATTCAAAATCATAATTTTGCAAAAATTCACTAAACACAAATATTGTACAAGCATTTAAAAACATCACACTTACCAACTTCGTCATCATATGTAATGCTACGGCGGTCACTACCATCTTGAAACAGCTAGGTCATGGTACTCTCACTTATGGAATCATTAAACATCCAGAGCTCACTCTCACACTCATGAAAAATAAAAATGAGTTTGACTATTCAATTTTTCACTATACTATTTAAAATCACTTTGCATTAGCCACTCTACTATGGTCATTATTTCGCCATCATTTTCTCAATTAATATGCACCACATGATTTTTGCCATATCTTGAGTGTTTTTACTTTGATTTATACCTGTTTGTGTCATTTTTTTCAAAATTTTGCCTACCATCGTATCATATATGTGAGAAACAAATTATCTCTCCTTGACATTGTCTTTCACTCAATATATAAATATTTTGGCAATATTTATCACACTCTATCTATTTTGTGCTTACTTTTGGCTCAACATTCATTCCTATCATCACTTCCCCTTTTGCCAAAAGGGGGTTGTATAATTGGGGTCATCCTATAATTCCCCTTACACTTATATGAGATAAATAAACACTAATAATTCATCATTTTAAAACATTTACTAATGCACCATGTCACATTTCATCACTTCCCCCTAATGACCTAACCTGGGGGCAACATGTGTAAAGCCTCTATATGTGATATTAAATCGATTTCTATCAATTCCCCCTAATGACCTAACTTGGGGGAAACAAGCATAAAATATCTCCATGCGATATTTCATATATTTCTTTCAATTCCTCCTAATGACCTAAATTGGGGGAAACTAACGTAAAATATCTCTATGAGTAATCAATCAAAATAAATAATCAATCAATCAACCAATCAACATGTTCAAGTTTCTAACAATCAAAATCATACCACTTAATTAACACAATACAACACATGCGGCCTCCTAAATGACCTAACTTGGGAGTTACATTCATTACTTTCCCAAATGACCTAACTTGGGAAGTTATTCTATATTTGGTATTTTCTTCCAGATGACCTAACTTCAAAGCCATCACATTGCTAGAAACACCCATGGACTTGGGGAAAGACTTCCTTTCCTATACAACTCCTTTTTGGGTCAACTGATTTCATCAAATTATTTAGATCCAAAACCACTAAAATTTTGATCTGAGTCCATCTGCAATGACTAGATCTTGAGGAAGTAGTTAAAGGTTGGAAAATAACACACCTTTCTCCCTACATTCTTCCTCTAGCAACATGACACCCAAATCCTTCGGTAAATTTTTCATACACACATAATTGTGTTGGGAACGATCACTCCCTACCGTATCACATCATCATTATACACCCACAAAAATCATAATCATCACTCTTATTTAGTGCACTTCATTGTGATATTTTTTCTCTCACAAAGTGTTGCATGGATCATCACATCTATCGATATGGTTCATTCAACATGATTTTCTACCACGTCTATACGATATTATACAACATGGGATTCTCCATATTTCTCTCAGGTACACATCTCTAAATACTTTATGTTACCGAGTTTTCCCTCACCAACATAAAGTGGGGGAAAATGTAGTCATAAAATCACACAAGACTACTATTATACCTCCAAAGTATGTTTTTTTATATATGGATCTTGCATAGTAAAAGTATTCACTAATGACCCATATTCTAGTCCATTCATCATTCTAGTTGGTCTCTATCCTTGTTTGTATTGGGTTATCATCACTCACTCGCACATTCTGTTCATCTCTCAGGGAGTCTTAGCTTTCATTATTCACTCAGTTGTCATCTTTAGTCTTTTAATAGGCCGCCTAGGAAGGGATTAGAGCACCGGGTTACCCGGTCCTTGTCATAGTTGGTTCTAATTTATACATTCAAGGTCAGTCTCTTTGGTTTTCCCTCCCATCTCCTTAGGTACTAGTTGGCATGTCGGGTCATTAGTGTCAAAATTTGAGCAAGAGATCCCTATATAAACACAACATACATACTATCTTATGGGTGGACTATTTCTACTAAGGGCTAGCTATCTACATAGAGAAAGGGACTACATTTGGGAACTATTCTACATCACACACTGCATAGGAAAGGGAATTCTATTCTATTCCATCCACCATTTTGCATTCTATCTAGTTATTTCTTGTTGTCTCTATGTCATTGGCATTAGGGAATCCTAGGCACATTATTACACACACAATCACATAAAATGACATTGGGTCTGAGAAGTACTACAACACTTAGTTGTATGACCACCATTGTGGTTATTAAGGATAGTCTGACCCCTTCTTATGCATCTTTAATTTTTAGGTTTTGATGTTTTGTGTGGGGTTTTATAGGTGGTTCATCATTACATATTTATGGCATCATCAGTGAAGCAAGTGTGACATCCACGCGACCAAAGATGAAGTATCGTGAAGAATTAGCGGCCGTCTCGGACTCAAGTTACGAGTTATCCCATGAAACCCGGGGTCCCCAGTGCCCTCATCCTTCACAGGCACCCCGGTCGGCCATATTTTCCTTTGTTTTAATTTTTAGAAGTCCGGCACGATGCTCTGTTCTTCTATTTCACCACTCTATCTAGTCCCGAGATCACTACGAGGTAAGTTCATTTCGAGTTAATACATTTTCCCTCTTATTTCATTTCATTTAAAATATCAAATAAATTATTTAGCATTTACATTTAAGTATATTTCATTTATTATATACTAAAATTCAGATATTAGTTAATTGGTTACTTTGCAATCATATTTAATTCAATTTGAATTAAATCAATAAGATAATGTAACTAATTATAAAGTCTTATATAATATGTCATTATAGATATATTCCTTTTTTGCAATAATTCAAGAAGATAGATCTCATCACATGTATTATTTAAATTCTCTAATTTATCAAATCCTTTCAAATTAATACTACATTTACAAGTATGGGATATAGGTGGTGGAGAAAAGGGTAGGTTTCCCCAACAATTTGTTTAGTACATTGGTTATGAAAAATGTTAGAGTAGGATATTATTTTTCTCCTTTTATTTACTTGGAGTTTTTTCCACACATGGATTATTCCTACACTTGTGAAACTATCTTGCTTATTTTTCATAGTCAAATGGGAGTTAGATTTGACCATTTGACTATCATGAGTAGACTAGTTGGATATTGTACTTCTTTGACATGTTATTCTAGGCATGGGAGTTATATTCCTATTATAGGAACATTAAAATTTATTCTATTTAGGAGTTAGAATTTATCTCTCTTATTGGCACACTTCACTTTTTTATCTTCTCTATTGATTCATAATTTAATCATATTACATTAATTTCCATATTTCTCTTACACAATCTCTTGTTCATTTACTCTTTGCTTTACTCATATTTCATGCATTCTCCATTTCTAGTTACTCGATCCGTGATATATCTCAAATATGGTATCATAATGAGTGGTTTGGAAATGAGAACTTCATTTTTGTCATGTTACTATTTTAAAATATTGATTTTTTATTTGAAAAATCTCTTTCTTTCATAAGTTTCTTCATATTTCGTATCTAGAAGCTTCAATTTTTCACTAGAAACATTGTCTTACATGCTTTCTATTTTCTCGAACGTGGTTTTGTAGTATTTTTCCATGGTGTAATACTTCTATTCCTTTATTTTTAGTGTGATATCTCCTCTCATACATGAACATGCCTAATTCACCTCTTTGTAATATGTATCGCTTCCTCATGAAGCTTCTTTCACATGGTTTCCTAAGTGGAAAGGCATGTGATATTTTTGATCCTTTACATTGGCATTTGGGAAAGTTTGGGATTCCTTCTTGGCATGTATCACTCATGCTCCTCTCCCTAATTCATATCCCTCCAACGTGGCCATGACCTATGTATGAATCCAAAAAAATTATTCAACTCACAACACAAAGAATCGTGTAGCTTCAAAAATCCACGATAATAATCTTCTCCCAAAATATAGGTTGCAAACTAGAATCTATATTACCCTAAAATATATAAAATTAGATACATTTTAATTTGTTTGAAACAAATGTTTTTTTAACAACCTCAAAATGAGATTTCTCCTTTGAATTGTATTCATTAGGAGTGTGTCATTGGATTGGTTAATACTTAGTATAGTTTTTAGAGATTTTTCTACTTCAAATGTTGTCTTAGTTTTTATGACTGAAATCATTTTTAGTAAATTGCATTTAAATAAAATTGCAAACATTTAAAATGGGCCACTAATGGTGGAAAACAAGATTTGTAATAAATGTTGATAAGAAACTCCTATTTAAGTGTCATTATTTTTAAAAAGTGTCTATTTTTTCAAGATCATTCTATCGAATCCATACATTTTCTAATTACACTAAAATTCTAAAACTAGGGCTGACTTGAATTAATTTTGGGGGTGTTGTGTATCATCTCTTTTTCTCGCACTCTATTTTTATTTCTATAAAAATATTCTTTCTAAAGTAAAATAATGTGAATCAAATCTCACCACTCACAACCCTTAATTATCATGAATGGAATTCTAAGAGATAAATCCTTTTAAGAAACAAAGGACTACATAAGATACATATTAGTATTGAAACTAAGCCAAAAAATGATGTAGAAAAAGAAAATTTGTATAATCATTGTGATGAAGCTTTGAGTTGTTATGTTTTTTATTTCTCATGATGTCCTCTTTTATGTTGAGTCTTGTCGATTCACCTAATGAAGTTTGGACCTCTTTAGAAAATCTCTTTGGGAAGCAGGATGTGATGAGAGGTCATGAACTAGATAACAAGATAATTAGTTTGAGTCCTAGTAGTTTTGACACCCTACAGGATTTCTTCACCAATCTCAAATTTCTAAGATTATAATTAAAATAATATGGAATAAATAATAAATATGATCAACTAATTTTTTATACTCTCCAAAATAGTTCCAAATTACTCTATATTTTTCTCTATTGTCCATCTTACCAAAAGTCCTCTTGGAGCCACCTAGAAAATTCCCTCTTTAGATTTTTTTTTGTTGAGTTCACACAAAAAAAAAGATGAGATAATTCAGATGGACACACTAAAGTCCTCAAAACCATAAGCTCTAATTGAGGGGAATGGGAAACAGGAGGTTTTGAACAAAAAAGGAACAAACAAAAAAATAAGGATCAAGATAAGAAGGAACAAAAACCTACCTCCTTGAAAATAACCATTAAAACCTCCTCTGCCAATGGTAAACCTAATAAAGAGAAGGATACGTGTGCTTATTGCAATAAAAATTGGAATGATGAATAGAAGTGTATGAAGAAACATATTTCCACCTAACTCATATTATAGAAAATTATAAAATAGGTGATCTTTAGGCTATGAAACATACTTGATCGGCTCTAGATTCTTCTAAGGAAAATGAAAGGATCTTGTATTAATTACAAATCTTGCTTCATCATGTTTTATTGACCCATGTCTTTCACATCACATGGGTTCTTCATAGGTTGAGTTCACTTCCTTAGAACCATGTATCATGTATTCTATCACATTGTGCGATGAAACTCTGGAAACAATTATAGGGAGAGGTTGTGTTGAAGTGAATGGAGTAACACTCACAAATTTTCTAATTGTTCCCTCAATTTCAACCAATACCCCATTAGTGTACCAGATAGCTAACATCAGTAATGGCATGAGAATTTAATTTTATCAAAATCTAGTATTCTTCAAAGAGTTTTGCAATGATTCTACAATGGTAGTTTGGAGGAAGATCACCGGGATCGACATTAGACATTCTTAATTTTTTCACCTGAAATTTCTCCTACTATGTTTCTTAGCCACACATATGGGGTAATAAATCTATGACATGAAAAAAAATTCTACCTTAACCATTGTTATTTGAAATAACTCAATAAGTATGATATGGTCATAGGTTTTCCTTGTGTTCATTTCTCTAAGGTTCTTTGTGAGTTTTACACCCTTAGTGTGCATCTTGAAGAGAAAAATGCAAAGGGAAAATATGGAGGGCTATATAAGCATTGGATTTAATGAAAAATGAACTATCTAGGGAATTCTACAAACTATATTTGACTCGGGATAATTATTTTCTCGAGTTTCATTGATAATTTTTCAATGTATTCATGGTTCTACTTCCTTTGATGAAGATTGATTTTTTTGACATTTTTTTAGACTTCAAGGTTATTGTGGAAAAATAATCGGGAAATTCATCAAGTTTTTATGAATATATAATGACGGTGACTATGTCAACAATAGGTTTGATCATTTTTTCACAATATATGGGATTGATTTACAACATATAGTTCCATCTGAGTCCTCAAGTAAAATTTTGTTGCAAAATGCAACAATAAGTCCTTGAAAGAAATGCCTAAAAGTATGATTCACTTAAAATTACTAGCACCTCAAAATTGGGTAGAGGTAATCAATTGTCCCTTCTACGTTAAGAATTGGATTCTAAATAAAGCCATGAAAATAATCACACCTTTTGAAGAATAAAAATAGGAAATCCACAATTGATCATTTCAAGGTCTTTGGATATCGGCTATGAAATGCGTGCCTAAGAAGAAACACAAGGCTATAGAACCTTTGAGTAAGCTTACATCCTTGTAGGATACCCAAATGGTGTTAAGGGATATCGTATTTTTCATATTACCACACATTGATTAACTAAAATTGACTATGTAGTATGTGGGGATAGTTAATATAAGCTATGAATAGTTGTAATAAAGTAAATAAATATAGTAAAAGAAGTATGTAAATGATCTAAGTAACTATGTAAAATGAAATTCTAACCTTAATGTGCAAGAAAGAAGAGGAAAGAACTCAGCTGAATAGAAGATGCTTGTAGGACAGTGTCACAATGATGACTAGAAAATCCAAAAATAGGAACGATTGTGCGAAGTCTCGAAAAGTATGGATCTAGAGGATCTAGCTATATTAGAGCACTGGAGAGGGATTAGAGTGCTGTGGACACTCTAGTCTACAAACTAGGTTCCCTGGTTTGTGTAAAAGCTCTGAAAGTGATCTTCACATGGATGGGAGGTGAAACCCTTGTTTTTTGTCGCATCGATTCGCTGCCCCATACCGGATTTTGTTGATATTCCAACATGATGAGAAGACTGTGAAATACCCAAAGAAGTATAAAAACCCTAAAAAGGAAAGATGCAAATGAATGGGTGGGACTGACCTCAACTTCCACAACATTGGGCTTATTAATCGAGCATTGCACTACATTTCGAGTTCTCTTGTGGCCGACGCAAATGTAGTTACGGTGAGTGTGTGCATGGAATAAAATGAAATCCTTCCCCATATGAAGTGTGTGATACATGATGTCTTAGCCTTATGCCTTATGATTGAGCTATATGGATGAAATTGGTTTCTAATACAATAGATGGATGTAAATCTAGATGAGTGATATTAGTGAATGATGCTACGTTCCTCATTATGGTCTCATAAATTTATATTTATAGGGTTATCTTGGTCTAATTTTCTAATTAACCCCAAAATGGATGACCACTAAAATGATAAAAAGGAGAAAGCAGATAGAAAGATCCCAAAAGATGGTGGGAAAGTGAAAAATGGATCGTGGTGCGCCTAGTGGGACAAAGGCATCCACGGCCACCCCAATTCTAATCTGGGCACCCTAGTTGAGGCTGAAATAAAACCGGGATGACAAAAGTTGACTAGGCATATGGGTGAAAGAGTTTGGTAATGATGAAATAAAATAAAACAAGATGACCAAAATACATGGGTTAGTTAGTACTTTCTTCACTTAAGAACCTTCTAAGTAATAGTATGAGACCAGAACTAAATAATGTCTAAAGTGCATGATTTTGTGTCTACATTTTCCCCCACTTTATGTTGGTGAGCAGAAAGCTAGGTAACATAAATTAGATAGAGATGTGTACCTGATGCCCATAAAGAGTGTATTAGAAACGCACCGAAGGACTATACAAAGCATGGAATGACAAAAAGATGGAGGAGTGTGGAAACTAAAGATGAAAAATGTGCAAAGAAAAGGTGATGAATGTGAACGTAGGGTGGAATGCATGTGTATTTTTTGATGTATGTAATGTACCTACATGGTTAGTAAAGTGTGTGTTGTTGTGAAGTGTCATTTTTCATTTCATTGTTGTTGGTTCTTGTTGTTTCCCCATTTGATGCTTATTTTTCATATGGTTGTACCTACAAGGAGAAAATGATCAAGTAGTCAAATATGTATGTATGTAAAAGACACATGTATATAAAAGCATGTAAATGTAAAATACACAAATGTAAATGGAACATGTGCACCTAATCCATATCGACAAATGGAGTATAGAAGGATATCTATACTACGAGTTTAATGGGTGATCTCACGCCATAGGCCGAAGAACTATAGGGAGGAAATTCTCTATTCCCTCCAAGATCTAACTACTTCCTTAATGTTATGAAGAGATCTTTGTATTGTACTAGTTTTTTGGGTGATCCGATGCCACTGGCCGAAGTAGCATAGAGAGGAACACCCATTGTAACCTCCAAGTCTGCAACTACTTCCCAGAATGTTAAGGACTCAATGTCCTATAAAATCCATTGTGTATGGAGTTTTTAGACTAGTCTGAACTCCCTCATCATATGTAAACCCACAATGCTAAGGGTGGAAAGTGCACTGAACTGAACTAGTGTAAATGTGTTGTGTTAGTATGTAAACCCCAAATTATTTCCCCCTCTTTGGGGTGCATGTGACATCATCGATAGGGAAAATTTGGCCCCAAAAGAGGACCAAAAATATGTACACTATAACCCTAAAAAGTACTTGGTAGAAACCAAGGCACGCACAAACAAGAAATCTAGCCAAAGACAAGTGTGAACAAACATACATGCATATAGAAAAAGTGTAAGTCATGTACCAAAGTTGTAATGTAAACATGCAAGAAGACAAGTAAGCCACACAAAGCGGGCTGCAAATATGGGTCATCACTCATGATGTCACAAGACACACAAGGCCATCATGGTCACAAACAAGAAACAAATGTACACACCAAATAAAGGGCAAGTCCCGCATACAAGATAAAATAATATCGAGACAATGTATCAAACAAGTATGGAAGAAAATAACCCTGCATAACAAATGTTTCACATCAATCACCCATTAACATGTTAGAAAGATAATCAGTATGTCAAAAACATGTATAACTAAGTAATTTAAAGTGCTAAGTATGAAATGAAACAATAGCACCTAGAAGAAACAAATGTGTATGCCCCAAACAACCAATGTAGGAAGGGTAGAAGGTGAACATTCATGCTACATGCAATGGACTTGTACCTATGATCACAACTAGACAAATGTGTTCACACTCTTATGTGTGCATGATATAGATAAATGACATACAAGTAAGATAATTAGCATGTGTAATAAAGAAACCATGAACAAGAAAAATTAAGCAAGAGTATAAGAAACCATAATGTGTAGTATGTTGTGAATGGATGGAATGGAATGAAAAATGGAGTGATGGGAGCCGTTTTCCCCTTGATTGAATGGAAATATATGTAGCGAGGTTCATTTAGTTTTCCCCCTCAGAAAGCAAGAATGAACCATAAACGAGAGTGTGTCTTTAGGAAATATTTTAAGTGTGTGTTGTGTCTAATACACTATGATGAATGTATATGTATATTGATGAGATGCGACCTAGAAATGATGTGTGCATGAACCTTATAATTGAGGTGTATATCACAAAAAAATTAAAATTATAAGTGATGATTTATCCTAACCGTATATCACTATGAGATGAAAGGATGAGTGATGATTTATACCTAAGTGTATATCTCTACAAGATGAGAAGAAGGAGTGGTGATGTACCCTAAGGTGTATACCACTACAAAATGATAGAATAGGTGATGATTTAGCCTAAAGTGTATGTCACTAAGCTGGAAATGTCACATTATGAAAGGTTGAGTAGTAAGTGTGTGAGGATTGTAAGGTCCATTTCATTTGTAGACCCTTAGAAGTTGAGTATGGACCGAGGAACAAAAGTGCGTCATTAGATAGTGAGTGCAGGATATAGAAGGTAATGCATTATGGGTGGAGATAATGGACGACCATATCTTTGAATATAATGGGTGAACAAGAGATATGTAGAATGTAAATGCAAGATGTGTAGAATGTGTAATATGTAATGTATAGAGTGGTATAGAATGTAATTACATAGACTAGGAATGTATTATGTAGAATCATGTAATTCTAGATACATGACAATGATGTAAATATAATAGTGACTAGTATGATGTATGATGTATGATGTATGATGTATGATGTATGATGTATGATGTATGATGTATGATGTATGATGTATGATGTATGATGTATGGTGCATGATGTATGGTGCATGATGTATTTGAGGAGAGTGTTAGGAAATAAGGGATAAAATATGCGGAATAATCCCTCACGAGTAATCATAATAGTAAAAATATTTCAGATCTCAAATAAAAGTGCAAAATAAAATAATATAACACAAAGAGATAGTATTTAATGTGGTTCACCCAATTTCGGCTATGTACACCAAGAATCACTTGCTCAGATTTTATTACAAGCCACCTCTCTCTCAATACAATACCCAGATCTATTTGGAGTTATGCTCAATAAACTCTACAGAATTCACACCGAATTCAAAACACATTTATAATGTTACATTATCCTACCATATGCATAAAACCATATAAGTAGACAACTACTTAAGTAGTTTTACAAAACCATGGGTATCAAAACCATGGGTAAAAACCATCCCATAAACCTATGGGTCAAAATATCATCCATATCGAGCACGTTTTAAAGCGTTTTAAAAAAATTCTTGGGGTTGCGCCCCCAAACCCAGCAAGACAAGCTGTGGAAAGTGTACAATCTTCAACACTTTCTCACATGAAAATAGGCTCCACAACCTAACAATCTCCCACTTGGAGACCATTTTTCCTCTGATCAAGCTTCTCAACCCTTCACTAGTTTCTATGAAGACCAACCAAAGCTGAACACAGCTTCCATTTTTCCCTTGTGACCACCTTGGCCATCATGTCTACAGGATTTTGACTGGTATGAATCTTCTCCAGCTTCAACTTCTCTTCCTCTAAAGTTGTCTTAATGAAATGGTACCTTAACTGTATATGCTTCATCCTAGAGTGGAAAGTAGAGTTCTTAGCTAGGTGTATAGCACTCTGACTATCACTATGTAGCTTTCCTTCCTCCTGCTTATGCCCCAACTCCTCAAGCAATTGTTGTAACCAAATCATTTCTTTTCTTGCCTCTGTGGTAGCAACATACTTAGCCTCTGTGGTTGACAAATCCACCAACTTCTGTAGTCGTGAAATCCATCACTAATCTGTTTTCCCACCTACAGTGTAAACATAACCTATCATGCTCCTCATGTTGTCTACATCTCTAGCCATATCTGAATCTACATAACCACACAAAGTGGTGTCTGATCCACTGTAGCACAAAATTTTCCCCATGGTCCCTCTCAAATACCGAAGGATCCACTTTACTTCCTACCAGTGATCTCTACCTAGATCACTCATAAATCTACTCACCACTGGCACTACATGGTAAATATCAGGCCTGGTGCACACCATGACATACATCAAACTACCAACCGATGAGTAAGGTACCTTGTACATCTGGTTTCTCTCTTTCTCTATCTTGGGACACTACTCCTTTGATAACTTGAAATGTCCTACCAAAGGAGTCCCAACCGGTTTAGCATCTTGCATATTAAACCTCTCCAAGACTTTCTTAATGTAATCTTATTGAGATAAAGTCAGCTTTCATTCCTTCCTATCCCGAGATATCCTCATACCAAGGATTTGTTTAGCTACCCCAAATCCTTCATAGAAAAGGATTCACTTAGCTACTTCTTGAGTACTTTTATTTCCTACATGTTTTTACCTACAACCAACATGTCATCCACATACAGACAAAGGATAATATAATTGTCATCCTCAAATTTCTTTGTATACACACAATGGTCAGAAAGACATCTAATATAACCTTGCTCCATCATGAAGCTATCAAATTTCTTATACCATTGACATGGAGCTTATTTTAAGCCATACAAGCTCTTCTTCAGTTTGCACACCATCTCCTCTTTACCTTTGACCTCATAGCCCCCTCAGTGTTGTTGCATATATAGTTCCTCCTCCAAATCACCATGGAAAAATTCAGTCTTTACATCAAGTTGTTCTAAGTGCAAGTCTTGTCTTGTAACTATTCGAGAACAATTCTAATAGAAGTCGTTTTTACTATAGGAGAAAAAATCTCATCAAAATCTATATCTTTTCTCGTGCAAACCCTTGACCACCAACCGGCCTTGTATCTTTTCTTTCCTCCTTCCTCTTTGACTTTGAACCCCACTTGTTCTATAATACTCTTTTCCTTTGGGTAGCTTTACTAAATCCCATGTCGGTTCTCCATGAGAGCCCGATGCTCCTCATCCTTGTCTTGCTCCCACTTCTTCCCGGCATCTACCTACATTACTTCATCAAATCTCTCTCGGCTCTTCACTATTAGTGAATAATAAATAATAAAGAGAAGGAGAAAAATGTTCAGGGCTCTCTTCTTAACCTAGAAGACCTCCTCAATATAGGAATTTTGGGTTCCTATTGAGGAGGTCCTTGAACTAATTCATGTGTCACTTTCCCATCTAGAAGACCATCTACCGTTGCATATTCTTTCTTGGATTCTTCCCTAATTTCCTGCAACTACTTCGTATACATGACTTTCTCATTAAAGACCACATCCCTAGATCAAATGATTTTCTTGTCCTTAATAATCCAACATTTATATCCAAATTCATCACCACCATAAGTAATGAAAGTACATTTTTCTGATTTATCCTCTAGCTTGGTCCTATCATCCTTGTTTATATGGAAAAACACCTCACATCCAAAGACTCTAAGAAATGGATAATCAACTTTCTTACCATACCAAGCCTCCTCATGTATGCCTCCATCCAAGGCACTTGAAGGTCCTCTATTTTTCAAGTACATAGTTTTGCTCACCACTTCTACCCAAAAAGAAAGAGGCAGTCCTACATGTAACCTCATACTCTTAAAGACGTTCCATTATTGTTTTGTTCATCCTTTCGACACCCCATTCTGCAACGCGAAGTTTCTTGAACCATATTTTTCTCACATATTCCATTCTTAGAACAATAATCATCAAATTCATTGCTACAATACTCCCTCTATTATCTAACACATGAGATATTTTAGCTTAAGACTTGTTTCATTCTCTACCAAGGCTTTCCATTCAACAAGCGTTTCAATGATTAGGGGATATTTTTTAGTGTCAAAAGTTCCCTAAACTTCCCTAGACCATTCTAGTATAGTATATCCTTTAGAGATTTCCAACAACTGTAAGAACGTGAAAAATGGACACTCTGAGCTCAAGTTATGTCCGGTCAAAGTTTAGTCAACATGGAAGTCAACTTTGGTCAACAGGTCAACAAGTGGACCAATGACAAGGTGACACGTGGAAATTGGCAACAAGGCAAAATTGATGGTTTTGTAATTTTTAAAAATCAGTTCTATAGTATAGAGCTTGTCACAAGCTTTCGACGCATTTTGAACGGACCAAATCTAAGTTCGTATGCGAAAGATATGCATAGTCAAAGTTATGGTCAAATGATGACGTGACACACTCTGACATGGACAAATGACATATTATGGGCATGACACTTGGCAATTTTTAGTGGATTTGGATTTAAAATAATAATAATAATATTTTATTTAATCCATTCCATGAGAATAAGCCTAATCCCATGGGATAAGGAGGATTTTGTGGACAAAAAGCTATTTAAAGGCTTATCTATCCCTTTCCCACCAAATGTGGGGTCAATGGCTAAATTGGGTGCCTAAACCTATGGAAGGGGGATTTGAACCCTAACATCATCTAAAAAGATAAGCGGCCTTACCAACCCACCACCCTCTTGGAAGTGGTATAAAATAAGCTCACTTGTATTTGTAATAAAGAAGGGCCAAGTCTGTGTCAAACCAATAAGCAAGCAGTTTTGGAAAAGTGCAGTTTTGGGGAAATTTGCTCACTTCTAGATCTCTAGTTACATATGAAATTTGCTTATAATTTTGAGACAATCACAATTATGTGATCATTTATCTGATTTGGAGCATTTTTGACAGAGTTATGTGTTGTTAAAGTCACATAAAGGCATAGAACCAAAGGGATACACTGCTGCAAGTGGATCAGGAAGGTGAAGGACATAGGTGAGCTCCATTAACATCCTTTGAAGGTCTGAAGTACAATTTTGTAGGTTTTTATTCATTATTGGTTAATGTAAAAGTTATTGTTTTTACATATTTAACATTATTAATGGATCAGTTCACCACGAACCCGGGGACGTAGGAATTCGAAACTTGTAAACAATATGGTGTTTTCATTCTAATTTTTATTTTCAGTTTGAATTCAGTGTTAAATTAGTATTTGATCAATTTTTGGAGTATAAAAGACTTCAAGTTGATTAAAAATTAACAATCCTTGAAAACGTTTAAAAGATTTTAAAAAATAAACACCCGATCTTTGATCAAGTTTCAAAAGTGCATCGAGATCAAGTTTGGTATCAGAGTAGTTAGATTGCCGGATTAGCTTCTAATTGTGTTTGAAAATTTGGCTTTAGTTTCAGTATTGATTTTAGTTTTCAGTGTGCAAAAATTTTGGGGCTTGTTAATCTTCTTTTGTAAGTGTGTAGTTTTGGAAGTACAAGTTGTGTTTGCAAGAATAGGGAATCATGGGCAAGTCATCCAAATAGGAGCAATTGGATGAGCTTGAAGCCATTAACCGCCAACTCCGGAAGAAAACTCTTTCCTGAGAGATAAATTTTATTCCTTAGAAGAGGAAATAGTGCGGTTAAAATATGAGCCACAATCCTCTATAACCAAGAAAGAGGAGTATGTCAATGAGATGCTTGCATAGAGAAAGAAGTTGATGGGCTTTGTTAAAGAGTTGCAGGAAGAAATACGGACCAAGGATGCCCTCTTGGAAAATATGCAACAAGGTGAACACAAGAAGGAAATGCCTTCCAAATCAGATGCAGTACTATGATCAGAATGCACTATAAGTTGTTCACGTGTTAATTCTTCCTCTCATTCAGTTTTAGATATTCCTTTGGGTCAGTTTGAAAAACACACTAAGGGAATTGGGTCTAAACTAATGGTTAAGATGGGATTTAATGGAAAGGGCCTTGGTAAAAATGGACAAGGTGATGCTAACCCAATATAGGTAGAGGATCAACCTCGGTTTGCAGGTTTGGGTTATTCTAGTGGGCAAATGGAAATTAGAGAAATTTCAAAGCAGTGAAGGAAGACAAGCTTCCAATAGCCAAGGATCTACGCCACTAGAATTGCAAGATTTCGCCATCAAGAGGAATAATGAAAGGTGTAAGAAAATAGGTAAACAAGGTAATGAAATTCCACCTCCTCCCACTTACACTAAAAATAGCACTAAGGGGAAATTAAATCCTAAGACTTCTAAAACACTCTTTCAGTCTGAACAATATAGCTTTGGTAGATAGGGGTATGCTTTTCCTTGCACATTTTGTGAAGGTACTAATCATTCTACAACATATTGTTGGAAGAGGAAAAATATGATAAAGAATTTAATGCCTTTTGTGAATGATAAGGCAGGTGCAAAAGACCAATCTCACTCTGGTAAGGCGAGAAATGGAAAAAAGGTTACCTCTCCTAAACAGAGGAATCATTTTCCTAGACAGAGTTCAAGGAATGAAAAAATGGGTAAGACTCCTAAAAATAGGGAAGTTAAATTTTGTTCCCATTGTAAAAGGAATGGTCATGATGTTAAGATGTGTTGGTATGTTCCTTCAGTGCAACATTGGAAAGTTGTTAAAAAGGAAAATAATTTCAAACTAAAATTTGTTGATCTAACTCATGTAAATGCTCATTCTAGTACTGGGGAAGTAAAACCACCTAAACGGAGAAATCCAAGTAATTGGATGGGTAAAACATTCCTCAACTTTATGTTTGCATTGCAGTAACTGGTGATAGTATGCAAACATTTTCAAAGCTATATTTTAGGGATTTGATCCTATGTTTATATTCAGCTTTGAAATAATTTGGAAGTAGCCATAGAGAAGATTTGAGTGATAGGTTCATCATACTCATATTCATCTTCTCACATTTTGTTGGTTATTCCATTTCTAAAAATAATATGTAGGGATATGGGCATCATTAGAATGTCTATTTTGAAACATGCAATTTTATAGTGTTGTCATTTGTGTAAATATTATGGATGCTTATAAGACCCATTCGAGCACCTGTTTGATATTGTAATAAATAGACAAACTTGTTGTATCCACACAAGTTATTTGCACTAATTTATAAGACCCTTATTTTGGGGAAAATTTGTTTTTGTAACTATCAGATGTGGTTGCAATTAGGGTGTAAATTTATTACACTAACAAACTAGTTTGCAAAGGTACCAGGTGATCATTTTACAGATTATGGTAGTTCACCAATTTGGGTAAGCATACAATTTATAATATATCCCTTTACAATTCAGTGTATGGATAGAATATTTACATATTCACGTTGATTTAGATTTTGACTATAGCCATTTTGGGCGTTGATGGTTTAATGATTCTGGATAGTGAATATTTGCAGTTGTAATCAGCATAATCACAAAGTGTTAGTTGAACACTAGCTTCCGTTATAGATGGGTGTTATTATCTGACTTATTATTTGTGATGGTGATACAATGTTTTGGCATATTCATATGGATTCAGTTGTTGACTATAGCTATTTTTGGGTGTTGATAGTCTATTTTATTCTAGATAGTGAATACTTGCAGTTGTTACAATTTCAGATGGACAGTGGGCACTAGCCTAATTGTGGGTAGTTTAGATGTTTGGTATATTGATCTGTGTTATGAAATTGTAATTTAAGTAATCAACCGTATCACAAAGTGATAGTTGAACACTAGCTTTCGTAATAGAATGGGTGTTATTATCTGGTCAATTATTTGTGATGGCATTACAGTGGGGTATGACAGTTCACAGTTGTGTGCAGAGTTGACAAGGTTGCTGACATTTCAGTTGAACACTAGCTTAATTAGGTGTTATTATCTAATTGGTTATGTGACTAGCTAATCAACTATTTGCATTTATTTAACCTATAATGTTATTTTGGGTTCTTGTATGTGTTTTTGCAATGCAGGAAGAGATAACATTATTTGTGGGTTGATAAACAACTTTTTGTGGACAAAAAGCCTTCTTAGTAGGGAGGAGTGATCAGGGGATATTTTTAGTGTAAAAATTTCCCTTAAGTTCCCTATACCATTCCAAAGTGTAGTATAACCTTCAGAGAGCTTTCCGATGACTGTAAGAATGTGAAAAATGGACACTCTGAGCTCAAGTTATGTCCGGTCAAAGTTCAGTCAACATGGAAGTCAACTTTGGTCAACAGGTCAACAAGTGGACCAATGACAAGGTGACACGTGGCAATTGGCGACAAGGCAAAATTGATGGTCTTGTAATTTTTTAAAAATTAGTTCCATGGTATAGAGTTCGTTGCAAGCTTTCGCGTATTATTTTGAGCGAACAAAATCGAGTTCGTATGCGAAAGATATGCATAGTCAAAGTTGTGGTCAAATGATGATGTGGCACACTCTGACATGGACAAATGACATATTATGGGCATGACACTTGGCAAGTTTTTAGTGGATTTAGATTTAAAATAATAATAATATTTTATTTAATCCATTCCATGGGAATAAGCCTAATCCCATGGGATAAGGAGGATTTTGTGGACAAAAAGCTATTTAAAGGCTTATCTTATCCCTTTCCCACCAAATGTGGGGTCAATGGCTAAATTGGGTGCCTAAACCTATGGAAGGGGATTTGAACCCCTAACCTCATCTAAAAATATAAGCAGCCTTACCAACCCGCCACCCTCTTGGAAGTGGTATAAAATAAGCTCACTTGTATTTGTAATAAACAAGTGTCAGGTCTGTGTCAAGCCAATAAGCAAGCAATTTTGGAAAAGTGCAATTTTGGGGCACTTCTGCTCACTTCTAGATCTTGAGTTATATATAAAATTTTCTCATAATTTCAAGAAAATTGCAATGATGTGATCATTTATCTAATTTGGAACATTTTTGATAGAGTTATGTGTTGTTAAAGTCACACAAAGGCATAGAACCAAAGGGAGACACTGTTGCAAGTGGATCAGGAAGGTGAAGGACATAGGCTGAGCTCCATTAACATCCTTCGAAGGTATGAAACATAGTTTTTAGGTTTTTGATTCATTATTGGTTAATGTAAAGGTTATTGTATTTACATATTTAACATTATTAATGGATCGGTTCACCACGAACCCGGGGACGTAGGAATTCTGAACCCAGTAAACAATCTGGTGTTTCTATTTTATTTTTATTTTCAATTTGAATTCAGTCTTAAATCAGTATTTGATCAATTTTTTGAGTATAAAACACTTAAAGTTGATTAAAAATTAACAATCCTTGAAAACTTTTAAAAGATTAAAAAAATAAACACAATTGTTTTCGAATTAGTCAAATACATAAGATTTTTTTATTACAATAAACCCAAACTTTCCTTGTTACATCATCAATAAAAATAAAATAATAACTTGAACCTCAAGAGATGATACCTGAGCCGGCCCCCACACATCAGAATGCACCAGCTCTAACTTACTCTCTTTCTTTGTAGGTCCAACCTCGAGAAACCTTACTTGCTTCTACTTCCCATATATGCATTCCTCATAGAACTCCAAACATGTTTCGTATATCCAGACGAATTGTTTTTTATGATCTCCATGCCCGTATGGCTCATATGACCGAGCCTATAGTGCCACAATGTTGTATCTACTTCTGAAGCCACAAGATTACAAACATTAGTGTTATAAGTGGTTAAATACAAGGTTCCAACCTTTTTACCTCTTACCACCACAAGAGTACCCTTGGTAACCTTCCAAGAGTCTATTGTAAATATCACAGTACAATCATCACTTCCCAACGCCCTGCTGATATCAAATTATGTCTTAATGTAGGCACATGTTTGACATCCTTCAATAGCCAAGTATTCCCATTTTGCATCTTAACCTGAACAGAACCTTTTCCAACTATGTTGCAAGGCTCATCATCACCAAGAAAAACATGCCTAAAATCTCCTTGAACATAATCAACAAAATAATGCCTATGTAGAGTAGCATGGAAAGAATCCCCTGAATCTAAAACCCAAGATTCAGTAATATTATGCAAAGAAAGAATCAAAGCATCCTGACATACATTACCCGTTGCCACATTTACCTCCTTGTTTTCTTCTGTTGTTTCTTCTTATCCCAAAGCTCCCAACAGTCCTTCTTTGCATGTCCAGACTTTTCATAGTGCCAACTTACTATCTTGCTTTTAAATTTTGACCTTTCCCGATCCTTTGATTTTTGACGGCTTCCTCTATTCTTCTGTCTCCCTATAATTTCCACTATCAACACATTCCCTAAAGTAGAAGATTCCCAAAGCTTTTTCTTCACATTTCCTCACTTAGAATCATCCCTATAACATCCACAAACTTCAACTTTGAGTTAGGCTGGAATTGATTTTCTTACCGCCATTACCGGGATATTCCAACTCTCGGGTAATGAGCACAGAACTAATTAATCCCTAACTTCTTCAACAAATTCTATTGTAACCAAAGCTAGCATATTTAAAACCGTATTAAAATCATTTAAATAATATACTCTTGAACCATTCTCGAGACATCTTCATATTAAAAAAATCATTAAAAATATATTATTTGAGGCGAGAGGGTTTTTATACAACTTGCCTAATGGATCCATTAGTTCTTTTGTAGTTTTTCTTTTGAAACATTAAATAATAACGAAGATACAAGACACATACCGGATTGTCCCAAGTGCCTTCCTTTCCAGCAAATATCATTCTCGCATCTATCATGCTTGAGGGTTTGTTCACCTTCTCGAGATAGTGGAATATAAAGATCCTTTTGATAAAAGTAATCTGCCATCTCGCATCTTCCAAAGACTCGAAATTCTTCCCGTTGAATTTATCAACCCTTGATCTTCCATCATCCGCCATAGCTCCCACTCAAGATAAAAATTTCCCTATGATTCAACACTTCATCAAAACAAACTAGGCTCTGATACTAATTGTTAGGAAATAAGGGATAAAATATGTGGAATAATCCCTTATAGAATTCCAACAGTAGAAACTAATATGCGAGAAAATATTTCGAGATCTCAAATAAAAGTGCAAGAATAAAATAACACAACATAAAGAGATAGTATTTAACGTGGTTCACCCAATTTGGGCTACATCCACCTAGAATCACTTGATCATATTTTATTACAAGCCATAGCTTTCTCAATACAATACCCAGATCTATTTGGATCTATGCTCAACAAACTCTACAGAATTCACACCCGAATTCAAAACACATCTGCAATGCTACATTATCCTACCATATGCATAAAACCATATAAGTAGACAACTGCTTAAGCAATTTTACAAAACCATGGGTATCAAAACCATGGGTAAAAACCCGTCCCATAAACCTATGGGTCAAAATCCCGCCCATATAAGAAAATCACGTTTCCTGGTATATCGGGCATGTTTTAAGGCCCAAAAAAAAATTCTGGGTGTGCCCCCAAACCTGGGTGAGACAACTATGGAAAGTGTGCAGTACTCTTAGTGTATAATCTTCAACACTTTCTCACATGAAAATAGAATCCAAAACCTAACAGAGAGTGATGGTGATGAGGAGTTTGACACACGGGGATTAGAGGATGATGATGATGAGGTATTAGATAGTGCGTGTGTTGACCAGGGATAGTGAGAATTTTTGCTAGGAGACTATCGCCACCTTGTCTAGTACCCCAAGGTACAAGGCATTCAGAGTTAGGAAAGCTTTACAGGGACATCTAGTGGTGGTACTCATTCATAGTGGGGCAACCCACAACTTTATTGATGCCTCATTGGTTGAGAGGTGAGGGTTATAGATAAAGGAGTTTGAGGGCTTCAACGTGGATGTAGCCAATGGAGAGTTTATGAGATGCACACAATGGGTTCCCCAATTGAGCATCACGATGGATAACTATACAGTTACCAATGATTTCTATATTGTTGGTATTGGAGAGACCAACATAGTGCTTGGGGTTCAATGGCTCCATTCCTTGGACGAGTTTCGGACTAACTTCTAGATGATGGAGCTGAAGTTTAAGTCCGAACAAAGGAATGTGATCTTGAGGGGCTTATCCTCAAGGGCACTCACGAGTTGTTATGGTCAAGAGGATAGAGAGGATCTATAGGCACAACAGGTGAATTAGGTAGTACATTGTTTGGTTTCAACCAAGAAATCTAGAGGATGGACAACGGGAGTATCATGTGGATATACGGGGCTTATTGGACAGAGACATAGTGCGCTTTTCATGACATACCTCCAAATAGGGATTTGAGCATGTGATTGAGCTTGAGGATGGTAGGATCGGTGGTTACTTCTCCTTACTATCACCCTAAACGGTTTAAGGATCAGATCAAGAAGACTATATAGGAGCTCATTGATATGTGGCATATTAGACCGAGTTCCACCCTTTTGCTTCTTCAAAGTGGTATTGGTAAATAAGAAGGATGGGACCACTGGGGATTTGTATGGACTCTGTGCCTTAAATAAGAAGAAAATAAAGAACAAGTATCCCATACCATGCATTGATGAGTTGTTGGATGAGCTACATGGTGCAATCTATTTTTCAAAAATAGATTTGTGTTCTAGATATCATCAAATCAAAGTCAGGGAGAAGGATGTGCATAAGACAACTTTCATATGCCATTACGGTCACTTTGAGTTCTTGGTGATGCCTTTTGGATTGTCTAATGCTCCAGCTACATTCCAGTCTTGCATGAATCATGTGTTCAACCACCACTTGTGGAAGTTTGTATTGGTTTTCTTTGATGATATTTTAGTCTACAACAGGACTTGGGAGGACCATATCAGGAACCTGGGTGAGATATTGGGGATATTAGAAGCTAATTCGTTATATGCGAAAGCCTCTAAGTGTGATTTCGGCATGACCAAACTTCTATACTTGGGATATGTAATTGGTGGGGGTACAGTGAAGGTGGATAGAGAGAAGATACGGGAAATCTGGATTGGCCACCACCTAGGACATTGACACATTTGAGAGGATTCATGGGGTTGTGCACATACTACCAGAGGTTCATGAATAATTTATCTCGGTTGACTGCTCCATTGACCAATTTGACCAAGAAGGGGGCTTTTTCTTGGTTAGATGCAACACAATAGGTTTTTGATCACCTCAAGGAGGTGATGAGTTTGTGTCCCGTCCTCGCATTACCATATTTCTCCCGCCCTTTCATTCTAGAGTG
Organism: Taxus wallichiana var. yunnanensis; assembly: GCA_018340775.1. Lineage (NCBI taxonomy): Eukaryota > Viridiplantae > Streptophyta > Pinopsida > Cupressales > Taxaceae > Taxus > Taxus wallichiana. The sequence continues at coordinate 349,560,835 of CM031237.1, forward strand.
TGATGCATCAGGAGAGGGTGTTGGGGCAGTTCTCATGTAGGATAGGCATCCCATCGCCTATGAGATTTGGAAATTGAAACCCATGGAGAGAGGGTATTCAATTTACGACAAGGAGATGTTGGCCATTATGCATGCTTTGGCCAAATTCAAACAAGAGTACCTTGTGGGCATAAAATTTATGGTTCATACAGATCACAACAGTTTGAGGTTCTTCTTGGGACAGAAGGATCTCAACGATCACCAATAAATATGGGTGAAAAATGTACAAACATATGACTTTGACATAGATTACACTAGAGGTAAGAATAATATTGATGCGACGCTTTATCTCAGAGGCCTTACCTCACTTCTATGCTTAGTTCTATGTCTAAGATTTCAGCAGATTGGAAGGGTCATATACTTGTTGAGTATTCCAAAAATTAGTTTGCGTGTGAGATCATGGATGGTATTATATAGGACGCTCGATACAGAGTAGTCAATGATCTCATTTTCTACAAAGATAAGATTTTCCTTGTACCAAGATCCAAAATGAAGGAGAAGATCCTTTTAGTAGTACATGATACACCACTAGCTAGACATCTTGGGTATTTAAAAACATACAAGTTCATCAGGGAGATATTTGCATGGAAGGGGATGAAGGATGATGTCCTTAATCATGTCAGAGAGTGTATGGTTTTCCAACAAACCAAATCTGAGCATTCTTTTCCAACAGATTACTTCAGCCTCTCCCCATTCCCGAACAGAAATGGGAAATCATATCTATGGACTTTATCATAGGGCTTCCCTTGGTGCATGGGCATAGCTGCATTTATGTTGTAGTTGATCGGTTAACTAATTATGCTCATTTATTTTCCCTACCCAAGGGGCACAAGGCGATGGATGTGACCCAAATATTCTATACTTGGTATTTTTAGGATACATGGGTTGCCTAATACTATTTTCAAATGTGAGGACAAGATCTTCATGAGCACCTTTTGGCAAGAGATCTTCAGACTAGCAGGTATGGAGTTGACTCCTAGCACTAGCTACCACCCACAGATAGATGGGCAGATGGAGATAGTCAATAAGTGGATAGAGGGCTACTTGTGGAGTTATGTGACAAGACATCAGCGAGCATGGATTAAATGGTTACACATGGGTGAGTATTGCTACAATACCACCTACCAGATGAGCATAGGTATGACTCCTTTCTGAGCCTTGTATGGGTACGATGCCATGACATTTGTGGATTTAGTATTACCAGATAGCCGAGCTCCCAAGGTGGAGATTGGTTACAGGAGAACCAAGATATTCTGAAGGATCTTAGAGAGAATTTTCAGAAGGTACAGAATCAATAGAAGGTATATGCAGATTGACATAGGATAGAGAGGTCTTTTGAGGTTGGGGATCTAGTATTCCTATGTTTACAAACATATAGGCAGTCCTCACTAAAGCAAAAGGGTGTAGATAAATTGGAACCGCGGTTTTATGGTCCGTCTTGGGTAATTCATTGAGCTAGGCGGTTGCATATGAGCTAGAGCTACCGGAGCATAGTAAGATACATAATATCTTCCATGTTTCATGCCTTAAGAAGGCACTTGGATAGCATATTGTACCATCTACAGAGTTACCGCCACTAGATGAGGAGGGGAAGTTGGTGTTGGAACTAGAATCCATTATTGAAGAGAGACAGAGGGGGCTCAAGAGTAGAGTAATCACCAAGTATTTGGTGTGATGGAAGGGACTACCACTTGAGGATGCTACTTGGGAGGGAGAGAAGATTTTGCAGCATCCTAATTTACATTTTCTTGAGGACAAGAAAAATTTGGGAAGGGAGGACTGTAATCTCCCCTTTCCTACACCAAAGGCCTAAGGGCCAAGTCGATGTCCAAACGGTGGTCATACCCAAGAGGTCGGACACCGGGAGATATTGGGAAGGGCCGCGTGTTTCTAATATCCTAGTTTTGTGTTTGGGGGCCACTTTTGGACCATGGCAACTTTAAAAGGAAAAATTAACTTTAGTTAATTTTATTTTATTGCCCCTCCATGGAATGAATGTGCCTAGGGTTATTAGGGCTCTTTTTCCATGGAAAAGTATATAAGGATCGGGAGAGAAAGGAAAAGAACTTTCTAGGAATACATTTTGTTGACCTTTAAAATGTGTAATCGCTATTCGTGCATCTATAGCTTGTGTAGTAAAATCCCACATGGACCCTAGCTTTGGTGGTGAGAGAACCATCCCTAGCTAGCAGGGAATTCTTTGGTAGTGAGAGATCTACCCTAACTTGTCACTTTGAAGCCACTTTCTGGGATGTGTGACAGAGATATTATCATAGGTTTGAGAGGAAGGGTTTTGAGAGTTTTGGGGGCTTTTGGGGAAGATAACCATATTGCATTCATATAAGATTTACTGGTAGCCATTTGGGTAGGGCACAACATCACTTTGGAGGCATCTTCATCAATTTCCAACCCTTTTCCAAGATAGGTGACTTATAGCCTTTATTTGGAGGGTTTCATGCACGACGTGGTTGTTGTGGTCCTACTATGGTCATGCGTAGAATTAGTCCCTAATCCCTAATATCCAAGTAATCATATGCTTTCTCGCTTCTATATTCGAATTAATAATTGTGTGATTTTCTCAGAGTACCTTACATGTGTGTTTGTGCAACCTCGAATTCTCAAGCTAGTATCTATGTCTCGTGAAAATATCTCCTACGCCCTGGTCGTGGGACCAAAGGGTCACAACCAGAGGTCTCGATCTCTTTCAAACATTTCTACGATCATGTGGATATGAATCTAGGGTAATCTATAGTTGGGTTGATTGGACCAAAATGTGTGTGCTTGGTCGTCTTCTATGTTTAACCCGTGCAGTTGGAAACTGATTTGTTGTAAGTTTACCGTTGTCTGGAAGACTTGGATCCTGAGATTCTGATCTATATCAGTTATGGCTGTGACGAGATTGGGTTGGGGTACGATTGGCTCGAATACATATTCCTTGGGCTCTCTAGGTCCCATGATTGTCATGCAAAAGCATCAATATAAACTAAATGCATTGAAGCAAAATTAACTATATGAAATATATCTAGAGTATATCTAACTTCTATATTTTTTTGTTTTCCTGATGAACTTTTCAAATGAATTTTAAAAGAGTAATCTGTTAATATATCTAGAATTAAACTAAAATAACAATTTAAAACAAACAAAATAACCGAGTATAGCTATTTGTCCGTGCAATTTGTAGATCTATTCTAAACAAGGAAATAACCAGATCTAAACTATTTGTAAGACTATCGATCCAACCTCGAGGTGAGGAATGAATCATAGTTTCTCAAAACTATCAATCCCCATAACTTCCCCGGTAATATCGAAAGTAAAATTAACTGAAAGAAAGCAATTAACTACTCTATTTGATACGATTCTAATTTAGAACTTTGAAAGCTAGAACTTGGATTCCAGCGAGCGTTGTGGCGAATCCGATGGTGTGTGTGATCTTTTCCCTCGCAGTGTGATCTCCTCGTTCCTTCTGTTCACTTGGATCCAAAAAGCGTGTAATGCTAGCATCAACAAAAGTAGATATTGGGACAAAGGTAGCTTAGGATACAGACTGAATACAATGCGAGTAGGAGAGAGATAGCGCAAGAGTACAGAGCTTGGCTTATGTAATTCCTAGTGGGATTTATTGTGAGTCATGCAACATAAAACATCCAGAACCTGAAACTATCCTATTTGAAGAACAAAACCTGCAACTTTAATGGCTTCCTATTGAAAACAAACTATTCTACTGCTATGGATTGGATGAAATATCAACAACACTTGCACAAGATGGATATGTGGCTTCCTAACAACACTAACTAGGCATGCAATGAAAGAAACTAAGAATTCTAAAATGAGAGACTAATTTATTGCAATGAGAAATTCAGAGGCAAGTTTTGAGGGGCCATTTGCTTGAGCACAAGCCAACTATTTATAGCATTTGCATTTACCCAAGGTAAAACCAAATAGAACTCTTAAACTATAAAAATGGTAAAACACTATTCCAGGGAACAAGAATCATTAATGCAAGCTTATGGCGATGAAAAAAGTTGGGGAATCATTGATTTTTACGTGAGTCACGTTAAAAGAGCATTCTGGAAAATGCGTAAAGGACCGCCGCCCTGAGCAGGGTGGTGGTTTCATAATTGAAGAGCAAAAGGCCAAGAAAAGAGGGGAAAAGGGAAAAGCAAAGCACGTGGGGGCTAAGCGGGGCATGTGAGATGTTAACACACACTTGGAGATCTTTTCTGGACCCCGAACACCTTGCGAGGAGACCTGTATCATCATTGGGGCACGTGTTACGTTGTTCCGTAGCGCAGTACCCTACAATTTTGGGTACGTACATATTTCCCCCTCAGAGAAGCGTTTTAGCCATGAAGAGGTGCAAAATGGTGGGTCCAAGTATGGCGGTCCCGAAATGGGAAGTTAGAAGTTATACCTGATACGTCCGTGTGTTGACATGATGCCATCCAAAATTCCGCCACTGCAAAGTGAAAAGAGAACTCAAGTGCGAGATAGACAAGATAGATCGAAAATAAACGCTAAAATAATGGGAAATGAGGATGTACCATTTGTGCGGGGGTAGAACTTACCTCCGTCGGTGCTCCAAACCTACAAAAAAATATTTTAAAACAAGTCGGTTTGCTTATATATATGAAAGTGGGCCCATTTTCCTATTCATTTGCGCGAGTTGATTTGATTGATTCTGAGCTCTGGAACCCACGGTGATGGTTTCTTACATGAGTAGAGTCAAAACATTCATGATGGGATAGTGATCATGCCTCCGTGAGCGGAACATCGACCCGCGAGATCACAGGTTAGTTTTCTTCAATTTATCCTTTTACCCCCTTAATTTTAAAATGCTAAAATCTTTGTCATGGGGGGGTAATTTTTGAAAATGTTAGGTTTAAAAGGTCCATCTAGGGGGGGCACCTACTGGGTAGGCCTTGTTTTAGTTAAAATGGTCCTCTTCTAGCATTTTTAGGCCTTTTTAGGGTAAAAACCCGTGTGGGTTTTCAGGCCACGACCGCCGCCCTGCCTAGGGTGGCGGTTACTGACCGCCGCCCCGATCGATGGGGTGGCGGTTTTGCATGTGAATGCCAAAAGAATATCTGTTTAAGGTTGTTTTTGCGTTTTTAGCATTTCTATGTGTTTTCATGATTTTTCTAATATCACTCGGATGCTAACTTGCTTTGTTTTGTGTGTTTTTGGGTGTATGCAAGTGAGGGAGGAGTATATCCGGTGGAGCCGAGAGAGGGAGTGTGACTGGCTCCCAGGAGTACTAGATGCCCTTTCACAGGATGAGGAGGACACTCTTCAAAGGGCTGGGATACTACGTATCTCGCATGTTCCACATGTTACACCATCCAGTCACATTCTTTGTGACCTATTCTCATATTGGGATGCTGATCGGAACACCTTCCGATTACCAGGGGTCCGTGGTGAGTGGACCATCACTTTGGAGGATGTTTATCGCATTCTGGGGGTCCCGATCATTGGGAGACGTCTGAACCTTGAGACAACAGGTTCACGGGACCAGATAGCACAGTGGGCCACTTATATGGGATATGTAGTCATCTCCATGGGTTCGAAGAAGGGGGTCAGAGTTTGATCTATTCCTAGTTTGCCCATCCCCTTGCTTCGCCAGGCCATTATGGGGATCCTTGCCTCGAGACTGATCGGGGACAAGGGAGGAGACACACATTGCTATACTGCTGGTCCCCCATCATTGCACAGATAGAGGGACATGGCCGGATATATGCCTAGGGAGTGGATATACTTGGGACTACCTACCATGATTTATACAGGGTAGTCCATTTACAGGGGCAGTCCTTGAGCCACCCGACCTTGGTCATGAGTTGGGTTTATGAGCACTTCATCCCCTATGTCGAGGTGTAGAGGTGACAGATCCCAGAGCTGTGAGGGTAGCTAGATGGACAGATATGTCGGTGCTCAGAGCACCTCATCGGCCGATTGCTTCTCGACTCAGTCTTGACATGGAGGCTACACTGTATCAGACCATGGCAGGTATATGGGGTGAGGAGGCTCTTACTTTGATCTCCTGCTCCACCACAGGGAAGCTTATTGATAGAGTGGGGCAAGTGGAGATACACCCCTTTGGCCAAGTTCCTTAGCAGTTTGGCCTACCCTACATGGGCATGCTTCCCCAGTAGCGCCAGTATATAGGTCAGTTCGAGAGGCCAGAGGGGGTCCTAGAGGCCAGGGTTGGACAGTTGTTACTCCTGGCATTCCTATTGCGGCCAGGAGGGTTGTACGTGCTCGGGGAGAGCCAATGTGCCTCGGGGACCTTTGCTTTGGATTTCTCGTGGATCCTACCCATAGCAGCGATGACCCTATCGACATAGATTCCGAGTCTGAGGAGTTTACAGGGGGAGAGACAGAGGAGGAGACTGAGGAGGACAGTGATCCTGAGTCGCATGACACTCGAGGATATCATGCGCAGTAGAGAGGGCTAAGCAGAGCACGGGGAGAGTTACTGCGGCCAGAGGAGCCACTCTCCCGAGCCGTGGTGGGGATGATGAGTCCGTTGTAGGACGCCATGTTGCTCCACCACGGGGTAGGTGCGGACACTGTCGACACTAAAAATTTCCTCCGTAATTTTTATTTCATTAATGTATGTATAAGGAATAGGATGTTGTTAAGTATAATTAGTAGTAGGGTCGATAGAAGATAACGCGTCGTCGATGCGGTGCCACCAATAATGTGGAGTACGGTATAGCGATCAAAGTACAATAGGAATGTTGTAAAAGTAAATATTTGCCGTAAGTGGTCCGATAATGTTAAAATGTCAAAGTTTGGGTAATTAGAGAAGTAGGGTCTACATGATTAGGAATTAGAAATATTATATTGGTAATAAAGAGAAGGAGTGAGGTCATAAATATTTTTTGTATTTTATTTGTAAAAAGTCTAAAAATGTGGAACCCATGTAAAATGATAAGGTTTATCTTATCTTAAAGATAAGCTTACATGTACGAGATAAGAGTTAAGGTATGGAATATGATTCGTCGGAGTGGATTTCTTATCCTATCTTAGAGATAAGATGGATAAGCACTGGAAGTTCTATAAATAGAGAGGCCACCCCCTCATTTATCATAGAAGAAAGTAGTGAGAAATATTTTAGGAAGTGTGCGAAGGAAGCCATCGGTTTAAAGGTGTGTTGAAGAAGCCATTAAGAGGTGTAATTGTAAAGTTTCTCCCATAGTCTTGGTGAAAGGCAAGTGAAGTCAATAACACTTGAAGTACCTCATGGGTGAGATTATAATGATTTCATGTTAATATTATAATTTATTTTGATATTTCAGATTTGTCATCATTCTGTCTTATCATAGTCGATGGTATTCTTGTGTTATGTTGTTGTTTTGTTTCAGTTACATCCACCAAACTAAAGGTGTGCATTAGTAAATAATCATAGCATGAGGAGTTCCGGTGAAGAATTATCATAGTGCGGATTGGTGATGACATTTTGGTTACGTTCGGGACCATTCCTCGTTGGTGGATTTTACGGAGAGATATTCCCACTTAGTCAAAAATCAATTAGAGGGTAACCTTGTTTTTCTTTGTGCATAGTAGTTACCATGGTAAAGTCATTTTGCCATGAATAGTAGTTACCATGGTAAAGTCATTTTTTTGGAATAGTATTTACCATGATAAAGTCACTTTTTACTGTGAATAGTATTTACCATGATAACTTCACTTTTACCATGAATAGTATTTGAATAACTTCACTTTTTTACCATGAATAGTACCATAGGAAAGTCGGTTTTTACATGATAAGTCAAGTTTTACCATAGTTTACCGTGGTCATTTCTATTTTCTTGTAGAAAGGTGTAAAGTCACTTTCTAGTATAGTGATTTCAATTATTTATACACATAAGTCTTGTTGATTGTACTTGTGAGTTGGTATTTCACGGTGGTTACTTTTGAAAATGGGAAAGATTCCTTTTTTCAGCTCAATCTAATGAAGATGCTTCTTCTTTCATTCAAGAGTTTAAGTGATCTTGTATTTGTAATGGCCTTATAAGAAGAGAACAATGGACTGAATTTTTCCTACCTTTTTGGATGGTTCGACACTTAGGTGGTTTGAAACACTAGGTGATAATGTGAAAAATTCATGGGATTTATTAAGCGAAAGTTTTCTTGAAGAATTTGGTGAACAACAGAAATAGCCAGATCTCATGATCGAGATCACAAAGCTATCCCAAGGAGAGAAGGAGAAGATAAGGGATTATCATGCTCGTGTTCTAGAGCTAAGGAGGAAGCTCGATGCCCAGATCCGGAAGGAAGGACTAGCGGATGGGTTGATGAATGGCGTGGATAATCTCCTCTGTAAGCACTTCATTCTTGGGATGAAGCCAGAGATTAGACAACGAGTGAAGTATGACCGCCCAGCTACCATTGAACAAGCAAAGGAGATTGCAAGAAGGCAAGAAGAAAGCATGGAAGAAGAGCCCAAAGAAATTGTTGCTAAAGTAGAGCCTACACCAGCACCTTTGGTCCAAATCCACAACCACTCCTGGTGAGCACAAATATTTCTCCTAGTACATCACGAGTATGAAGATCTGCTCAAAAAGATGGGTCGATTAACTATTAATCTTCTTGAGGAAAGGAATTTAGTTCTCGGGGAGGAGATAGAGGTCAAAAAGAAATATTTTGAAGTTGTTTGTTATGGTTGTTATAAAAAGGGTCATTATAAGTATAATTGTCCAGATAGAGCTTCTACATTTGGTAAAGGAGATAATGATAAAGGAAAAGCACCTGTGAATTCTTTTGATGTAGTAGATAAGAGCAGAAATAATGAAGTAGATGTGTTTGTAACAAAAAGAAAGAAAGAAAAAGATAATCAAGATGGAAATGATCCTAAGAAGATGAAAGAAGAAACTAGTAAGAAACATAAGAGAAGAAAGTTGGGTGTGCGGGATTTTCGATTTCACGGGGCAAGGACCATACTCCATCTTGGAAGATCTATCCAAAAGGCCTGCAAATATTACATATGGTCAACTCTTGGCTATGTCTTCTGAGAAGAGGCGGGAGTTGCGAGGTGGACTCAATGCTCGAAGAAGGAAGGAGGTTGAGGTCCCTGTTTTGGAGGCAGAGGCAGATCCCTATGCTCCACAAGCTGAGGTATTATGTAATGGTATTTCAATTCATGATGTCTTAGTTGATGGAGGTGCTGCAGTTAATGTAATGACCGAGTCTGTAATGAATATGTTGGGTTTAAAAATTGATCGCCCTTCAACACTTATGTTAAGGTCATTAAATAAAGGAAAAACTAAACCAGAAGGTGTAGTTTCAAATGTGGCAATATCTGTTATGGGTGTGGTATGTGTGGTAGACTTTCAGGTGATGAAAAATGGTACTGTTGCGTACCCAATGCTGCTGGGAAGACCATGGCTAAGGAGAGTTCATGCAAGAAACTACTGGAATGAAGGTTTCATGACACTTGGACGTGGTAGAGAGAGGGTGAAGATAAATGTGATCCCTCGACATCATAAGGCAGAACCTGTGGATTCAAGTGATGAAACTGATGATTGGACATCCTCTGATTACTCTAGTACCAGTGAAGTGGACACTGAAGATGAAGAAAGTGAGGTGGATGTTTCAGTCATGGATATCCTTCCAGTCACACCAACTCATGACCCCATAAAATTATCTGAAGAAGAAGTTGATGATCGTCTCCAACAAATAAAGATTGGTGATGTTGTGATGGAGAGTGAGAAGGAATCCTACCTCCAGCTCTTTCGAAGGTACATACACCTATTCACTTTTGATTACAAGGAACTCCATCAAGTAAGTTGGGTAGAACATTGTATTGAGCTGGTAGATGGTGCTAAGCCCATAAAGCAAATGCCATATAGAATGAATCCTAATTTTTCCAAGATTGTAAAAGAAGAAATAGATAAGTTACTTGATGCAGGATTCATATTTCTTTGTGGAGAATTCAGAATGGGTTTCTCCCATTGTGATCTCAATAAAAAAGAATGGGAAGCTACGCATTTGTGTTGATTACAGGAAGCTCAATAAGGCAACAAAGAAGGATCATTACCCTCTTCCATTTTCAGATCAGATCTTGGATGAAGTAGCTGGCGGGAGTGCTATAGTTTCTTTGATGGATATAGCGGCTAGCTCTGACCAAGTTCATATAGCGAGAGAAAGATCATTTGAAGACCACGTTCACCACTCCTTGGGAGCGTTTGCTTATAGAGTTATGCCTTTTGGGTTGTGTAATGCTCGGCCAACATTCTAGCGTTTGATGAATAGGGTGTTCGAACCCTACATTGGGACCTTCATCGAGTATTTGGATGATTTTTGCATCTATGGGAGCAAGTTGGACCACTGCACCAAATGGAGACTGCATTTCAAAGGTTAGATGAAGCACAAGCCTCACTAAACCCTACAAAGTGTGTCTTTGGATGTTCTAAAGGTGTTTTGTTAGGGCATGTTGTATCCAGAGATGGTATTAGTGCGATCACGATAAAGTTTCAAAAATCAAAGATTTACCATTTCCTCTTAATAGAAGTAAGTTGAGATCATTTTTAGGCCATGTGGGTTACTATAGAAGGTTCATCAAGAATTTCTCAAAGATTGCACTGACCACTAACTTGATTCTTGAAGAAGGATGTTACTTATGAACCGGGAAATAAGGCGCATGAAGCTTTTGGACAATTGAAGGAAGCCCTGGTGTCTTCACCTATTTTGAAGAATCCAGATTGGAGCAAGCCATTCATTGTGTACACTGATGCCTCCAGATGCAGCACTAGGAAGTACTTTGAGCCAAAAGGATGAAAATGGGAATGAACATCAATTTACTTTGGGAGCAGACAAATGAGTAGTGTTGAGGTAAATTATACTGTAACTGAAAAAGAGGCTCTGGCTATCATTTTTCTGTAAAGAAGTTTAGAAATTACTTGCTAGGGTAAAAATTTCTAGTTATGAGATCATCGGGCTCTAAAATATATTGTAAATAAGCCTAACCCATCAGGGAGGATAGCAAGATGGATAATTTTGCTACAAGAGTTTGAATTTGATATTATAGATAGGCCAGGAAAGAAGCATGTCAATGCAGATGCACTCTCTCGAGCCTATGATGGTTTAGGATCATCTTGTGATGATGATGATTTCCCGATGTAACATTGTTATCCCTTGACACAATCCCTAGTGAATACATAGATATTTGGAATTATCTGAATGAATTCAAGTTTCCTGATGGTGCCAATGCAAAGACTAAGAGAAAGATTACTCAAGCCAGTCGTCCATATTCTATTCTACATGGAGTATTATTTCGAATAGGACACGATGGACGATCTGAGAGAGGGTAGTTGGACGTGATCAAGGGAAGGAAGCTGCTAGAAGAATTCCACAATGGTACATGTGGAGGGCACTTCTCTAGACAACTTACAGCAAGAAGGATCTTGGATGCAGGTTATCACTGGCCCACTCTTTTTAAAGATTGTTATAATTATTGTAAGACATGTGATATTTGTCAAACACATGGTAACCGTAAGACTTCATTAGCTCCATTATGTCCTATTCTTCCCCTTGGTCCCTTTGAAAAGTGGGGAATAGACATTGTAGGTCCACTTCCAACTACATCACGCCAAAATAAGTATATTGTAGTTGCCACAGATTATTTAACCAAGTGGGTTGAAGCTAGGCCATTGAAAATAGCTTCCATGGATGAAGTGGCAAGGTTCATGTATGAACGCATTGTCACCAAATTTGGTTGCCCATTAGAAATTGTAATAGATCAAGGAAGCCACTTCATTAATGAGGTGGTAGAAGCCCTAGTCAATAAGTTTTCTATTAAGCACAGGAAGGCAACAACATACAAGCCAAGCACAAATGGACAGGTGGAACGAACAAATTTTGTGTTGTGTCAAATTCTAGCAAAAGATGCAGCCTTGCAGGTACATAAATGGGATAAAAGGATTCATGCAGCATTGTGGGCATATAGGGCAACATCAAAGTCAGCAACATGATACTCCCCATTTTAGTTGGCCTATGGCATTGATCCAGTTCTTCCTATTGAGTTTGATATTCCCACTGTGAGAGTTATGAAAAATGAAAGGATGGATGAAAGTGATTCAGTAAAAGAAAGGTTGGTACATCTTCATTTGCTGGAGGAAATGAGAGAAATAGCAAAGGATACAAGCCATAAGAAGAAAATGAAGCAGAAGGAATACTTTGATCAAAAGATCCGGTGGTCTCCATTTCATGTGAATGACTTGGTTCTAGTATATGATTCGAGATACAAAAAAAGAAGACAGAGAAAATTTCTTCCAAAATGGATGGGGCCCTACAAAATAGCAGTTGTGCATGAAAATGGTACGTACCGACTGGAGGAATTGGATGGCACTCCCATTACGAAATGGGTCAACCATGACAAGTTGAAGATTTTCCAAGCACCAAAATAGTCTACTCCGAGGACGGAGTAGAAGCTAGGAAGGGGGAAGATGTCGACACTAAAATTTTCCTCCGTAATTTCTATTTCATTAATGTATGTATTAGGAATAGGATGTTGTTAAGTATAATTAGTAGTAGCGTCTGATAGAAGATAATGGCGCCGTCAGTACGGTGCCACCAATAATGTGGAGTACGGTAACAGTCAAAGTACAATAGGAATGTTGTAAAAAGTAAATATTTGTCGTAAGTGGTCGGTAATGTTAAAATGTCAAAGTTTGGGTAATTAGAGAAGTAGGGTCTACATGATTAGGAATTAGAAATATTATATTGGTAATAAAGACAAGGAGTGAGGTCATAAATATTTTGTGTATTTTATTTGTAAAAAGTCTAAAAATGTGGAACCCATGTAAAATGATAAGGTTTATCTTATCTTAACAGATAAGCTTACATGTACAGATAAGAGTTAAGGTATGGAATATGATTCGTCGGAGTGGATTTCTTATCCTATCTTAGAGATAAGATGGATAAGCTTGGAAGTTCTATAAATAGAGAGGCCACCCCCCTCATTTAGCATAGAAGGAAGTAGTGAGAAATATTGTAGGAAGTGTGCGAAGGAAGCCATCAGTTTAAAGGTGTGTTGAAGAAGCCATTAAGAGGTGTAATTGTAAAGTTTCTCCCATAGTCTTGGTGAAAGGCAAGTGAAGTCAATAACACTTGAAGTACCTCATGGGTGAGATTGTAAAAGTTTCATGTTAATATTATAATTTATTTTGATATTTCAGATTTGTCATCATTCTGTCTTATCATAGTCGATGGTATTCTTGTGTTATGTTGTTGTTTTGTTTCCAGATTACATCCACCAAACTAAAGGCTGTGCATTAGTAAATAATCATAGCACGAGGAGTTCCCGGTGAAGAATTATCATAGTGCCGGATTGGTGATGAGAGACCCTAGAGATCCATCTGAGGCCTACGGTGATCCGAGTAAGTTACCATCCTTCCTTTTAGTGTTTGTTTTTTTTTTTAATAGGATTTCCCGAGTTACTATTTCTCCTCTTGTTTTACTTCTAATTTGTTTTCTCCTTTGTTTGCAAAGACCACCGATGAGTGGTAGGACTTGATTCGTAGGGTATGCACTGATACCCTAATGATCCCCATGGAGAGGACCCGCACAGAGTCAGTTATGCGTGGATGATCTTTCGGGAGCCCTCGGCAGTTAGTAGACACATTGGCGTCTTTACCCCGGGCCCGACACGTGGCCAAGATGGTATCAACTCTCCGTACGGAGCTAGCGCTGGGTATAGGAAAGACGAGCGCCGAATGAGGAGTCATTCTCATGGTGAGACTACGGCTTCCCCTCGGGATCCTGAGCCCTCCGGTCACTCGAGTGCCAAAGCGCTAGCCGGAGCCCTAGGCGGGGCGTGCAACTTCGAGAGGGTCTCGTAGGGATTGAGAAGCCACTTGGCTCTCCTAGATTTTTTATGATATATTCTTTTGTATATCCGGGCTCTTTGAGCGTTTTGACCATGCTTAGTGCATGATGGCATTGTACACAAACTTTGATCATTTGTATATATATATTCTTTTGGATCAAACTTTTTTTGGCATTCATGGCTTACTTGCATTTCGGTTTCCTCATGTAAATTATGATGTTTATGCTTGTATGCCTTTAAAATGTATGTAATGGAGAAAAACGATGCAAGTGTTTACTTTCTTTTGTATTTCATGATCTTTGATATATGGTAATGTAGATACAATGTGATGTTGAGTCTTAGTTTCTGTAAGCAATTTTGGATACTTCATATTTGTTTTGGCAAAGTGGTGAAGATAAACCGGTATGATGAGGAGATAAATTTGCCCCTACACCCAACTCCACGCAACTAGTAAGATGTGAGGGCTTATCACCGAGAGTTGGGAAGGGCGCAAGTTATGAAATGTGTTGAAATGATACTAATGAGAGATAGACAAAGCCTTGGCGGCCCCAAATTAGGATGCTACAAACTTACTCAACTCAAGTGACTTCATAGTTTTGGGATGCAACTTGTTTTGTAGTTTATCTAGACTTAGATCCATAAATGGCCACATGGTAGACAAAATCTGGGTTTTTAGGTTTTTAATTCCCTTGGAATTTTGTACATCTGATTCATTTGTTTTTGACTCAAGATTTCAAGATTTGAATTGTTTGCTTATGACTTTTACGTTTGTTTGTCAAGAGGACCCCCTACACTTTTCCCCATGCTACTAGTAAGAAGCGTGGGTTTATCACCGTGGGCAAGGCATAGGCGAGTAAGGGCATTTCCATCCTTTCCCAACCCTACGTCACTAGTAAGAGACGCAAGCTCATCACCGAAGGTTGGTGGGGCAAGGAAATGTGTAAATTTAAAATTTTCTGTTTGATTCTATATTTGACTTGTTTATTTGAGCAAAATGTCAGTGTGTTCTTATTTCCAAAGAGATATATATATGGGATAGATGTGACACCATGAAGCTTCTAGAACAGACCATTGACAAGACACATATCCTAAGAAGAAACCAAAAGTGAGAATAAACCCGCAGATCTTGGCATGGTTACCGTTAATACCTTGTCATATCTAGCTTTATTTGATGAAATCATTCTGAGATAGTTTGATGATATCATGGAAATGGAGAAGTATGATTAGAGTGTTTATGCCAACAACATCATGAGTTTGTAATGAATTGCTTTGAGAACAAATTCCTTGGTCACATATTTTTGTATAAAACAAATGAGACAAAATGATCCTAATCTATATGAAGATCAATGTAGATATAATTATAAATAGTGCTAATTGCTTACACATAGAATCATTTGAGGTGTAGGGAATTGACTATTTCGCCAAATTCCTCACCTTCAAGATACATAAGAGGTATGCACCATTTCCATAGTCCTTCATGACTAGGTATGGGCCCAACCATTTGGGCCGGAACTTCCTTCCTTCGCCAGTTTTTTTTGTCGATCCGGCTATCTATCCTTAGAGTTAGATCACCTTCATATATGTTGCATTCATAGACCTTCTTGCTATATATCTGCAGGCACATCCGGTCAAGCATAGACCCTGTGCCACTGTTCAACATCTAACCTAGCTTCATTTAGGCTTTCTAGTTGGGAAAGACATGCTTATCTATAAGCGTCTTCATCCAGATCCCTTGTAAGGAAATGCGGAGACTGGGTATTTCAACCTCAAGGGGAGAATTCTTGCCCCAAATACTAGCGAGAAAGAATTCGCTCTGTTGGTGTTCTTATTGAGGTTCGGTGGGCCCATAAGGCTGGATATAACTTCAAATGCCAATCTCATTTGTTTTCTTTCACCGTTTTAAGGAGAATGGCTTTTAATGTTTTGTTTGTCGCCTCAGCCTATCCATTGGCTTGAGGGTAATATAATGAGGCCGTATGATGGCTTATTTTAAATTTATTGCACAATTCGTGAACTTCATCATTCTTAAAAGAAGTTCCATTATCTGAGATAATGATTTGCGGGACACCATACCTGCAAATGATTTGGTTCAAAATGAACTTGGCGATTACAGAACCTGGTACAGTAGTAAGAGGCATAGCCTCTACCCACTTGGTAAAATATTCGGTGGCCGTGATTATAAAATTATGGCCGTCGGTGGACGAGGGAGAGAATTTCCCTATTAAATCTAGGCCCCACGTAGAAAAGGGCCATGGAGTAGCGATTGGTTGTAGAGCTTGTGCTAGCATGTGAATCTCGTGGGAGAATTCTTGACATTTATGACACCTGCGTACAAACTCTACTGCGTCGTGTTCTAGAGTGGGCCAGAAATAGCCCATTCGATGTATTTTACAAGTGGTGGCATGGCCACCGAAGTGACCTCCACACATTCCACTGTGAGATTCATGGAGAATCTTCTTGGATTCTTCTGTGTCGACACATCTTAGAAGCATTCCATCGAATGCCTTTCGATAGAGGACTTGCTCTATAATGACGTATTTCGCTACGATAATGCGTAACCACCTTCTTTATTGTGAGGTAGTACCTTCTGGATATGTATGGTCCATGATATAATTAATGATATCAGTGTACCAAGGACACTCAGAGATAGGAGGTCTGGTTTCAATGTAGTATACGCATTCATCCGGAAAGTCTAGGTCTACTAGATTGCCTCCGTCTAATGGGTTATCAGCTAACCAATCCATGATGATTTGTCCCTTAACGGACTTCTGATTTACAAATGTTAATTTGAATTCTCCCATTAAGGTTATAAAATGTCCAGCCTTCTTAGACAAGGACCCTTGCGTGAGGAAAGTTTGTAAATGTTCTATTTTTACAATGACCTTTGTTTCTTGATTTAGCATATAATGTCTTAAGCATTTGGTTGTAAAGACTATGGCAAGGCATTCTCATTCAGCCTATGTATAACGTGTTTCATAGTCAAGCAATGTTCGACTAATGAAATAAATCATGTGTTCCCTATTGTCATCATCTTCTTGAGCCAGCATACAGGCTAGCGAGACATTGGTGGCTCGTGCATATAAAATCAATAGGCGATCCGGCTTAGGTGGCATTAGCATAGGTAGTGACAAAGAAACACTTAAGCTGCGTTGAAAGCCTCATTGCGAGTCTTTGGTCCAATCAATGCTATAGTCTTTCTTGAGTAGATTGTTGATTGGATGAATGGAGAAACTTAAATCCGAGATGAATCTTCGGATCGCAACAAGTTTTCGAGAAATGATATGATTCCAGATTCATCCGAAGGTGGGACCATTTTGAGAACAACCTTAATTTTGGTTGGGTCAACATCGATCCCACGTGATGATATAATATAACCTAGGAGCTTCCCTCCTGTCACACCAAAGACACATTTTTTGATTTAGCGTGACTTCGTATTCTATCAAATGTGAAAGAATGACACGAAGCACTTCCGGATGGTTACAACGTTTCTTGGCTTTAGCCAGTAAGTCATCTACGTAGGATTCCACAATGTTTTGAATCAGATCATGAAATATATACGTCATAGCTTGCTGGTATGTTGCGCCAACGTTCTTGAGGCCAATGGCATAACAACATAGCAATAGGTTCCCAAGGAGTTATAAATGTGGTTTTAGCTTGATCTTTTTAGATATTCGATTTGATTGTATCCCAAGAATCCATCCATGAGAGACAAAAGCTCAAATCCATTTTGTTGCATCAACAATGACTTCTATGGATGGTAATGGGAAGTCGTCTTTGGGACATGCCTTGTTAATGTCTCGGAAGTCTATGCAGATGCGTATCTTTCCATTCTTTTTTAGAACTAGAAAGATATAAGATACCCACTGAGAGTAATCGACTAGTTTGATGAATCCTACGGAGGAGTTTCATTACCTCCTCTTTTACCATGAGAGCTACCTTGGGTTTCATTGGTCTCGATTTTTGTTTAATTGGTTTTACATCTGATTTAGTGACAAGGTTGTGTACCACAATGTGGGGTGCAACTCCTGTCATTTCCTTATAATTAAATGCAAATGCCTTTTGATGTTCTTTGAGGATCCGAGTGTGTATTTCTACTTCTAATGGAGTTAACGAGGATCCTAACTTCAATATCCTTGGTTCATCTTCTGTTCCGATGTTAATATTAATTATTTCTTTGATTAAAGAAGCATTACCTTCTTCAAAATCAGGCGGGGTGGGGGTGAATCTAAATCACCTCCATTCTCGATCGAGTATATGCTGAGTTCCTTTTGTGGGGGAAGCTCTGTCATGGGATTCCCGTAATAGGAAGATGAATGCGGGATCAAAGATAAATCTACTTGTGTGATGGGCGAGATGTAATGCCGCATAGGCGTTTAAGAAATCAAGAGTGGTTGTATCACTATCGATAAGGTCTAGGATAGTAGATTTGTTTTCATTTCCATTTAAAAGAGGTTAGAGGTTTTGACATTGTTTTTATCAATGGTTTGTCACGAAAGGATACCACGAAATGGGTATCCTCTAACTTACTATTTGGAGTGAAGTGTGATGCTGAAGTTCTTTATTGAATCGGTGAGAATATTTTTCTCTCGCGGGATTGCTTCAATTGATATGAAGTCAAACTCCTTTCTTAAATCTAATACGGTTGTTTTGTAAAGGCTGTAAGTTCTCGGATTTGGCTTCATATATCTTAGAGACTTGGTTCGCTACCAATTATGAGTCTCCTAAGACTATGATGTTATCAACACCGATTCTCTTAGCTAAGATGAGGCCAAGGAGGAGGACTTCGTACTCAGCGCCGTTGTTTGTGCATTTGAAATTTAGTTTAAAGGCAAATGGTAGGACTTTTCCCTCGGGAGAAGTAAGAATTATACCGCCTGACTCCGTAATGGCATTTAGCTCCATTGAAATGGAGAGTCCAATACTTAGCTGGAAATATGGGCATTGGGATTTTGGTTGTGCTAACATCTTCTACCTCTACCATGCAGAGATCTACTGCTGGGAGAGAACCGACACCTAGGGTGCACCCCATGCCTACAGAATCAAATGGTAGGAACATTGGTAGATCTTGTTCCAGTAATTCAACAATTTTTGTAGTAGTTCCTAATGATATTGTTTCCACAAGGTTAGCCTCATCTTTGGGGGTTGGGATTGTCTTGACTAGGCTCATAGTTTCAAGATCTGTCGTAGGTACCAACTTTTCTTCTGGTTTCGCGTCGGTAGGTTTATTAAGTTGGTTCGTTGGGAGTTCAAACTCCGAGTGCATGCCTGGTCTTTTCTTTAGGTCAGCTAGGTGTACATCGAATGGTTTTGGATCACCTTTGGCTATGAATATCTTTCCTAAGTGTAAAAACCTTACCTCTTGAAATAGCGTAGAAGGGATTGCCTTCATACGGTGTATCCATGGTCGGCCGAGGATCATATTATAGTTAGTTTCCTGATCTATAATATAAAACTCAGTTAGGATGGTTTTGGGTCCTAAGGTGACCGGTAATATTATAGTTCCAATCGAGGTGGCTTTAAGGCTGTCATAGCCTCTTAGCGTATTTCAGGGTTGTTGAACAATTTGTTTCTCCATACCCTAGCTTTTGAAGGAAAGAGAAGGGGACTATATTAACTGCCGCCCCATTGTCTACCATTGCACGCTTTACATAGTTGTTATAAACCCATACTTGCAAATGTAAGGTTGGATCACCTCGGCGTGTAATCTTAGCATCTGTTGGCATTTTGTTTATTTCGAATATGAATTCGACATCCCTATCCGCCTGCCCTGGAGGATGAAGATCAAAGTCTACATGATTTACTTGTGTTTCAGGAGGCGGAGTGATGTTAATTAAATGACCTAAACCCAATGCCTCTAAAAGAGCAGCCCTATGGGCAGGAGAGTTCTTTAGTAAGTCCAAAAAGGAGATGTGTGAGAAGGTTTTTGTTAGATCATTAATTAAGTCATAAGCACCTACGGGTTTTGTTAACACTTGTTGGATATTACCTGTTTCTAGCGGGTAGCTTGGACTTAGCTGAGAGGAATACTCTCGTGTCCTTGTTACAGCTTCTATGGGTAGTTCGGCATCTAATTCCACTAAACCGACTATCTTAGGTCGTGGTTGACTTCCTAGTTGTGGCGCAACTAATGGATTTAGTGAAGTTGAAGCCTCATGATCATTATTTCCTACAATTACACCCTTGTTTGTCCCACTTGGATTTAACTTGTTATTGTTGTGATTTGGGAGCGGATCATTAAAGATTTTGAGGGGTGCATTTTGAGGGGAAACTGCCCCTGTAAAGGTATTCGGTGCTAGTGACGTAGGATCTGCCAAGAACATATCCATCAAAAGTTGTCTTTGTTCATCTGGCAAGCGTTGCATGAATTTATTGTAGTCACGGCATGTTCTAGTGTCATGGCTGTGAATTTTTTGGAAACCACAATACGAATTAGGATTATAATTCCGAGTTTGTTGGCTTGATGTATATTATGGCCCAAAATTCTAATCAAACCGTTGCTTATTAAAATTTTGCATTTGTTGTCTTTGGTTTGAATTCCGGTTTTGATACCTAGCTGAATTTTGATTTGGATCCCGTGTAGGGCTTCGCCGTTATTGTTGTTGTTTTTTGTTGTTGCTGTGGATGATTAAAATCCACCGCATTGATTGTCGGGGTAAATTTGTTGTTTCGTTGATTGTTTATTTGTGATGTAGTATTGACAAAATTTACCTTCTTAGGCTGATCAGTTACTCCATCCGTTGTCACTCCGTGATTTTTGTTAAGAATTTTAGGTCCTTGATTGACATTTGTGGTAGTAGGATAAGTTGTAGTGTTTTGGTTGGAGGTGATTAACCTCCCGTTTGATCCATATGTCTTGCGACCACTATCAATTACCGCTTGATCTATTCGGAGAGCGCTCTCAAGTACTTCATCGTCACTTCTTAGTGTGAACTTTTGGACTTCTTCCTTCACTTCTCTGCTGAGAGAATGAAGGAATAAATCGCATAGTTCCATTTGGTCCATATTTGGAGCACTTGCCGAAGAATAAAGAACTGTACGCCACCTCTGGATGCAATGGGTGACAGATTCATTGTGTTCTTGCTTGATGTGTAAGAATTCCCTAATTCCTGTTCTTAATAAATTTTTCATGTCAAAGGCCTTGATGAACTCGACATGAGTTGTTTCAATGAATGGATGGAAGCCTCGGGTATTCTATAATACTAATCGAGAGCGATACCTTCCAAGGTTTTTGGGAATATTTTTGAAACAACCCCATCCCATGGGATTAGTTCTCGGATGGCCATAGCGTAAGCTTTGATACGGGCATTTTGGTCTCCCTCACCTTTGTACTTGGGCAAATCGGGAAGAGGTCTTGAAGCATGACGCTTCTTATGGTGAAATCTAAGGGCTTTTTCAAATATTTTGAGTAAGTCCCTATCGCATATGTTTCAACCATTGATGGTGCTGTTGAGGGAGTAGCGGTGGAATGGGTTGTTGACATGGCGTAGCATACATGTTAGCAAGGGCGTAAGGAAACCCCCTGTGTTTGAGTAAATATGCCAGAGGAGAACATATCTCCTTGTGGTGATTTAGAAAATAGTTTTAAGTATGAAGGGGTATTGTCCAAGAATGGATTATTTTGTACTAAACCGGGAGGTATTGGAGTGGTATTAGAAACGGTGGTTCTAATCGGTGTTTGTTGTGAATACTGAGGGTCATGCCTAACGTGCCTATTCCTGTGAGGAGGTCTACTTGGCTAGGATGGTGTGGAGGATTGGAACTTCCTACCTGCATGAATTGGGAATTTTGATTTGCTTGAGCAAGTTCTAACCCTCTCACTTTTTCTACTAACGTTGAAATGACTTCATTTGGTGAAGTCACGGTGTTTTGCCTTAGTGGCATTTGTTGTATATCATGGTGTTGTATAGGCATGTGATATCCTGCTATGAATTGATCGCTGCCCTGCCAAGTTTCCCCAAGGGCATTTCCTATGTGTAGTGGCATGGAGGTATTTCTTGAAAAGAAACCTCGGGTTGTGTTTGTAAACCTCCTATAGGTGGGTACATACTTCAAGAACGTTGTTCATTCCTGATATAATGTACCGAATGCTCATCATCTAAACCCAGATATGGGTCTGATTGTCTACTAATTTGTGGTCTAAGTAGTACCTAAGGAGATGAACTAGACTCTCCTGTGAGCATCATTTTGTTTGAGCCTAAAGGCTCTGTTTGTTGTGTTTGAGCGAGTTGATCCCACTCCTCTGTTTGGAAAGATGGGTTATATCGATCCTTGAAGATGGAGTTTGTGTTGATAATTGGTTAGTTGAGTAGTTGTCACCCCATACTGAGAGCGAGGGTGATGATTATCCATTCAATTGAGCGTAGTATGCCTCAACACCTAAGAGAGCCGTACCATATGCATCGAATCCCGACATATTCGGGGGGTATATGAATACCCGCAGAATAATGGGAAGGAGCGAAGGTGATGGTGAAAGCTAATGAGGTGGAAAAGATGAAAAGTATACTAATTTGGAAGAACACGTAATAATATGACTCCGAACTAGAAAGTAGGAAGGTTCACGTCGGGTTCACCAATTTTGTACGATGGAAAAGTGACAAGCGAGCGTGGGAATCTACAAGTAACTTTTCCTCGCACCCGACTTCCCGAGGTCGTGCCGAGACAACCGGTGGAGATGGAATATACGTGGGATGCAGACAAACTAGTTGGGCAATCTGATATCTTCGACGCGCACTAATGGAAATTACAAATCTAAGGCAATGAAGGCCCTCCTAACCTGAACTGGTGTGATAGATCGATCAGCAAGGATGATTGCTCGAAGGCTCCAATCAATATCAAGATCTAGCGTGATTCGGTCTATGGGTTATGGAATACGTGGAAAATGACCTAGGATAGTTTCGCGTATGTCTCCAGATAAGGTCATAGGGTGGATGGTAAATATAATTGATTCTATGGGTGATTCTCTGGCCTAGTCCAGAATTCCCTAGCTCTATTAGCTGCTACATCTAATAAGGATAACTGTTCGATGATGATAGGTGGAAGTGGAGTAGACCGGAATACTAGTGTATGTAGGCCAGTATCTATGTCTGATTCACCTATGGATTCGTTGGGCTATGGGATTTATGGGTCACAACCGTAGATTCATAGTTGTTGTGGTCCTGCTATGGTCATGCGTAGAATTAGTCCCTAATCCCTAATATCTAGTAATCGTATGCTTTCTCTGCTTCTATATTCAGAATTAATAATTGTGCGATTTTCTCAGAGTATCTTACAGGTGTTTGTGCAACCTGAATTCTCAAGCTAGTATCTATGTCTATGAGAGTATCTCCTGCGTCTGGCTGTGGGACCAAAGGGTCACAACCAAAGGTCTTCTCTCTTTCAAACCTTTCTACAGTCATGTGGATATGAATCTAGGGTAATCTATAGTTGGGTTGATTAGACCAAAATGTGTGTGCTTGGTCATCTTCTATGTTTAACCCGTGCAGTTGGAAACTGATTTGTTGTAAGTTTACCATTGTTCGGAAGACTTGGATCCTGAGATTTTGATCTATATCAGTTATGGCTGTGATGAGATTGGGTTGGGGTACAATTGGCTTGAATACGTATTCCCTAGGCTCTCTAGGTCCCGTGATTGTCATGCAAAAGCATCAATATAAACTAAATGCAGCGAAGCAAAATTAACTATATGAAATATATCTAGAACATATCTAACTTCTATATTTTTGTGTTTTCCTGATGAACTTTTCGAATGAATTTTAAAAGAGTAACTGTTAATATATCTAGAATTGACAGCTAAAATAACAATTTAAAACAAACAAAATAACCGAGTATAGCTATTTGTCTGTGCAATTTGTAGATCTATTCTAAACAATGAAATAACTGATCTAATCTATTTGTAAGACTATCGATCCTACCTCAGAGGTGAGGAATGAATCATAGTTTCTCAGAAACTATCAATCCCCACAACTTCCCCAGTAATATCGAAAGTAAAATTAACTGAAATAAAGCAATTAACTACTCTATTTGATACGATTCTAATTTAGAACTTTGAAAGCTAGAACCTGGATTCCATGCAGAATAGTGGCGAATCGATGGTGTGTGTGATCTTGTCCCCTCAGTGTGATCTCCTCGTTCCTTTGTGTTCACTTGGATCCAGAAAAGCGTGTAATGCTAGCATCAACAGAAGTAGATATTGGGACAAAGGCAGCTTAGGATACAGACTGAATACAATGCGAGTAGGAGAGAGATAGCGCAAGAGTACAGAGCTTGGCTTATGTAATTCCTAGTGGGATTTATTGCGAGTCATGCAACATAAAACATCCAGAACCTGAAACTATCCTATTTGAAGAACAAAACCTGCAACTTTAATGGCTTCCTATTGAAAACAAACTATTCTACTCCAATGGATTGGATGAAATATCAACAAAGACTTGCACAAGATGGATATGCGGCTTCCTAACAACACTAACTAGGCATGCAATGAAAGAAACTAAGAATTATAAACCGAGAGACTAATCTATTGCAATGAGAAATTTAGTGGCAAGTTTTGAGGGGCCATTTGCTTGAGCACAAGCCAACTATTTATAGCATTTGCATTTACCCAAGGTAAAACCAAATAGAACTCTTAAACTATAAACAATGGAAAAACACTATTCCAGGGAACCAGAATCATTAATGTAAGCTTATGGTGGTGAAAAATCTGGTGAATCGTTGATTTTTACGTGAGTCACGTTAAAAGAGCATTCTGAAAACGAAAACGCATAAAGGACTACCGCCCTAAGCGGGCGCGGACACTGAGACCGCCGCCTATTCAGGCGGCGGATTGGCTCACTAAAGAGCAAAAGGCCAAGAAAAGAGGGAAAAGGAAAAAATAAAGCACGTGGGGGCTAAGCGGGGCATGCGGGATGTTAATGCACACTTGAGATCTTTTCCAAACCTCGAACACCTTCATGAGGAGACTCGTATCATCATTGGGGCATGTGTTACGTTGTTCAGCAGCGTAGTACATAAAATTTTGGGTACGTACATATACGATGGAAAAGTGAAAAGTGAGCGTGGGAATCTACAGGTAACTTTTCCTCGCACCCGACTTCCCGAGGTTGTGCAAGACACCGATGGAGATGGAATATACGTGGGATGAAGACAAACTAGTTGTGAAATCGATATCTTCGACGCGCGCACTAATGGAAATTGTGAATCTAAGGCAACGAAGGCCCTCCTAACCTAAATCGGTGTGATAGATCGATCGCCAAGATGATGACTGCTCGAAGGCTACAATCAATATCAAGCTCGCGTGATTCGGTGCGTGGGTTGTGGAATACGTGGAAAATGACCGTATAGTTTTGTGTATGTCTCCAAATAAGGTCATAGGGTGGATGGTAAATATAATTGATTCTATGGGTGATTCTTTGGCCTAGTCAGAATTCCTAGCTCATTAGGTTCGCTACGTCTAATAAGGATAACTGTTCGATGATGATAGGTGGAAGTGGAGTAGACCGGAATACTAGTGTACGTAGGCCAATATCTATGTGCGATTCGGCTATGGATTTGTTGGGCTGTGGGACTTTTGGGTCACAACCATAGATTCCTGGTTGTTGTGGTCCTCGCTATGGTCATGCGTAGAATTAGTCCCTAATCCCTAATATCCAATAATCATATGCTTTCTCCGCTTCTATATTCAGAATTAATAATCGTGTGATTTTATCGTCAGAGTATCTTACGGTGTTTGTGTAACCTCGAATTCTCAAGCTAGTATCTATGTCCTGTGAGAGTATCTCCTATGTCTAGCTATGGGACCAAAGGGTCACAACCAAAGGTCTACTCTCTTTCAAACTTTTCTGATCATGTGGATATGAATCTAGGGTAATCTATAGTTGGGTTGATTGGACCAAAATGTGTGTGCTTGGTCGTCTTCTATGTTTAACCCGTGCGATTGAAACGATTTTTGTAAGTTTACCGTTCTCACGGAAGACTTAGATCCTGAGATTCTGATCTATATCAGTTATGGCTATGACGAGATTGGGTTGGGGTATGATTGGCTCGAATACGTATTCCCTGGGCTCTCTAGGTCCCGTGATTGTCATGCAAAAGCATCAATATAAACTAAATGTAGTGAAGAAAAATTAACTATATGAAATATATCTAGAACATATCTAACTTCTATATTTTTGTGTTTTCCTGATGAACTTTTCGAATGAATTTTAAAAGAGTAACTGTTAATATATCTAGAATTGATAGCTAAAATAACAATTTAAAACAAACAAAATAACCGAGTATAGCTATTTGTCTGTGTAATTTGTAGATCTATTCTAAACAATGAAATAACTGATCTAATCTATTTGCAAGACTATCGATCCTACCTCAGAGGTGAGGAATGAATCATAGTTTCTCAGAAACTATCAATCCCCACAACTTCCCCGGCAATATCGAAAGTAAAATTAACTGAAATAAAGTAATTAACTACTCTATTTGATACGATTCTAATTTAGAACTTTGAAAGCTAGAACCTGGATTCCGCAGAACAGTGGCGAATCCGATGGTGTGTGTGATCTTGTCCCCTCAGTGTGAACTCCTTGTTCCTTTGTATATCCGGGTCTCGTAGGGATTGAGAAGCCACTTGGCTCTCCTAGATTTTGTATGATATATTCTTTTGTATATCCGGGCTCTTTGAGCATTTTGACCATGCTTAGTGCATGATGGCATTGTACACAAACTTTGATCATTTGTATATTTTTCTTTTGGATCAGACTTTTGGCATTCATTGCTTACTTGCATTTCTGGTTTCCTCATGTAAATTATGATGTTTATGCTTATATGCCTTTAAAATGTATGTAATGGAGAAAAAATGATGCAAGTGTTTACTTTCTTTTGTATTTCATGATGCTGATATATGGTAATGTAGATACAATGTGATGTTGAGTCTTAGTTTCTGTAAGCAATTTTGGATACTTCATATTTGTTTTGGCAAAGTGGTGAAGATAAACCGGTATGATGAGCGAGATAAACTTGCCCCTACACCCAACTCCACGTAACTAGTAAGATGCGAGGGCTTATCACCGAGAGTTAAGAAGGGCGCAAGTTATGAAATGTGGCAAATGATATCGATGAGAGATAGATAAAGCCTTGGCGGAACCAACTTAGGATGCTAAAACTTACTCCACTCGAGTGACTTAATAGTTTTGGGATGCAACTTGCTTTCGGTTTATCTCAACTTAGATCCATAGATGGCCACATGGTAGACAAAATTTGGGTTTTTAGGTTTTTAATTCCCTTGGAATTTTGGACATCTGATTCATTTGTTTTTGACTCAAGATTTCAAGATTTGAATTGTTTGCTTATGACTTTTTACGTTTGTTTGTCAAGAGGACCCCCTACACTTTGCCCCATGCTACTAGTAAGAAGCGTGGGTTTATCACCGTGGGAAAGTCATAGGTGAGTAAGGGCATTTCCATCCTTTCCTAGCCCTACGTCACTAGTAAGAGATGCAAGCTCATCACCGAAGGTTGGTGGGGCAAGGAAATGTGTAAATTTAAAATTTTCTGTTTGATTCTATATTTGACTTGTTTATCTAAGCAAAATGTCAGTGTGTTCTTATTTCCAAAGAGATATATATACGGGATAGATGTGACACCATGAAGCTTCTAGAATGCAGGACCATTGACAAGACACCTATCCTACAAAGAAACCAAAAGTGAGAATAAACCCGCAGATCCTGGCATGGTTACCATTAAGACCATGTCATATCTAGCTTTATTTGATGAAATGATTAGAGATAGTTTGATGATACCATGGAAATGGAGAAGTATGATTAGAGTGTTTATGCCAACAACATCATGAGTTTGTAATGAATTTCTTTGAGAACAAATTCCTTGATCACATTTTTGTATAAAACAAGCGGACAAAATGATCCTAATCTATATGAAGATGCAATGTAGATATAATTATAAATAGTGCTAGTTGCTTATGTGTAGAATCATTTGAGGTGTATGGAATTGACTGTTTCACCAAATTCCTCACCTTCCAGCGTACATAAGAGGTATGCACCATTTCCATAGTCCTTCATGACTCGGTATGGGCCCAACCATTTGGGCCGGAACTTCCTTCGCGGTTTTTGTTGATCTGGCTATCTAGCCTTAGAACTAGATCACCTTCATATATGTCACATTCATAGACCTTCTTGTTATACTTCCGGCACATCCAGTCAGCATAGACCCTATGCCATTGTTCAGCATCTAACCTAGCTTCATCTAGGCTTTCTAGTTGGGAAAGACGTGCTTCTCTATAAGCGTCTTCATCCAGGATCCCTTGTAAGGAAATGCGGAGACTGGGTATTTCAACCTCAAGGGGGAGAACTACTTCTGCCCCGAATACTAGCAAGAAAGGAGTCGCTTCTGTTGGTGTTCTTATTGAGGTTCGGTGGGCCCATAAGGCCGGATATAACTTCAAATGCCAATCTCGTTTGTTTTCTTTCACCGTTTTAAGGAGAATGGCTTTTAATGTTTTGTTCGTCACCTCACTGGCCCATCATTGGCGAGGGTAATATAATGAGGTCGTATGATGGCTTATTTTAAATTTCTTGCACAATTCTTGAACTTCATCATTCATAAAAGAATTTCCTTTATACGAGATAATGATTTATGGACATGACATACCTGCAAATGATTTGGTTCAAAATGAACTTGGCGATTACAAAACACGGTATAAAGTAGTAAGAGGCATAGCCTCTACCCACTTGGTAGAATATTCGGTGGCCATGATTATAAAATTATGGCCGTCGGTGGACGAGGGAGATAATTTCCCTATTAAATCGAGGCCCCACATAGAAAAGGGCCATGGAGTAGCGATTGGTTGTAGAGCTTGTGCTAGCATGTGAATCTCGTGGGAGAATTCTTGACATTGATGACACCTGCATACAAAATCTACTGCGTCGTGTTCTAGAGTGGGCCAGAAATAGCCCATTCGATGTATTTTACATGCGGTGGCATGGCCACCGAAGTGACCTCCACACATTCCACTGTGAGATTCATGGAGAATCTTCTTGGAATCTTCTATTTTGACACATCTTAGAAGCATTCCATCGAACGCCTTTCGATAGAGAACTTGTTCTATAATGACATATTTCGCTACGATAATGCGTAACCGCCTTCTTTGTTATGAGGTATTACCTTACGGATATGTATGGTCCATGATATAATTAATGATATTAGTGTACCAAGGACACTCGAGAGATAGGAGGTCCGGTTTCAATGTAGTATAAGCATTCATCCGAGAAAGTCTAGGTCTACTTAGATCGCCTCCGTCTAATGGGTTATCAGCTAACCAATCCACGATGATTTTCCCTTAACGAACTTCTAATTTACAAATGTTAATTCAAATTCTCCCATTAAGGTTATAAAATGTCTAGCCTTCTTAGACAAGGACCCTTGTGTGAGGAAAGTTCGTAAATTTTTGTTTTTACAATGACCTTTGTTTCTTGATTTAGCATATAATGTCTTAAGCGTTTGGTTGCAAAGACTATGGCAAGGCATTCTCGTTCAGCCTGTGTGTAACGTGTTTCGTAGTTGAGCAATGTTTGACTAATGAAATAAATCATGCATTCCCTATTGTCATCATCTTCTTGAGCCACCATACAAAGCTAGTGAGACATTGGTGGCTCGTGCATATAAAATCAATGGCGATCTCGGCTTAGGTGGCATTAGCATAGGTAGTGACAACAAGAAACACTTAACTGCGTTGAAAGCCTCATTGCAGTCTTCGGTCCAATCAATGCTATAGTCTTTCTTGAGTAGATTGTTGATTGGATGAATGGAGAAACTTAAATCCGAGATGAATCTTCGGATCGCAACAAGTTTTTTTCGAGAAATGATCGATTCCGATTCATCCAAGGTGGAACCATTTTGAGAACAACCTTAATTTTGGTTGGGTCAAAATCGATCCGCGTGATGATATAATATAACCTAGTATCTTGCCTCCTATCACACCAAAGACACATTTTTCTAGATTTAGTGTGACTCGTATTCTATCAAACGTGAAGGAATGACACGGCGATTCCGGATGGTCACAATGTTTCTTGGCTTTAGCATTAAGTCATCTACGTAGGATTCCACAATGTTTTGAATAAGATCATGAAATTTATACGTCATAGCCCACTGGTATGTTGCACCAGCGTTCTTGAGACCAAATGGCATAACAACATAGCAATAGGTTCCCCAAGGAGTTATAAATGTGGTTTTAGCTTGATCTTGTTTAGATATTCTGATTTGATTGTATCTCGAGAATCCATCCATGAGAGACAAAAGCTCAAATCTAGCTGTTGCATCAACAATGACGTCTATGGATGGTAATGGGAAGTCGTCTTTGGGACATGCCTTGTTAATGTCTCGAAAGTCTATGTAGATGCATATCTTTCCATTCTTTTTATAACCGGAACGATATTAGATACCCACTGAGAGTAATCGACTGGTTTGATGAATCCTACTCGGAGGAGTTTCATTACCTCCTCTTTTACCATGAGAGCTACCTTGGGTTTCATTGGTCTCGATTTTTGTTTAATTGGTTTTGCATCTAATTTAGTGACGAGGTTGTGTACCACAATGTGGGGTGTAACTCCTGTCATTTCCTTATAATTAAATGCAAATGCCTTCTGATGTTCTTTGAGGATCCGAGTGTGTATTTCTACTTCTAATGGAGTTAACGAGGATCCTAACTTCAATATCCTTGGTTCATCTTCCGTTCCGATGTTAATATCAATTGTTTCTTCGATTAAAGAAGTATTACCTTCTTCAAACTCAGGCGGGGCTGGGGGTAAATCTAAATCGTCTCCATTCTCGACTGAGTATATGCTAAGTTCCTTTTGTGGGAGAAGCTCTGTCATGGGATTCCCATAATAGGAAGATGAATGTGGGATCAAAGATAAATCTACTACGTGATGGGCGAGATGTAATGCCGCATAGGCATTTAAGAAATCAAGAGTGGTTGTATCACTATCGATGTGGTCTAGGATAGTAGATTTGTTTTCATTTCCATTTAAAAGAGGTTTTGACATTGTTTTTATCAATGGTTTGTCACGAAGGGATACCACGAAACGGGTATCCTCTAACTTACTGTTTGGAGTGAAGCATGATGCTGAAGTTGCTATTGAATCAGTGAGAAGATTTTTCTCTCGCGGGATTGCTTCAATTGATATGAAGTCAAACTCCTTGCTTAAATCTAATATAGTTGTTTTGTAAAGCTGTAAGTGCTCGGCTTTGGTTTCATATATCTCAGAGACTTGGTTTGCTACCAATTTTGAGTCTCCTAAGACTCTGATGTTATCAACACCGATTCTCTTAGCTAAGATGAGGCCAAGGAGGAGGGCTTCGTACTCAGTGTCGTTGTTTGTGCATTCAAAATTTAGTTTAAAGGCAAATGGTAGGACTTTTCCCTCGGGAGAAGTAAGGATTATACCTGCCCCAGCTCCGTAATGACATTTAGCTCCATCAAAATGGAGAGTCCAATACTTAGCATGAAATATGTGTCGTTGGGATTTTGGTTGTGCTAACATCTTCTACCTCTATCATGCAGAGATCTACTACGGGAGAGAACCGACACCTAGGGTGCACCCCATGCCTACGTAATCAAATGGTAGAAACATTAGTAGATCCTGTTCCAAAGCAATTCAACAATTTTTGGCAAGTAGTTCCTAATGATATTGTTTCCACTGAGGGTTAGCCTCATCTTTGGGGGCTGGGATTGTCTTGACTAGGCTCATAGTTTCAAGATCTGTCATATGTACCAACTTTTCTTCTAGTTTCGCATCGGTAGGTTTATTAAGTTGGTTCGTTGGGAGTTCAAACTCCGAGTGCATGCCTAGTCTTTTATTTAGGTCAACTAGGTGTACATCGAATGGTTTTGGATCACCTTTGGCTACGAATATCTTTCCTAAGTGTAAAAACCTTACCTCTTGAAATAGCGTAGAAGGGATTGCCTTCATACGGTGTATCCATGGTCACCAAGGATCATATTATAGTTAGTTTCCGATCTATAATATAAAACTCGATTAGGATGGTTTTGGGTCCTAAGGTGACCAATAATATTATAGTTCCAATCGAGGTGGCTTTAAGGCTGCCATGCATAGCCTCTTAGCGTATTTCGGGTTGTTGAACAATTTGTTTCTCCATACCCTAGCTTTTGAAGGAAAGTGAAGGGTACTATATTAACTATCGCCCATCGTCTAACATTACGGGCTTTACATAGTTGTTATAAACCCATACTTGCAAATGTAAAGTGGATCACCTCGGCATGTAATCTCAACATCGTTGGCATTTTGTTTATTTTGAATATGAATTTGACATCCCTATCCGCCTTCCCTGGAGGATGAAGATCAAAGTCTACATGATTTACCCGTGTTTCGGGAGGCGGAGTGATGTTAATTAAATGACCTAAACCCAATGCCTCTAAAAGAGAAGCCCTATGGGCAGGAGAGTTCTTTAGTAAATCGAAAAGGAAGATGTGTGATAAGGTTTTGTTAGATCATTAATTAAGTCATAAGCACCTATGGGTTTTGTTAACACTTGTTGGATATTTCTGTTTCTAGTGGGTAGCTTGGACTTAGGCCGAGAGGAATAATCTTGTGTCCTGTTACCGCTTCTACGATTAGTTTGGCATCTAATTCCACTAAACCAACTATCTTAGGTCATGGTTGACTTCTAGTTGTGGCGCAACTAATGGATTTAGTGAAGTTGAAGCCTCATGATCATTATTTCCTGCAATTACACCCTTCGTTGTCCTACTTGGATTTAACTTGTTATTGTTGTGATTTGGGAGCAGATCATTAAAGATTTTGAGGGGAAACTGCCCCTGTAAAGGTATTCGGTGCTAGTGACGTAGGATCTGCCAAGAACATATCCATGAAAAGTTGTCTTTGTTCATCTGGCAAGCGTTGCATGAATTTATTGTAGTCACGACACGTTCTAGTGTCATGGCCACAAATTTTGTGGAAACCACAATACGAATTAGGATTGTAATTATGAGTTTGTTGGCTTGATGTATATTGTGGCCAAAAATTCTAATCAAACCGTTGCTTATTAAAAATTTTGTTTGTTGTCTTTGGTTTGAATTCGGTTTTGATACGTAGTTGAATTTTGATTTGGATCTGTGTAGGGCTTCGATGTTGTTGTTGTTGTTTTTTGCTTTGTGGATGATTAAAATCCACCGCATTGATTGTCGGGTAAAGTTGTTGTTTCGTTGATTGTTTATTTGTGATGGAGTATTGACAACATTTACCTTCTTAGGCTGATTAGTTACTCCATCCGTTGTCACTCTGTGATTTTTGTTAAGAATTTTAGGTCCTTGATTGACATTTGTGGTAGTAGGATAAGTTGTAGTGTTTTGGTTGGAGGTGATTAACCTCCCGTTTGATCCATATGTCTTGCAACCACTATCAATTGCCGCTTGATCTATTCGAGAGCGCTCTCAATGACTTTATCGTAAGTTATTAGTGGGAACTGGACTTCTTCCTTCACTTCTCTGCATTGAGATAATGAAGGAATAAATCGCATAGTTCCATTTGGTCCATATTTAGAGCACTTTCCAGAAGAATAAAGAACTGTACGCCACCTCTGGATGAAATGGGTGACATATTCATTGTGTTCTTGCTTGATGTGTAAGAATTCCCTGATTCCTGTTCTTAATAGTTTGTTCATGTCAAAGGCCTTGATGAACTTTGACACGAGTTGCTTGAATGAATGGATGGAAGCCTAAGGTATTCTATAATACCAATCGAGAGCGATACCTTCCAAGGTTTTTGGGAATATTTTGGCAACAACCCCATCCCATAGGAGTAGTTCTTGAATGGCCGTAGCGTAAGCCTTGATATGTGCATTCAGATCTCCCTCACCTTTGTATTTGGGCAAGTCAGGAAGAGGTCTTGGAAGCATGACGCTTCATATGGTGAAATCTAAGGGCTCTTTCAAATATTTTGAGTAAGTCCCTATCGCATATGTTTCAACCATTGATGGTGCCCTGTTGAGGGAGCGGCGATGGAATGGGTTGTTGACATGGCGTAGCATACATGTTAGCGGGCGTAAGGAAACCCGTGTGCTTGAGGAACCACGCCAGAGAGGAGTACATGTTTAAGTATAAAGTGGTATTGTCCCTGAATGGATTATTTTGTATTAAACCAGGAGGTATTGGAGTGGTATGAGAAACGGTGGTTCTAATCGGCGTTTGTTGTGAATACCGAGGGTCATGCCTAACGTGCCTATTCTTGTGAGGAGGTCTACTTGGCTAGGATGATATGGAGGATTATAACTTCCTACTGCATGAATTGGGAATTCCGATTTGCTTGAGCAAGTTCTAACCCTCTCGGCTTTTCTACCAACATTGAAATGACTTCATTTGGTGAAGTCACGGTGTTTTGCCTTAGCGGAGTTTGTTGCATATCATGGTTTTGTATAGGCATGTGATATCCTGCTATGAATTGATCACGCTCTACCAAGTTTCCCGAGGGAATTTCCTATGTGTAGTGGCATGGAGGTATTTCCTTGAAAAGAAACCTCGGGTTGTGTTTGTAAACCTCCTATAGGTGAGTACATACTTCGAGAACGTTGTTCATTCCTGGTATAACGTATCGAATGCTCATCATCTAAACCCGATATGGGTCTGATTGTCTACTAATTTTTGGTCTAAGTAGTACATGAGGAGATGAACTAGACTCTCCTATGAGCATCATTTTGTTTGAGCTGGAAGGCTCTGTTTGTTGTGTTTGAGTGAGTTGATCCCACTCCTCTGTTTGGAAAGATGGGTTATATCGATCCTTGAAGATGGAGTTTTTGTTTATAATTGGTTGGTTGAGTAGTTGTCACCCCATACCGAGAGCGAGGGTGATGATTGTCCATTCGATTAAGCGTAGTATGCCTCAAGACCTAAGAGAGGTGTACCATATGCATCGAATCGACATATTCAGTGGGGTATATGAATACCCGCGAGAATAATGGGAAGGAGCGAAGGTGATGGTGAAAGCTAATGAGGTAGTAAAGATGAAAGAGTCATTTAATTTGAAAGAACTAGTAGAAATCTGAATCTAAACCAGTAAAGTAGAAAGTTTCACGTCGGGGTCACTAATTTTGTACGATGGAAAAGTGACAAGTGAGTGTGGGAATCTATAGGTAACTTTTTCTCGCACCCAACTTCCCGAGGTCGTGCCGAGACAGCCGGTGGAGATGGAATATACGTGGGATGCAGACAAACTAGTTGGGCAATCTGATGTCTTTGATGCGCACTAATGGAAATTACGAATCTAAGGCAACGAAGGCCCTCCTAACTCGAATCCTTGGTGTGATAGATCGATCGTAAAGGATGACCGCTCAAAGGCTCCAATCAATATCAAGCTCGCGTGATTCAGCCTATGGGTTGTGGAATATGTGGAAAATGACACGGGATACTTTCGTGTATGTCTCTAGTTAAGGTCATAGGGTGGATGGTAAATATAATTGATTCTATGGCCTAGTCCGAATTCCCTAGCTCTGTAGCTGCACGCCTCAATAAGGATAATTATTCGATGATGATAGGTGGAAGTGGAGTAGATCAAAATACTAGTACGTAGGCCGATATCTATGTCCGATTCGATTATGGATTCGTTTGGTTACCGTGTGGGATTTGTGGGTCACAACCGTAGATTCTGGTTGTTGTGGTCCTGCTATGGTCATGCGTAGAATTAGTCCCTAATCCCTAATATCCAATAATCATATGCTTTCTCCGCTTTTATATTCAGAATTAATAATTGTGTGATTTTCTCAGAGTATCTTATGTGTGTTTGTTGAACTCGAATTCTCATGTTAGTATCTATGTCTGTGAGAGTATCTCCTACATCTGGCTGTGGGACCAAAGGGTCACAACCAAAGGTCTACTCTCTTTCAAACCTTTCTATAGTCATGTGGATATGAATCTAGGGTAATCTATAGTTGGGTTGATTGGACCAAAATGTGTGTGCTTGGTCATCTTCTATGTTTAACCCGTGCAGTTGGAAACTGATTTGTTGTAATTTTACCGTTCTCTGGAAGACTTGGATCCTAAGATTCTGATCTATATCAGTTATGGCTGTGACGAGATTGGGTTGGGGTACGATTAGCTCGAATATGTATTCCCTGGGCCCTCTAGGTCCCGTGATTTTCATGCAAACGCATCAATATAAACTAAATGTATTTAAGAAAAATTAACTATATGAAATATATCTAGAACATATCTACCTTCTATATTTTTGTGTTTTCCGATGAACTTTTCGAATGAATTTTAAAAGAGTAATTGTTAATATATCTTGAATTGACAAACTAAAATTACAATTTAAAACAAACAAAATAACCAAGTATATCTATTTGTCTTTGTAATTTGTAGATCTATTCTAAACAATGAAATAACTGATCTAAACTATTTGTAAGACTATCGATCCTACCTCAGAGGTGAGGAATGAATCATAGTTTCTTAGAAACTATCAATCCCCACAACTTCCCGCAATATCGAAAGTAAAATTAACTGAAATAAAGAAATTAACTACCCTATTTGATACGATTCTATTTTAGAACTTTGAAAGCTAGAACCTGGATTCCGCAGAATAGTGGCGAATCTGATGCCGTGTGTGATCTTGTCCCCTCAGTGTGATCTCCTCATTCCTTCGTGTTCACTTGGATCCAGAAAAGCGTGTAATGCTAGCATCAACAAAAGTAGATATTGGGACAAAGGCAGCTTAGGATACAGACTAAATACAATGCGAGTAGGAGAGAGATAGCACAAGAGTACAGAGCTTGGCTTATGTAATTCCTAGTGGGATTTATTGCGAGTCATGCAACATAAAGCGTCCAAAACCTGAAACTATCTTGTTTGAAGAACAAAACCTGCAACTTTAATGGCTTCCTATTGAAAACAAACTATTCTACTCCAATGGATTGGATGAAATATCAACAACACTTACACAAGATGGATATGTGGCTTCCTAACAACACTAACTAGGCATGCAATGAAAGAAACTAAGAATTCTAAAATGAGAGACTAATCTATTGCAATGAGAAATTCAGAGGAAAATTTTGAGGGGCCATTTGCTTGAGCACAAGCCAACTATTTATAGCATTTGCATTTACCCAAGGTAAAAACCAAATAGAAATCTTAAACTATAAACAATGGCAAAACATTATTCCAGGGAACAAGAATCATTAATACAAGCTTATGGTGGGGAAAAAATCTGGTGAATCATTGATTTTTACGTGAGTCGCGTTAAAAGAGCATTCTGGAAAACACGTAAAGGACCGCCGCCCGAAAGCGAGGCGGAGGTTACGAGACCGCCACCCAGCAGGTGGCGGTTTCCATCGAAGAGAAAAAGGCCAAGAAAAGAGGGGAGAAGGGGAAAACAAAGCATGCGGGGGCTAAGCAGGGCATGCGGGATGTTAATGCACACTTGGAGATCTTTTCCGGACCCCAAACACCTTGCGAGGAGACCTGTATCATCATTGGGGCACGTGTTACATTGTTCCAGCAGTGCAGTACCCTACAATTTGGGTATGTATAGTTTCAGTTGGCCCCTTTCAGATCTAAAGGTTGAAATGTCATTTCCTATATTTTCTAATGTTATTTCCAAAGACTCTTAATTTTTGCTCTTGTATTTGAGAGTTACAAACCTTTGAAGTTTTTCCATTCTCTAGGCACACCGTGCTTTTCCCGCAGCATTTTAATTTCTGTAAAACTCCAAAAATAGTTTTATTATGTCCTTTATAATAATATCAAGCTCTCTTTAAATTTTCAAGTAATTCGAGTTGATATTATGGGAGATATTAATTTTCTTTTGTTTGTTGTCCTTCTTTGTAAAAATCAGTAAAAAATAATATTGTATAAGATTGCAAACTTTCAATATTTGGTGCATTTTAAGTGGTATCCCACGATGTATGATGCATGACGCATGACACATGTTGCATGCCACATGTCGCATGTCGCATGACGCATGACGCATGACGCATGACGCATGACACATGACACATGATGCATGATGTGTGAGCGCGCATGACGCATGATGCATGATGCGTGATGTATGCCGCGATGGTGCATGATGCATGATGCATGATTCATGATGTATGATGCATGATGCATGATGCATGATGCATGATGTATGATGTATGATGTATGATGTATGATGTATGATGTATGATGTATGATGTATGATGTATGATGTATGATGTATGATGTATGATGTATGATGTATGATGTATGATGTATGATGTATGATGTATGATGTATGATGTATGATGTATGATGTATGATGTATGATGTATGATGTATGATGTATGATGTATGATGTATGATGTATGATGTATGATGTATGATGTATGATGTATGATGTATAAATGCACAAATGTAAAAATGTTGTAGACTAAATGTAGAATGTATGGTGTATGACATGTAATGCATGAGTAGATGCAAGGTGTGTAGTACCTATAGTGTAGTGTGTGGGGTTCATGTGGTAAGCCCTCAATAGTCAAGTGTGAACCGAAGCACAAGAGTGTGTCATCGGGTAGTGATGCTAGAATGTATGATGTGTATGCCTAATGCGAGGAGATGAATGTATGAGAATGTGAAAAGGATAAGTGTGACTATGTTAAGACGAGGTGGGGTGGGAAGGTAAAGTGATATGCCCCGAAGTGCATCTAGATGAATGAACTATCTAATGATGGTGCAAGATGGAGATCCTCCATCTGATGTTGGAGATGAAAGTGGATGACCCAGTTCTAATAGTAGTGGTATGGTATATAAGCATTGTGTGGGTGAATGAATATATGATGAAGGTCGTGGAGTAGTAAAGTGTTTCGATTATGGAGATCTACATGATGTTGAATATGAAGGTGATGATAAACCATGTGGAATAAATTGAGGTGGGGACCCATGTCTCGAGGTAGTGACCATCCTAGGAATGGGCCTATGCTGATGTGTAGGACTAGAGGAATGATGCGGTCATGTAGATGATGCTTGAGTAGGTGAACTAGGTGTAGATTATGCTTTGAGTAACATGGAGTGTGATGTGCTAGAGGAAGTAGGTGGTGTGCTAGCTACTACGTGAGGAGATGACGACCATGGAGTAGATGGAGGGACACCATCAATAGAAATGACCTAATTGTTTTGAATGAATTTGAGTCATAAATGATTCATAGAAATAATATATTGAGAGAAACTAATACAATTTATACCAAGAATCATATCACATCGGTCAACCTTATTTCCAATGAGGAAAGGTACAAGCATAATAAGAGAACCGACTGTAACATGTATTTTGACGACATCAAAGGGTTTGTTGAAAGGATATTCAATTTGTGATGGAGGATAAACAATGGCCCTAAAAATTGAAATATAGCATGCACTAATGGGCTAGGATGGGTCAACCTTAGTATTGTTAATGGAGGTCAATCCAAAAATGCCTTGATATGTAAATGATTGGATGTAAAATTTGCATGATAATCAATGTCAGAAAAAGAAATGACTGGTGGCAAAGTTGCATTGTTTGCAACCAAGAAATTGAGAGCCCTTGATGGGGGAGAAGGAACTGCATGATAAACATAATTAGCAGAGGAATCGGTCATTTTTGTATCATGTTTTGGTAAGGGGTTGTTAAAAATCTTAAGTTTATGATTTTCATTAATAGGTGTAGATGTTGTAGATTCCAAAAGCTCAATTTGACCATTTTCAAGAAAATCCTAAATGAGATGTCATAACCAAAAACAACGATCAGTGGAATTCCCTATGCATTGATGATAATCACAATAAGAACTATCATCGAAATTACACCCTTTTGGTCGAGATGGATCAAGTTGTAGAGGTGATGGTAAGGTAATAAGATTACTATCGATGAGTTGTGGTAGAAAAACACTGGAGGTGTACTAAACTTAGTAAAAGTACACTTGTATGGTTATGGTCGAAGATCCCTAAGAGTAGATACTACATTTACAGTGGTTTTTCCTCCATGGATTTAGTTATAAAAGGCTTAAAGGTGGGATATTTTGGAAAATGATTGGAAGACCAATTTTTTTCTTGATACTTAAGTTTTCCTATGGATAGGAGTTTTGTCTAACAGAGCATAAGAGTATGAAAAATTTGATCAAACGATGAAGAGGTTTAAAAGAGAACACTTTCTTATAGGGGTGGTAATAGACTCTAAATAAACAA
Source organism: Taxus wallichiana var. yunnanensis (assembly GCA_018340775.1). NCBI lineage: Eukaryota > Viridiplantae > Streptophyta > Pinopsida > Cupressales > Taxaceae > Taxus > Taxus wallichiana. The sequence goes on from CM031237.1 coordinate 349,600,871, forward strand.
GTTCTAAAGCTGAGTCAACAATCACGTTTGTCATTTAATCTAGATAGTTATTATAGCTTAAAATGTAATTGGTTAGATGTTCATCTAGGCCTTGTTTAAGTTGTGCTATCTCGGGCGTAAGAGATATTAGAGATGATATTGATGGAGAAATGATACATAAATGTATCATCTAGATGTGTGAAGGAGCTTACCGAGTGAACAAACTAAGTCATAAAACCAACGCATTGCATAATCATGGAGACTAAGAGGAAAGAGCTTAGCTATAAGTATATGATCATTAGCGAAGTAAAGAAAAGTGACATGAAATACTCTAAGGTTTGTGGGTCACCATGCCCATTAAAAATTTGAAGGTTAGGGGTGACAAAACTGAAGGAAGTGGATAAGTAGATATGGAAGGTGTAAATGGAGTATGTAGTAAAAATGTAGAATCTAAAGATGGTGATGCATGCAAGGTATCCTGTTGCAGAACTTATGAATTTGGGCTTGAAGGTCGTGATAAATAAAAGTTAAGTCTTGGTTGCCAACAAATGAGACATATTGTACATGATAAACTAAGGGTGGCATAAAGTGATTGGTAGGAGTAGAGATAGAAACAGGGACATTAGAAATAGGAGGAAGAGAAGAAGCATAAATGGGTGGAGTGGAGACCATGTTAGCCAAAAATGCCATGACAAAATTGGAAGCATCATGAGTTCGCTTATCAGAAATTAAAGCATGTAAGACATGAGGAAGATGAGTAGGGTTTTCACGCAAAGCTTGTCGAAATCAGTAATAACATTAATTTGATCTTGTTCAACATTAGTGTCTTCATCATATGACTTCTCACTATTAGACTCCACTATTTCATGAATAGGGACATTATTAAAATTATCTAAAGGATTATCAGTGTGAGCTGCAGAAGTAGGGATATCGGCCATTGGTTTGGAAATCCTATGAATGAATGATGGAAACTCACAATATTAAAAAGTCCCAATACGACCACTATAAGTGATGGGAATACAAAGGAGAAGCCCAAGGAATAAGTGTATTTGAAGTTCGGGTTCACCAAAATCATTAACTAAAATTGAATATGTATTATGTGGGGATAGTTAATCTAGGCTATGAATAGTTGTAATAAAGTAAATAAATATGGCAAAGGAAGTATGTATATTATCTAAATAACTATGTAAAAGGAAATGTTAACCCTAATGTGCAAGAAGGAAGAGGAAATAACTCAAATGAATAGAATATTCTCATAGGATAGTGTTGTAGTGATGAATAGAAAATCTAGAAGCATGAATGACCATGTAGAAGTCCCGAAAAGGATGGATGTGGAGGATCTAGCTAAACTAGAGTGCCTGGAGAGGGACTGGGGCCCTCGTGGGCGCTGTGGTCTACAAACAAGGTGCCCTCGACTATATAAAATCTCTAAAACTGATATTTGCATGGTTTAGAGGTGTTCTAAAACCCTCATTATGTGCTGCATCAGATTCGTTTCCCCTATCGAGATATTCTTGATATTCAAAGATGATGAGAAGACTTACAAAAGATAAAAAGAAGTATCAAAACCATAAAACATATGCAAATGAATGGATCAAACCTGACCTCATCTACCACAATAGTGGGCTTAATAACTGAGTGTTGCACTACATTTCATACCCAAGTGTAGTTCGGTGAGTGTGTGTATAATGTGCCGTAGGTACTCTAGTGCGATTCACACTTTGTGAAGTAGCAAGAAATGGCTAAATGTAAAAAAATTAATAGCATGTCTGCATGGAATAGAATAGAATCCACCCCCTCTCGAAGTGTGTGATGTATATTTCCTATCCTTGTGCCTTTTGATAGAGCTATATGGATGCAAGTGATCTTCATTTGCAATATACGATGAAACTCTAGATGAGTGATAGTAGTGAATACCGCTAGGTCCTCATTATGGTCTTATAGTTTTATATTTATAGGTTTCTTTGGTCTAAATTATTAATTAACTTGAAATGTCCAACCACCAAAAATATAGGAAGGATAAATGCCTAGAAAGAGCCCAAAAGGTGGTGGGAAAGTGAAAAGGTAACAGGTGCCTCCGGTGGCACCGGGGCTCCCACTGGGCGCGCCAATACTAATCTCGGCGCCCGGTCGAGGATAAAATAACTTAGGATGACATATGATGAATAGGAATATGGGTGTAAGAGGTTGGTAATGATGAAATAAAATAAAATAAGATGGCGAAAATATGGGGGTTAATTAGTAATTTCTTCACTCAAAAACCTTTTAAATATTAGTATGAGACTAAGACTAAATAATGTCTAAAGTTCATGATTTTTTGTCTACACACACATGCATTTTTCATTGAAATAAATTTTTATTTTAGGAGAGTCCTCCTAAATCGACACTTAACACTTCTCCCACTTCATTAGACTCACTTGGATTTGATGATTATTCTAATGGTTCAGATTACTGAGAAACTTTTTGAGGTTGAGGACTATTCTTCCATTTTAGATAGTGAGAATAATAATGGAGATCCATATCCATCGCTATCCATTCTTCATAATATTAGGATTCACCACCTAATCACCTACTTCTAGTCCTATTTGGTTTAGGAAGACACATTAAAGCACATGTAATTGGGTTCGGGATCCTTCATATGTCATGAAAACATGTTCAAAATTTTAGATTAGGCTACATGCTTTCTATGCCTTTTTTTAACCCACAAACTTATTGGGAGGTATTTGGAATTATTTATTGAGACATTGATATGAATGAGGAGTTCAGTTCCTTGTGTATATGTTAGAAAATGTTAGATGAAAATGCAAGTTAGAACCAAAAAATAAATTAATTCCTGATTTAATCCTTTCTAAAAATACCTCAGATTGAGCAAGAAATAGAAAGGGGAAGAGAATCAATACATTCATTTACCAATAAGATGCAATACTCCTCCTTTTTTGTATTGCATTTTCTCATGGATTATGTTGATTACTTCAGATTTTGTGGAGACACTTGGGTAGTATGTCCCCTTGTTTTTTCTTGGCTTGATTGATTAAATATGATGGATGAATTGATTGGATGATAGAGTGGATTGTTTGAAGATTGAATGATTGATAGATGATAACATAAAAGGGTAGATATTTGTTATGGATTCTTCCTTCTTAGCTCTCATAGAGGAGGAGAGATCAATTTATAGCTTGTGGGAGATAAAATGGAGGGTGAAGATTCATACAAGTAGGATGAGGATCAATGGTTGGAAATTAAGGAGAGGATTGGAGGATTCTAGAATGGAGAATTATAAAATTTGAATTAAAATTTTGTGGAGGGAAGAAGCTTCCATTGAATTTAAAATTCAATGGAAGGAGAAGTTTAGAGAGGCTTCTAAAAATAGAAACCTCTAGATTTAGAGGTGGAGGATATGATTAACTTTAGATTAGTGTTATGTTAATAAAATATTATTAGGGAGAGATTACATGGAGAGGCTAGGTATATGTAGGTGTAGAGTAGGTGGGTAGGTGGGTGTAGGAATATTAAATTCCTAGAAAATGTTAATAAGGATTAAGATAGGATAATAGGATATAATAATGAATTAAAGGGATTAATGATAAAATGGGATATTAGATAAATGATAAAGGGTATATGTGATAAAAGGGATTAATAATAATTAATCTTGTGGTAATAACATTATTTTGTTTATGGCAATTATTGATGTTGAGCAAGGGCTACCGTGAACCCTAAGCCCTAGCTCCTGCTGCCGCCTGTTGTTTCTCTAGTGTTAGCTCGGATGCCAGACCCTTCTGGTCTAGATCAAGGGTCCCTCATGTAGGGGCCCTTTCTCCCAAGCCACCCGACTCCTAGAATAAGATCATGGAGGGTTCCACCTCTGCTCCTAGTACGGAAAAGCTTTCTCCTACACTGAGATGGGTCCTTCTCACTGCACATTCCCTCTCACATCACTGATGCTACTACTGCTTCACGTGATCTTTCTCTAGTGGGAAAACTGATGGGCCCTAGACCCCCTTTGGAGGATATCAAAAATGGGCATGGTTGAAATGACACCCATGTGGGGCGCTTGAAATAACAGCAATGCCCAATGGATTCATTTTATTCTCCTTCAGCATGAAAGAGGATTTCACGAGAGCTCTTCTTGGTGGCCCTTGGTTTTTTGGCAGATGTGGCTTCTACCTCAGGAAATGGTCTCCGGGCTTCAACCCACATATTGAATCCATGACCCAAGCTCCAATATGGGTTCGCCTCCCGGGGCTCCCCCTAGAGTTTTGGCATCTAGCGGTTATTGAAGGTATTGCTCTCACTATAGGTTCTTTAATAGCTATTGATCAAGCCACTAAAGCTAAAACTAGATTCATCCATGCTTGTTTCTGTGTTAACACTGATGTCAGATGTCCTCTCCCAAAAGAGATAGAGTTTCTATCTGATCTAGGGAACTGGAAACAAAATATTGACTATGAATATATTCCTCAAGCCCGATCCTTCACCAAAAGCATTAGCCCTTTGGGCCTCTGGTTGCCCTTCCAAACCTCACCTAAACCCAAATCCCAAATTCCTTCCCCAAAATCTAAGAAAATTTATATTCCAAAATCATCTTCTGCAGAGATCCCAATCATTCCCACCTCAAATTCCTTTGCTCTCCTGGAAGAGGGGGAAATAAACACTACCACATAAATGACTTCCACCGATGTTCCCCTCCTCTCGAGGTGGTTACCCCCTCCTTGGCTATTTCCTCCTCCCCCCTCCTCTTTTGTCCTCTCCTCTTTCCCTTCTCATTCCTCCCCTTCCCCCCCTTGGCTCCTTTTCCTCGGATCCCCCCTCCTTGAGCCTCCCCCCTGGCCCCCCTTTTCCCCCTCCCTTGGACTCAGCCATCTCCCCTACGGCCCCTTCTTTGGATGATAGTTTTAATCCCCATTGTACAAGAAGTAGTAGCAAGAAGCGACATCGGTACTGAAAATTTAGGGACGGACTCGAGCAATATCAAACTCTAGCAAGAAGCTGCTCTTAATGTCGCTCAAGGAACACAGAGCACAATCCCCATGGTGGTGGGGAGAAAATCCAAATCTAAGAAATGAAGATCATCTCTTGGAATATAAGAGGTCTCAACTCTCTTCAAAAGCAAAGAGTCATCAAAGATATAAAATTCTAGAACTCTCCTGATATCATAATGTCTGCAGGAAACTAAACTTAAAAAAGATGATCATCTCCTGAAAATTTGGCTAGTGCATCTTTTGAATCTCAACCTTCAGCAGGGAATTATGGAGGATTATGCACCTTATGGGATCCCAGAAGCTTCAAAGGTGATTGTCTTCTCAAGCATCCCAACTTCCTGTGCATGCTCTTCCAAGAAGTTGGTTCAGACTCCGCATGGATTTCCATCAATGTCTACGCCCCCAATTTGGAGACCCAACGTGGAAAATTGTGGAAAGACATCTCAAACTTTATCAACACTTGTGGCAATATCCCCATATTAATAATGGGAGATTTCAATTGCCCCCTTTTCCTTCGAAAAATAGGGAGGAGCTCCTACCATGCCTGTCAGCATGGAAGCTCTGGCTGACTTCATTAGGGAGAATTCACTTCTTGACATGGACCTTCATGGCTCCTCTTTTACGTGGTCTAACCACAGATTGGGTAGGAACCATATTCAAAGTAGACTGGATAGATCATTGGGCTCTCTTGATTGGATCTCTCTATTTCCTGATTTTTACCTCAATTCCCTCCCCAGGCTGCCTCTGACCATAGCCCTCTCCTTCTCAGTGTGAATCACAATCTAAATATCAAGAACCCTCCCTTCAGGTTCGAGCTTTCCTGGCTTGAGAATAACCACCTGAATCCTCTTGTTGCCAAATGGTGGGATATCAATGTCAAGGCACTGACATGTTTAGGTTCTCCAAAGAAGCTCAAAGAAATTAAAAAACAACTCAAAATTTGGAAGACTACGGTTTTTAGCAACATCAAGCTCCACAAGCAGAAGCTATCACAGGATATTGCCAGAGTCTCTACTCAAATGGAAATCGATGGGAGATTGGATCACCTTCACCAAAAAGAAACCTCCCTCCTCAACGAATACCACAATACACTTCAAGAGGAGGAGACCTATTGGAGGTAGCGTTTTAGAGCCCTTTGGCATCACCGCCTCAAAGCACCAAATTCCTTCACATCACTACCTCAAAGCACAAAAACAGAGACAAGATCAGAGAGCTGGTGTCATCCTCAGGTATTATGTTATCCTCTGATTCTGACATTTCTAATGAGCTTATCTCCTTCTATTCTAACCTCCTCTAGGTCGACCAACCTCCTTGAGCAATCAATGTCCTCTATGCTCCAACATATCCCCTAGCTTGTGTCTACTGAGATGAACAATAGTCTGATCAAACCTTTTGCTATGGAGGAAGTTCACAAAGCGGTCTTCGCCATGAAAGGGGACAAAGCTCTGGGACCTGGATGGTTTTCCAGCTGCTTTCTTCCAAGTTTTCTAGGAGACCATCAAGTAGGATCTCTTCAAAGCGGTTAATGAGTTCCAGATCAGTAACAACCTTCTAAAAGAATGGAACACCACCTTCTTAGCCCTTTCCCCAAAAGAGCAGGGCTCAAAAGATGTCTCCAACTTCAGGCCAATTATTTTATGCAACACCGCTTACAAGATCATCACTAAGATGCTAGCTTCCAGGCTTAAACCCCTAATGAATGTTCTCATCTCTCAAAACCAAAACAACTTTATTAATGGGAAGCTCATCCAAGGTGGTATCATTATGGTACACGAGGCTATCCACTCGGCCTATCACTCAAAATCCCCGGAATGATCCTCAAGCTTGATATGTAAAAAGCTTTTGATAGAGTCAGCTGGCCTTTCTTGATCAGGGTCCTGGAAAAATATGGTTTCGATAAAAGATGGTGTAGTTGGGTCTTCTCTTGTATTGTGACTCCTTGCTTCTCTATTCTTATAAATGGCATTCGCGGGCTTCTTCAAAAGCAGCAGAGGTATCAGGAAAGGTGACCCCCTATCCCCCTTCCTTTTCGTTCTTATGGCTGACTCCCTCAGCAAAGCCCTTGAGGCCGCTAAAATTCAGTCTGTCATTTTGGGTCTGAAGATCACCTCCAGCTTTCCTTTGGCCACACATAGCCAATTTGTGGATGATACTTTGCTATTAAGCGTTGCCTCTGTGATTGAAGCCCGCACTCTCATGGATATCCTATCTCTCTATCAAGCCGCTTCTCAACAAATCATTAATTTCAACAAGAGCAGATCTCTTTCATAAATACTGCTCCTAGGACCTAGAGGAAGATTGCTGATATTTTTGGTTACAAAATTGTGGACCTCCCCGCCTCCTATCTGGGCATTCCCCTCTTCCAAGGAAAGCAAACAAAAATATCTGGAATCTTGTCATCGAAAGATATCAAAAAAATCTTGCTACCTGGAAAGGGGCCTTGCTCAGCCAGGCTGGCAAACTCCAACTGGTTAAAGCCACCCTCCAGAGTCTTCCTACTTACTTCATGTCCCTTCTCAAATTTCCCAACTTGGTGAAGGAGGTGGTGGAAAGAATCCAAAAGCGCTTCCTGTGGTCTAGGCGGAAGAAAAAAAAAGGATCCATCTGATCTCCTGGAAGGAAGTGTGTAAGCCGACCTCTCTTGGAGGGCTCGGGTTAAGAAGGATGGCTGATATGAATGTGGCCCTCCTAGCTAAAATTGGCTGGGAAGTTGCTAAAGGAAACTCTCATTGGGCTCAGCTCCTCAGAGCTAAGTACCTAGCTCATAATGAGGAATTTCTTACCTCAAATCCGATTCGAGGTTCGGCCATTTGGAATTTTGTTATTAGTTCCCTCCCCATTATTCGGGTTAGCACTAAATGGAGGTTTGGAAATGGTAGGCTTATTGACTTCTGGCGGGATCACTAGATTGGGGAAGAGCCACTGGATCGCAACCCCTCATGGGATCCTGTTAAAAGAAGCCTCATTAATAGGCATGGAAGGTTAGTTTCTGGCTACTGGAAGGTGGTGAACTCCATACCCTCCTGGACTATTCAGATTGGGATGGAATAAGAGATCAGCAGAGGCTACTCCTGACTTCACTTAGAAGCGAGCTCTCCTCCATCTATATCCCCTTTTCCCAGCCTGAGGATGAGCTAATCTAGCCCCTCTCCCCATCTAGATCTTTCTCGGTTAAAGCTGCTTACCTCTCCATGCATTGTACCAGCTCTGGTCCTCCCCTCACCAAAATCTGGCTGAAGGAAATAATCCCCAAAATTGGCTTTTTCTCCTGGCTCTCTTCTAAGAATGCTTTCCTCTCAGGGGAAAATTTGAAAAGGAGGGGTTTCTCTCTTCCCACTAGATGTGTGCTCTGTACTAAGGCAGTGGAATCCTCTTCCCATCTTTTGATCCACTGTCCCTTTTCACAAGATATTTGGCATTGGTTCTTATCATGGATGGGAGTGACTGGACCTTTCCAGAGTCCATACAGGACACCCTCTCTCAATGGTGCTCCCCCTTCTCCCATCCAGCCCTGGTTCTGGCCTAGAAACTTCTCCTCCCACATGGCATTTGGGGCATCTAGAAAGAAAGGAACAGAAGGATCTTTAAAGACCAGAGTCTTGAACCTGATCATGTGGCTATTCAGATAGCTCTGACTTTCAGGATAATCTCAACTCTCACTTCTGGTCCAAATATCAGCAAAAAATTCAAATTTGTAACTCTCAGGAGTGGCAGCGGCTGTTGGAAAATCTTCCTGTAAGTAAAGCCCCTACTTCTGATCGTGGTTTAGTGTGATGGCTTCCCCCCCACCTGGTTAGAGAAAACTTAATACGGATGGTGCCTCGAAAGGAAATCCTGGTAAATCAGGTGGAGGAGCCATCCTTCGTAGCTCCTCCAGTTCCATTGTAGCTACCTCTGCCCATAATCTTAGCTATGGCACCAACCATCATGTGGAAGCCATGGCCATTCTCAAAGGCCTTGAGTTGGCTATCAAATTTGGCGATGATCCTCTCCAAGTTGAAAGTGATTCCCTCAATATCATCAATCTCCTGCAGTCAGTGGATACTAGTCAATGGTCAATCCAAAATATTATTGCTGATATCATAATCTTACAAAGGAGTTTCCAGCAAATTCAGTTTCAGCACATCCTCCGGGAGGGGAACAAAGTGGCGGACCACTTGGCTAACATCGAGTTCTCCTTGAGAGTCAACAAAGCTGGAAGGATAACTTCCGGCTGATCTCCTCCAAATTATCCCAGAATGATCTCTCTTCCTAACATTGGTAGGTGGAAGGGTGAGCTGACTTGGGTGTCAGCAATGCCTTTATGGACTCCCCAAAAGGTGGCGTAATAATTCTTCATTTATTATGAAAATACCTTTGGTGCTGAAACATTTGAAGGGTGAGATGTGTTATGATGTGGAGGATTTCCTCACGCATGGTGTAATTCCTCCCCTTAATCATATGATGTACTGGCGGGAGGGTAATGATGTCGATGCAGATGGCTCCCATGCCCTGGGCGGGCTTTTTAAGGCCCTCCAGCATCCCCTCTTTCACATTCTTTCCAAACCTCTCAATAGTATGGGTGGCCAACTGAAGCAAATTGAGCCTGCTTCCTGCGACATGGTTAAGGATGATGAGGAGGTCTGGAACATCTTATTGGAAAATGGTATCACCACTTTCCTTGAGATAATGTGGCTACTCACCTCGGTCTCAGAGTCTTATCTGTTGTAATGGATTCCTAGTCGAGGGGGCATGTCTAGATTAGTAATACGTATTTTACTATCTCCACAAATGTAATTGTTGATGCCACGAGTCTCCCGGCTGCCGGCGATATTTATTTCAAGCACTCACTACATGTAGAAATGTAGGATTTCATCACTCCAGGGGAAAAGCCAATCAAATATCTCTCAGGGTACACTCGCGATTCTCTACCTCCCCCATGGAACAGAGTTGCTGAAGTCATCATGCGATATTTCACCATTGATGGCCACTATCGTCTGGTCTACGGCCCCCACTTTTTTATCCTCTCGCATCTGCATTGGGGAAAAAATATCAATCTGGCAGCCTTCCTCTATCAATCCTTGGAGCATTTTGTTCAACTGGCTAGAGACGGGGAAGGAGCAATCCTTCATCAGGGCTTACTGTACTTGTTATTTTCCAATGTTGCCTCGCATGTTCATTTAGTTAGCTTTCCCCCCAAATCAGGTCGTTGTTGCCATTCTCCCTCACTTTCCCCCATCCCTCTTCCACCTCCCTCCTCTCTTCCGACGTCGTCGCCGCTTACACCTTCCTCCGATTCCGACTCGAGATGTCTCCATCCCGGGCCCTTCTAACGATGGTTCCAACCCCCTCTACTCCCCGCTTTCCCTCGCTTCATTTGTGCCTATTGGCTGGAGGGAAATGACACTGTATTAAGGTGGTCTCCCCTGTCTCCAGCCCCGATACTTCTCTTGCCGATGACATCCTGGGCCTTGCCAAGCTTTACCCTGACTCCCCTGCCTCGGAGCAAGATTGAGAAAACTAGCTTATTGAAGACCCAATTATCGAAAGTTGGGAACATTCAAAGATTTGCTAACAGTGAACCTCATGCTGACACCCTAAAGTCTCCTTCGAATATGGATGCAAATCCTGTTGAGCCTGTGGTTGCTGACTCCCAGAGGGATGAATGCAGAGTTGATTTGGTGTCCTCTATTTTAAACAAGCTCCAACACACTTTCAAAGCCCTAAAGGCCTGGGAGGTTTTCACTGATACTACCAGGAACGCCATTGCCAAAGACTGTTCGGAGCTCATCACCCTTGCAGATCAACTTGCTGAGGATTCAGGATCTCCTAGAGCTAGAAATGTTGTCACTGAGCTGAAAAAGCTCATATGATGTTCTCCTCTTTTCTCCTGTTGTCTTTTTCGTTATTCTTTTTGGAATCTTCTAGGGTACTTATCTTCTATGTATTATTTTGCTAAATCTTGCCTGATGGGCCTTTTTGTATAAGGTTGTGGGACCTTCTAAAACCCTCCTTTTACCCTATATATTCCAAAAATAAGTAATCTTGTGGTTAATTATTATAGGGATTTAGATAGTGATGATGTTAGGATATTTGTGGGACAAATTAATCATAATTAATTATGTTGACATTTTATATGTCTACATTTTCCCCCTCTTTGAAGGGTTATTACAAAACAATGATTGTTCAAATAAAAAGAAGAGAAGATGTTAAGATGGTGATATGATTCCCCCTCGAGGGGTTAAGTGGGGAGGAACAAGTCGGGTAACCACTCGAAAAGAGGAGATGCCAAAGTTAGTAGATGAGAGAGGATTATAAGATGAGAAGATTGAGGATTTAGAGGATTATAAGATTGATTGAAGGGGTTGGATTATAGGATGCCCTAGTCAAGGGGTTGAGATTAAGGATATTGGATTTGAGGATTAGAGAATAGAAGGATTGTTGATGAGGATGCAGGATGAGAGGATTAGAAGATAGGAGAGAGGATTAGAGGAGTAGGATATTAGAGGATTGGATTTTGATGTATGAAAAGGGTGAATATTTAGGATTGGTGGATTAAAATATTCCCAACTATGGGGTGAGTATTTTGGATGTTAGATGTGAGATGATAAGATTTGGATGTGGATATTGATTGATTGATAAAGGATTGATTGGATAGGAGGATGAGGAGGTTATATAGTTAGTTAAATGATCTATGATGATTAGTGTGGATGATGATAAGGCTAAAATATGATGATAGAAGGGGGTGTGATACCATAAAGTTCCCATTGTTATCATCATTATCATTTTTATTGATGTGGCATAGAGAAAATGCATCAAGGTATAAATACCATGATGATTGAATTTCCAAATGCCCTTGTCCTCATATCATTGGACATATTAATACAAAAATGATGGTCCTCATATCATTGGACCATGCAAAAGAAAAAGAAACAAAAGGGTCCTCATATCATTGGACCATGCAAAAGAGAAAGAAATAAAAGGGTCCTCATATCATCGACCAAAATGCAAATGCAGACAAGCAAAAAAAGCACACACATTACATTTTTGTATTTTTTGTTTTTGGTGTAAATTTGTGATCTTTTTATGGATTTTTTTGAATGTTTTGATTTTTAGATTTTGGATTTTGGATGTTTATATTATTTGATGTTGGATGTTGAGATTTTGGATTTGGGATGGGGGAATGGTTGAGATTAGGTAAGATGAAAGGATTTAGGATGGGATAGCTCATGGATGGATGGGAAGGGATGTACGATGGAATGTAACTTTATCATATAAATCCCAAAGCATGTTCGGAGTAGGATGAAAGGGAAGGGTTATGGGAAACTTGATATGTTTGATAGGATATGTATTGGTTGATAGGATGGGATTAGATGGGATGTGGGATGGGAGATATATATATATATATATATATATAGGATGAGGTATGTGGTATAGAATAAGATGGGGATATGGAAGATGAAAAGATATGTGCCGGGTATAGGGGTGGATTGAGAGATAGATGTAGTGTGCCCCAGGTGTAAAGTAGGGTGGCTGTGTGGATGAATGGATGAGTTCGATTTCCCCCAGGTGTAGGGTAGGATGGGAAGTGAGGGGTATCTAAAATGGATGATGCCCCAACAGATGGTAGTAAGGCTGCTCCCTAGTCATGATGATGACATTTTGAAAGGGACATGAGGAGGATTGGATGAAAATGAAAGGATCCTCGTCTTTCCCATAGATGTTTGATCCAAGGTAAAGGGGTGTGGATGTGATGGATGAAAGGAAAATAACATCAGTGATGAACAAAATATGATCCTAACGACACATGTTGTAAGGCAAGAGTTGGACTAAAATATAAGTGTGACCAAGGTATAAACAATACATGCAACATGTGAGCCCTATGTATCTGCAAGATCAAACTGTGTGTGATTTTGATGGTTTATTACCACTTTAAGCTTAGAATTATTGGGCAAGATGACAAACTAGCCAATATATATGGATTCATTAAGTCAAATAGGTGGATGGAGGGTGAACAGAAGGTAAAGCCATGAATTTCTTTCTTTGCTAGCTAGGAGTCTCAGTAGCATCGACGAAGATGCATATCATTCTTTTTAAAACATTACTCTCTGCTAGTCATGCATCCATAGCCCTAGTAGATATTCTTCAAACACCCTAGAGAGAGTGTTGAGGTGGATTTTATTTGATATTTTTTATTTTGATATGATTTTTGCCATTTTTTATATTTGAATTGTTTTGCATAAAGAGGTTCCACTCTCTTGAGAACTTACAAGGTGTTAAGAATCATTAGTGACTCGATGGGGGATGGAAATGAGTGTGTATATGAAATTGGCTAGAGTGTCAAAAGAAATGCCTAAGGGTATTCACCATAAGTTGATTAAGTGTGTTAAAGTGTATGGATCTCTAGGAGGACAATTGTGCTTGAATGTTGGAGGTAATGATAGACCAAGGTCACATGCTTGTAGTAGGTACTATTATCTTACAACATGTGAGAGAAAACTAATCAAGTTTTCAAATGAATGGATTAGAAGAGGATATGAAAGTTTTTCATGATAATAATGTATTAGATGAAAAGGGATTTATATGTTGGATGGAAGGAGGATGGGTGGAAAGGAAGTAACATCCGTGCATAGGGGACAAATTATGTGCTCAATCCATTTTTAAGTGTTTGGTATTTATAGGGGGGTTAAATGATTTGTGGGTGGTTGGGATGGTAGGATCAACAAAAGGAGTGGTAGAAATGGGTTGTGATGGAGTAGTGGAAGGGACATTAGTACCATTAGGTTTATACCCTAAGCATAAATGACTTGGATTTTGATGAAGGGAGATGGGATTTTGAATGCCTTGTTAATGGATGCCTAATCCTTTTCCTCAATGTTTCATATTAGCGAACATATTTTTGGATATAAGATATGAAGTGGATGGGGAGGATGATTCCATGTGGTCATCATGAGACTAGGGGTTGTAGTTTCATCATCTGATAATAGGTCGGACTTAAAAAAATATGAGATGTGAGATTTGTTTTTGTTTTTGGTTGATGAGGGATGTTTGGATGTATGATGAGATTTGGATAGTTGATGATGTTGGGATGTCGAGTAGGATTTGGATGGTGGAAGATGGTTAGGTGTATTATTGGGATGGAAATGCGGTGGATAAATAGGTAAAATGATAATAATCCCTTGGTTAATGTGATTTTGGACATAAGACCTAAATTACACGCAGTGATTGGTCGAATGTCCAAGGGTGCAATGAAATCTACAATAATAATGTTCATGATATCAATATGGTTTGGGAAGGTTTTTATCCTATGATTTTATTGGGGGATGGATGATTATGTTGAAACTTTTTAGATGATGGAATATGGTGGTCAAGGATTATCCTAAAGGGGTGAAGTGGTTTGGGTTAAATGGTTTTAGGGGAGTATGAAGTAAAGATGCATGATTACGTGGACTATGAGATTTTTTTGATTATTTAGATTTATGAGTTGAATTATATTTTTGTGGATTCAAAGATGAAGGGTATGGATTAGGCCTAGGGGTTTAAGTGGATGGTTTGGGCTTGGAGGCCGAAGTAGATTTGGTTGATTTTGGATTGGTTGGAGTATGTGGTTTTTAGGTAGATGGTTTTGCTTAGGATAAAATTGTTTGGGGATAGTACATGTAGATGAAGGGGATGGGGTATATTTAGAGGAAGGGGATGGGTGTTATATGGGGTTCACATTAGATTTGGATGATGTTAGGGATGAAGTATATTTTAGATATGGGTGTGGTGTAGGAGCCACATTAGATTTGGTTGATTTAGGGGATGAAGTAGATGAAGGTGGCAAAGGAGCCTCATTATATTTGGTAGGAGATGGGATGGGGAGAGGATTGGGATCAGAGTTTTTAGGCTTAGGAGTTTGTGCCTCAGGAGTCACATTATATTTTTAGGGTTGGAGATGGTGGAGATGAAATAGGATTAGAGTATAGGATAGTCTTAGGTTTAGGTGATGGAGTTAAGATAGGATTATGTGTGGATGGAGAGGATTAGGGTGACATAGAGCCACATCATATGGTTTAGGATTGAGCGTAGAAGGAGATGAGGGTTACTTAGGATTCATGGTGGATGGGATAATTTTTAAAATATTGGGCGTAGGTGATGGAGGGAATGAAATGGGATTAGAGGCTGAATTTGATGGTGGATTAGGGGATTTGAGACTATCTAGGAGAAGTTTGTATGATCAGGTTGGGATGATAAAGATGATGAGGATGGAGGACTAAGATGAGATGAGGGTGATAATTATTTTAGGTTAATTTGTTGGGATTGTTTTGGATATGTTAATAGGAATTGATTATAGGTTTTACGATGATTGTGTTTAGGAGATAAGATTTGGGATGGTGCTAGATTATCCGCGTGAGTTTTGATGGGAGGAAGGTATAGGTCATGATGATTTATACGGGATTTAGAGGTTAGAATTTGGGATGATTATGTAGGCTTGGGATTGATGCCTAGATTAGCAAGGACATAAATGAGGTCTTCTTGGTCTAGTTAAAAGTTAGTAAGGTAGTCAAATTTGATGTAATTGGATTATGGGTATAGTGGTTTATGTTGATTTGGTTGGGGTGTGGTTTTAGATGATTTGGGTTGCTCAAAGAGGAAGTCAATGGGGTAAAGGGTAGGGATCATAGGAAGGGGAAATTGTGGATGGGGTTGGTTGGGAGATGATGGTTTAGGAGGTGATTGGTTGATACATGATTTAAGATCGGATATTTGTTGATTATGTTTTTAGATAGTTTTTAGGATGCTAGGATCAACATGGCATGGCTGATTCAAATGGTGAGGGATTGGTTGAAGTAGGATGTGAGATTTCAGATTTGTTTATTAAGGTGTTGGGTATTGTGTGGGATTTCGTGATCAAAGCGAGATGGTTTAATTTTGTGGGTGGTGCATGATGGGATAACTTGGTTGATGGATTTAGAAAAGAGGTAAGGGTTTGGATTTTTTTTTTTGGAGAGGATGAGGATTGAGGATCAAAGGTCATGGTTGAATAGGATGTGTGGGATATTAGATTTGGATTAGTATGGTTGATTAAGGATGGTGATGGGATTTTTATTGGGCTTATTTTATTAAGGATGGGTGATTATAATGATGTTTTTTGATTAAAATTTTGAGGTTATAAGATGGTTAATGGTGTTCACAAGAAAGAAAGAAACATGTAAAACACACCCTAACTAGTCAAGTGGGATTGCAATTAAGCTATATTATACTTTCAATACCACACACCAATGATGGTGCCACAATTGTCTCTCCACCTCTATGTCAATATGGGGTTGGCTAGCAAGTGATCTTGGGAATTCGGCCTTATTTCACTATAGTTTGATTGTGGAAAACATTTCCAAGTCTAGGATGTACAAGCTCACTAAGGAGTGCCCAATATACCTTGTGGCACGTGGGGCCAAAGTCCATGTTGCAAGAATTTTTTCTAAGGCTTGGGTTTTGAGACATGGAATCCCCTCACTTCATGCCACTCTTAAATAAAAACACTTAGCCAATAACGACAACTCTCTAATAATTTGTATACCCTTAGGAACACGATGTTTGTTTACGTGTGTGGAGATGAATACCATGGTCATGAGACCCCTAAGACTATGGAAAGTGCATGGTTGTCACTTCCATTTCACGTTGCCCCTATAAAGTAAAAATTAGAAGGATGGATGCTTTTTATCCTCAAGATCGTCCTACGAAGCGAGACGAGCATACACATTTTTTCCTTCAGGATGAACAAGCAACAAAGGAAAACACTCAAGAAAGATAATACAAGAAAATAAATACTAGATGATAAAATGAAACGATAAATATTTGTATTTTGATGGTTTAGTCTTCAAGAGGAAACTCTACAAAAAAAAGCTTAGTAGTTTGATGTTTAAATCCACTATCTTTGACTGATTGGTTCATAAGACAAAAGGGAAAGTGGTTTTCAATCCTACAATAACAAAAAGGTTAGATAAATGAGATAAATATAAAAATGGATGGAATCTCCCCTTGTCTATGGAATAATATTGTAAAAACATAATGTTGGAAACCGCAAAAAGTCACAAAAACCTTGAAAACAGAATTAGATTGTTATTGTAAGCGAGAAATTATGATTTAGCAAAGCCATTGATTATCATATCATAGGTGAAAAAGCTAGGAAAAGGCACAAAAGTAGTGAAAAGATGCCAATACAGGGAAAAGTCACCAAAGTATGTCACAAAAGCATTATTGTTGTATGATGAAATCATGAAATGAGTCAATAAACTAGAAAAAACACAATCACTTTGAGTTTCAAAGGCTAAATAAATGTCGTTGAAGTATGCGGCATGTGCCAATTTAGGGCAAAGGCATAATTTTGTAAAGATAGGCACCAAAACATAGGTCATAGGTGTTGTTTCATGTTGGGAACATAAATTGAGCTCAAAATTTTGAAATTTTAAGGTGTATACAACAATGAATTTTATTGAAACTTTGACATCATGTTATAGGGATACTATAAGATTAGAAATGATGAAAATGGGGTTAAGCTCCATAGTGGGTGCAGAAATGTATATGTTAGAAAAGGTTATATGCAAACACAATTTAGAACCAAAAACTAAATTGATTCCTAATCTAATCCTTTCAAACAATACCTCAGATTGAGCAAGAGATGGAAAGGGGAGAGAATCAATACCTACACTTACCAAGAAGATGCAATGTTCCTCCTTTGTTGTGTTATATTTTCTCATGGATTGTGTTGATTGCTTCAAATTTTGTGGAGACACTTGGGAAACACCTCCCCACTATTCTTATTGGATTGATTGATGAAATATGATTGATGAATTGATTGGATGATACGGTGGATTGATTGAATATTGAGTTATTGATAGATGATAAAATAATATTATAGAGATTTAATATGGATTTTTATTTCTTAGCTCTCATGGAGGAGGAGAGCTAAATTTATAGCTTGTGGGAGAGAAAATGAAGGGTGAATATTCATCCAAGTAGGATGAGGATCAATGGTTGGAAATTGAGGAGAGGATTGGAGGATTCTAGAATGGAGAATTATAGAATTCCAATTTAAAAATCCATGGAGGGAAGAATCTTCCATTGAATTTAAAATTCAATAGATAAAGAAGTTTAGAGGGACTTCTATAAATGAAGCCTCTAGATTTATAGGTGGAGGATATGATTAACTTAGGATTAGTGTTAGGTTAATAAAAGATGATTAGGGAGAGATTACATGGAGAGGCTAGGTGTATAGTAGGTGGGTAGGTGGGTGTAGGAATATTAAATTCCTATAAAATGTTAATAAGGATTAAGATAGGATAATATGATATAATAATGAATTAAATGGATTAATTATAAGATGAGATATTAGATAAATGATAAAGGGTATATGTGATAAAAGGGATTAATTATAAATAATAGTGTAATTAATTATCATAGGGATTTAGATAGTGATGATTTTATGATATTTGCGGGAAAAATTAATCATAATTAACTATGTCAACATTTTAGATATCTACGACTTGATTTGGAACAACACTTAGGATTTGACACACCTTGTTAAGGGAAGGAGATAGTTTGATGAAGATGAATATATCAAATTAATCATGTAGTAGATGGTTTTGTAAATAAGTTCAAAGTGTGACTACAAAAAAAGGTTTCTCATGATTCTTACTATTAACTACATTGAGACATTTGCACTAGTTTCCAAAATGAACTCCATTAGACTCACTCTTGCCATTTGCATATCTGTAGACACACAATCATGCACTTTGGGTAATTATTTAGTCTATATCTCATACTACTATTCATATGGTTCTTGAGTAAAAACAGTACTAATTAACCCTTTTCTTTGGTTTGTTTTCTATTTCTACTTTCAATCTTGCACATGTACTCACCCAATCTGTATTTTCATACTACATTTTCCTTATTTCTAACTAGGGTGCCCTAGGTGCCGTGGTCCCCTCTAAGAAACCTGATCCTCATTGCACTTTCCTCTCACATTTTAGGAAATTTATATCTGTTTTATCTTCTTATATTTTTGTGGTAGGCCTTTTCGGGGTTAATTACAAAATTAAAGCAAGAGAACCATATAAATATAAAGTTTTGAGACCATAATGAGGGACCAAGCACTAAGAACTACTATCACTACCTGTAGTCATAAAATCACACACTTACTACTACTATTATACTGTCAAGTATGTTGTTGTATATATAGATATTGCGTAAGAAAAATCTTTACTAATGACTCATCCCCTAGTCCTATTGTCACTCTATTTGGTCATTGTCATTGTTCTTTCTACACAATCGTTAGTTACTTGCATATTTTTTATCATCTCTCAAGGAGTATTAGCTATCGTTACTCACTCAGTGGTCATCTCTAGTCTTTGACTAGGGAACCTAGGAAGGGATTGGGGCGCCCAAGGATTCCCTCGATCCTAATTTTTAGGCACCCTAGTCCCGGTTGCACTTGGTTGTCATTTAGAGTTTTGATGTTAGTCTTTTTAATTATCCCTCTCATTCCTCCTCGGGTACTAATCATCATGTCAAGTCATTAGTGTTAAAATTGGAGCAAGAGATCCCTATATAAACACAACATACACATTATCTTAAGGGCATACTATTTATACTAAGGGATAGCTATCTACTAAGGCAAGGGACTACATTTAGGCACTATTCTACATCACACACTACATAAGAAGGGTTGTATTCATTCTATTCCATCCACCATTTGCATCTTACATCTAGTTATTGCCCACTACTTTGGCATCATTGGCACTAGGGCACCCTAGGCACATAATTACACACACATGCACATAGAACTACATCAGGTCTAAGATGTAGTGCAATGCTCAGTCGTAATTCCATCCATTTGGTAGTTGAGGACAGTCTGACCCATTCATTTACATATTTATTTTTAGGGTTTGATGATTTTGTGTGGGGTTTTGTAGGAGATTATTCACCGAGATCTACAATGACATCAAGTAAAGCTAATTTGACATACATGACAGAAAGACCGAGTTATTACGAAGATATAGCGACCAACTTAGACTCAAGTTCCAAGTTTTTTACATAACAGGATCTCATACTACGCACTGGGCACCCACAGGCACCCTAATCCTCCCACAAGTGCCCTAGTCGGCCAAACTTAATCTAATACAACCTCTTTAGGCATGATGCCATACTTTGTTTTACCCGTGCATCAACCATTTGATTTCATATCACTACGAGGTAAGTCATTTCTAGGTTAATAGCTTTTACCTCCCATTTCAATTCATTTAAAATACCAAATAAATTACCTAACATTTATACTTCAGTTTATATTAGTTATTTCATTGATGTACTTGTTTAGATTAACTTTTAAAAATTCATATTTTAGTTAATCATTTCGGTAAACCCATACTTTAGAACATTTTTTCACTAGGATCTGCTTCAAACCCTAATGACTAAGGATAGTTCATCTTCTTTCCAACCCATTATGTCTCATTTTAGTGTTAACCCTATCTATGATGAGGTCACCATCATTGAGCTCCTGAATCTCTATAATAATCCTATTATGCCAGATCATATCCAATAACAACTCTTAAATGGCCAACAATATGTGCCTACTAGTTTCAAAAATTCTCCTCTTTGCATTCATATTATTGAGGACCATGTAGCCTTTACTCATTACACACCATGTTATGTGGCTAATAGTGATCCTCTTAATATTTATAAGGAAATTCTAGATGATTCCCTTATCGATTACATGTTTGATATTGACAACTGCTCACATGTACATACCGATTCTTCTTCTAGCCAGATCACTACTATGGTTCTATCTCATGATTCTCATACTTTTGATCTTGCTTCTCATGATACATCTCATACTAGCTTGCATGCTCCTTCCTATTATGTTGATGATCCTATTGACAAAATCCTTAGTGACACTCTCATTTCTAGGTCCCTATTTGATGGCGATGAAGCGGTTAATAGCCATGGTTCACCTTCTTTTCATATTGCTGAGTGTGAATCTCCTATTCCATCACTACCTTCTCTTGAGATTGCATCTAGCACTGTGCATGAGTCACCTCCACCTATTACTTTTTTATCCTACTATTTCATCCTCTCTTATCGCTTCATCTACATCTATTACTCCATCTCCTTCTATCAATATATCTCCATCGGTGGATTCACCTCCTAGGGTTGTTTATGATGCTACTCCTACCACTGCTATGGGTATTCCATCTATATCATCTACTATATATTCTTTGGCACCTGCTCCTAGTGTTCCCTTAGCATCATAAACTTCTTTATCTTCTATTAATATTCATATGATTACTCATAATGGCAAGTTATAACTGCTCAATACATTATTTCCATCCATTACTACTCCTTCATAGGATATCTTATCTATTTTACTCTCCTTTTTATCAAGTTTTGCATTTTGTGACTTTTGTTTGATCTAATGTAAGTTAGGATGTAATTGTCCATATTTTGTTGAATTTAGTTCTAAAGTTTAAAATCTCTTGTAATTCCTAAAAAAGTGTGTGGAAAAGTTTTTTAATAATAAAAAGGTCATAATCATAATAGTCATAAGAACAGAGAATGAAGTATGAAGTGATCACATTTTTGGGAGCCTTGGCTTCAATATGGCTTAGTTTAAAACTTTAGACTTAGTTTCAGAACTCTATCACATAGTTTATGAGCTCTATCACTTAGTTCTAGAACTTTTGGACTTAGTTCCAGAACCCCAACACTTAGTTTCGGAACTCCTGCGTTTAGCTCGGAACTTTCATGGTTAGATCAAGAACAGTCCCCTTTAGTTCTGGAACTTCTCCAAAGTTCTAGAACCAATGGGAATCTATTATTTTGATGACATCCAATGATAGAAATCAATGAAGCCTTTCAATCAGGAGAAGATCAAGAAGATTTTCGATTCTTCATACTCGAAGATCTAGGGATAACTTATCAAACAACTATACGTCCAACAAGGTTCCAAATTCAACATCTATTTTGGGCATAATTTGGTTCCATCTGAATCGGTAGAACAACTATGGTTGTAAATGCATCTTTAAAAGAAATACATATATAAAGACTGTAGATAGATAGATTAAAAAGAATATATATATATATATATACAGACACATAGAGATAGAGATATAGAAAGATTCAAGTATGTTTTTGTAAGACATAATATTTCAGCAATAAAATAGCCACTTCATTTTGAGAGAATATCACTTTGTCAAATCCTGATTCAAGGTGGAGCAAGGGCCCACTCCTCCAAGAACCAAGATTCTCATTTTATTGGTATTTATATTTCTAAAGAAAATAGTGTAGATCTGTTAATTTTGTAAATGTCTTTGATTCTTTAAATTAAACTTTGTTTTATACTTGTCCTGCAGGTGTTATAGACTAGATTTTCATTTCCTTGCAAGATTTTCACAACATTTTTAACCATGTGTGTTTATTTCCAAGAAAAGTGTGTTTACTTTTGCATTGTGTGTTTATTTCAACAATCTATTTATTCATGTATGTGTGTTTATTTCCAGCAATTCATTCCAGCAATGAGTGTTTATTTCAACAAGTTTCTTACAACATAGAGATAATAAGGCTTTGGCCATGGAATCCTAAAGACACTAAAAAAAACCCCAAAAAATAAAATAACAAATACCTATAGTCAATTACTAGATCACTAAGATTTCTTTGTTGCATATAGCTTGGACACACCCCCTGGTTTGAATATGACATCAACAAAGAGTTGATTAAATGAAGGGAATAATGACACCCATCATTTTTGGCACCATTTTTGGGGACCCAATAGTTAGAATTGTCTAATTAGGTGTCAACAAGAGAAACAATCATATATCTAGTAATTGAAGAATCTTCCCTACGTCATCATAAAATTTATGAGTAGACCAAGAGACTCCAAGGGTCGATTCCTCCCAAAAATATCTGAACAAGAATCATCATCATCTTCTCGATCAAATAAGGAAGTTGACCAAGAATTAGAAGCACCATTGTCCTGTTAGACAAGAAGCAAAATTGCCACCTTTGGAATTCTTGGATCAATCACTAGAAGGAAGTGGAACCTTTAGAAAGAGGATTATATCCCAAGACCCATTTAGAGAAAGTTTTGATTCACAATTGAGTAGTCAACCTCCTACTCTGACTTTTCACCTTCCCCAAAATAGATCACATACCATATTGATTGGGAGAAAAGTCTAGAAGGTACTAAAAAATGGCATGAGAAGTTGAAAGAGAACCTGATAGGACCTTTACTTATCCAATTCAGTTGGATGATGATGATACACCCATGAAGAATATTTCACCTGCACATTTACCCACATTTAGAGGAATGTCATCTGAAGATCCTGACCAATTTCTGTTTGAATTTAAAGTATTGTGTCAAACTTATGATTACAAAATAGATAATCAAAAGCTCAAGTTGTTTCCATCTACCCTGAAGGATGCAACAATGAGGTGGTTTATGGGATTAACATCTAATTCTATTACCACTTGGGCACAAATGGAAGTTTCCTTCCTAGACAAGTATCAAGACTACTATAGAGGGAGGAATAGGAAGGAAGAATTTTTCAAAATCAAGCAGGAGGAGGATGAGAATATGGAAGATTATTTAGACAGATTCCTCTTTGTGAGTAAAAGATGTGGATTTGTACTACAAGAAGAGTTAAGAAAAACCATTTTTCTTAAAGGTCTGGATGATGAATCTAGGGAGGCCCTTGATTTGATGGGAGGTGGAAACATTGATCAATTAAGAATGAATGATATTAAAGACATTTGTAGAAGTTATTCAAGAACAAGGGGTGGACCTAGAAAAGGAAAAATAGTTAAAAGTTTGAACCCAGATATGAACAAACTGATGGATGAACTGGAAAACTTTAAAATAGACATTTTAGTTCAATTAACCTCCACCATGGATGGATTGCAAGCTAAAGAAAATGCTAAAACTGAACCATTAGCTATGTATTGTCCTAGATGTAGGAAGAAGCATGCAATAAGAGATTTCCCCTATGGATAAAATAGAAATGTGTCTTATCTGTGAATCTAGGGACCATGAGAGTAATGCATGTTCTCTTCTTCCATTTATTAAAAATCAGCTTAAACAAACCAAGCACTCCATCCACATCAGAAGAAGTAAATTTTGTCCAGAGACAACCTAGCCAAGGGAAGTTCATGCCAGGTCAGTTCCTAACCCCTGGATGATGCCATGGGTAGCTCAGACAGTACCAAAAGTTGGGGACAACCACCTTGGGTCCCTCAACCAACATGGAATCCTCAGGATTGGTCAAGACAATCTTGGTATGCCCAAGGACACCAACAACCATGGTTTGGTCAAGGTAACCTGAATGCTTGGTCACAACCTAGGTGGAGCCCTAATAATTATGCTCAAGGGAGGACATATCCCAATCAGAATCAACAAGCCATAATGGGTTCCCCCAAACAAAAATTCACAAAATAAAAATGTGGTTCAAACACAAATGCCAACACAACCAATTGCTAATCCCTAAAAAAACAAACAACTCCTATCTATGGGGAAAACAAGAAAAAAACCAAGTGGATCTAAATGCCATGGATTGTAAAGATATTCAAACCAGATCTAGAAAATTAATTAGCAGCCCACCTATTATAATTACTGAAATGACAGAAGAAACTGAAACCCCTAGTGTGGTTGTTCCCAAGAAAGATGAAAAAGAAAAAGATAAGGAGTCAGTAGTAAACAACTCTACTGAAACTCCATTCCTAGAGAGATTTCAAGAAGTTATAGGGACCAAGGAATCTAGAGTTGGTGTAGGAGTTGAGGAAATTAAATATTGAAATACCATTATTACAAGCAATCAAGGACATTCCAGAGTTGAACAAGTTAATCAAGATGTTATGTTTAAAAAGACCTGGAAGGAAGAAGCAATACCCCAGGACTATTAAAGTAGATGGGAAACTTGTTGATTTATTAGTAGGAAAACTCTTACTTCCCAAATATGGAGATCCTGGTAGCCCTGTTATTTCTGTCTCTATAGGGAATAAAGATATACATAATGTTTTGGTTGATTTGGGGAGTATAACTATAAATGTGATGACAGTGGACACTTTGAAAACATTACCATTAATAGGTATCCAACCTACTAACACCATATTGTAGATGGTAGACCAATCTAGTAAAAAACTAGAAGGAGTTATTGAAGATGTGGTGGTTATGGTGGAGTCATGGGAATATCCAAGTGGACTTCCTTATATTGCAGCCAAAAGGTAAAACACTTGGTTATCCCATTATTTTGGGTAGACCATGGTTAGCTATAGTTGTTGCCTTAATGATTGCAGATCAGGTGATATGACTATCTCAAATGGTAAGAGTTCTAAGAAAATTTCTTTATACCCCTCTACATGACCTTTTATTGATAATCAAGAGCAATTGTGGGTTGATGATCCTGACACTAATAAACAAAATATATCTTCTTTGGCTATGATACATTTAGGATCACATACGGGAGATGGAAGATATGATTAATCAACCATTGAATGAACACCAATTATCCTTGGAACAATGGCTTAGTTTGGAACCTATGGACTTAGTTTGGAACCTACTGGACTTAGAACTTAGTTTTAGAACCTATGGATTTAGTTCGAACCATCACATTTAGTTCAAACGTTTGGACTTATCTCTCGGAACCACAAAAACAACAATGATCCCATGCAAATGCAAATAATTTCACTCTAGAGGAATGAGATTTCTCTTGGGGAGGAGAAGAAATAGCCATGGAATTAGTAGTTTTAGTTTCAAAGATATCAAGAAATGGTGGGGAATTTTTGGAAAACAACAGTGATGAGGAGTTTGACCAACAACAAGATAAGTATCATAACTCTTCCTACTGTCCTTTGTCAGTATTCTTTCTCAAGGGAATTTTGGAGATGTTGTTGCATATCATATGTTATTACCACATCCATGTCCACTAAACACCTTAATGGAACCCTTTCAACAAATCAGTTCATCACACATTGGAACCAAACATGTTGAGATTCAACCGGGTAAAATTTTGAACATTAATAGTTGGCTGAAGAATGATGAAGAAGCTAAAT
This sequence comes from Taxus wallichiana var. yunnanensis, assembly GCA_018340775.1. Taxonomy (NCBI): domain Eukaryota; kingdom Viridiplantae; phylum Streptophyta; class Pinopsida; order Cupressales; family Taxaceae; genus Taxus; species Taxus wallichiana. The sequence continues at coordinate 349,626,886 of CM031237.1, forward strand.
TGTTTGATGTTCTGAAGGATCATACTAGAGATTTTTCTTGGGACTATAAAGACATGAAAGGAATCCATCCAAGTATTTTCACCCATCACATCTATACTGAAAACATTAAACTAGTTAGGAAACCTCAGAGGAGGATTAATCCAGCCTTAAGGGACATAGTCAAGCAAGAAATTGAAAAACTATTACAAGTAGGTTTTATCTACCCTATCTCAGATAGTAGTGGGTGTCTCCTCTTGTAATTGTGCCTAAAAAGAATGGAAAATGGAGAATTTGTGTTGATTATAGGGAGCTAAACAAAGCCACACTGAGAGATTATTTTCCCTTACCATTCATAGATCAAGTTTTGGACAACCTTGCAGGTAAACAATATTTTTCCTTCCTGGATGGCTTTAGTGGATATAATCAAATCAGATTAGTTTCTTTGAGGATCAGGATAAAACTACCTTTACTTGTCCATGGGGTACCTTTTCCTATAGGGTATTGCCATTTGGACTATGTAATGCTCCAACAACCTTCCAAAGAGTTGTATTAGCAATTTTTGCAGACCTAACGAATGATTGTGTAGAGGTATACATGGATGACTTTATTGTACATGGAAACACATTTGATGATGCTTTGAAGAATTTGGATAGAGTACTAACAAGATGTGAGGAACACCATTTGTCTCTTAGTCATGAGAAATGTTTAATGATGGTTGATGAGGGGATTGTATTAGGACACCACATTTCAAAAAGAGGAATTCAGGTTGACCAAGACAAAATTAGGATTATTTCAGACTTTCCTGTTCCCCAAACCCCCATAGATATCAAGTCATTTTTAGGGCATGTTGGATACTATAGGCATTTTATTAAGGATTTTAGTAAAATTTTTGCCCCCATGTTTAGTTTACTTACCAAGGATTGTGAATTTTGTTGGGATGAAAAGTGTCAACATGCTTTTGAGGAAATTAAAGAAAAATTAATCACTGCCCCAATATTGAGAGGACCTAATTGGGAGAAACCTTTTCACATCCAAACAGATGCCTCAAATAACTCAATAGGTGTAGTTTTGGGACAAAAAGATGAAGAAGGGAAAATGTATGCTATTTATTACCTTAGTAAAAATCTTACTCCCACTGAGAGAAATTACACTACCACTGAAAAAGAATTTCTTGTTGTGATCTATGCAATTAATAAATTCAGACATTATATCACAGGGTACAAAATATTTGTACATACAGATCACTCAACAATTAGATACTTAATGAACAAACCAGTGGTTGGAGGTAGGATAATTAGATGGTTATTACTTTTACAAGAATTTGATATTACCATAGTAGATAATCTAGGAAAATCTAATGTGGTAGCTGATTTCTTGTCAAGATTGACCACTACAGGGGAGCAAGATCCAGTTAAGGACAACTTTCTAGATGAACAATTGTTTTCTATTTTTATGATACACCATGGTTTGTTGATATGGAAAATTATCTTGCAACAGGAAGTTTCCTCCTTCTTTCACTAAGAAACAAATGAAGAAGTTGATCAAAACCAAGTGCACAATTTAAATGGTTAAATGGAATGTTGTTTAAATGTGGTCTGATTTGGTTTTACGTAGGTGTGTGAGAGAAGATGAAATATTTGACATACTCAGGGCATGTCATGATGAACCAAGTGGAGGACACTTTTTAGTAAAAAGAACAGCTCACAAGATACTTGGCACTAGCTATTATTGGCCATCTCTGTATAAAGATGTGAAGAGATATATCAAGTGGTGTGATCCCTGTCAAAGGATGGGACAACCAACCTTTACTAGTGAAATGCCTCTACAACCTCAAGTAGTGATTGAACCATTTGAAAGGTGGGGGATGGATTTTTTGGTCCCTTTAGTCCTCCTTCACAAGGAAAGGAGCACATTCTTGTGTGTACTGATTATGTGACAAAGTGGGAAGAGGTGCAGGCTTTAACAAATGCCACTGAAGAAGTAGTTGTTGATTTCCTTTGGCACAAAATTATGATGAAGTTTGGTGCACCAAGGAGTATAGTTTCAGATCAAGGGGCCATAGTTCATGTCTAATATGATCCAGGCCTTCACAATGTACTATCAGATCAATCATAGGAAGTCATCTCCCTATCACCCACAATCAAATGGACAAGTAGAAGTAACAAACAAGAGAATTGGAAAACATCCTTACCAAAATAGTTGAATCAAGGAAGAAGAGATTGGGTAAAGAGACTACTGAGGTTGTTTGGGCATATAATACAACTTGGAAGACTACAACAAGGTTTTCACCATATGAGTTAGTCTATGGGAAAATCCCTTGTTACCTATTGAATTTGAACTACAAACATTGAGGACAACAACTAAAGTGGGTATTGAGTTGGATGCAACACAAAAGGAAAGAATTCTTCAACTCAATGAATTGGATGAGTTGAGAATGGAAGCACTTCAATAGACAGAGATAATCCAAGATCAAAGGAAGCAGTGGCATGACACACATATCAAGAAAAGGAAATTCAAGGTAGGAGATTGGGCATTACTGTTTGATTCCAAGTACCAACAATTCAAGGGAAAGTTGAGAACCAGATGGTTGGGACCCTATCAGATTGAGAAGATATTTGACAATGGCTCTATTCAGCTACTTCCCATTGATGGCATGGTAGAGAAGGACACTTTTGGTCAATGGACATAGGCTAAAATTTATAGGAAGCCTCCTACTAGGGATGAATTCTTGAAGCAGATTGGAGTAGACAAAGAATTTGATCATATGGAAGAACCCAGTTCTTCCAAAATGATCAAATAATCAGATGCATGGATCCAAAATAAAGGGAAGAGAATGAAAAAAAGAAAATGGCATTCTCTAAAAAAAAAAAAAAAAAAAAAAAAAAAAAAAAATATAAAGGGAAAGAATGAAAACCAAGTAAATGGCGTTCTCTTCCAAAAAAAAAAAAAAATCTCTCAAAGATCAATTGAAAACCAAGCAATGGTGATTGGTCTCCTCAATAAATGGCTAATGCAAAATAAAAAGAATTTGTTTGAATTCAACTATCTTTTCTAACCATTTTTCCTTTTTCACTTTTAGGAATGATGAGTCATCAAGATGGAGGGATTACATCAAAAAGGATGGTAATTATGTCTTGAACTTATTAAAGGTTAAATTAAAAGTTTTGCATGTGTGATTAGACTTGATTTAAAAAGGTTGGTATGATGAGTCATTTATTGTGCATTATGATTAAAAGCAAGTAATCATGAGGTTGATGTTGATAGAATAAGAAAGTGGTGGTGCATTTATAATTACCTATCATTTGGGTGGAATAAACAAAGTTGAGAAGTAGTTGTAGAAGAATTTCAAAGAGAAGCAAGAAGAATTGTATTTGAATTCTATAGCTAAACCCATCAATTCCATAAGATAAACACAATAGTTCCAGTTAATAGCTAAATACAATAGTTCCATAACTAAATCTAGTAGTTCTACAAGCTAATTCTGAATTTGAAGAAAGAAGAATTTGAATCATCCTCTTTTTATGGGGATTAAAAAGAAGTCAGAGCCAGAGGATGATACCCAACTTCTTGCAGATGAAGAAGTGGCCATTTTTGGATGAGCAGGGTGGTTGGAGTTCCTGAAAAAGTTCTCGAGGTACAATGATGAATTGGTAAGAGAATTCATTGTAAATTTAGAAGAATCCAGAACTAAAGTTAGAAGCATTATAATTCCTTTTACTATCAATACAATGAGTAATGTGTCTGGAATACCAATTGTGCAAGTCCCAAATCCTGTCAAGGGAACCCTTAAAGATCTGGTGGAAACCTTGATACAAGAGGGGGAATCTGAGCCCCAATATATCTATAACACCAAGAAAATCATAAAGGGGGTTAGAAGGACCAGCTTTCCCAAACCCTTTGATAGGGTAGCATTTTGGGTAGTTAAGTATTTAACTTGTGATGGTCAATTTGGGACTGTGGGAAGAGAAGTCCTTAAGATGTTAATATATCTTAGGTATGGGAATTCAAAACTAGAATATATAGTAAATCTTCTAGGATTCCTTTTTGACTCCATCTCCAGACAATGGCTCAGAGGTATTCCTGGGGAGTTGGAACAATCAGACATCATGGGTTAATCCATTTGGTATGCCAACACCATTTTTTTTTTCAAAGAAAAATGGAGAAGAAATATGGGAAAGTTTCTTAACAAGTTTAAGAAAAACCCTGATATTATCAAGAGGGGAATACCAACCCCTTTTTCTCCTACAAGTAATTTGGAGATTGATGCCCCTACAGAGGAAAAGAAAGAAATAGGTGGGGGTAATGTACCAAAAAGAAGGAGATCTAAAAGAAGGATTAAAGCTGCAGAATCTATATGTGCCTATCAAAGAAACTCCTTCCTCTACAATAGTGCTAGGAGAACTAATATCTGTCTCTGATAGTGATAGTTCACCTAAGCTAGAGCATGAAGTAAAATTAGAAGAAGCTCTAGGAGGAAACCCATTTCAGACATTTTGAAGCTCCCCAAAGAAGAAGAGTTCATAAGAGATCTAGGGAAATTCTAAAAGAGATGGAAGAACAGGATGGGTTGGAAAAAGAAGTTGCTTGATATTTTGGGCAAGCATGGCCATGACTCCTCCTAGACCAAGCCAAACTGAGATGGAGAAGGGAGATGAAATATTTGAAGAACATGATTTTCAAGAGTTTGGTGAACCAACAACACAATCACATGAAGAAGAGAATTGGCATCCTAGAAATGGAAAGGGAAATCCCCTTTGGTAGAAGAGGAATGTTCATTTCCCAATGAAATTTTAGAAAAGGAGGAAAAACAACATTTAAAATAGACTTTTTTTTTCAGAGAAGAACTCATCATCAGAGAGAAGGATGAGGAATTAAACTTCCTCAAACTCAAGTTAGAACAGAGGGAAATGCTCATTGAGAAACTAACAAATCAGCTCACAAATAGGACTGAAGAATTGACAATGGTCAAACAATAGATGATGGAAAAAGAAGAAGAATGTCAATTTTCCAGAAGACCAAGTGTTATGTCAACAATATCTGCATAGACTGAAACTGACTTACTGGCCACTCAAATAGTTGTGGGATGATACCTAGGGAACTTAATGAATTCAAAACATCAAATGAGGACCTGAGAAACAAGATGGAAGAAGAAAAGAAAGCAAGTAAGAAATGGGAAGAAAAATTCTACAAAGAGGAAGAAGACAAATTTAAATGTCTTGTAAAAATACAAATGGTTTGCATGATGAGTGAAAAATTACTTACATGTAGGAGACCTTCTCCTACATACAATATATTTTTAGAAGAACAATTTATTCACTGGAAGTTATCAAGAATTGCATGTGGCCTTCCACATGAAATAAAAGATGAATCTGAGTTCATGACAACCTATTCCTCAGCTAGTGTAGAGAGAAAAATCTTCTCTGTGAATTCTATCTCTGTAATCTTATGTTGGAAAAGAACACAAGCTTTATGATCAATTTATATGTAGGGGAAAGCCAATTGAATGCATTTGTTTTTGTTCTTCAAAATCAAGGTTGCATGGAAAGAGAGAGATTCTGAGCATCTATTAAAATCTAGTTCATCTGGTCTCTGCATGAGGGCTCACTATGGTAAACCATCTTCCTTTACTATACATTTCAGATCCCATGCCTTTTGATAGTCGGTTCAAGGCACACTATCTGGCCAAGTTTATAAAAAGTATTGATGCCTTCACCTCTTATGAGGAGGAGAAATTTGAAGAGATTTATGATGGATGTTTGAAAAGATGGGAGTTTCTCATAGTTGCATTGAGAAGAAGAGAAGTGATATCTCCCACAAACTTAATATGGAGCTTAGAAAGAGCTAAAGCCTTGTGCACACTAATCCCTCAGGTCAATGAAAAATGTAGGGGCATATGGATGGGAATGAGAACAAGGCCTCCCCTTCTTCTCACTCCCATGTCTCCATGGAAAAAAATAGAGAGCCTCAAGATCCCACTCAATTTGAGGAATGGACAGAGGAAAGTAGAAGCAGGATCAGGGTATAGTACTTCTGAACTAAAACACTGGGATATTTAGTTTCAACCATTTGACCTGAGCAGTCAATTGGAATGTAGAATACACAACCCAAGATTTGAAGAGTAAATTTTGTAAGGGGACTTACAAACAAGTAAGTATGGGGGAGATGATAAGGCCAAAATATGTCTCGTTAATGCACAATTAATGATCTTATTTTACTCTCCTTTTTATCAAGTTTGACTACATTTTGTGACTTTTGTTTGATCTAATGTAAGTTAGGATGTAATTGTCCATATTTTGTTGAATTTAGTTCTAGTTTAAAAATCTCTGTAATTCCTAACAAAGTGTGTGGAAATTCAGTTTTTGTAATAAAAAAAAGGTCATAATCAGTCAAGAGAATGGAAGTATGAAGTGATCAACATGTTTTTGGGAGCCTTGGCTTCAATACGGCTTAGTTTGGAACTTCCAAGACTTAGTTCTAGAACTCTATCACATAGTTTATGAGCTCTATCACTTAGTTCTAGAAATTTTGGACTTAGTTCAAAACCCCAACACTTAGTTCCGAACTCCTGTGTTTAGCTCGGAACTTTCATGGTTAGATCAAGAACAGTCCCCTTTAGTTCCGGAACTTCTCCAAAGTTTGGAACCAATGGGAATCTATTATTTTGATGACATCCAATGATAGAGAAATCAATGAAGCCTTTCAATCAGGAGTAGATCAAAAGATTTCTGATTCTTCATACTCGAAGATCTAGGGATAACTTATCAGACAACTATACTATATATCCAACAAGTTCCAACAAGGTTCCAAATTCAACATCTATTTTGGGCATAATTTGGTTCCATCTGAATTGGTAGAACAACTATGGTTGTAAATGCATCTTTGAATGAAAAGAAATATATATATAAAGATACATATAGATAGATTAAAAAATATATATATATATATAGATACATAGAGATAGAGATATAGAAAGATTCAATACGTTTTTGTAAGACAAAATATTTCAGCAATAAAATAGCCACTTGTTTTGAGAGAATATCACTTTGTCAAATCTGATTCAAGGTGGAGCAAGGGCCCACTCCTCCAAGAACCAGGATTCTCATTTTATTGGTATTTATATTTCTAAAGAAAATAGTGTAGATCTATTAATTTTGTAAATGTCTTTGATTCTTTAAATTAAACTTTGTTTTATACTTGTCCCTGTAGGTGTTATAGACTAGATTTTCATTTCCTTGCAAGATTTTCACAACATTTTTAACCATGTGTTTATTTCCAAGAAAAGTGTGTTTACTTTTGCATTGTGTGTTTATTTCCAGCAATCTATTTATTCTTGTATGTGTGTTTATTTCAAGCAATTCATTCCAGCAATGAGTGTTTATTTCAGCAAGTTTCTTACAACATAGAGATAATAAGGCTTTGGCCATGGAATCCTAAAGACACTACAAAAACCCCTAGAAAATAAAATAACAAATACCTATAGTCAATTACTAGATCACTAAGATTTCTTGTTGCATATAGCTTTGGACACACCCCCTGGTTTGAATATGACATTGTACCTAGAACAATATCATCTAGTGCTTCTCCATACTTCCACATCGTATCATCTGAGTGTCCATGTGACATAGTCTTCCCTCAACCTAGAAAGAAAACTTAGTCTAATCCATCACCAAACAATAATTCTTCTCCTCCTCTATCAAAGGCTACTTCTCCATCAACTCCATCTATTTATTGTGAACCATTGCATTTTTCTCATCACGCTCAACCACATGATGTGTTGTGTGTTTTACTTACTGAGTGATTAATTTTCTTTCCCTCTAATCAACATTAGCCACAACAAAGATTACAACATCAATGTAATCAATCTTATTGTAATTATCATCGTATCAATGACCATAGGAAAAATGATTGATTTTCCCTTCACAATAGATTACAAAATTTAGAGGATAATGGCATCATTTCCTTTGGTTCTCACTCATGTGAGTAGTCTTTATCTCCTTTACCTCATCGGTGAATTTCTACCAATGTTGACTTGTCTCCTCCATCTAATACTAAGGTTATTATGCATCTACCACCACAATTTGTCACTCACGCGTGCTCTCCATCACGTCCATCCATCACTACACCATCGCATCCACCACGTGCACTCCATCCATCTCATCTATCACATCATGTTATTCCTTCACATCGGCTGCCACAGCCCACCGAATTATTTCATCCCATTGCAGCTCCAATTGATATTCAGTTGTGTTCATACACTCATGTTACTTCCATCCCACATGCTTCCACTATTTCACGACAACTTGGTCTTTGGTAGGTAATTACTATCACTTAACCACCCGATGATGCACTTGTGTTCTTATAGTTATTACATGACTATGGAGGGTTTTTTCGTAAGAACCTTTCATCACACACTTTGTCGACTCATCTAGCACACTCAATCATTTACCGATGACACACTCTTGCTTTACATGGATCATTCTTGACTGTTGAGGGGTATTAATTAAATGAAGCATATTCATTCACATGTTGAGGGTCATCGCTAGTCTCCCCCATATGTTCATCACACTAACATAATATGATTACATTGCATTATCATTCATCACGAAACGTCAATTCTAAAAATATTTTACACTAATCATGCATTACAAATTCCATTCACTAAACATTTCATTTAACTCATCAATCAAACTATACATGGTATCTATCATAATTCAAATTATGCATTTTATCTATCAATACTAACATCCTAGTACACATCTCGCATCAATAACCCCGAGTGCTAGACCTTTTTATAATCATTACTAAATCATACATCATCAATCACATTATATTAACGACTCCACATCACGAGAAACATTCAATACAATCATTCATATCCCATTAGTCACATTATAACATACATACACAACAAATATAAACATCAAATGTCTAACATCAACATCATATATATATATATATATATCGAGTATAATCATAGTTACAAAAAAATGTCTCATCACCGGGGAAACTCCCCCTCCTCATATACAATAACTCAAATCAAACCACATCATCACTATCGCTCTTGGGTACTGCGAGAGCCCTAGAACTAGTTGCCTTGCCACTAATGTTATGTCATTGTTCACAACCTCGATACCTCTCCACTTTCCTCTGTAATAAGGTGTTCTCTATAGAATACTTTGAAAACTAATGTTATAAATCCATGTATCATAAAAATACATCCCACACTAAAGGACCACCACCTAATGCCTCTCTAGCTTGTCGAGTCTCCTCATGTGCCTCATCCCTCTCACCTAGTAATATAGTGCACATCTCGATACTATGGCTACTAGATAAAACAAATGGGCATGCTCACCCAAGATATCCTCCACATGTTCAAGTATCTCTTCAGCAAGTACATCGTTTGGAACATTTTTCATCAATGTGTGGATGGATGTGTCTAAATCCATGTATCATAAAAATACATCCCACACTAAGGGACCACCACCCAATGCCTCTCTAGCTTATCGAGTCTCCTAATGTGCCTCATCCCTCTCACCTAATAATACGGTGCGCATCACTTTGCTACTATGGCTACTAGCTCAAACAAATGGGCATGCTCACCCACGATATCCTCCACATGTTCAAGTATCTCTTCACCAAGTACATCGTTCGGAACATTTTTCATCAATGTGTCGATGGATATGTCTACTATCAGGGACCAATACGTGTCACCTAGAGAAAAAATAACAAAATGACTTAGATGACCATCGCTTTAACATAGGCAAACAACAAAGTAAAAAACCAAAATATATGTATACTTACGCTCAGCTACAACTGCTGCTACATTGTCATGGGCATGGGATTCCTTTTCTCCTCCTCCTCCAGGTGCTAACCCCAATGAGTTTGTAAAAAAACTACCCATCGATGTTCTTCCCCATGCGTGGTACTCCTATGTGCAACCCGCATCATCGACTCTATAGGCTATGTTTACGTGTCTACCTCATCTTTCCTAGGGGCTACTATTTTGCTCTATTATGGGCCCTGGTCTAGCCCCGGCTCTCCTTGGTACTCTAATCACTCGCAATCATATATATGGCTCTGGGGGCACATCTTGAGCCATGCCAAATTTTCATCATATCCTCTCTACCGAAATAGCTCAGCCACTCCTAGAAATTGGTCCTCCAACCACATGGTCCTATATATACATTGTAACTCTATATCATCCTCGGGTTATCCTCTATAGTTAAGGTATGTCCCCCATATAATGGCATTGGGCCCCATCCTATCTATCAATGCCCTGTAAGTATATGTGTCCATCTTACACCCATGAACATTGATCCATCTCCTCACATATATCTCTGTCATATCTCACTATCCTCATGGACGTCCAACTAGTCTCAACATGTCTATATGCTCATATGCTCATACATGCAATAATGTGGTAGTTTCTATCCCACCACCATGGTCATCATGAGTAAACATGTATAGATCCCTGTATAGGTGGGCCAACACACATCGGGCCCACGCGTACCTAGTTCTCTCCTTTATTCGCCAAAGATATGTTATGCATCTTATATAAAATTCCTACACCTCCTCACTCTACTACTATAAATAAAGCAATATCAATGGTGATGAACTTTCACAAATGTAGAACCCAGGACCTCAAAATAGCATCCAAACCGATATGGGCCTTGTCGGTACTCAAGTCTCCACAAAATACTATCTAGCAACTCACATTTGTCTCTCTATATCCTCTAATGGCATAACCTATACTCTCTCCCCAATAACTAGAAATCACAATATTCGATACATATCCTCCAAATTTAATGTCATCTCACCGTAGGAAACCAAAACGTACACATATCCCTACACCACCTCTTGCATAATGTTGTCAACATAGGCATCCCCCATCCATGTTATGTGTCATAGGCCAGCACAGTCCATAACATCCCACTCATCATCTAACAAGCCCAGTCAAGAAAATTACTCAAATGACGATCTCCCGAACTCCCTTGAGTAAATATCCCTCTTCACACCATAACACAACAACAAACACAACATTAGAACTCAATCTATACACATTTTGGCATTTTCTATCACATTCTATCCATTTCATGCTAAAATTTTGGCTCAACATTCATTCCCATCATCACTTTCCCTTTTACCGAAAGGGGGCATATAATGGGGTCATCTTATAATTCCCCTTATATCACCATGCATTCAAACAAACACTACCGATTTGATAATTTCAAACATTTACTAATTTACCTTCCGACATTTCACCACCAATTCCCCCTAATGACCTAACAGGGGCAACAAATGTACAAATTCCCTATGTGACATTTCATCACTTCCCCCTAATGACCTAACCTAGGGGCAACAAGTATTAAAATATTTCCATGTGATCATTCATCAATTTCTATTAATTCCCCCTAATGACATAACCTAGGGGAAAATAGCGTAAAATATATCTATGAGTAACCAATAAAAAAATTAATCAACCAATTCACCAACATGTTTAAGTCCCTAACATTTGAAATCACATCATTCAAATAATACAATACAATACATGTAGCCTCCCAGATGACCTAACTTGGGAGTTACATTCATGATTTTCCCAGATGACCTAACTTGGGAAGTTATTTTATACTTGGAATTTTCTTCTAGATGACCTAACTTGGAAGCCATCATACATTTTCTTTTTCTTCTAGATGATCTAACTTAAAATCTATTACATTGTGATGACACCCTTGTAGTGGGGAAAGAGTGCCTTTCTTATACCATTCCAATGAAATTAACGAATGGGGACGAAGCACGATAATTTTATTAATATGCAATCAAAACCAAATTACAATAGGAGGATTGTAATACTTCTAGGTAGTATACAGCCATGTGCAGACAAAGGGGTGTTGCAAAATGCATGCAATAAACATACCCGTGCACATATAATTACAAAAATACAGTTTTATCAATATAACAATAAAACAACCTAATATAATGAAAAAAAATATGATACGGGAATACTATTCCTCATTACAAACAAATGATATGGTTTCAACATTTTACCTACCTAACTATAACCAGTTACCACGGTAAATGACAAAATTAACTATAGTAAACTATGTTTACCCTAACATTCCCCTTTTAGTTTTTCATTTTCTCAAGAGATGGGGAGAGAAACTCTCTGAATAACTCAAATGTGTCATGTGAAAGTGACTTTGTGAAGATATTTGCTTATTGTTTATTTGTTTAGAAAAATTGAAGTTGTATGTTGTATTTCAAGACATGCTCACATATGAAATGAACTTGTACCTTGATGTTTTTGTTCTCTCGTGAAACACTAGATTATGAACAAGTTTCAAAACACCTTCATTATCTACATAGATGGTTGTAGGTTTTTCTTGTGGTATTATGATTCCTTATAATATGCAACGTAGCCATATCGCCTTGAGATAGCTTCACCTATAGCATGATATTCAGCTTTGTAGAAGAGAGAGAAATAAATTTTTGTTTCTTTTCTACCTGTGATATCGATCCAGATCCCAAAAAGAATACAAATCTGAAGTGGATTTCTGTCATCAATGTTGCTTGCATAACTAAATTTGAATATCCTATCAAGAATAAGTTGTCATTCTTATTGTACTCTAGACTCGAGATCCATTTTTCCCTTGAGATATCTCAAGATTCACCTTGTTTCCTTCCAATGAGAAACTTTGGGTTCTTGCATGAACTGAATAGATAGCTCACTACAAACCCGATATCTAGTCTAGCATAAGTGAGGTAAATGAGACTCTCAATCAAGCTGTAGATAGAGAGATGAATTTACCATAGGAGATGGATATGAATGAGATAACTACAATATGTTCTCCATAGGGTGTAGCAATAGGTGTGAAATCCATCATCCTGAATTTCTCAAGCGGTGTCTTGGTATACTTCAATTGAGAACAATAGTGCATTAGCTCGAGATATGTCATGTCAAACAATTAGTTAAGATATTTCTTCATTGCATCGATCATCTTCATTGAACTTCCAATGATGACTAGATTGTCAACATAAACAACAACAATCACAATCTCCCCCTTTATTTTTGAGGTAGAGATTGGGATCGTATGCATTTCTAAAAAATCCATGTTGTACGAGATGCTCATAAATTTTGATATACCAAGCCCGGGGTGCTTGTTTAAGGCCATACAAAGATTTTCTAAGTCTCGAATACCTTTGTTTCTTCTCCGGTATGAAATATCCCTCTAATTGAGTCATGTAGACTTCTACTTGTAAATCTCTATTCGAAAGGCAATTTTTACGTCCATCTAATGGAATTTCCAACCAAATCAGGTGTGCCGCTAGAGAAAAGATCATCCTGATCATTTTGATCTTAGTTGTGGGAGAAAATGTCTCCTCGTAGTCAAATCCTTCTTTTATGAGTACCCCTTTGCTACCAGTCTTTCTTTATCAATATCTATGGTCCCATCTACTTTATACTTTGTTTTGAATATCCATCTATAACCAATGGGTTTCTTCCTTGGTGGAAGATCGACAAGCTGCCAAGTGTTGTTTTTCATCACTAATTTATACTCAACATCCATGGAATCTTTCCAAGATTTTGATTGTAGGGATTCCTAGACTATAGAGGGATCATCAGATTCAATAAATCTACTCATCAAATAAAAATTTACTTCTTCTCGTGCTTTACTACAAGTCCTTGGTCCAGTGGTGGATGTATCCGGTGGAGGATCCAATTTCACGTCTTGTATCATTCTAGTATAACACTTAGGCATACATTGAACTAATCCAATGGGTCATGGTCATGTCGATAATCACCATCATCCCCATTATCATTGTCATCATCTGTAAGAACATCAGCTTCTATTTTTACAATAGGTGAAAATCTACATCGGATGAGTCTCGAGGAAGAGACTCGCTTCCTTGTTCTTAAAAACTCAACATCTCTACTAGTGTAGACTTTCCTGGTATTTGGATCCATCAATTTGTACCCAAGAGTCTCTTCACTATAGCCAATGAAGATGAGTTTTTGTGACTTCATATCCAACTTCTTTCTATTTTACTTGGGTATGTGCATGCTTGTTATGCACTGAATACTCTTAGGTGTGCAAAAGATGGTTTCTTCTTTGACTATTCTTCATATGGCGTCACTCCATCAAGATCAACTATGGGAACTCTATTCAACAAATACATTGATGTCTCGATGCTTCGCTCAAAATATCCTCGCTAGTCTAGAGTCGTAGATCATGCAACGCACTTTTTCCATGATAATATGATTTCTTCTCTCAACAACACCATTCTTTGCAATGTGTGTGGAGGAGGCCTTTGTCAACAAATCCCATGAGCTTGAAGGTAGGATTTGAATTCGGTATTGGTGAATTCCCCCTTGATCGAGTAGAGAGATCTAATGTGTCGACTATTCTTATTCTATATAGCCGAGTTTGAACTTATTGAAGGTCTCAAAAGCTTCACTTTTTTGTTACGAAGATAATATATCCACATTTTCTTGAATAATCATCAAAACAAAGCATTAAGTATTGAAATATAGAATGACTCGGTTGTATTGGACCACAAAGATTGGTATGAACCAAATCAAGCTTACAATGAGCTCGATAAGTACTCTTTTAGAAGGAAGATCTATGTTGTTTTCCTTATAGGCAATTAGGACACTTATCTGTATCCTTCTTGAGAGATGGAAAACCTCTCACCATGTTGTATTGGTGAAGTGTTTCAAGATACTTAAAACTAATGTGACCAAGTCTCTAATGCCACAGTTTTGTTGATGAAGAATTCTTAGCCAAACATGCTTGATCATCCTTGTGGACAAAATCAAGCTAGAACATATGTCCCATATTGGATGCTTTTGCAAAAAAATTTAAGCCTTGTGATTTTTCTCCAATTAAACACACTTTCTTTCCATAATGACTATCAAAGTCAATCTTCGAGGTTGTGATCGAGAATTTGACTAACTAAAGTATATTTTTGTTAACCCAAGGACATATGGTACATAAGATAGACTACAATTTCGTGAACCAAAAGGAAGAGAAATGTTCCCAATCCTATGTACTTTGTATGGAGAATCATCACCTAACAAAACATGGTTTTTTGAAGGTGTGTCCCTTATTGTAGTAAACCAGTCTCTGTGCCTGGTCATGTGTTGAGTGGCTCCCGAATCAACATACCAAATGTCAATAGATGGCGTGGATGTTTCACTCAAACAAGCGGTTTACAAGAAGTAATCATGTTCGAATATTCTTCTTGTCCAGTGATATTGCCTTGGTGATAGGGTCTTCTATGCCAGTTCTCCTTTTTCTTCTCTTAATTATAGTGTGATTGTCCCTTATGATATTTTTGATTTTGAGGTCCAAAATTACTTGATGAACCTTTCTTGTATGTATTGTACCAACAATTTTTCACATCATGTCCTCTATTGTAGATAGGACACTTGTTCTATTTCTTGTTCTTGTCCCCATGTTGTTGTTAATGTTGTTTTTGGTAATTTTGAGAGGAATGAGATTTTCCTTTGCCTTTTCCTTTTCCTTTTCCTTTATGATGAGAAGAAAGTGTCTCTGCTCCTCTTCATCATATTTTTGTAAAATACTTCTTCTTATTGTAGTAGATTCACTAATTTTTTGTAATCGATTATCTAATCTGACAAGTTTAGTGTCATCACAAAAATGTGATATGAAAGAGGGAGCTCTCTCAGAATAATGGCAATGAGAGTTCCATCAATGACCTCCTCTCTCAGGGCTAGAAGTGATGCCCTCAATTCGGTAACTCTTCTTAAGAAATATTCTACTTTCTCATTTTGTTTGAATTTCAGTTTGTGTAACTAATTTTGCAAATTCAAAATTGTGTTATTTTTTTGGCATCATATCGTGCTCAACTTATCCCATGCTTATTTAGTTGTTGTGGCATCTCAAATGTGGGGTTACACTTCATCGATACTATAAACAAGATTATGACATTGGCCTTTTGATTGGCCTGTCAAAGTTGCCTCTGTTGATTTGCATCATCTGGTGATTTGGTTGTGGAACCATTCACAACAGGCCATATCTCCTCAAACTCAAGTTATGTTCTAATCTTAGTCTTCCGCAACATAATTATCTCCTTTGAGGAGTTGTGATTTTAGAAGAAAGAACTTGGGGGCTTTGGTTCCCATTTTTTTAATTCACTAACAAAGGGTAAGGCTCTTATCACTCCAGACATATGATCTCCCAATCTATATACCGTCAGTCTAATATACCAAACCTTTCTATATATGTGCCCTTCTTATATACCCATTGGTACTTGGAAGAAGATCAACCTTTATATATACTCGGTAGTATGTGAAAGAGGTGTTAACGTACGTGAATGAATCGATACGTGGTACCAATACAAAGATCTTGAAAGGGTTCTATGTGATTATTAGCACTAGCTCAAATAAATATCCTCATACACACGTGTAACTTTGCTATATACTTGGATAATTTTAGTGTCCAAATTTACGTCGTGCAATCGTTCACATACGGATAGGAGGGCTCAAAGTCTATGCACTAGGGATTCATAATTTCCATTAGTGCGCGTCGAAGACATCAGATTGCCTAACTAGTTTTTCTCGCGTCCCACGCATATTCCATCCCCCACCGGCTATCTCAACACGACCTCGGGAGGTTGGGTGCGAGGAAAAGTTACTTGTAGATTCCCATGCTCGCTTGTCACTTTTCCATCATACAAAATTGGTGAATAGAATTTAAAGAACAACTATCTAATTTATATCCCTAAATCTGATATATCTCACGCGCGTTCCACATGTTGCACCATCCCGGTCACATTCTTTGTGACTTATTCTCCTATTGGGATGTTGATCGGAACACCTTCCATTACTGGGGTCCACGGTGAGTGGACCATCACTGGAGGATGTTTATCGATGCAGGGGGTCCCGATCATCGGGAGACGTCTTACCCTTGAGACAGCGGAGTTGAGGGCCGAGATAGCACAAATGGACCACTTATATGGGAGATGCAGTTATCTCCACAGGTTCAAAGAAGGGGGTCAGAGTTCGGTCCATTCCTAGTTTTCCCATCCCCTTGATTCGCCAGGCTATTATGGGGATCCTTGCCTTGAGATTGATCGGGGACAAGGGAGGAGACACATTACTATACTGCTAGTCCCCCATCATTGCAAAAATTGAGGGCCATGGCTGGATTTACGCCTGGGGAGCCAACATACTTGGGACTACCTACCATGACCTATACTGGGTAGTCCGTTTACATGGGAAGTCTTTGAGCCACCCGACCCTAGTCATGAGTTGGGTTTATGAGAACTTCATTCCTTATGGTAGAGGTGTAGAGGTGACAGATCCGGAGGCTGTCGGGCGGCTAGATGGACCAGAGATATGTCGGTGCTCGAGCACCTCATCGGCCCCGATTGCTTCACCGACTATCGATGACATGGAGGCCACACCATATCAGACCATGGCAGGCATATGGGGCGAGGAGGCTCTTACTTTGATCTCTTGCTCCACCACAGGGCAGCTTATTGACAGAGTGGGGCGAGTGGAGATACACCCCTTTGGCTAAGTTCCTCAGCAGTTTGGCCTACCCTACATGGGCATGCTTCCCCCAGTAGCACCAGTATACAGGTCAGTTCGAGAGGCCAGAGGGGGTCCTAGAGGCCGGGGTTGGACAGTTGTTACTCCTAGCGTTCCTATTACGGCCAGGAGGGTAGTACGTGCCCGAGGGAGAGCCGGTGCGCCTCAGGAACCCTTGCTTTGGATTGCCACGGGTCCTGCCCATAGCAGTGATGACCCCATCGACATAGACTCTGAGTCGAGGATCTCACGGGGGAGAGACAAAGGAGGAGCGAGGAGGACAAAGTGATCTTGAGTGGCATGACACTCAGGATATCATGCAGGCAGAGAGGGCCGAGTAGAGTGCAGAGAGAGTTACTCTGGTTTCAGAGGAGCCACTCTCCCAAGGCCATGGTGGGGAGGACGAGTCCATTGCAGGATGCTTACGTCGCTCCGGCCATGTGGGGAGCACCTCGGGTAGCGGCGGCATCGTGGCGTGAGTCTTGACCCTAGAGATCGTCTGGAGGCCTAGTGATCCGAGTAAGTTACCACCCTTCCTTTTAATGTTTGTTTTTAGTTAAGATTTCCTTAGTTGCTATCTCTCTTTTTGTTTACACTTGTGTTTTATCTATTGCTCCATTTCTAATTCATTTTCTCCTTTGTTTGCAGAGACCGCCGATGAGTGGCAAGACCTGATTCACAGGGTATGCACAGATACCTTGATGATCCCCATGGAGAGGACCCGTGCAGAGTTGTTTATGGACGTTGGGGAGCCCTCAACAGCTGGTAGACACACTGACACCTTTTCCCCAGTCTGGCATGTGGCTAGGATGGTATCGACTCTCCGCACGGAGCTAGCGGGGTATAGGAAAGCCGAGCGCTTTATGAGGAGTCATTCTCGTGGCGAGACTACGGCTGCCCCAGGATCCTGAGCCCTCCATGCACTCAGAGCACCGGCGTATCCAGAGTCCTAGGCGTGGGCGTGCACCTTCAGAGGGGTCTCATAGGGATTGATAAGCCACTTGGCTCTCCTAGATTTTGTATGATATATTCTTTTGTATATCTTGGGCTCTTTGAGCGTTTTGACCATGCTCAGCGCATGATGGCATTGTACAAAACTTTGATTTATTTATATATATATATATATATATATTCTTTTTGGATCAGACCTTTGGTATTTATGGATTTGTTTCCATTTCTGTTTCTTCATGTAAATTACGATGTTATGCATGTATGCTCTTTAGAATGTATGCAATGGAGAAAAAATGATGCAAGTGTTTACTTTCTTTTTGTATTTCATGATGTTGATATATGATAATGTAGACACAATGTGATTTTGAATCTTAGTTTCTGTAAGCAATTTTGGATACTTCATATTTGTTTTGGCGAAGTGGTGAAGGTAAGCCGGTATGATGAGTAGATAGACTTGCCCCACTCCTAACCCCATGCAACTAGTAAGATGCGAGGGCTCATCACCGAGAGCTAGAAAGGGCACAAGTTGTGAAATGTGTTGAAATGATAGTGATGAGAGATAGACAAAGCTTTGGTGGAACCAAATTAGGATGCTACAAGCCTACTCTACCCGAGTGACTCCATAGTTTGGGATGCAACTTGCTTTGTGGTTTATCTAGACTTAGATCCGTAGATGGCCACATAGTAGACAAAATCTAGGTTTTAGGATTTTGAACTCTCTTGGAATTTTGGACATCCGATTCATTTGTTTTTGACTCAAGACTTCAAGATTTGAATTGTTTGCTTATGACCTTTAACATTTTTTTGTCAAGAGGACCCCCTACACTTTGCCCCATGCTACTAGTAAGAAGCGTGGGTTTATCACCATGGGCAAGGCATAGGCGAGTAAGGGCATTTCCATCCTTTCCCAACCCTACGTCACTAGTAAGAGACGCAAGCTCATCACCAAAGGTTGGTGGGGCAAGGAAATGTGTAAAATTAAAATTTTCTGTTTGATCTATATTTGACTTGTTTACTTGAGAAAAATGTCAGTGTGTGCTTATTTCCAAAGAGATATACATACAAGATAGATGTGACACGATGAAGCTTCTAGAACAGACCATAGGCAAGACACCTATCCTAAGAAGAAACCAAAAGTGAGAACAAGCATGCAGATTTTGGTATGGTTACCAGTAAGACCTTGTCATATCTAGCTTTATTTGATGAAATGATTCCGAAATAGTTTGATGACATCATGGAAATGGAGAAGTATGATTAGAGTGTCCATGCCAACAACATCATGAGTTTGTAATGAATTGCTTTGAGAATAAATTCCTTGATCACAAAATTGCATGAAACAAACGGACAAAATGATCCTAACTAAGTGAAGATGCAATGTAGATATAGCTATATAAGTAATGTCGGTTGCTTACGTGTAGAATCATTTAAGGTGTAGGGAATTGACTGTTTCACCAAATTCCTCACCTTCCAATGTGCATAAGAGATATGCACCATTTCCGTAGTCCTTCATGACTCGGTATGGGCCCAACCATTTGGGCCGGAACTTCCTTCCTTCGCCGGTCTTTTTATCGATCCAGTTGTCTAGCCTTAGAACTAGATCACCTTCATATATGTCACGTTCATAGACCTTCTTGTTATACTACCAAAGACATCCGGTCAAGCATAGACTCAGGCATTGCATTCAAAGACATCTAACCTAGCTTCATCTAGAATCCCTTGTAATGAAATGTGGAGACTGGGTATTTCAACCTCAAGTGGGAGAACTGCTTCTGCTCCGAATACTAGTGAGAAAGGAGTCTCTCCTGTTGGTGTTCTTATTGAGGTTCGGTGGGCCCATAAGGTTGGATATAACTTCAAATGACAATCTCGTTTGTTTTCTTTTCTTGTTTTAAGGAGAATGGCTTTTAATGGTTTGTTGTCGCCTCACTGTCCATTGGCTTGAGGGTAATACAAGGAGGCTGTATGATGGCTTATTTTAAATTTATTACACAATTCATGAACTTCATCATTCTTAAAAGAAGTCCCATTATCTGAGATAATGATTTGCGAGACACCGTACCTACAAATGATTTGGTTCAAAATGAACTTGGCGATTACAGAACCCGATACAGTAGTAAGAGGCATAGCCTCTACCCACTTGGTAAAATATTCGGTGGCCATGATTATAAAATTATGGCCATCTGTGGACGAGGGAGAGAATTTCCCTATCAAATCTAGGCCCCATGTGGAAAAGGGCCACGGAGTAGCGATTGGTTGTAGAGCTTGTGCTGGCATGTGAATCTCGTGGGAGAATTCTTGACACTTATGACACCTACGTACAAACTCTACTGCGTCGTGTTCTAGAGTGGGCCAGAAATAGCCCATTTGATGTATTTTACGAGTGGTGGCATGGCCACCGAAGTGGCCTCCACACATTCCACTGTGAGATTCATGGAGAATCTTCTTGGATTCTTCTGTGTCGACACATCTTAGAAGCATTCCATCAAACACCTTTCGATAGAGGACTTGCTCTATAATGATGTATTTCGCTACGATAATGCGTAACCGCCTTCTTTGTTGCAAAGTAGCACCTTCTGGATACGTACGGTCCATGATATAATTAATAATATCGGTATACCAAGGACATTCAGAGATAGGAGGTCTGGTTTCGATGTAGTATATGCATTCATCGGGAAAATCCAGATCTACTAGATCACCTTCGTTTAATGGATTATCAGCTAACCAATCCGTGATGATTTGTCCTTTAACGGACTTTTGATTTACAAAAGTTAATTCAAATTTACCCATTAAGGTTATAAAGCACTCACCTTTTTAGATAAGGACCCTTGCATGAGGAAAGTTCGTAAATGGTCTATTTTTATAATGACCTTTGTTTCTTGATTTAACATATAATGTCTTAAGCGTTTGGTTGCAAAGACTATGGCGAGGCATTCGCGTTACACTTTTGTGTATAACGTGTTTCATAGTTGATCAATGTCCGGCAAATGAAATAGATCACACGTTCTCTCTTGTCATCATCTTCTTGAGCCGGCAAAGATACAAAGCTAGCGAGACATTGGTAGCTCAAGTATAAAATTAACGGGTGATCGGCTTAGGTGGCATTAGCGTAGGTGGTGATAACAAGAAATGCTTAACTGCATCGAAAGCTTCATTGCTAGTCTTCGGTCCAATCAATACTATAATCTTTCTTGAGTAAATTGTTGATTGGATGAATGGCGAAGCTTAAGTCCGGGATGAATCTCTAGATTGCACCAAGCTTTCCGAGAAATGACCTGATTCCTGATTCATCTGAAGGCGGGACCATTTCAAGAACAACTTTAATTTTGGTTGGGTCAACATTGATCCCACGTGATGATATGATGTAACCTAGGAGTTTCCCTCCTGTCACACCAAAAACACATTTTTCTGGATTTAGCGTGACTCCGTATTCTATCAGACGTGAAATAATGACGTGGAGCACTTCCGGATGGTCACAACGCTTCTTGGCTTTGGCCAACAAGTCATCTACGTAGGATTCCACAATTTTATGAATAAGATCATGAAATATATACGTCATAGCCCATTGGTATGTAGCGCCAGTGTTCTTGAGTCCGAATGGCATAACAACATAACAATAGGTTCCCCAAGGAGTTATAAACGTGGTTTTAGCTTGATCTTGTTCGGATATTCTGATTTGATTGTATCCCGAGAATCCATCCATGAGAGACAAAAGCTCAAATCCAGTTGTTGCATCAATAATGACGTCTATGGATGGTAATGGGAAGTTGTCTTTAGGACATGCTTTGTTAATGTCTCGGAAGTCTATGCAGATGCGTATCTTTCCATTCTTTTTAGAACCGGGATGATATTAGATACCCATTGAGAGTAATCAACTGGTTTGATGAATCCTACTTGGAGGAGTTTTATTACCTCCTCTTTCACCATGAGAGCTACCTTGGGCTTCATTGGTCTTGATTTTTGTTTAATTGGTTTTGCATCTGATTTAGTAACGAGGTTGTGTACCACAATGTGGGGTGCAACTCTGTCATTTCCTTATAATTAAATGCAAACACCTTCTGATGTTCCTTGAGGATCAAGTGTGTATCTCTACTTCTGATGGAGTTAACGAGGATCCTAACTTCAATATCCTTGGTTCATCTTCCGTTCTGATGTTAATATCAATTGTTTCTTCGATTAGAGAAGTGTTACCTTCTTCAAACTCAGGCGGGGCTGGGGGTAGTTCCAGCTCGTCTCCATTCTCGACTGTGTATATGTTGAGTTCCTTTTGTGGGGGAAGTTCTGTCATGGGATTCCCGAAGTAAGAAGATGAATGTGGAATTAAAGACAAATCTATTACGTGATGGGCGAGATGTAATGCCGCATAGGCATTTAAGAAATCAAGAGTGGTTGTATCACTATCGATGTGGTCTAGGATAGTAGATTTGTTTTCATTTCCATTTAAAAGAGGATTTGACATTGTTTTTATCAATGGTTCATCACGAAGGGATACCATGAAATGGGTATCCTCTAACTTACTGTTTGGAGTAAAGCATGACGCTGAGGTTGCTATTGAATCAGCGAGAAGATTTTGTTCACGTGGGATTGCTTCAATTGATATGAAGTCAAATTCCTTGCTTAAATTCAATACAGCTGTTTTGTAGAGCTGTAAGTGCTCAGCTCTGGTTTCATATACTTCAGAGACTTGGTTTGCTACCAATTGTGAGTCTCCTAACACTCTGATGTTATCAACACCGATTCTCTTAGCTAGGATGAGGCCAAGGAGAAGGGCTTCATACTCGGTGCCATTGTTAGTGCATTCGAATTTTAGCTTAAAGGAAAATGGTAGGACTTTTCCCTCGGGAGAAGTAAGGATTACACCTGCCCCAGCTCCGTAACGACATCTAGCTCCATCGAAATGGAGAGTCCAATACTTAGCTAGGAATATGGACGTTGGGACACTTGTTGTGTTAACTCATGCAGAGATCCGTTACTGGAAGAGAGCCAACACCTAAAGTAGATCCCATGCCTACAGAATCAAATGGTAGGCACATTGGTAGATCCTGTTCTAGTAATTCGACAATTTTTGCAGTAGTTCCTAATGATACTGTTTCTATAATGTTAGCCTCATCTTTGAGGGCTGGGATTGTTTTGACTAGGCTTATAGTTTCAAGATCTGTTGTAGGCACCAACTTTTCTTCTGGTTTCGCGTCAGTGGGTTTATTAAGTTGGTTTGTTGGGAGTTCAAACTCCGAGTGCACGCCTGGTTTTCTCTTTAAGTCAGCCAGGTGTATATCGAATGGTTTTGGATCACCTTTGGCCACGAACACCTTTCCTAAATGCAAGAATCTTACTTCTTGAAATAACGTAGAAGGGATAGCCTTCATACGGTGTATCCATGGTCGGCCGAGAATCATATTATAATTAGTTTCCCGATCTATAATATAAAACTCAGTCAGGATTGTTTTGGGTCCTAAGGTGACCGGTAGTATTATAGTTCCAATTGAAGTGGCTTTAAGGCTGTCATAGCCTCTTAGTGTATTTCGAGTTGTGGAACAATTGGTTTCTCCATACCCTAGCTTTTGAAGGAAAGAGAAGGGGACTATATTAACTGCTGCCCCATCGTCAACCATCACGCGTTTCACATAATTGTTATAAACCCACACTTGTAAGTGTAAGGCTGGATCACCTCGGCGTGTGATCTCAGCATCTGTTGGCATTTTGTTTATTTTGAATATGAATTCGACATCCCTATCCGGCTGCCCCGGAGGATGGATATCAAAGTCTACATGGTTTACCTGTGTTTCGGGAGGTGGAGTGATGTTAATTAAATGACCTAAGCCTAATGCCTCTAAAAGAGCAGCCTTGTGAGCAGGGGAGTTCTTTAATAAATCCAAAAAGGAGATGTGCGAGAAGGTTTTTGTTAGATCATTAATTAAATCATAAGCACCTACGGGTTTTATTAATACTTGTTGGATATTGTTTGTTTCTAGCGGGTAGCTTGGACTTAGCTGAGAGGAATACTCTCGTGTCCTTGTTACAGCTTCTATGGGTAGTTCGGAGTCTAACTCCACTAAACCGACTATCTTTGGTCGAGGCTGACTTCCTAATTGTGGCGCAACTAATGGATTCAGTGAAGTTGAAGCTTCATGATCATTGTTTCCTGTAATTACACCCTTGTTTGTCCCACTTGGATTTAACTTATTGTTGTGATTTGGGAGCGGATCATTGAAGATCTTGAGGGGTGCATTTTGAGGGGAAATTGCCCCTATAAAAGTATTCGGTGCTGGTGACGTAGGATCTGCCAAGAACATATCTATGAAAAGTTGTCTTTGTTCATCTGGAAAATGTTGCATGAATTTATTGTAGTCATGACATGTTCTAGTGTCATGGCCCCGAATTTTATGGAAACCACAATAGGAGTTAGGATTGTAATTCCTAGTTTGTTGGCTCGGTGTATATTGTGGCCCAAAACTCTGATCAAACCGTTGTCGATTAGGATTAAAACTTTGCATTTGTTGTCTTTGGTTTAAATTCTAGTTTTGATACCCAGTTGAGTTTTGGCTTGGACCTTGTGTAGGATTTCGCCATTGTTGTTGTTGTTGTTTTTGTGGATGATTAAAATCCACTGTATTGATTGTTGGAGTAAAGTTGTTGTTTCGTTGATTGTTTATTTGTGGTGGAGTATTCACAACATTTACCTTTCTAGCCTGATCGGTTACTCCATTTGTTTTCACTCCGTGATTTTTATTAAGGATTTTAGGTCCTTTATTGACATTCGTGATAGTGGGATAAGTTGTAGTGTTTTGGTTGGAGGTGATTAACCTTCCGTTTTCTCCATATGTCTTACGACCACTATCAATTGCCGCTTGATCTATTCGGAGAGAGCTCTCAAATACTTCATCGTAAGTCCTTAGTGGGAATTTCTGGACTTCTTCCTTCACTTCTCTGCTGAGAGAATGAAGGAATAAATCACATAGTTCCATCCGATCCATATTTGGAGCACTTGCCAAAGAATAAAGAACTGTATGCCACATCTAGATGAAATGGGTACATGATTCATTGTGTTCTTGCTTAATGTGCAAGAATTGTCGATTCTGTTCTTAATAGTTTGTTCATGTTAAATGCCTTGATGAACTCTGAAACGAGTTGCTTGAATGAATGGATGGAAGCCTCAGGTATTCTATAATACCAATCAAGAGCGATACCTTCCAAAGTTTTTGGGAATATTTTAGCAACAACCCCATCCCAAGGGAGTAATTCTCGAATGGCTGTAGCGTAAGCCTTGATATGTGCATTCGGATCTCCCTCACCTTTGTACTTGGGCAAATCAGGAAGGGGTCTTGGAAGCATGATGCTTCGTATGGTGAAATCTAAGGGCTCTTTCAAATATTCTGAGTAAGTCCCTATCGCATATGTTTCGACCATTGATGGTGCCTGCTGAGGGAGTGGTGGTGGAATGGATTGTTGACATGGCGTTGCATATGTGTTGGTAGGAGCATAAGGAAACCCCTGTGTTTGAGCAAATATGCTGGGAGAGGAGAACATATCCCCTTGTGGTGATTTAGAATACATGTTTAAGTATGAAGGGGTATTGTCCAAAAATGGATTATTTTGTACTAAACCGGGAGGTATTGGAATGGTGTTAGAAACGGTGGTTCTAATCGGCGTTTGTTGTGAATACTGAGGAGTCATGCCTAACGTGCCTATTCCTGTGAGGAGGTCTATTTGGCTAGGGTTGGAATTTCCTGCTGCATGAGTTGAGAATGGTGATTTTCCTGAGCAAGTTCTAACCCCCTCACTCTTTCTACTAACGTTGAAATGACTTCATTTGGTGAAGTCACGGTATTTTTCCTTAGTGGTGTTTGTTGTATATCATGGTGTTGTATAGGCATGTGATATCCTGATATGAATTGATCATTTCCCTGCCAAGTTTCCCCGAGGGCATTTCCTGTATGTAGTGGTATGAAGGTATTTCCTTGAAAAGAAACCTCGGGTTGTGTTTGTAAACCTCCTATAGGTGGATACATACTTGAGGACATTGTTCATTCCTGGTATAACGTACCGAATGTTCATCATCTAAACCTAGATATGGGTCTGATTGTCTACTAATTTGTGGTCTAAGTAGCACCTGAGGAGACGAACTAGATTCTCTGTGAATGTCATATTGTTTGAGCCTGAAGGCTCTGTTTGTTGTGTTTGAGTGAGCTGATCCAACTCCTTTGTTTGGAAAGATGAGTTATATCTGATCTTTGGAGATGGAGTTTGTGTTGATAATTGGTTATCTGAATAGTTTTCACCCCATACCGAGAGCGAGGGTGATGATTGTCTATTCAGTTGAGCATAGTATGCCTCAAGACCTAAGAGAGGCCTACCATATGCATCGAGTCCCGACATATTTGGGGCATATATGAATACCCACAGAATAATGGGAAGGGGTGAAGGTGATGGTGAAAGCTAATGAGGTAGTAAAGATGAAATATTCATTTCAATTTAAAAGAACCAGTCGAAATATGACTCCAGACCAGAAAGTAGAAAGTTCATGTCAGGTTCACCAATTTTGTACGATGGAAAAGTGACAAGCAAGCGTGGGAATCTACAAGTAACTTTTCCTCACACCCGACCTCCCGAGGTCGTGCCGAGACAGCCGGTGGGGATGGAATATGTGTGGGATGTAGACAAACTAGTTAGGCAATCTGATGTCTTCGACGCGCACTAGTGGAAATTGTGAATCTAAGGAAAAGAAGGCCCTCCTAACCTAAACTAGTGTGATAGATCGATCAGCAAGGATGACTGCTTGAAGGCTCTAATCAATATCAAGCTCTGGCGTGATTCGGTCTATGGGTTGTGGGATACGTGGAAAATGTCTGGGATAGTTTCGTGTATGTTTCCAGATAAGGTCATAGGGTGGATGGTAAATATATCTGACTCTATGGGCGATTCTCTGGCCTAGTCCAGAACTCCTTAGCTTTGTTAGCTGCTATGTCTAACAAGGATAACTATTTGATGATGATAGGTGGAAGTGGAGTAGATCTAAATACTAGTGTACATAGGCCAGTATCTATGTCTGATTCACCTATGGATTCGTTAGGCTGTGGGATTTGTGGGTCACAACCGTAGATTCGTGGTTGTTGTGGACCTACTATGGTCATGCATGGAATTAATCCCTAATCCCTAGTATCCAGTAATCGTATGCTTTCTCAGCTTCTATATTCAGAATTAATAATTGTGCAATCTTCTCAGAGTATCTTATAGGCATTCGTGCAACTTGAATTCTTAAGCTGGTATCTATATCTATGAGAGTGTCTCCTGCGTCTGGCTGTGGGACCAAAGGATCACAACCAAAGGTCTGCTCTCTTTCAAACCCTTCTACAGTCATGTAGATATGAATTTAGGGTAATCTATAGTTTGGTTGATTTGACCAAAACGTGTGTGCTTTGTCGTCTTCTATGTTTAACCCGCTTACTGGAAACTGATTTGTTGTAAGTTTATCGATTGTTCGGAAGACTTGGATCCTAAGATTCTGATCTATATCAGTTATTTCTGTGATGAGATTGGGTTGGGGCACGATTGGCTCGAATACGTATTCTTTGGGCTCTCTAGGTCCCGTGATTGTCATACAAAAGAAAGTTATGTAAATCTAACTAATGACAGAATAAGCTAATTGTGAAAGATACGTCTATTTATATTCCTAAATCTGATATATCTATCTACTAAACAAAATTTAAAGAACAACTATCTAATATATCTAGAATTGATAATTAAAACAACAAATTAAAACAAACAAAATAACCGAGTGTAGCTATTTGTCTGTGCAACTGTGAACCTATTCTAAATAACGAAATAATTGATCTAATCTATTTAAAAGACTCTCGATCCTACCTCAGAAGTGAGGAATGAATCATAGTTTCTTAGAAACTATCAATCCCCATAGCTTCCCTAGCAATATTGAAAGTAGAATTAACTGAAATAAAGTGATTGGCTACTCTATTTGATATGCTTCTAATTAGAACTTTGAAAGCTAGAACCTGGATTCTGCAGAATAGTGGTGAATCCGATGGTATGTGTGATCTTGTCCCCTCAGTGTGATCTCCTCGTTCCTTCGTGTTCACGTGGATCTAGAAAATCGTGTAATGTTAGCATCAACAAAAGTAGATATTGGGACAAAGGCAGCTTAGGATATGAGGTGAATACAATACGAATAGGAGAGAGATAGTGCAAGAGGACGAGCTTGGCTTATGTAATTCCTAGCGAGATTTATTGCAAGTCATGCAACATAAAATGTCTAGAACCTGAAACTATCCTGCTTGAAGAACAAAACCTGCATCTTTAATGGCTTCCTATTGAAAACAAACTATTCTACTCCAATCGATTGGATGAAATATCAACGAGCACTTGCACAAGATGGATATGTGGCTTCCTAACAATAAACAACACTAAGCTAAGCATGCAATGAATGCAACTAAGGATTCTAAGCAAAAATGAAAGACTAATCTATTGCAATGAGAAATTCAGAGGCAAATTTGAGGGGCCATTTTCTTGAGCACAAGCCATCTATTTATAGCATTTGCATTTACCCAAGGTAAAAACCAAATTGATCTCTTAAACTATAAACAATGGAAAAACACTATTCCAGGGAACCAGAATCATTAATGCAAGCTTATGGCGGTGAAAAAAGTTGGTAAACGTTGAAATTTATGTGAGTCGTGTTAAAAGAGCATTCTGGAAAATGCGTAAAGGACCGCCACCCTGAGCAGGGTGGCGGTTACAGGACCGCCGCCCTACTTAGGGCGGCGGTCACGAGACCGCCACCCAGGCAGGTGGTGGTTTCATAACTGAAGAGCAAAAGGCCAAGAAAAGAGGGGAAAAGAGAAAAACAAAGCACATGGGGGCTAAGTGGGGCATGCGGGATGTTAACGCACACTTGGGGAGCTTTTCTAGATCCCGAACACCTTATAAGGAGACTGTATCATCATTAGGGCACGTGTTACGTTGTTCTGGTAGCACAGTACCCTAGAATTTTGGGTACGTACAATGTCCTTATTACTCCCTGTCAATTTATAGGGATGATGCCCATACGATGTTGTTTCAACTATATTAGGTGTTAAGTGAAGTAGTACTCATAATGGATTCACACATAAGTGCTTCCCAGAGGCATTGTTTATATCAAATTTTGTGAAAGCGATATGAAGATATTGTGAGTGTTACATAGCCAAAGTACACTAATTTTGTTTACAATTCTTTGCCATTATTTTTAGAAGTTAAAAATATTGCGGTTGAATATGACAACCTACAAATTAGTACAATACAATTACATCCAATATGATGAAAAATTGAATCACAAGATTTTTTTGTTTTTTTAGGCCCGGTGGCCTTTAGAGCTCAATATGGCGCTCGGTGCAAAAAACTACCAAAAACAACTCAAAAATTGTAGTTTTAGATATCCCCCCTTTAGAAAAAAATGCTCAGAATCATATAATATGCAATGTGGGAGAAAATGTATTATTTTTTCCAATATTAGGGTTTTCTCCTCTAACTTTGGTGGTTGGTTTAGTTATAGCTAAGTGTTTTAGAGAAGGTTTTCACAGCTAACTATGGCATTTTCTGCTAACTTAGCCACTAAACTTCAATGTTTGTAATACAATGTATTGGGATGGGTCGAACCAAGGACCTCACATTTCTAAAGCTTTTCTTCTTTCCAACTAAGCAGTCAATGTATTTGAGCATATGCTGAAGAAAATGATATTTAAATGAAAGGAAAAATAATTCAAGGAGGTTGGAATGCATCATACTTGCTCCAAAATAGATGTAGGAAAGTGAGCTTTGGGGTGGAATACTAAGAAAACCCTCTTTGGTCTATTGGTCACTCCGTTGGCCCTTTATGGGTGTGAAGTCTGGGGAAGTAATATGTCAAAGCATGGGTGGAGACAGGTAGAAAGAATCCAAAAACATTTAATCACAAGCACTCTCAAGGTTAAATCAACGGTCCCTTATGAGATTTTACTGGCTGAAGCAGGTATGTTACCAATGGAAGCTTCGGCAATCACTCGGCTAATAAGCTATTTGAAAAAAGTGGAAAGCATGGGCCGGTCATCGTTGGCCCAAAATGGTTATAGAGGATAACCTAGAGCGCAGAAAGAAAACTTGGATGAAGCAGAACACCAAATGGATGGAGAAGTGGGGCATCCACTTCCAGGAGTGCCCTAACAACAATAGGGAAATAAAAAATTATGTGGCGGAGAAGTTTAGGAACATCATGTGGACAGAAAATATTGGTCGTAAGAAAGCGCACTATATCAAATATTTCAACCCCACTTGGGCTCATGATAACAAAGCTTATTTAAGGGCGGATATCAAAGGTAAGGCTAGGATTATTTTGGCTCAGTTGAGGACCGGGTCACATCATCTTCGCTGTGAAACGGGTAGATGGACTATTCCCAAAGTAGAGTGGGAAAGGAGAACTTGTCTTTTCTGTAGTACAGGGGTTGTTGAAATAGAATGGCACTTCATCATGGAATGCTCAGCGTATGATGACATCCACTTCCAGTACGAAAATGACTTACAATTGGACAACCTAGATGAGTTATTTGAGGAAGAAAAGCTTCAAAGGATTGCTGGTTTTGTGCTCAAAATTCACAGTAGGCAAGAGGATTTGGAAAATAACTTGGTTTCAGCTTAATGTTTCTACTTTTCTTGGTCCCTTTGACTCTTCAGTCACGTGGACGTCATTAAAATCTTTCATTTCATTTTAAAGGACACACAACAGAGCTTGTCGTATCCAAGTGGCTAGCGTACAGAATGGGGCGATTAGGGCTCACACCAAAAGCGTATCTACTTCGTATCTTCTCACCTTTTGATTTATTATTTATTGATTTCCACCACTATTTCCTTTGTGCAAGTGCTTAAGGATCTCTGTTATTTCTTTGATTTACAAATTAACCACCATTTTGTTTTCGTAAGGGTCGTGGAGAGTCATTTGATTTGTATGCTACGTGTGATTTATCGGGGGCTTTGACAATGACGACTCGAGCGATTTAAACAAAACTCACCATATAAACTAAGCTCTTTTTTATTTTATGTGTGTAGGATCCGCTTCTTCACTTTTGGAACATGGCAAGTTCACGGGAGATTGATTCATCCGTTTAGAGATTAACAAAACCAATTTTGTATTTCCACCCTTTTGTTTTGTTACGGGGTGGGTGCAACTCATGGGTATTGTGTTTTTCCCAATCGATTGGTGAATTGGTATTAGCTCGGGCGTAGTCTCCTCGGATTTGAAAAACTTCAATCAACGTAACAGGGGGCTCAGCCTAATCAAATCTAAATAGTGCTCAACTTTGTATGGAGACCTCGGCTCACCACTGTTTTGTGTGCAGGATTTGGTCATTGTTAGGAGGAAGGGCTCGGTCAAACAAGGGAAACTTGGATATGGCTTGATTCACCCGGTTCAAACATAATACTTCATCAATGAATAGGACACCGCGGTCTACAGAGATACTAACTTGGTGAAGCCAATGAACAATTCGATAAATGCAAAAACAATGTAACTCGGTTGTCTACCTTCTCAAAGTTGCCTAGGAGCTCGGGTAGAAGCTTTTTCCATAGACCTCCAAAGTGGTCTAGAATCCTCTAGATATAGCACACTACTAGTGTTAGTAGACACTAAATGCACCTCTAAATTAGAGAGAAACCCCTGGTTGGGAAAAATGATTTTTTTAAAAAATTGATCGATTTGTGAATCGGAATGGCTCTAAGAAGAAATTTTTTCCTATTGCAGGGAGCACCAATGCAAAAAAACAATTCTTTTCTTTTACCTAGAGAATGACGGGAGGTTTTGGGGATGTAAGGACATTGCGGGAAGATCTTTGAGGAAACACCGGCTCTCTTGGAATGTAAAATTATTCTCAAAAAAATTTCTATCTTCTGCAATCTCTCTTCTTCAACCTAACCAAGGGATCTAACTGATCCGGTACCAAATGAAATTAACGAACAAGGATGGAAGACTGATAATTTTATTAATATGCAATCAAAACCAAATTACAATAGAGGTCTGCAATACTTATAGGTATTATACAGCCATGTGCGAGCAAATGAGATATTGAAACAATGCAATAATAAACATACTCATGCACATATAATTACAAAAATATGGTTTTAACCATAAAACAATAAAACCACCTAATATAATGACAACAAAATATGATATGGGAATACTATTCTTAGTTACAAACAAATAATATGGTTTCAACATTTTACCTACCTAACTATAACCAGTTACTCTAGTAAATGAAAAAATTAACTATAGTAAACTATTTTTATCCTAACATCCTATATGGCTCAAGTGTTTGATTAAAATTATTTGGATCCAAAAACCACAAATATTTGATCTGAGTCCATCTACAGTGGCTAGATCTTGAGGATGTAGTTAGAGATTGGATAATAACACACTTTTCTCCCTACACTCTTCCTCTGGTGGCAGGACACCCAAATCCTCTATTCCATTATTCGTAAACACACAATTGAGTTGGGAACCCGATCAATCCCTACCCCTTCTTATCATCATTATACGCATTCAAAATAATCAATCATCTAACATTACAATCATCACTTTCATTTCTAATATATATATATATATATATATAATATATATATATATATATATATATATATATATATATATATATATATATATATATATATATATATATATATTCATTCAAATTAGAGTCCTTCCATCTACATCATACAAGGATTTCAAAACCATTATAGAAACTCTTCCTTTCTCTCCTTTAATACCTTTTCTATCCATGAGTCTAGTTCTTGTCAAACATAGTATGCACAGTTATGTAAAATCTTAGTATGCACAATTTCCTCTTTTCTTATTTTATGTAATGCCTCAAATGTCTCTTCTCTTAGAAGATCACTTGATCCTTTCTAACAACTAAAATACCCTATAATATTTGACATGCTTTGATTTTTTCATAAAGTAAGCTTAAAAAGGATCAAAACACTTTTCTTACCTCTTACCATATTCTCCCGAGCTTTTTTTTACATATATGTGGTCTCTTGGATATTCTTAGCTTAGTTACTTCTTGATGTCATTCAAAGGATTTGTGCATATCTTCTTATCCTACTAATCATTCACATACATCTAACATACCAATAATATCCATCTAAAGATAATCGATACTCTTGAACCACAACATCCATTAGACAATTTTACAAAATTAAGAAGCTTTTTAATAATATGCAATACATGCACGACTTCAAGAGCCATCGTGGCTCTGTCACAATATTTTTCAGCTCTCTCCCTATCCTTAAACCTTCCTCCTCCTCTCTCATTCAAGTACATAATGCATTTCCTTTACAAAATGAGTAGGAATAAGTTAGTTAGGGTTTTCACACAACTAACCCTACTTGGATTAAGCTAACTCATGATGAGTTAAGGGCTAGGTGAGTTAAGCGGTGGTAATAAATATGTCTTATGGATCTTATTACATCAAACATGGCTCTTTAGTTAACATATAACACTATAACATCCTAATACTGAATTCAAATATTCAAAATTACCAAAATGGATGGAAAGCCCTTATTTGAACTTATGAAGCCTTAAATGGTCTAGAACCAACTATAATCACCCTAGCTAGACATAATACACCTAAAACACCTACAGAAAGCCAAAATTTGTGTTATTTACATGATGTTCCTACATTACCAATCTATATAACATGAAAATGATAGCCATGATTATTACGAGGACTTTGATGATGAAGTCGACACTGTCAAACTCACTGATGAAGCATTAGGCCAACTAAATTTTACACCTATCGATATAGATGACTTTTACAAAAACATATTTGTGTCCGATGGCCTAGGTTGATATAAATTTAAGACCCCTCCTTCTACCAATGTTATGATACTTTATCAGGGATCTGTTAACACTTTAGACATTATTTCTCCTACTACGCATCATGTATCTCCACCACCTCCTTTCACATGTGCACTATTCATCAACTCCTTTTGTAATAACGTCCCGATCGATCATACTTTTCAAATACTATTTGCACACTTGAGGGCTTAACTAGGCTTGGTTTGACACTTAATGATATCTTACCACTAATTCACTCACCTCATCTTTATCATGGTTATTGTCACATTACGGTCGCCTATGGCCTTCGTGTGTTTCATTTGACGATATTATTTATACTCATCCCGTGCCCTTCTCCACTAACACTTGGTAAATCTTGGCTTGACTATATTGGAGGTACTTTAGACATATACCACACTTCTCTCACATTTCCTATGCCATTTAGAAATGTTTCCATTGGTAATGACTCATCTCCCACTTATGCTCTGAATCTTTTTTGTTGGTACACACACAACTATCCACCAATACCCTTCACTAATGAAGAGTATGCAATTAACACCTACACACTACGTCATAATATTGGTCCTTTGTATGATCCACCTCATTCTATTACTTATCACATATCCAATGCTACTCCAGTAGGTTTTGATCACGAAAGTGATGATCTTTTAGACAGTGTCACATGATTGTATTCACCACCATGTACTTGGGGTCATATCACTCACACAACCCCCAACCTAGCATCGACGCATGTTTCATACTCGCATTATCAACCTTCTAGAAAACACATATTCATCCACACGTTAGCATTGTCATTATCCGATGATGCACTCTTGTGCTTCAGTTCACACTTGACTGTTGAGGGAATCCTATACACATGAACCCCAAACTACACAATAGGCACTACACATTGCGTATCTTCACATATTTAACAATACATCTCGCACTATACATCTTACATCTCACATACTACATCTTACATTTACTCTACATCATTTTTATTTCAACCTTTACGCATCTACATATCATACATATTCTACACACCATACTAGTGTTCATCATACATGTTTCACACCCTTATGTTATCTACACATATTGCATTACATACTATACATCACACATTACACATTTTACACATCATATGATAGTCTCTCATCATCACACATACTACATACGTGTTGCGCTCATTACCCAACGATGCACTCTAGTTTCACATTCTATACTAGACTGTTGAGGGTATACATTATAAATTGACACCATCACATACGCGCATTCATCATTCAACCTCCTATTATGTGATATTCCTAGGTTAGTGACATACCATTTAGGCTAAATCCTCACCTATTCCATCATCTTGTAATGATATACATCATAGGCTACATCATCACTTCATCTAGCATCATTTCATGACATATGATATAGGCTAAATTATCACATATTTCATCATCTTGTAATGATATAGCCATAGGCTACATCATCACTTACTCTAGCATCATCATCATCTGTTTTGATCATCATTTAGTGATATATACTTCATGTTAAATCATCACCCCTTCAATCATATCGCCATGATATACGCTTCGGCTACAACGTCACGCACTATGTCACATATCATCATTACATGTTCACCATATCACGTTATACACAACACATAGTTCGACCATTTCCCAACGAAACACTCTCGTTTATGATTTATCCTTGACTATTGAGGGGTATAAACAAATGAACCTCCTACATAAAATTCCATTCACTCGGGGGCACGCACCTCCTATCACTCAATTTTCCTTACATTTCATGCATCCACAACATATTGCATACCTTGGTTGCATTTACTTTTCTCACATTTTCTTATACATGTTAGTATTATTACACATACTATATAAATATCTTGTATTTATTTTTATTTACCATACACACATGTGCATTCATGTCATTTATTAGTTGTGATCATAGATACGGGGACTCTACATGGAGCATGGATGTTTAGCACACTACTAGTCCCATAGCGCTCCCTGAGGGCATCCTCTTTCATACACTACAAGTGTTATTGTTTCATTTTATACTTAGCATTTTAATGTATTGGTTATACATGCTTTTGAAACACACTTTATCTTTGTAACATGTTAGTGCGTGCTTCATGTGCAACATTTGTTTTGCAGGCTTACTTGATACCATGGCTATTTGTTTATTTGTAGTTGCTTATCATTGTTTGTTATTGTATCTAGGCCTTGCCCTTTGTTTGGTGTGCACACTTGCTTTTTTTTTTTGCAGCCACTATGGCCTTGAGTGTCTTATGACATCGTGAGATATGTTCCATTTTTGTAACCCAATTTTCATGGTCTATGTTGGCTTCTTGTGTGTTTACTTGCATCCTAGCTTACACATTGTCTTTGTAGCTTATACTTGTTTTCTACATGCATGTTTGTATTTGTTTGTACTAACACTTGATTTCATAGCCACTTGTTTGCATGTGTCTTGGTTTCTACTATAAAAATTTCCTTCCCCTATAGAGCAGAGTTTTAGTTTCCACATTCGGTATTCTTTTGGGCCACATTCTCCTATTTGTGATGTTGTATGTTCCCCCAAAGAGGGGATAATCATTTGCGTTTACACACACTACACAACATAGTACTAGTACAGTTTATTTTTCAATTTTTATCCATGACACAATGTGTTTCATGGTGAGTGGGTTCATACCGAGTCTAAAGAACACCATACATAGTGGATTTTACATGGCAGATTGTCCTTAGCATTATGGGGAGTAGTTACAGGTTAGAGGATGCAATGGAACTTTCCTCTCTACATTACTTCATCCAGTGGCCTCAGATCGCCCAAAAAACTAGAAAGTAAACAAATCTCTTCACTCTCAGGAAGAAGTTATAAGTTAGAGGATACATCACCCTTTCCTCCCTATACTTTTTTTTGGCTAGTGGCATGATATCACCCAAAATACTCAAACTTCTTTGACATTTACAGGATCCTTTCTACACCCTTTGTCTCATCATGGATCAGGTGCACATGTTCCTCTTGCAATGTTGGTACTTTCATTATATTATTTTTACATATATACACGTGTCTCTACACATATTTTTACACATGTACATGTGTATTTGACTATTTGATCGTCTTCTCTTTTACATGTTTCACAAGTATGGGAAAAAGCAGTCAACAACAACAAAATCACTTAACATTGCACACATGACACTAACATTAAGGTACATTAAACATATTGGAATCTATATACATGCTTCCACCCTAGGTTCACTCTCATCACAACATTTTTGCATCTTTAGTCTCCACGCTCCACCTTTTTGTCACATTGCGCTTTGTTTAATTCCCTCTTCACATTTTCTACATCACTCTACATGGATATCGGTACACATATATATACTTTATGTTATTGAGAGTTCCATTCACCAACATAAATTTGGGAGAAATGTAGACACAAAATCATGCACTTTGAGTAATTATTTAGTCTCGGTCTCATATTACTATTCATATGGTTCTTGAGTGAAAAAGAGTACTAATTAACCCATGTCTTTGGCCATCTTGGTTTGTTTTCTATTTCTACTTGCGATATTGCACCCGCACTTTCCCAGTCTATATTTTCATACTACATTTTCCTTATTTATGACTGGGCACCCTAAGCGCCCGATCCTCTTTGCACTTTCCTCTCACCTTTTGGGAACTTTATATTCATTTAAGCCTATTATATTTTTGGTGGTCAACCTTTTCGGGGTTAATTACAAAATTAAAGAAAGATAACCATATAAATATAAAGTTATGAGACCATAATGAGGGACCAAGCACTAAAAACTACTATCACCACCTAAGGTTGCATCCATCAAAGGATTTTATTGCTCCATTTACATCCATCTAGCTCCATCACAAGGGGAAAAGGTTGGTTCATCTACATCACACTTCATAGGAGGGGATTTTATTCTATTCCATGCACCATTTATTTACATTCTACATCTAGTTATTTCTCACTAATCAAAAAGTATGACTAGCACAAGAACACCTAGGGAAAAATTCTACACACACGTACTTAGAACTACATTAGGTATGAGATGTAGTGCAACGCTTTGTTAAGAAGGTCCACCATTATAGCCACTAAGGGGTCGACCCCTTCATATGCATATTTCCTTTTTAGGGTTTTGATGCTTTTTTGGGGTTTTACAGGTGATTCTTTTATTGTAGGTTTACTAGTGCTTTGATGATCATATAGTGACATTCACATGAGAAGGAGTGAACACAGATGATCATTTAGTGACACCTCAGAGGAGGTCTCTAGTCTTTTTGAAGACCAAGGTGTAAAAATCTTAGACCAGTAGGGCATCTCGAGGCACCCACATCCCCCTCCGGTGCCCCGATCTGGTTAGAAAACTCAGATCTACATTTTCCGAGTTCATGTGTGACAGTTTTATCCTCTATTCAGCCAATCTCCAAAGCGACACAATCCATCAACGTAAATGATTCATCTAAGGCTTTTCCTAACCCTTTTTGTCTTTAGGGATTCATATTTCACTTTCTTAGTTTCTTGGGTAATTTATGTACTACATTATTTCATTTATTTATTGCTCTATAGCATTTATATGAGGCTACAATTTGACATTTTAGTTTAATCAATATCTTGTCACCTGGGATGTTCATCAAATGGACATGGATATTTTATTTCTTTACAATGACCTTGAGGATGAGATCTACATGAAGTAGCCATAGGGTTTTGTTGAGGATTCCTCATTAGCATTTTGATATAGTAAATTTATATATTACCTCAAAATGCCCCTCTTCCTTGGTATGCCAAGATGGATTTCTCCTTTGTAAATTTCACTAACTTTCTTTCTAATCCAAATGTATATATTTTGTGATAGGATGAATTACCTATGATTTTGGTTATATATGTTGTTGACATTTTGATCACAAGAATCTCTTCAACGTTCATTATGGTAGTGAAAGAAACTCTACAAGATATATTTTCCATGATTGAATTGTGTGTGTTACATTACTTCCTTGGGATCCATATTTCAAAGTCTAACTCGGGGATCACTCTGCACAACCTAAGTATGATCTTGACGTATTTTCTCAATTTCACAAGGATGATTATAAGCCAACACCAACTCCATTTATATCTAAACTTAAGCTTAAGTCCTGGTTATACTTCACCATTAGTAAATTCTACCTTTATTGATAATTTGTCGTAAATCATATGTATGTGACTCACACTAGATCTAAAATTTCATTTAGAGTAGGCCTAGTCTCTAGGTTCACACGAAGCCTCATGAGTTACATTGGAAAGCATCCAAGAAGACTCTTCTCTACATACGAGGTACACACATGTTTGGGATTCACTTTGTGGATTTTGTATTGATGTGGAATTGGGTGGATAAACATATTGATTGGATTGGTGATATTAAAAATCAAATGTCTACTTCAATTACTGAGTTTATCTCTAGGTTAGTTGGTCAAAAAAGAAGAAAAATGTTATCACTTTATCATGTAGTAAGGTTGACTACAGAGCACTTGTTAATGTTTCTAGTGAAGCCATCTATCTTTAAGGGATCCTCAAAAAAGTTTGGTATTCATTTCATGGTGACCCACATTAATTTTCTATAATAACCGTGAAGCACTATTAAAATTTGCAAGAATTCATTCCAACATTAGCATACCATGAACATTGAGTTTCATATGCACTTCATGGGGAATTCATTCATGGATATGTCATCATTTCATATATATCTAGACATCAAAGGAGATTTCTACATATTCACTAAACCCTTCACCAAGATAAAGTATCTTCACTTACGAGCTCTTCTTGGGGTGTGGGTTGCATCAACATCACCTTTTAGGGGTATTTTCGTCCTCCAATATTCTTATCTCTCCATTTCTTTGGGGGTATTTTATCTCTTTTGGGGGAATTTTTCCTTTTTTTTTTTTCTCTTTTTCTATACTTTATGAGAGTTGCATTGTACTTAAGTACCTCATCAGGCCTTATTATTAGGACTCATTTCTTCTACCCGCCTAATCTAAGCTTAAGGGGTGTGTTAGTGTAGGATATTAATTTATCTCATTTATTTACTTGAGGTATTTTCCTACACATGGATTATTTCTACACTTGTGGAGTTATCTTTTTTAGGTATCATCTTCAATTGAGAGCTAGATTTCACCATTTGATTGCCATGAGTAGACTAGTGGGAGTTATTTCTTTGACCTTCTATTTTGGGTATGGGAGTTACATTCCTATCTTAGGAACCTTGACCTCTATTTTAGGTGAGAGTTACATTTGCGCTCTCCTATTTTTAAACATCACTTTGTGGTTTTCTCTACCAATTCGGAATACAAGCATGTTGCATTATTTTAGGGATGTCTCTTGCACACAACCTTTTGTTCATTTTCACTTTAGTTTGTTTACATTTTTTGTATTCTTCATTTATGATTTCTTCATCTTGGAAACATCATCAATAACAACGTTAACTTTATTAGCCATAGGAGAAGAAGAAAAAAAGGGGGCAGATATTTTCAAGTCGAAGGAATAAATTTAGCTTTAATATCAATGTATCTAGGAGCCTCGTTAGTCATGAAACAATTAGAAATATTATAGAAACCCCCTTTTTCATATGAGATATGGGCATCGACCTTGTGAGAGGGATAAAAATCTATACTAGGGTAAGTGCACCAAGTTGGGGGGCCAAAAGGGGGTCTTAAGTGGACGCATTTTTCTAAAAAGTAAAAAAATCAACTTGTACAAGTTTTTTGAAATAGTTACACTCAAAATTGGAAGATGTTGTAGAAATATGAATTGTATCATTTTGAGTCTAGTTTCTAAGCTACTAAATTTTATTGAAAAT
Source organism: Taxus wallichiana var. yunnanensis (assembly GCA_018340775.1). Classification (NCBI taxonomy): domain Eukaryota; kingdom Viridiplantae; phylum Streptophyta; class Pinopsida; order Cupressales; family Taxaceae; genus Taxus; species Taxus wallichiana. The sequence goes on from CM031237.1 coordinate 349,668,062, forward strand.
GAGATAAGTTTAAGTGGGTCAAATAACTAAAATACCAACATGTGCTCCTATTTTTGTTAAAAAACATAATAGAGTGACTTTCGTGCCCCCCACCATTTTTTGAGCACCATTTAGTATTTTTGAAAACCCTTTTGCTAGAAAGATAGATAGGAGCATCTAGTTTGTGTTAGAATTTTTTTAGATTTTTTTAGTGAGTATTTTTTTAATGATTTTTCTAGTACAAAAATTTTATGTTTTGAAAAATAATAGAGCTCCGACCATGCCCCGCCCCTAACTACCTCAAAAAATATCAAAAATTTTTTTTTAATATGTATAGAATTACACCTAGTTTGTGCCTAAACACTTCTATTCAATTTCGATGAGTAAAAAAACATACATGACAAAAGATAGACATGTTTAAACTTCAAAAATAGCTATAAAAAGGCATAGTTAAGAAAATTAATAATATGAAACCTTGTATTTGTTAGAAAAATTAAAAAATAATATTTATACAAAGAATAAACTTTGTTTTACATCGTGGTATAATTTTTTTAAACAAATCGATCATTTGATGTTGATTTATTGTGACGGAAGTTGGATTTTTACGCTTTTTCTCGCAAAAACACGCAGTTTGTTGTGTTTGTGCAGTCCATGCCTCAAGTTTGGGGATCCAAACCAAATCGCAAGCCTTAAGGCATGTGTTGGAAAAGGTAAAAAGCATAACAATTCATGCTTGTTTATATATTGTTTTCCCCAACATTTGTTTCATCTCTCTCACAGGATAATTTTAGTGGCGAATATTCATAATATGGTGAAATTTTCATTTTAGGAAAATTTGAAAAGGTGATTTTTTCGAAGTGGGTTAGTGTCCTGTTTACCTAAAATTTACAGTATATATATTTTTTGGGGGTTGGCTTCGCCTACATTTGAAAACATCTCCTATAAAAACCTAGGTGTTTTGCTAGGTAGTATGCTACAATACTACCACAAGTAGCTTGCCAAATTACCAATATCGTGTAAACTTGCATACTCTTAAGCACCAGAGATTGTTGTTAGCCTGTTAGTAGTTTAGAGTCGGGTGACAAATGATATTTTTGACAAACGACAATGGGGTTAGTTGTTGATGTGTGAGGGGATATAGTTGACACGCTAGACAAAGAGGTATTATTAGGACGTATGACAAGGAGGTATTGCAGATGCACGATAAGGGGGTAAACAGTTGATGCGCGGCGATAGGGATAGAGTTGACACACGACAGAGACAGTTGACACCTTCTTGACACGTGACAAAGATAGTTGACACCTTTTGACGCACGATAGATACAATTGATGCATTTTTTACGCATGGCGTGGGATAGTTGATGCATTGTTGACGTGTGACAAGGGGGTTAGTTGTTGATGCGTGACAGGGATTGCCATAGTTGACGTGCGATAGGAATTTTGACTCTGACGTGCTACTTGGTTCTTTTGTTGATGTAGGACTTTGTTCAGAATAATGGAAGGTGCTAGTCCTCAGAATGTAAAGACCCTAAAAGTAACTAAGAAATCTCAGAAGTCCCTATTCAAGTATTTTGGAAACTTTGCTGATACAGATATTGAAACTACCAATAACCATATAGTTGCCACCAGAAAGAATCAGAATATTGACTGTGTGGAAGGTATTATTGAGGTGGACATGCATTCTGCACAATATCAAACAAATGACACCTACGATAATATGTCTAGATCTTGAAGATATAACTGTTGAGATGCTAGATCCTGAAGATATTCTTCTGTTGGGGTGCAACTAGGAGTGCATAAAAATATCACACATACAAATACTCAGCAAAATGGAACACATAAATCAAATTCAAATTCGGTTCACGAAAGAGGAAAGTAGGTGATTGTGATATTGCTCAAAATTCTACTAAAAAAGTAAAACATTGAAAATGAACAAGAATATGTGGACCATTGGCAGGTCATACAAGTTTGATTGGGCAGCCAAATTTCCATTTATCGAACCTATACAATCATCTAATTCAGAAGAGATCCCATCTGAATGTACATGTACAATATGTACGTGGAAATTAGGAAAGCAACAAAAATGCAAATGAAGCTGGACACTATAGAAAAACATTATGGAAAACAATATTTGACTATAACGGGGGCGGATGGCCAGAAAATCAAAACACATAGGTGGAAAACTGAAAAAGAATGCATGCATGTTAAATACGCAGCGGATTATGAGGTAGAGCAGAAAAAATGTAGACATCTCGTGGAAAAGGGAGGAACGATCACATCGCAAATTGGTAAGATGAATCAAACAAATCTACATGCAAAACTCATACAATTCTCTACTTTATTTCACATACTAAAGAAAGGAAGACCGATATCATATTTCCTTAATTTCAAAGTTTTGTATCAATATAATGGAATGCCAAATGTACCTCAGTCTCATTGGTCTGAAAGTAGTGGATGGGAAATGGCAAAATGCCTTTCCATGATAGAGAAGGAAGATTTGAAAGAGAATGTAAAAAAATCAAAGTTTATCTCTCTTTCAATTGACAAAGTGAGAGCAGACGACAACACTACATGGGTATGTATCCACGTCTATACTTTAGAAAATCATTTATGGACACCTCATATGTTGGGTGTTATGAAAATGGTTGAAAAATGTAATGCTGAAAACCTACATAAAATAGTTGTTTCTCATTTGAAAGATATTGTTGGAATGATTGATTATGAAATTACTACGAAGTTTTATGCATCGGAGAAGATGGTGCATCTTTCATGTAGGGTCACCGAACAAGGTTGTGTGTTAGATTACAAACAACAATGGCCCCATATATACTACCAATTCACAGTATGGATTATAGAGTGAATTTAGCATATAAAATGGTAAGCAACTACGAAAATGTTGCTAAATTAGAAGACCTTATAAGAGAACTTCATGCCTATATGGAAAGCAACCCAAAGCGATTTCTTGAGTTCCAAAAATTCACAATTGGAATTACAGATGGCAAAAAACTTCTGAAAGATGTTGAGACTAGATGGATCTCTTTGTATGAACCTGCATGTAGAGTTCGTGAGGAGTATCCTTCGTTGGTTGGTTTCATGCACAAATATCGTCATGAAGTTGATAGGGCGAGGGACTTGTTGTTCCGTTTAACTGATTTGGAGACATTGCTTACATTGGTTGGTATTCTTCCAATGTTGTAGGAGATCAATACACTGATGAAGCATGCACAGGGGAGATTAATCTATATTGTGGATTTTATACGGATGAGAAAAATGGTATGTCAAAGTCTTGATATCTTATACTATTCCCAAGATAGTTTTGATACACCTATTTTGAGAATTGGAAAGATTTATTAGATCTTAAAAATCCTAGTAACTATTTGAGATTTAATATCCACAATCACCTCTACATCATTGTTAATGGGAGGGACATACCACTGCACATTTTGCAAAAATGTCAAGATATTACAGGATCGGAATGAGAAGATGTTCCGTGACACGTAATATCTTTGAGTCTGTTATAGTTGAAACAAGAATAAAGCTTAAAAAAATTTCAAAATCCTTATCATCATAAATTAGAGAATGTTTCTCTAAAGATAAAATTCTTGAAGCCATGGGTGTGATGAATCCTAATTTTTGGAATACTAAAGGTGGTCGTGTTGACTTTGTAAGAAAGCATTTCCATAAATCCATGGGTACAATAATGGAACATTTCACAAAGACTTCAAAGTTCAAGGGTATGGAAATCAAAGGTATATTGAATGCTGATTTATTAAAGTTTCAATCAACAAATTTTGCAACAACAATGAGGAACCAATATAAAAATTTAGACAAACTTTTGAAAGTGGTGTTATTACAAGGTTGTGGTGAGGAATCTATCAAAGTTATATCTTACAAGAAGATATCAGTGAATATTTCAGATTATATGATTTATGCCAAATAATGATTTTGGGGTCTATGGAGGACAAAAGGGTTTTCAATGCATTATCATTTATAAAATCAAAACTGAGAAACAAGTTGGATAAAAATCTGGAAAGTTGCATGAGGTGTTACGTATCTCGCTACTCCATGGAAACCTTTCCTTTCAACAGAGAAATTACACATTGGAATTCCCTTTGCGAAAGAAGAGGTGTGAATAATATAGTTGCAAATACAATTGTTCCAAATGTTAAGAGTGGAATTGGCGCATCGTCACACTCTATAGAAGAGAACATCAAGTTTGAAGAAGCTATTGATAATGGATTGTTTCAACTTTAAATAGGTATCTCCTTCACCTTAATTTTATTGTTTGTGACCTTAAATTTTGTTTCAGATCTTGTTATCATTAAAGATGTTACATATATATATATTTACATTTATTTAAATACATTTTTTTTTTTTTTAAAAACGTGGGTTGACATCCATTCGAGGAAGCTGGTACTTCTCGGGATTGACAATGTCAGGAAACTCACCCATCTATCTACTAATCCATTTCTCGTGTTGAGTTTTCTTAAAACAAAGATCTAGCACATTATGAGTGATGATTTCACAACCATCTAAAACACTAGAGGTAACTTAAACCCTATCATATGACCTTTCTTAATTTTTTACAATTATGTTTAATTTATTTTTTATTTTTGCAAAATTCTTTGATATATTTTTTAAACTATGGGATAAAATCACACAATTGAGACTCCTTCAGGTTGGGTTACGGTTAGCAAGAAGAAAAAAAATTTCACCCTTAAGGAGGGCTATCCGTCTGGATGATTTTCTTTGTTTGTGTTTCGTAGGAGTACATGGTTATCATTTTTGTGGCGGATTACATGCATGCTTTTTCCAATGGTGTTGGTGTACTATTCTTTGAGTGTTTTTGTGCATGCGCAAGTGGTTGTTTAGTTCTTCTTGAAGTTGTTGGTTGTTGTTTCTTTTTTGACGATAAAGTTCGTAGTTGGTCCTTATTGTTATTTCTGGATATTGATCCCTTTCTTTGTGCTATTATTATTTCTATTCTCGCTTCGAGCCTTGCATACAAGGGTATAGTCCCTTTCAAAAACTATTTGCCAATAATAAAAAAAAATCACACAATTGAATTTTATGCAGAGGAGTATTTTCCCATATTATACAATTCATAATCCATGATCCATTATACAATTCATCATCATCCATATATATCATATCATTATCATATCATAATCCTGACACTCCAATTATTATTAAATTCATCATATCATTATCATAATCCTGACACTCTAATTATTATTAAATTCATCATATCATTATCTTAATCCCGACACTCAATTATTATTAAAACAATTATCCATTATCATCATTCATCATCATCTATATCCATTCTAATGTCATCATGATCATATCATTACAAGTATAGAGAAGAAGAATTTGAGAACGTTTAAATGTCTCTGTCGTACAACATTCTAAATTTTCTTAAAACAATTATCCATTATCATCAACTAGATTCCATGATCGTGCTTGAAGCTAAATCTACGTCCACATACAATTCATGATAATCCATATCTATGAGACTGATTCTATTATAATGTCATCATCCACATCTAATGTAATCATCATTATAAGTAGAGAAGAAACATAAATTCTATACAAGTAGAGAAGTTAAAAATTAAAGATTATATAGTATTTCAAATTTTCAAAGGCTATCAAATTCAAGTTTCAACTATCAAATCCATATAATAAAATTAAAATGCCATGACCACAACATTCAATGTTTCGAATTTTCAAATATAGATTCAATTTTTCAAGTTTCCAATTTCCACACTCAATAATAAATATTTTAAATCCTCAATTTTATGTACCCCTTTCCACTCTTGTGCTCCTTTCCCCAATGGTTTCTTCACTGTACCCCTTTCCCCAATGACAGAAATAATCCCAGAACTTATGAGATCTTCCGCAGCACTGTCTAGATTTTTAAAATTCTTTCTTCTTACTTTGTCACATCTCCATGGGACAAAAATTTGGATCAGCAACTGCCTTAGTTTTGAATAATATTTTAGGGTCGAAGCCATGCTCTTTAATTATCCACTTCAATGTATTGTTTTGTTTGTTAACCAAAACAATATTTTCCTTAAAATTCTTCACTTGCGGATAAACTGTTCTTCGCGGTTTCCAAGTGAACTTGGAAAACCTTTGCTTGACTCTTCAAATTTTCATATTTCAATTGCACAAAAAAAGTGATGTTAATTCAACATATTACTAAAATAAGAAAACTTTAAATTAACAAAAATATTGTTTGAAAGTGATAATACTTACGACCGCTCTATCTCTCTCGGCATTTGCAACTACTACCAAATCCTTGTCCTTAGACCATTTGTTAAAATATTCCTGGGCCTCAGCACTAATATTTTCCAATTTTTTTAATGTCTTATCCAAAATTTTATCTTTATAGTTTTTGTTATACGTGATGTCCCACTTCTTACTTGGGTAAGTAAGGAATCCATCTTCGCAGGTTGATTCTGGACTGCAACGTATAAACTATCCCTTTGCCAATAATTTTCATAACAAATTATTATCTCATTGATAAGTACTTTAGCCCTTCTCTCCCATTCTATGAGCTGACTGATATGAGGTAGAATAAACTCATCGACATGGGATTGACAATCATAACCAATTAAGTTCTCTAAAGGAAAAGGTAGCAACTATTCACCATCTGTATCTGATGAAGATGATCTCACTGGAGAGGTATGGGGGATTTCGGGTTGATCAATGCTACTTGTTTCTACCTTTGGGTGGCCTGATCTTGTTTGTGATAAAATAAATCAAGATTCAAACAAATAAATCTAAAGTGAAATGTAATTCAATATGGTAAATTATGTTGAAATAGAAGTATACCTGTTGGCCTTGAATCATCTCACGTGTATTGAAAAATCCAGTTGGGTCATTGCTATCAATGCCCAAGTAATCTTCATCTAAATTTATATTATTTAAAACCAATATGCCCATTGTGTTGGGAAAGCCACCAAGTGAGAGGGTTGGAATTCAAAATGAGGAGGCAATGTTTAGTGTCCCACTAGGGGTCGGAGCAATTGGCATGTGTTTACCAATGTTCTTTTTCCTGATCCTCTAGTTGGAATTTTTAATATTATTGGTAGAGGGGGTGGTGCCATTGTTTGTATAGAAGGAGGACTACATGTGCTGAAAAGTTCAAGAAAAAAATATGAAAAACTAGAAAACAATGTTAAAACTACAAAATTAAATGAAGTACTATTCAAAACTTGTACCTTGTTGTTGAGGGGTAGCTTGTCGCGGTGGTTGAGGAGGCCATGTTGGAGTAGTAATTGGTGGTTTTTGAGTTGTCTATTGCTGAGATTGCTGAGGTGGTTGTTGAGAAGATACAAATGCATGCGACTGAACTGAGTGAGTTAGGGAAGATGGTTGACTTTGTGAAACATGCGTTTGGTCCAAAGTCCCTACAATGTCATCAACATTGAATTGTATGTCAATTCAATTGAGTAAAATTTAAATGGGAAAATGAAAATACTAATTTGGAATTTGTAAATAATACATGAAAGGGTATTACTTCTCTGGCATTTAACGAATTCAAACTGTTGGGGGTTTGGAGATGAGTGAGCTTCCATTTCAGATTGGGAATCTCCCGATGCCTCAGTGTGTTGTTGGCCTCTTCCTCTTGATGCCACCTTTTTGGGGAAGGGCCTCCATAAATCTTCTCTGTAAATAGTAAATAGTTAATACCTTGTGCACAATGTAATGTCAAAATACAAAATTAATAGTTTATACATGTTGTTCTTCAAATGGAATGGACAACTTCATCAACGCCTCATCCATGCAAGTGGGAATTGGTTTGTCTTTTAAATTTAAAAGAGCCTCATAATAAAGGCCAAGGAGATAGTTTGTGGAGTAAATGACTGGTTTTTCTGAAAGCTTTGCATTTGTAATGTCAGTTCTTATTTTTTTGATAAAAAGGTGCACTAATCAAATTTTTGTTTTGCGATAGTTGCAACAATGTATGTAATGGCCCAATTTGGTATATCTGTTTGCCGACCTATGCAAAACTATTCTGGATTGAAAAAAGGAAATCATTGTAGCAAGAAAGTGGTGTGCAATTGCTTACGTATCCACACCACGCCTGGATTTATTGACATGAGCTGAAAATGCCAAAAAATAGTTGGAATTAATATAAATTTAAATTGTATCAAAATCAAAACTGAATAAAAATGATGAATGAAAACAATTTACACTTACAATCAACATGGAAACCGAAATTCGATTTGAGATATTTCTTATCATCTTTGATGAGTGTTGCCTTCATTGTAACAAAGGGTAAATTTCTGAATGGGAGGCTCTGTAAATCGATGAATATTAGTTGGGTCGATACCGAATTGAAACAATCGATTGTCATCCATAGTAACATTAAACATGTCGTCCTCTGTATTGTAAGAGGAGAGAAGGTAGTTCAAAATATCTTGGTCTGTTTCAAAATGGGGCATCTTAATGAGCCCACTAAACTCACATGCATCAATCAAATCCTTGTATTTGGGAGTCATCTGTAAAATATTCTGGATGTGGGGGCACAAAGGATTCCTATAGAGTATCTTGCCCATGGATAGGACTGGAGTTTCCTCTTGATTTTTGTCTTGAGCTTGGAGTTGGGATGCACTTGTAGTCACCATTGTAGTTGTCCTTGAGCTTGATTGAATACCTGACCTGAACAATAGATTCTTGTATACCAAAAAATCGAGACCCGGAAAGTGTAAGCACAAAAATGACCAGCGGGAAGGTATTTATAGAACAAAACACGCGCCTAACCTGTCTCTTTGATGCACGCCAACATGCCTTGTTGTTGCATGTCAATGACACGCGTCAATGGCCCTTCTTGACGCATGTCAACGGCGACTTGTTGCGTGCACCAAGGACCCTTCTTGACATGCGTCAACAAGGGTTTTTGACGCACGTCAACAAGCCATGTCACGCGACGACTTCAAAGGGTTGTTGACGTGCATCAATAATTTAGATTGATACGCGTCGAAGGGTCATGGCGACGCGCATCAACAAGGGTTGTTGACGCATTTCAACAGGTTTTTTGATACACGTCGACAAGGGCCATTGACGCGCATCAATGACATGTTAGTGTCTCGTAAATCTACTGATCTCTCCGCTCAAAGAAATGGGTGAAAATTTAGTTATGAAAAATTGGTAAATTCACCTTTCACTGAAACCGGTTCCGGGGATATTCACCAGGTATTTTCCACCTCCAATTTTCTATAGGTGTCTTAAAATGAACCCTACCGGTAACACATCTTACTTTGTTATCATTCAAAATTATGCATTATCATTCAGCATCGTAAATTTTTATCGCCAAACGGTAACACAAATAAATGTTACCGTCACCAATAAAAAAACTTCACAAAGTGTACATACAGAGTTCTTTTTTCACTTACCTCTTGATTCTTTCACTTTTCTGAATCTTTGATCTTTTTGTCTTATACTTTCATCTTTTTCATAGGCTTATAATGTAAATAGTATGACTATATTATGGAAAATTAATCCTATATATAGTAGAATGTTATAACATGAAGGTGAATATACTAAAATTGGTCATCCCTAAAGGTGAAATTATATTCAAATTTTTTTAGGACCCGTAAAATTTTGGCGAACGTGCTACCATACATGAGCAAAAATTCACCAAATTCAAAATTCCAAATTCCTAATATTCACCTATTCACGAATATTCGCCCTAATATTTACCTTGGTATTGTACTTATATGATTGACTAGAAAAATACCACCAAGAAGACCTAGAGAGAGTATTACTTAGTCCCTGAGATGCTTTACTATCTTACAAAAGTCAATTTAAGTCAAAACAACTCAAATTGTGCCTATCGCTTTAAGAAGAAGACCTGGAGAGAAAAGAATCTTGTTAGAAAAACATTTATAACTTTTTTGTTTCTCAACCAATTTACCTCAAAATTATTGTAAAACTTTAGCCTTGGAGTGATCTTCAAAAATTCCTTCTCTTATTTATCACAAGAAGGGTCAAAGATTTTTCTTGGATGCTAAGAAGCCAAGGTGCTCAATTTACATTCCTTAAGAAACCAGTTTTAGGAAAACTTACATAACTTCCACAAACTTCTTCAAAACTTGATGAAATTTGGCATGAAGCACTAAAAGACACCCTTATACACACTCCATAGGTTGATTAGCCATGAATTTTCCTGTACATCTTAGACCTATCTCATTTTCCTCAATCTACACTGTCAGTCTTCAAAGGTAATTTTAGTGCACTTTTGAGATTTTCCTCGAGGAGATGAAATAAGTATTTTGGATGATCATACATGCCCTAGTAAATATTCCTAGGTTGCTCTTATTCTTTCTTGGTCTTGCTATGACCTAAAATTAGCTCTTACACCTCATTAGGCTCTAGAACTAGGCCTCAATGAGCCATATACAACTTTGACTCCTAACACTTGGCATGTTACTAACTCCAAAAAGATATTTATCGTGATAGAATCATCATGTATGATCCGTAGAATGCCTTTTTTAGATTACCAACCATTTCCATACCTATAATGGACTCCTATCTCACTGACCAAGCTCAGTAAAACATTGAAACCATCCGAAAGCTCAACATATTCCATGTTTCAACAATCAACCTCTAAACTGAGCTTCACTTAACCATTCATAACTTTTCCATCAATGTCACTTGACATCAATGAAATCACCAATGTATAGGGTTTAAAAATCTCCCCCTTTTTCATTGATGATAACACACTCATAAAATTTGATGGCAAATACACATACCAGCAACTTCAATTCACCATTCCTAGTTTCTGACATAACTCTCTCCCCCTTTGACATCTATGAAAAATATTTCTTATCCATTTGACATAAAAATGAAAACTAAATATAATGATGTACGAGAAAACAAAATTACTTTTCCATAGATTCACCCCAGATGTGTTTTCTCTTTTTGAGCTCTTATACCAACCTTGAGTAACCTCTACTTGACTAAACCAAGCTCCTTCGAACACAATCACTCTTACTTTGAAGGAAATTAACCTATCTCACCACCTTACCTTACATAGCTTCTTGATTTTGATCATATCCACTTGGTCTCAAAAGAAAATGGAGTTGCCCCTAAGGCACTTTTTTAGTTCATATTTGGCTAGCTTCATCATGTTATAAGGTTCCATATACCTCATGAAATATCTTCTCTTCATTCCCCCGGGATTATACTATAAAACTATAACTGAGAATGAAAATTTTGAATCACTTACCTTTTTACTTGATTTTGAGAGGTGAAAAACACTTAATCATTGTCCAAAACCAATATTTTAGTGTATATAGTCTCCTTATCATGTTTTTACACTAGTCAAAGTTTACAATATATCTTGAGATATTGATATATTAATTTTGACTCAAACCAAACTTGAGAGAATAGATAGGACCTTAAAAATAACATCGACTTGTTCTACCCTAAGAACCACTTGAGCCACTATGAATCCAATAAGGAAAACTTACAATTTTCTAAGATAGCATCTTCAGTCCTATAGGATGAATTGTGAAGCTAAGAAGATCTTTTATAGTTCATAAGACATACGTTTTCCTTCCTTTAAAGCCACGTACACAATTTATATATGTAACACAAGTGAGAGTTATTGAACTTACTAAAAGTATGCTTAATAAACATTCTCACTAGTGAAAGCACCATGCTTTGCCTTTTTGGGTCTACCTTGCACCTATAGGCTATATTTTTGCATGAGTTCCAAATAGGAGAAACAAACAAGTTTATTCATTCCCATGAACCTCTTATAATTACTCAAGGATTTAATATCTTTACACAACTTCATTCTCACTTTCCTAGATTATACCCATCACAAAATTGATGCGAGACCAACTCCTATATTTGTAAATTCTTATTACATCGACCTATAAATGTTCAAAAATTAGTTTATGAGCATGATTAGTTTTATAATCTTCAAAATTTTCCTTTACTTACTTTCAAGGATCTATTTAATCCATCCATGGCCTTGATCATGCATTAGGTATCCTTCTACAACATCATTATGATCCTTAACTCATTTTTACTTTACAAGTCGAGTGCACGGACTACAAATTCCGAGTAGAGATGAACTTACGCCTTCATACCCTAAAGTCTTCTATGAATGATTTTCAAAATAGTTTCCAAATACTTTTACTCACGTATATGCCATCATCATGAAGGTAAAGGTAAAAAAAAATCAATAATCCAATATTGTAGCTAGTCATTTGCACATGGAACCACAATTGAACTAACCAATCTTGGGATCAACACCTTTACACAACTTAGGGACTCATAATACCTACATACACATTATAAACCAAGGAAATTTGATGCTTGAGAAAAAAAAACAAGAATGAGATCATAGTGACATGTAGAATTCATTACTTTATCATGTATTTGTAACCATGCTCTTCAGGTCAACACCCTTGTTAAGAATGAAACTACCTTAGTAGCCAAACCACTTAGCTTGAAGTTTTTAATACATATAACCCTTTAACTCTAATGAGAAGTGTGTGATATTTCATTTCTCTTTCTCATTGATCCTCTCCTTTAATCTTAAATCTTGGTTTTTTTTTTTTTAGAAACTTCTACTAGCCGTGGAGTTAGGTTATGTTAGCTTTATATTTCTCTAGAGGGGATTACAAGGTACAATACTAATGTTTTTAAGAATCCATTTTCAAGTTCTCTTTGGGTATGAAGTCTCGGACATAAAGGCCACCCCTAAAGCTAAATTCCTTTGTTAAGGGGTATTATTCAATTAGGTATAGTTTGTATTAACACAGTCTAGAAGGAGTGTCAAGAAAATATTCAATTCTAACCCTGAAACAAAAAAATTCCACTTGAATCACTCTAGATAATTTCTCATCATCATTCATTCAAATTTTCATGATATAATTCCTTTGTTTGAGGTCTTAAAACCTATGCCCTAGTTCAATTCGACTGACAACACAAAGTTTTCAAGAAATTATTGTTTTTAATGATTCAAGACTTGAATTTCCACCCAAAGGTCTGTCATCATGCCCTCCACCTTATTTTCTTACCAGAAATTTGTGACCACCAAGTTCAATGTCTTATTACATGTGAAAATTCTCTCTCACTTAATAAATGGTACAAACTTCTTTTTCTTGTAAAAGCATCCTTATTCATGCTTTAGATGTTTTCACCCAACCTTCCTATGGTTTTTACTCATGTTTATACTCATCACAGAGACAAAATAGAACGAGGTTGATTAATCCCATAATGCACAATCACACTTTTCCTTCTCAGGTTATTATGCATCACTTTGATCCTTACATGTGTTGCAATGTAGATCTTGTACATGATGATTCTTTGATCAATTACTCAAGTATTTTATTACTTATTGAAACCATCTTACTTTATACAGAGATCATATCTTCTTAAAGTCAACTAATAGCTTGTATGTTCTTTGAACTCAACCTTAATATATACCTAATGAGCTTGACTAACTCATTGCATACCTTCAGGTTTGATAACAATTGCATAAACTTATAGACTTATAATCAATTTTACTTAGATTAATTAGACATATTTGACTGACTTAACAATAATTTGACATTGTGACCTTCTCACTCAGAGCATGACAACATCTCTGGGCTCAACAACATTTTTTAGTTAATGAACTTGACAAGACTTACACAGAGGGACATACTTGTTACCATTTATCAAACCATGAAAATACTTTTAAAATGAGGGTGATGGTTTTGAACTTGACATATTTATGAAAACGATGATGGGAACACCACAACCTTTGCATGAAGACTCCAAACATCCTTGACATGGATGCTCAATAAAATCACTCAACTACTTTGACAAGTACTAGGCCTTAATCATAGAGTAAGATAGTCATTTCTGGAAATGGACATAACATGGAAACATCATAAAGAATTCAATCTGAATAACAATTGATTACAACTTACATGTAAGAGCTTCCCCAAAAAAATTCACTCAAAGCACAAACATGGAGGCACATTTGAATGGTAAAGGAATATATCATTGAGAAACATAGTATGCTTCCTTTCAGTTTATACATGCCTTCTAGAATCCTAGAGAAGGCACTACCCTTTGTGATATTACCTTAAAAAAATAGTAAGTCATCAAAAGAACTTGATGACTTGTTTTTTCTTCTTTCATCTTTTGAAACCTTCTCAAACTCCTTGGTTGCACTTTATGGTATGAAAAATTCATCTCCTAAGTTCTAACATGTTGATTCAATGCCTCGATAGACATACTTGATGAGCTTCATTTGATTTTTACTCTTGATTATGATTGAGGTTTCTTCATTTTTGGTACTTGGTTTTCTCTCATTCTTCTTGGCTTGATCATCAACTCTTGATGTCTTTCTTGAACTTGCATCATCTTCCCACACTATTCTCTTGTCATTATTTACTTCCTTAACTTCTCGAATGTGCTTCCTTGATCTTGTATATCCATTTCATCTCTTTCTTTCCAAAGGCTACTTTAGGCATAATTACCTTTGTCTCATCTCTAGGATTGGTCTTCATATTTGGAGTCTTCTTAAATTTTTTTTGAATTCATGCCACATGTTATTATATCGGGAGACTTATGGCAGTGTCTTGCAAAATGACCTTGTCTATGACAATTGAAACATACAACATAGTTCCTACCCCTTGAGTCTTCTTCTTTCCAATACTGACTTATTGGTTCCTCTAAGAAGTGTCTTGCTACATGTCCTTTTTCTTGGAAATTGAAACACACTATATTCTTCTCATATTCAGTTTTATAGCTTCTCCATGGGTGTTCTCTGTCAAAATTATTCATGCAGTCCCTAGCTCTATGCCCAAACACATGACATGAAAAACAATATCCATTAAAAATATCTCATACTGAAAGCATTAGGTTGCCTAATTGGTTTAGGCCTTCTTGAATTTGTCCCCTTAGTTGTTTTCATGTTTGACTATCTACTTGAACCAAATTTTTTATCTTCACTCTTCTTTATAGGTTCTTTAATGAAGCCTAGTCCAGTTTTGTCACATGTTGCCTTTTGTTTGTCTAGCATTTCATTTAGAGCCTCAGAACTCTTTTCTAACTTTCCATACATCTGTAACCTTTATTTTTATTCTTCTAGATCAATTCTTAGAGATATCAATTCCTCTTCATATCTCATACAAGTGTCCTCTTTGACTTTTAGAGCTTGATTCAACTTGTCAACTTGAGACTTCAACTTAGTATTGAGTTTTAAGTTCTCCCCTTGGGCTTCAAGTTCTTTGATTTCATCTTCATCTTTATGTTTCTACCTTTCTTCAAGGAGATTGATTTGCTCTTCATAATCTTTCATCTTTGTATTTAATTTTTGGTTCTTTTTCCTTTGATATTTCAATTCATCCAGGAACTTATCAGTTATGCTTCAAGATTTACCTCTATTTCCTCTTCATCTAATATTTCATCCTCACTAACATATTTTTCTCTTGAGCTGCTACTAGGAATTACTTCAATAACCATGCTTGTGATTCAGAAGGACCTACTCCAAGCTGTTAGACTTGATTCTAGAGTACCAGGCTCTGATACCAATTGTTGGAAACTTGGACACTAAGAGGGGGATGAATCAATGTCTAATTAAACTTTTCAGATATTTTTACTTTCTCAAACTTGTTAAGAAGATCACATAAAATCATACACGAGCAAATAATAAGACAATACATAGTGAAACATTATTTTAAAAATGATAGTAAACCCGTTGAAATCAATAATTAGGCTTAGGACACAATTTTCATGTATCAATTACATTGATTTCATGTTTGATCTTAAACTCAACCTAGAGATGCAAATCCAAATATTTGGCCAAGCTATCACTTGGTCTTTGACAAGATTCAACCTATCTGGAAGATTCAACTCCCAAGTTTGGTTTAGCTACAATGGACCTTTAGTGAGCTTTAACTTACATGGAAGCTACAACTCCCCAACTGTTAAGCTGCCACTTAGACTTGTTCAAGAAATTTGGTCACTCTTAGTTTGTTGTCTTATACAACATATAATGACCCTTAGATTAGCTTACTCTCTTCTCAAATTTTCTTCTAATTTTTCTCTTTCAGGTGATTACAAGTTCAAATGCAAGGCACTATTTCACTGTGCTCATTTGAGTCACACTCATTTTTCATGCCCTCTCTTATTAAGTCACACAAATAAGCTCATCCTGTACATATTTCTAGTTTATTTGTAAAAAAATAGTCTTGGTCCTTATTCAAGGTCTCCACATGGCTCATAATTATAAGATTCTTCAAGTTATAAAGCATGTTTATACCTCTGCAAGGGTCTACAAAAATTCTGCTATCTAGAAGCACATATACCATGTATATATATTTTCTTAGAATTAATTATTTTAGCACATATTAACTCCCCTACATCACATAGGATACCTTCAATCTCTTCTTTTGATTACAACCTATGCAAAATATTTTTCAAAGACAAATGCTTACTATATTTTCTATTATTTCCGACCCTTCACTTTTACATTCATCATACTTTTCATCTTTCATTTGATCACTTCAGTCAAGAAAAGAGTCATTAATGTCTTTTCATTATCCCAATCATATGTTTATTTGCACATCTTTTTGCATTTTCAAGCACCAATTCCTAACAACTAGGGTTAGCTATTTAGACTCATACTTTAGCTCACACATTTAGCCTATTCAGCTTTACCCCACGAAGTGTTATCTTGTTGCATACACATAATCCATGTACAAGAGAGGTTAAGAGGCATAACATAGTTCTATCATGGTTTAAATTTTATTTTCAAATGATGGGAAAAATAAGGTTCTTCAGCTACATGACACCATGGTTAGACTATCAAGCCTACTCTCTTCCAAGAATGTGCTTTAGTAATTATCATCATCCTAAATTTTCAGATTCCTTGGCAAGAGAGGAGAAGTTGCAAGGAATAGGAATGAAGTGGAACATTAATAAATGTTTGGCTCAAGTGCTTCTTTATATTCTTCATTTCTCATGTGAGACTTTTCAACTTCATTTAGTCATCAATATTTTCTTTTATGACTTGAAAAAATATTTACTAACTTGAATATAAACTCTATTTGGAATCTTCAACTCACCATATTATTCATACAAACACGTGAAGGACTCTTATTATTGTTTTGAAATTTGAAGAATAAATAAGACATGTGATATTGAAGCTTGCATATGCACCGCTACATGAATCACTCTGTGTCTTATAGAGATTTGAAAACCTTGAGAAATTTGAATCATGATGAAGATTCACCATCTTGCCAACAAATGACATTCTTGGTTTCTTTTCAAAAGAGTTTCGGTGGTAGGGTTTAAAGTTACAGAGCCTATCTCACAATTTTGAGGTTTGTACCACTTGAGGTTTAATTTTTGTACAATTATTATCATGTGATTACTTCAAGGATTAATCCCATTGTAAACTCCAAGCATCTCGCCATCATGAGCATGGAGAATAGACTCAAAAATTTGATACTACAGTTCAAACTTTTATAACTATCATACACCATAGACCAGTCCTCAACTATAGTTAAAATTACTCAATAAACACCTTTATTTGAGATGATGGTTTTTTTTTCGCATCACACCTTATTGGTTAAAAACTAAATTTTATGTGCCATAATAATGAAGAATGTCCTCACTCCTAAACTCAACTATATTGTCATTTGAGATAAATTATACAGTCTAGACTATATACTTCATGTTGAAACCTTGCACACTCATTTCATCTGGCCCCTTTATGAAATTACATCTCAAATACACCCCATTCATTACTTTTCTCAACATACAAGTAGACCTTCATGGGGGGAAGAAATTTTAATTTCCAAAGAAAGATCGAGTCTTATTATCAAATATAGTTCATAATAGTGTAGGCATAATAGACTTTAAGCTTCAAAACTCATCCCAAGATCATACCAAAAGATCTAACATGAAAAAATTGACATGTAGTGAGAGAATATAGTCATTTTCCTCCTCAACTGTACTAGGACATCCTTTAACCATCTTTCACCCCATCAAGGCAAGATTTGTATTTGCACACAATTTGTAAAGTAGTGTATATTCTGTTGTGCACTGTATACTTGACTCACACAACTACCACCAATAAGACCTAAAGAGATTCTTATTCAGTCCTAAGATGATTTAATTTCTTACGTAAATCAATTTAAGTCAAAACAACTCAAATTGTGCCTATTTCTTTAGAAAAAGACTTGGAGAGAGAAAAATCTTATTAGAAAAACATTCATAACTTCTTTGTTTCTCAACCAATATACCTCAAAAAAAATTCAAAAGTTCATTCTTGGATTTATCTTTAAAAATTCCTTCTATTATTTATCTCAAAAAGGCTCAACAAATTTTCTTGGATGCTAAGAAGCTAGGGTGCTCAATTTGCATTCATTAAGAAACCAGTTTTAGGAAAACTTGCATAACTTCCACACACGTCTTACAAACTTGATGAAATTTGGCATGAAGTACTACCAACACCCATCTACAAAATTCATAGGTTGATTATCCATGAATTTTTCTATACATCTCAAACTTATCTCATTTACCTCAATCTACATTGTTAGTCTTCAAATGCAGTTTTAGTGCACTTTTGAGTTTTGCTTCCAGGAGCTGAAATAAGCAGTTTGGATGCTCATACATGCCCTAGGAAATGTTCCTAGGCTTCTACAATTCTTTCCCGGTCTTTATATGACCTAAAATTAGTTCTTACACCTCATTAGGCTCTATAACTAGGCTTAAATGATCTATATACAATTGTGACTCCCAACAATTGTATTTTTACTAACTCTAAAAGCTATTTATCAAGATAGAATCATCATGTATGACCTATAGAACACCTATTTATATATTACCAAGTATGTGCATATCTCCATTAGACTCTTACCTCACCGACCAAGCCTACAAAACCGAAACCATCCTAAAAGCTTAATATATATTCCTTGTTTCAACAATCAATTTTTGAATTGAGCTTCACTTCCCCATTCATAAATTTTACATCAATGTCACTTGACATCAATGAAAACACCAATGACTAGGGTTCAACATTCTTGTTCCAATTTTTCTCAAGGGAAGGTTCTCTTGATGCCTTTATTCCTAATACTAACCCCATCACTAAAGAGGAGGTGCACAAGTTCAAAAAATTAAAAAAATCCTCAATTTATTGATGCACTTATTTATGTAGCTAGGGATGAACAAAATCACTTACTTGCATATAACAAATTCATGTATTTGAAATTATTTTATTCATGGTTGTTTCTTCTTATATTTATTATTATTATTATTAAATGATTTTGAAGGAGATTTGAACCGGAGGGTTAGGCCCCAACCATACAAGAGAGGAGGAAAAGAAGAGGAGAAGAGGAAGAAGGGTGGGGGATGGGAAGAAGAAATACCACATCGGCAGGAAAGTGGACGGGTGAAGGAAACATTAAAACGTGAAACCAAAAGCAAACTAGAACTCCTAAGGCTGAAACCGAACACTCAACC
This sequence comes from Taxus wallichiana var. yunnanensis, assembly GCA_018340775.1. NCBI lineage: Eukaryota > Viridiplantae > Streptophyta > Pinopsida > Cupressales > Taxaceae > Taxus > Taxus wallichiana. The sequence continues at coordinate 349,687,531 of CM031237.1, forward strand.
AATTTGGGTGCCCACACACCTATTAGCCTCACGCAGAAGGAGGCAGAAGGCTCCACTCACCCTATCCTTGAGCTCATTCCACTTATCAATGGCAAAGTGAACATGAAACAAGGCCGCATCAATGTCCACCTCGGGAAGGAGTCTGTGATCGAGCCGACCCACCGAGAACATAGAATTAACATTTTGGGTGTAATGGTGAAGATCACAATACTAGCCGCAGAGCCACTGAATGCCACGACTGACCCCATGGCCTAAGAAGAGGATCTAGGAGAGAGAATTCGAGTAGTTCTTCATGAAGGATGACCCTGTGAGCAGGGTAAATCTCGTCATCGGTGATGAATTCAACAACATTCGGTTCCTGATGAAGAAGCGAGATAGTAGGGGAAAAATCCGAAGTGATATCCAATTTGGAGTGAACACGACGTGATCGGAAGTGAAAAGAGTCAGCTAAAATAGTTTCAATAGCTTCGGCCTCCAGATGAGAAGAGAAGCAGAAGACTTCGAGAGAGACGATTTCAGTCAATTTTGTGAGGTGAAGCTTCTTCTAGAATTGAGCTGTGAAGAAAAACAAAAGGGAAACCAAGGAATGCCATGAAGGGAGAAGAGAAACAAGCAAAGTAGCGCAAAAACAAAGGAAAAGAGGCATGAATCCACACAAAGCCAACGCCCACGCCTAAAAGGGGCATTACATGTGCAGAGGGACAAATCCAATCTATTTCTTTGTGTACCCAACCACTCATGTGAGATGATGAAAGAAAGGCCTTGCCATGCTTCAACATATCTCGAGATGACATTGGCGGCAGGATGATCGATGGAAAAGTTAGCAAGAAGATCCGCAACATGATTAGCTTCGCGAAAGATATGTGTGATGTGCCAAGTATGAATTTTGCCAAGCCAAAAGAGGATATTAAAAATAAAAGGATTAATTTTCCATGAAGGGGAAGACCCACTAGAGATAGCTTGAATTATGATTTGGGAATCACCTTCTATGAAAAGGGAGTTACATCCTAATTGAAATGACCAATTTGACCCCTTCCAGAAGCGCTTGAGCTTTAGCCATATTACAAGAGAAATCAAGAAGGGGAAAGGAACCCACAGAAATGAGATTACTGTATCACACCTGATAATACAACCAACACCATATTTACTAGGGTTCCCCCTCGAGGAACCATCAAAATTTAGTTTCCACATACCCCTAGGGGGAGGTCTCCACTTGGCCATTTATCTTCTAATTAATTTCTCAACTTGGGAGAGACCTTTTTGATGATGGAACCAGGGCTGGGGAGTTTGATGAGTGGCCATGAATTTCTAATAACCACATCTCCAGATGAAAAAATGGGATTAGATAGGCTATTTTACTGACTATTTTAGAGATGGCCACTTCTAGCTTATTAAGAAAACAGGAGCTCAACAGGTTTAATATTTTGGGAGTTAGTCAAATTTGCAATTGTAAGCCTAATGCAGTTTATTAGCCTGAATGTCCCAATTTTATAGGATAGTGGGGACATTAGGGACAAAAAAATTCACCCTACCCCCTTTTTAGGCCCTTGGATCCTTATGTGACCCTGTTCCTCTCCGACAAGGTGCTAAGTGATTATAGTGTTTATATCTCATTTCCCCATCTCCTTGGATAATTTTCCACCACTTGTCAAGATTAGAGTGCATGACACACTTCTCTATCCCAATTGTACCATGATAGTGGGGACAGTTGGGAAACAAAAATTCACCCCACCCCTAGATTGATTGAAAACTCAAAAAATAATCTAATTGTTCATATCTTGCTTCTTCTCATTTCTTCTTCTCTTGAAGTGAAAGTCTTTTCAAAGAAAATTATAAAAACACAAAATGACTCTTAGCCGCTTCATTTTTTCTCATGATCACCATGAATGTTGAGTAAGAACCTCCAATAAACCTGAAATTTCATTAGATAATCCATCAAACTTCTCTCAGAGCATCCATGGTTGCAAGAATGAATATTTTTCACTTGTCGGCAAACAAATACATTAATCATATAAGGGATTTGAGTTGGTTTCTCTTCTCCGAGCATCTATGTTATTTTTTTAATATTAAAAGCTTTGAGACTCCTTTAATGGATACTATGAATTATAAGTGAGAGGGCAGCGAGACACCTCTTCACTTCATGGTGATCTAGGCAATGAGAATCACATGAAATTTGGAGGAAACGATCATCAAAAATATAGTTTCGCGTGAACTAATTTTTGTGCCACGAAGTCCATATTTTTATGGATATGGAGGAATGATTTTTCATCGAATTCTTCCCTCTTTGAAGAAATATTCAAATTCCCAAGGATCTAATGAGCAAAATCGTGCGAAATTGGAGGAAGAATCTTCAAAAATATAGTTTCATTTAACTTAGTTTTTACACTTTGAAGTGGCTGATTTTTCAAGATATGGAGGATTGATATTTTATTGGTATTCTTCCCCCTTTGGTGAAAAATCCATTTTGCGCTTGCTTAGACAAAGAAATCATCCAAAATTCAAAGCATGGAATCCTAGAATAAGACTCGAGAATTTCAAAACGTTTTTCATCGCAACCGACACCCACAAAGTGCACTTACTAAAAATATCATATGTCACGCATCTTCACATTATAAAAATAATAAGTCCCTCAATTTGAAATCTATGATCACCTAAAACACTAATTAACAATGCATAATAGTAAGTAGGGTAAAATGGTCAATTTTTCCAAAATAGCAAGCCTAGAAAAAACACCGCTAAAAATGAAAAGTGAGTAAAAAATAATAATGCATCATCAACAAAAGATGATGGATTGTTCCAGAAGGTTCAAAAGGTCATATTTAAGCAAAATAGGTGATATGTCCCAAAATATAAGGTCGTAGTCCCTACCTATTAAAATTAGAACATATCTATTTTGAGTGCGAGATGGCTTCGTTTTCATTCATTGTTCCAATTTTTGAACTCTTCACGGGTTATAGGATGATCCCTGTAGCTCAAACAGAGATATTAAACTCACATCAAGTGATCTCTCAATAGTGTTTCTAAACACTCATCTAAGTAAGCCAGAGATGTATGTGCATCATGGATAGGGAGGATATTGTGGTCATGAAGAAGCAAAGTTCTTCACTGCAGGAGCTTCTTCATTGGATATTTAAACTCTCTCTTCTTCCTTCTCTCCTTCTCTCCTTCTCCCCTTTCTTTTCTCCCTCTTGTAATTCTTCTCTTTGTGTAATCATGATAGTTTGTCTTATAAAGTTGAATTGTAAAAGTCTCATTGATTTATAAAAAAAGGAACTTAATTTCACTTCCTAGGAAGATGTAAAGTCATAAGTTGTAATGGGGACATCAAGATTCATGTGGGGGTAGATGAAAGGTCAATTCACATTGCTATAAATTGGGATGGCTTCTCCATTCCAAAGGATCCTAAAAATGCTATATTTTGATAGCATCTATGTTGTAGCAATTGTGGATTGTTGTTGTTGAGATTTGTATCATCAATGAAAAATAAATAAAAGCTACATTTCTTTCATTCCCCTTTTCCTATGTATTCTTCCACTTCTCTATTTTATATACTTTATAAGAAATAGTGTTGGAAAGGAACCTTACATCCTTGGTAGATGAATATAAGGAAATGTGTGTCTTTAATTCATCAATCCCACTAATGAATTCATTTTACCTTCTTCTATATTGAATGATGAAATACTTTGGTTATTGGGTGCAAGCTCGTAATTAGCCACCTAGTTACAAAGAAGTAACCTTCTTATTCTAATTTCCCTCCTTCACCCCTCATCACTGCAATTTCCTCCCTCATGCCCCATACAAGCACTTTTCCACAGGTTCAGAGGAGTTTTCATGTGTGATCCTTGACCTATTCGGCCAACCCACAACATTTAAATAAGAGTAGATTAGTTTACATTCAATAATGGGAATTGCATCATTCAACACAGAGGGGCATAACCCATGAATGTTGGTGGAGACACCTAATTTTCCATATCGACAAATTTTCTCACCAAAAGTTTTTGACTTACTTATGTGGATTGATACAAGAAATACTCGAGTGACCGATGAGTGCTATGGAGGAAAACAAGTCATGCACGAGACTAAGAATTAGTAACTAAGCTTAGAATGTGCCCACAAGTTGAAATATTTAGGGATAAATCCAATTTCATGTTATTGTTAGGTGGCAAATTACCAAATTTAGGTGTCTACATTTCCCCTTTCATCATGAAATGAAATGAAATGCTTAAAGGAAAAGATGTCCAGTATGTAAAAACATTGTCTTTTCTTGAAGTTCTTGATTCACTTGAGTAGTATTGGCACAATCTCCAAAGTGAAACTTGCAATTCACAAAGTGTACTCAATGATCATACAAAGATTTAAAATTTAATTATAACATTGTAAATTTACGGAGTAAACAAAGCAAAGAAATATTACACCTACTTTTCTTGCCAAAGAGGAAGCTCCTAAATGGTGTTCCCTGGAGAGATGGATTAGAAATAAGATGTCAGATGATTGGGGGTGATCGATCCCCAATGATATACATGAGATGTTGGATCCACAAGGGAACTATGTGTTGTTTGACCCAACACCAAAAGAATGGTGTCATAGTAGTCACTCTATAAGCTTCTCGATTGACACACACCATTGCGGTTAGATATAGGCCAAAATGTTTAAAATAGTACAAAGTTGAAAAGAAATGAAGTATACTTATTCCCCCACAATGTGATGTCCCATGTGTATTAAATATGTAATGTTGAAATATATAATAAGGAGACACATGCTCTATACCATGTAGTGTAAAGGTGCTCAAGATGCACAAATCCAAAAGGCAATGAATTACTCATGTCACCCACTTTTGTACCAAAATGCAATAAATTCCCGGAGTTCCAATTATCCTTGAATCTTTATCAAAAACATGTAAAAAAATTTATGTTCCATAAAATGTTGAATTTGTTAACTAAAAAGTTCTCGAGGAAAAACTATCCATCTTAGCAAGAAATGCTTGCCAATTTCATCCCTCATTGTAATGTTTTTATAAATGTAAAATATGAATGCATTTTGTATTTATTTATGTTTCCCTATGTATATATATTTTGTTCCATTCTATTGTGAGTTTTTAATTTTAAATGATGCTTTAATTGCATATATTTTCATGTGATTACCTTAATGATTTCCCTCTCTATTGAGGTGATTGAGATATGAAAAAGATCTTTTAGCTCAAAAGAAATGATGTGTGTCTTTTTGGATTTATGCAGATATCAATGTTGGATCACACCGAGGGCTTGTTGTATGTGTCCACTATAGAGATCTTGTTCCTACAAAAGAGTGCTTGGTAGAAACCATGACACGAGTAATTGCAAAACAAGCATACAAGAAAAAAAAACACAAAGAAATACAAGCATAAAAAATTAGTGCACAACCAATGTCAAATATGTTAGTCATAGTAAAAAAAAAAAGAGCAAAAAAAGAGAGACACCGAATGTCACACACATAACCAAGCAAAAGAAAAGGAAACAAAGGCCACAAAAGGGACATGAAATTTTCACACATACATACATGGAACATGCCATAGAACACATACATAAAAGCATGAATACAAGTAAAAAGTGAATACACTACTAAACCACAACATGGAGGTACATAGAGAAAGAGATGCTAGCACTATACAAAACACACATGTTAACAACATTGATTTCTAAAAATAATTTATAACACAATATATAAATTGAGCATGATGAGAATGTGAAATAACACAATGTAATGAAAATAATAACTAATAATTTAAAAAAATCCCCGATGTTATCTAGCCATAAGATAAGAGGAGAGATCTAACATTGAACATTGAATAATATTACGTTTGTCTACATCATACTCAAATATGTCATTAACACATGTGTGTAAAAATTAAATATATCTTATTTGTTAAAACACTATGATAAACAACACGTACAAAGTAAAAACTAGCAAATCAAGTCATTGGTCCCATTGATGACTTCATTATGCCTTCTTCTATATCACCTTTGAGGGTTATGCTTAGACAATTCCAACACTTCACTCCCTACTGTAAAGGACAACAAACAGAGACCAAACTGTCCAATGATTTGTCCGAAATGGGTGGTTTCATCTCTAGCTAGCCAATGGTCACTTTTTCAGTTTGATAACTTTATATGGTTCAATAGTTTCCTCATGGGTTGGCCTTTTCTTGAATTATACCTACAAACCCCTATATAAGCAAGTCAAATACACTCATTTACTCACATGGTAATTACTTGAAACCTTCAAGAAAATTCATTGCAAATATCATTCCTATAACACTCCAAGCTCTCCTAAATTCCTAAAAATCATTAGCACACTCTAGGATAAACCCTCACACAAGTCTAAAGAATACTCAACCAGGATATAAAGTCACACTTCTAAAGCTAGACACCATCAAGCCAAGTCAAACTAAGCACATTGACCCATGTTTACATTATCAAATGATCAAGTGATCAAATTTAATTGCTTCCATATAGATATTACATGATAGGTGGAGAATTATGTGCGATTTGAGACTTGTTCTAAGTATTGTTAATTGATCGAAAATGGGTGTTTATTTTTGTTAATCTTTTAAACATTTTCAAGGATTGTTAATTTTTAATCAACTTGAAGTCTTTTATACTCCAAAAATTGATCAAATATTGATCTAAGATTAAATTCAAACTAAAAATAAAAATTAGAAAGAAACATCAGATTGTTTACGGGGTTCGGAATTCCTACGTCCCGGGTTCATGGTGAACCAATCCATTAATAATGTTAAATATGTAAATACAAAAACCTTTACATTAACCAATAATGAATCAAAAACCTGAAAAACTATGTTTCAGACCTTGAAGGATGTTAATGGAGCTCAGCCTATGTCCTTCACCTTCCTGATCCACTTGCAGTGGTGTCTCCCTTTGGTTTTACGCCTTCATGTGACTTTAATAGCATATAACTCTGTCACAAATGCTCCAAATCGAAAAAATGATCACATCATTGTGATTGTCTCGAAATTCAGAGAAACTTTCATAGACAACTCGAGATATGGAAGTGAGCAGAAGTGCCCCAAAACTGCACTTTTCCAAAATTGTTTGCTTATTGGCTTGACACAGATTTGACCCTTCTTTATTACAAATACAAGTGAACTTATTTTATACCACTTCCAAAAGGGTGGCAGGTTGGTAAGGCCACTTATCTTTTTAGATGAGGTTAGGGGTTTAAATCCCCTTCCATAGGTTTAGGCACCCAATTTAGCCATTGACCCCACATTTGGTGGGAAAGGGATAGGATAAGCCTTTAAATAGCTTTTTGTCCACAAAATCCTCCTTATCCCATGGGATTAGGCTTATTCTTGTGGAATGGATTAAATAAAATATTATTATTATTATTTTAAATCTAAATCCACTAAAAACCTACCAAGTGTCATGCCCATAATATGCCATTTGTCCACATCAGAGTGTGCCACGTCATCATTTGACCACAACTTTGACTATGCATATCTTTCGCATACGAACTCAAATTTGGTCCGTTCAAAATGCGTCAGAAAGCTTGTCGACGAGCTCTATACCATGGAATTGATTTTTAAAAATTACAAGACCATCAATTTTTCCTTGTCGCCAATTTCCATGTGTCACCTTGTCATTGGTCCACTTGTTGACCTGTTGACCAAAGTTGACTTCCATGTTGACTGAACTTTGACTAGACATAACTTGAGCTCAGAGTGTCCGTTTTTCACGTTCTTATAGTCATCGGAAAGATCTATGAAGGATCTACTACACTGGAATGGTCTAGGGAAGTTTAGGAAACTTTTGACACTGAAAAATATCCCCTGATCACTCCTCCCTACTGAGAAGGCTTTTTGTCCACAAAAAGTTGTTTATCAACCCACAAATAATGTTATCTCTTCCTGCATTGCACAAACACATACAAGAACCCAAAATAACATTATAGGTTAAATAAATGCAAATAGTTGATTAGCTAGTCACATAACCGATCAGATAATAACACCCAATTAAGCTAGTGGTCAATCAAACGCGCAACCTTGTTAACTCGCATACAATCGTTGTGAAGCTGTCATACCCCACTGTAATGCCATCACAAATAATTGACTAGATAATAACACCCATTCTATTACAAAAAGCTAGTGTTCAACTATCACTTTGTGATACGACCGATTACTTAAATTACAATTTCATAACACAGATCAGTGTACCAAACATCTAAACTGCCCACAATTAGGCTAGTGCCCACTGTCCATCTCGAAAGCCAGTAACAACTTACGGTGCATTTTTCATAGTACACTGCATCGATTTGGAAGGCATTTCCTTCTTGTGTTCCCCTTGTTGCATCTTTGTCAAGAGGGCATCCTTGGTCCGTATTTCTTCCTACAACTCTTTAACAAAGCCCATCAAATTCTTTCTCTCTGTGCAAGCATCTCATTGACATACTCCTCTTTCTTAAACCCTCACACAAGTCTAGGATAAACCCTCACACAAGTCTAAAGAATACTCAACCGGGATATAAAGTCACACTTCTAAAGTGAGAGACCATCAAGCCAAGTCAAACTAAGCACATTAACCCATGTTTACATTATCAAATGATCAGTGGTCAAATTTAATTGCTTCCATATAGATATCACATGCTAGGTGGAGAACTATGTGTGATTTGAGACTTCTTCTAAGTATTGTTAATGTAGGCGGTTTACAATTGCATTTCAACCCAACCCCTAACCTTTTTGCGGGGTATCCTACCCATGATTAATGTTTAAAGTTATTTCATATCATACGAGAGGGTTTCGCACATGTGACACTTAGAATTTTAGAGCGAAACACACCATTGTTAGTCATGAGGGCATAACAATTTTCATAACATCATCTAATCACCACACGAAACAATCCAACAGTTCCATATAACCTTAACGATTTCATCCATTTTGAACTCCTAGATTGAGACGAAACACTTGCAAATCATTTCCAATATGTATAGTCACACAACACTTCCAAATCAACTTCTTGAGTCTACAATCCACTAAGACACCCTTTTTCTTATGTTTTCACCTTTTTGACAATAGTTCTATCTTTACAAATTGCTAATAATATTATATTTTTATTTATATATTAATTTTAATCAATTAATTTGAATATATTACTTGTTGCTAACCTTTAATCCTAAGATAATAAATAAGGAAAAACAACCTTGTTGTTTATTTAGGGTTAAATCACAATGTATTTTTTTTTTTGCGTTTTCAAGAGTTTTTATGGGGAGGTTGGGTTCCAGAGTTTTGAAGTTTTTTAGGTTCAAATCTTCTGGAGTTCAAGTTTTGAGTTTTTTATTTTTATTTTTGGGTCTCCGAGTTTTGAGTTTCAATTTTTAGGGCTTCAAATATTTGGATTCCTAGTTTCAAGTTTCATGGGTCCTTAATATTAATCAAGTTTTTAGACTTTTAAGGTTTTGGGTTCCAAGTTTTCCACGTTGCATACTTTGGGGTTTTGGGTCTTGAGAACCGAGTTTAAAGGTTTTTGGGATTTCTTAAGTTTGAGGCTTTTAAATTTCAAGGTTTACAATTTTTAGTTTTGAGTCTTTCATTTTTGAGTTTTCGTGATTGATATTTCGAGTTTTAATAACATGCTATATCAATCTAATTTTTGTATTTTTAGAGTTTTTAGATTCAAAATTTCTAAGATCGGGGTTTAAGATATTAACATGTTTTTAGGGTTCCCTTCTTTGTGGGGTTTTATTATTTTTTACTAGGGTTTCAAGTTTCAAGGTTCTTTATATTAATCAAATTCTTATGTTTTCAAGGATTTCGGGTTTGGAATTTTTGTGTTTGGGATCTTTCGGGTTTAGGTTTTTAGGGTTAGGCTTTTCATTTTTTCTTTTAATTTTCGGTGTATGCGTCATTTAGTTTTTATGTTTTAATTTTTAGGTGAAGTTTTTTTGGGGTCGTTTATATCAATCAACTTTATATGTTTTCGAGGTTTTCAATTTCAGAAATTTTAAGTTGAAAGTTTTGAGTATCGAGTTTTAAAGTTTCTAGGTTTTGGGATTTCCATATTTTAGGTTCAAGTTTCGAGTTTTTTTAGGTTTGAGACTTGTAAATTTCCGAATATTTTTGTTTATCATTTTTTTAGTATTTTTACACAATTCAAAGTTCCCATCTTAACATTTAAGTCTTACAATTTTTTTACTTGATTTTATTTTCCATCAATATATATAATATATAAATACATAGATAATCATACAAAAAGTGAGTGGAGGAGACGAACTCCAAACATCACTATAAAAGCAATTGACTACATATGTAATTTAAACATAATAAAAGTCATTAAAGTTTGATTTAGAGTCAATTAACTTTAAATGTATGTCCACACCAAAATACCAAACAAGGGTGGTTGGTAAGGCACTCACAAATTTTCACACTAAAACACCAAACAAGTGTATTTGGTATGGCACTTACAAATTTTCATGGCATATGATAGCCTCTCTCAAGTGAAGGTTTTAGATAAATCTAGAATCAATTAATTTGTAAACGAAAGTCCACACGAAAATACGAAACCAGAGTGCTTGGTAAGACACTTTAGTGTATCCTTGCACATGATGCAATTGTTTTATCCGGTAGTTTACAAATGAGGCCTAGTTGATGTGTAAGTAGACTAGACTAGGAAAACAAGGGGAGCATTAATGGAGCCGTTCATACTTACTTCACAAAACTAGCAGTAGCAATTCCGAAAAGTGCGAGGGGAGTCCTGCACACGCTGCCACGCCCACATTAGCAGAAATGCATTAAAACCAGCGAGAGCGACGCAACAGCAAAACGAACGAACCCCATTGCTCACAGTGCGGGGCCCACGCCCAAGTGGCACTGGCGGCGCCGCTTCCCAAAATTTGATATTACGGGATCATGTTCTTTGTACCGCACATGACACAACGGCATCTCCGCCGATTTATTTGCCTGCACAAATTAAATGCTCCCTGCGGTACGAAAAGTGTACGGGGGCACTTAAACTCGTGTGCACAGACATCCTCCTCTACTCTCACACGTGTAGCACCTCACCGAATGAGCCTTCGCACGCCGCGTAATCTGTCCTCCACGTGGTTCGATCCGACGGCTCACATGCGCCGACAGAGGCCTGCTCCATTTTGCCTTTTTGACTCCCCAATGCTCCCCTCGTTGTAAGTAAACTTTTTGTAGGAGGCAAAAACAAAACTAAGGTCTCCTGTGCAGGTAACTATTCGCAGTACAGTTCAGTAGCGGTGTGTTTTCAAATGAAAAGGCTTCTTTGTGGTCCAAGTTAATGTACTTGTTGTTTCCGCGTTAAACATGGAATGCCTGGGAGACCATTCCAAATCTTCTGTAGCATGTTTTGACATTCTTTGGTAACACAAGTTTCTTACTCATGACGAAGAGCGGAAATCACAGTGTTATTATCATTTACAGAAATCTTCTCCGGCCCTTCTGCTGCTGTTCATGGCTGCTGCTCTTGCTCTTCTTCATCTCCATGGCCTTCTTCAGATTCCACACAGGTTTGAAATGAGAATCTATATATTATATATAACTATTTGAAGTGTGAAGAAATATGGTAGTGGTGTTTTTTCTTACTTCAGAAGCTCCTTTTCTTACATCCATGGCCAATACTTTATGGGTGGTTACTGCAATTTCTTTTTTCCTTTTTTGGTTTTTTTTCCACATTGATTCTGTTCGGAAATGAAGGTATTTATAATTTAGATTTCCTCTTCCTATGATTGGTGTTGCAGTCGATTCTCAAGTCCAAACCACAAACTATTCTGCACTCATATCAAGAAACACTCCTACAAAAATTTTGGGTTTAATTTGACTTTCCTTCATACAAATATTTTAAATATGATTGGCATTTTTAAAGATTTATATTGATTTGTATGTGAATATTTGATAAAGTTTAATTAAATAGAAGATAAGAGATTTTACACTTTAGTCCATGAAATTGAAATAAATTTTTGGGTGGAAAACTGTGAAATGTTTTAAGCTCAATGATCTGGGTCAAAAGAAAATAAGAATAATTCAGATTGTTGGTATTTTCTATTATGATTTTTATATGAAGTGACCAAAAACACCCAGTTAATAGATTTGACACGGTTTTTCATATTTTTAATTGAAAGATCTAAAATTTTGAAATCACCAGTTTCTTTAAGTTACATATGATATGTATGATTCAACAGATTTTAAGCATGATTGATTTTATTTTTTAAAGTATAAATGTATATTGACATATATATGAATATGCATTGCAATATCAAGGAAAAGGGGAAAAAAAGATTTCACATTTTCAGTCTATGGTTGCAATTGAATTTTGAATAAAGAGATGTGTAAAATGTTTTAACTCAATGATTTGGGTCGTTCTCTCCAAACTATCATCGAAAAAATATTAATAATCTGAAAAACAACAGATTACTGCTTGTTAGATTATTAGTATCTTCTATAATACTTCACAAGAAGTGAGAAGAAAAGAGAAGTAATAGATTTGACACAGTTCTTCATACTTTTAACCCAAAAATTTTATTATTATTTTTTCGATTGAGCAAAAATTTATAAATTTTTGAAATCACTTTTTTCAACTTACAGATTTTAAGCATGGTGGTTTTTTTTTTTAGTTTAAATCTATATACAATTTATATTGATTTTTATAAATATAAATTCAAATTTAATAAAATAAAAGACAACTTCATATAGATTGTCAATACTTGGTACGCTTGTGCACGATTTGAAGGCAGTAGTGAACAACTTTTTTGCAGTGAAAAATTAATTTGACGGAAAAAGCTAGCCGTCAAATTTATAATCTCTACAATGCTACCATTTTGTTTTGTAATATCACTGTGTCATTTGATTTATACTTATTATTTAATCCCTGCTACCTATATCCATTAGCGGTGATCAATCATTCCCATGTGTTTGGAAGGGGTGTCCACCGTTGATGCTGATCTCCCATAAAACCTAGATGCCCTAAATCCTGATCATTTTTTTCAAATTTAAGTATTCTATTGATGAGATTATTATTTATTTCTGATATTATTCAAACATCCCGTCCACTAGAATATCGTGCCAAACCAACTGTTTCTGTATCCCTCTCATTTCAGTAAAATACTGCGCTCCTTTTATTTTTAGGAATAGTGCATATCGAGACTCAAGAATGTTTTAATTGCTCTGAAACTCAATAAATGAAATAAAATGATTGGCTATTTGCAGTGACAGTTCATGTAGGAGATTATTATCATGCACAAGTTCTTCACAACATTTCTGAAATAATAGAGCACAGGGAAGAGGTGGGCATGCTGCCGGTATATAAGAATCGAAAACTCAAAGCCACTGGTATGTTTCTATTTTTTGGACACTGCCTTTTTTTTTTTTAGCAAATTATCTAATCATAAAATGGAGTAAACAAAAAAAAATTCCGGGTTGTGATAAAAATTTGTTGTTATTTACCAGCGTCGTGCTCAAACAAAGACATAAGCATTTCACAGAGTACAGTAACAACTCCCGGCATACCAGAATTCATAGTTCAGATCGTGAATACGTGTATGTCAGGATGTTCTCCCTCCCGAATTCCTGTGCATTGTGGTTGGTTTGCCTCTAATAAAATGGTGAATCCAAAAGTATTCAGGCGGCTTAAATATGATGATTGTCTCGTCAATGGTGGAAGGCCTCTGAAGAGCAGCCAAATTATTCGATTTACTTACTCCAATACGTTTCTTTATCCTTTATCCTTCAAGTCTGCAAATTTCTGCTAGATACAATAATGTGTCTTGCTACTGTCACAAGGGTTCTCTTCTAAGTCCATTAATTTTATTAAATGTGACATACAGTGCTACTGCTACATCTCCAACATCAACTTGGCTTTTTCTTGGAGGGGCAAAGAGTCATCATACATATTTTTAGACTATTGTTTTCATGGGAATCGGTGCTGTAAATCTGATTTTTGAGAATGCATCGGTCTTTTCGAAATGTTGTACAGAAAGGTTTTCTGTTTTTTCAGGAGTACAATTTTGCAGGAAAAAGTCACAATGAAATTCCACAACATTTTTTTCCTTTTTGTACTTGGAATTTTAGGGTTCTCAAGTACTCTTAATGTTTAGCACTAGCTTTACTGTCAAGTAAGCACTGATCCGTAGCAAATTTTGCTTTCAAATGCAAACTACAACTATTATTTTTCTTGCCCAAGATTTGTTTTAAGATAACAGTTCATATGCTTCTCTGTTAAATCACAATCCAAAATGATTTGAAAATGGCTCAATCCTTTAGGAATTCTACAACCGATTTAGCAGCATACTTTGTTAAGAATTAATAAAATGTTTTTGATTTCGGAGAATTCCTTCAAATGATATAATATATCATTACATTTAGGAAACTAGTTTAATGAAGGGGCTGGGCATTAGGCAACCAATATCAACTATGAGTCTATTAATGGTCTAAACCCGAGCTAAGCATCTTCACTTGATAAAATATTTAGAACATTTTTTTTTTTTAATAAATACATAAATATGTCAAGGGTTATATGTATTTCAACATGCATATTTAAGATAAAAGTTTTTATCCAATAGCTAATAAGAATATTTTATTATTTAATGTGAGAGTTGTAAGAGTTTTAAGATGAGAATCACTACTAATAATAATATAAAGAGTGGTTTGGCACCTAGTTTAGCTTTACTTGCATCGACCATTGTTTTAGATGGTTTAAGTCATAGGTTTGATTCTTGATGTACATGTGGGGCAAGTGAGTGATTTGTTGCAATCCACCCAAAGACTACAAGGGGGCTTGCGTTTTATTAGAGCTCCGCAACTAAGTTGTTGTGAAAACTTCTTAATTTTGTTTGAATTATACAAATAATAAAAAATCTTAACGATGGTCTATATAAATATCAAATATAGTAATTTCGTCTTTACAAGAATAAATGTTCATTTCAAGGTTGAGGAACTATGGATTTTGCTACTTATTCAATGTTATAATTATATGTGATCAAAAAATTCTTGAAGTGAATGAAATTAGAAAGGTGTCTGGACATTGTTGGTCTATTGGTGAAGTTGTATGTCTTTAAAAGGATCCCACCAAAGTTTAATTCTTTTTTAGTGCAAAGGCCCTTGAAACCAAAAAAACATGAGGATGGAATCATACCATGGATTAATTTAGCACAATAAATATTCAAGTTAAAAAGGAAAATAAAAAATCCTAAATAGTGATCTATAATATCAAATATAGTAATTTCATCTTACAAAAAGAAAAGGAAAAGTTAAAGGTGTCTAGACATTATTGGTCTATTTTTGAAGTTGTTTGGCTTTAGAAAACTCCCACCAAGGATTAATTCTTGTTGAGTGCAAAAGCCCTTAAAACCAAAAAAAGACGAGGATGGAATCATATCATGGATAAATTTGGTAGAATAGATACTCCTTAGCCTTTAGCTTTATATACAAAAAGCAAAGGTTATTCACTACATATATAGCATTAGTACAATTGTTGACACATTGAGATTTTTTTTTGGATACATGCACTTTTTAAAAAACATAGTTTGTTTTTATCACTATCGAGTGTTTATTTCTAATTATTATTAGTTCTTATAATTATAGGTTTCTCCCCATTAAATTACTAAAATATATTAAACTATTTCAATATTGATATTTTTAATGTTAGGATTTTCTTTTAATAAATTTGTAATAAATAGAATTTCAAAAACTGATTTATTTGTCTTTTCATTGATTGTTTACGCTTTATTGTAGTTATTTTCCTCTAAGATAAAATTTCAAATTTTACACAAGTCATCAAAAGAGTTATATCTATCTATCGGGGTATAGATCTCTCCAAATATTTGACATTGAGAATCGAACGGATAGGGATAGAGTTAGATCCTAGGTGACATTGATGGATGTGGATACTCCTTAGTCCTTAACACTAAATACAAAATGGTGGGTTATTTTGTGCATATACCATTATTACAATTATTGGCAATTTGAGGTTCTCTTTTTAAATTATTTTGTATGTAAACCATTTGTGACAATATGTGGTTCTCTTTTTTGATATGTGGATTGTTTTCAAGATGTGTGTATGTGTTAATTTTTAATTATTAGTAGTTCTTATAATTATATATATTTTAATCTTTATTCAATCAATTAAATATTAACAACTAATTAGATTTATAAAATATCATTCAAGTTAATATTTTTAATGAGGGATTTTATTTTAACAAATTTGTAATTAATAAATTTCAATGTAATGATTTGTTTTTATTTTCATTGATAAGGATTGATTTTACAAACCTTAGGCTTTATTCTAGTTATTTTTAAAAAAATTCAAAGATAAAATCTAAAATTTACTAAGTCATCGAAAGAGTTATCCAATTTGTGAGGGTAATAGTTGCTTGTGTCCATCCACCAAGGTGTAAATCTCTCTAGATACTTTACACACGAGTCAAACGAATAGGGTTAGGGTCGAGTGATTGGGTGACATTCGACGGATTGGATTCCCTTAGTTGTGCTTTCTTAGTTCAAAGAAGACATTGAATTAGACGTACGCTTATTCAACATTGTAGTTTTTAATATGTAATCCAAAACATAGGTAGAGACGTATATCCACTAGTAGAAGCAAGCTCATTTATTCACATAATGATATGTAAATTATTAACACTAAGTAGACAAATTCTATAAAATAAAATGCAATATACCAATGTTTCATAAAAGTCAAATTTGAACATGTTGAATATATTCATTCTTAATATTTCATTGTAGAAAAATAACATTTTATTCTCATGTTTTGAAAATATTTAGACTTTTGAAACTATAAATATGGATCATCTATACAAACAAAATATAAAGTACTTGTGAGTCCAAATTTACACACTTTATTTTATGTTCAAACGAAAAAATTATCGCAAGTCGATACCACTAATACGTTGATTTTGTATTATCCACAAGATGTAAAATATATACATTGAAGACATTTCATTACGCAATTATCACTAGTTGTTGATAATTTATTTTATATAATGTATCAAAATTCTGAATTTTTATTAGTTATTTTAAAGTTCAAACAAAAATTGTAATAGAAATACACAAGTTAAGCCACTTGTTGATAATATACACTAACACAATCTACAAAACACTAGTTTTGGATAATATACACTACTAAAAATAATAATGAAGAAGGTAAACTAATGAACTATGATAAATTTACACCATCCCATATCTTCAAATTGTGTTGTGGATAATCCACATATATCAACTTAAAAATATTCTTTTACACAACCAAAAATCATAAGTGAATAATTTATGTAACTACAAGTAATGACTTTCAAGTTATTTTATAAATAATTAAAATTGTGAAATATTATTTTTGATAGTCCATGAATTCATGCCACTCAAATTGTGGAAAAATTTACAATAATATTAGTTTTAAACATTGATTGTGTATGTATCACCCTAGTTACTCAGGGTTCATTTTAAGAGACCTCTTAGAAATCGGAGGTGAAAAATACCTGTGAATATCCTCGGGACAGGTTTCACAGGAAGACGAATTTTTTGGGGTCCGGCTGAGAATTTTTTTGCTTGATTTGTGACGCCGCAGAGACGCGCGCGAGGATTTCTTTATCATGCGTAAACAAGGTGGTTGATGTGCGACAATAAATCTCCTATCGCGCATCTCGCAGCTCCGCCCGGCCGGTTGAGCGACAACAAAATCTCCGTGCCACACATCAACAAACTCTATGTCACGCATTTACTTCCTCCGGACTCTGTCGCGCGTCAACAAACTCTCCATGTCGTGCATCAACAAACTCTCTCGTATTGCGCATCAACAAACTCTCTATCGCGTGTCTGCAACCTTCGCCCTCCTGTCATGCATTTGTAGCCTCCGCCATTCTATCGTGTGTTTATTGTACTTGATAATACATATGCCCCCAGGTGGTATGAGTGATCTAGTAGTGTTCTACCTGGCGAATAATCTAGGATTATATAGGGGATAGTTTCAAGGGTAGGTGAAGTCGACCCCTAAAAAAATTAAACTATAATTTTTAGGCGAACAAGTCACTGACCCACGCTAGAAAATTCTCCTTTTCAAATTTTTCAAAAATGGAATATTCGCCATATTACAAATATTTGCCACTAAAATTATCCTTGTAGTTACTATTAATTTGTTTTATTGAATTGATATTACAAAGACTAAACTAATGAATATTGATCATGTTTATATCCCGAGATAAGATTATAAGAACATGTACAACATAGAAATCACCATAATAGAGAGTTACATGCAATTTTGAAGTACAATTAGGTGAAAAGAGGTAACTTAGTTGATCTAGAAGATTGTTGGGATGTGCAACCTCTAGAATTGGGAACTATGCAAGATTATAGACAAAATAAGATCAATTATTTTTCGAAATACTCCTTGGTGCAAAACCATACAATAGTCAAGACCGTATGGTCTAGTACTAACCTTACCTACTTTCTTGGACCATCGACTCTTCCGAGTTTGATTTTTCTAGGTTTCTAACCTTCCCGGAATTATTTGTCTATGTCAAACCCTAGTTGTTGCACATGCAATAAGGCTTTCTAAATGGACTGAACATTATCTCAAAACCTAGCCATGGATGAAGATTCTTGCAAAACAAACTTTAGAAGGGTTTTGGGCACCGCGTGCATCGCTAATGTTGGCACTAATCTAAAGAGGCCTCAAACCGCATGCCATTCTCCCGGTGCATGATATCTAGATAAATCCATCATAATTGAAAATTGATTTGACTTGGTTGTTGATAAAACACTTGGAGAGAGGATGTTTGGATGCTTGTAGATAAGAGATATGGCTTCCTTGACCTAGTTTTTAGCTTCATACTTGATGTGGGTGCTATCCTAATGACAATAGATGTAAAATTATGATATTTAAGGAGCTTTGAGTTCCTTTTGCAAGTGTATAGAGTTAGTGTTCTAGTGCATTTCCATAAGAATTCTAGGTTATCAAAACGAGGTAGTGTTCACTTGCTTATATAGGGTTATGCATATGATTTTTCTAAGAAAGGCCGACCTAAATGAAGTATAAGACCCAACAAAATATTTCAAATTAAAATGTAGTTAGAAGACATGTTGGTCTAAGACCATATAAAGAGGTTAGGACTGGATGGTGCGAGTCTGACTAATCCATACAATCTGAATAGGATAAGGGAATGTGTCAAACAAAGTTTAGAGATGGTGAAATGATGCCTCTTTATGGGTTTTGTGCATTATATTCTTAGAATGTGTCGACATGTCAATGTGTAAGGATAAACAAGCTAAATAATAGACCTCGGAAAGTGTTAAATGAGAATGGAGAAGTTGTATTTATCATAGAAAGAGTGCATAGTCAAATCAAGGGTTTCCAAAGTATAAATTACCAAATTTGAGTATCTACATTTCCCTCCATTTAAGTATGAAATTGAAAATTATATGCTTAAAGGAAATTGTACCTAAGTGTGTAAACACACTTCGAATTTTCTTGAACATTTTGTTTTATAGATGCATTATTGTGCTTGGTGTTGGCATACTCCATGAAGAAACTTACAACACATAGTGTAGTTAATGTATGTGATGGATAATTGACCGTAACTCAAATAAACATGTATCAAAATAGATTTTGCATTTGCATATATGTAAAGTGAAAAGATGTAAACAATGAAAGCCTAAACCTAATGTATGTTCAACTTTATTAAAGGATTAGGGTGATGGGTCCCCAACCAATGATTAGGAGAAACTAGAGTGTTAGGTACATGCAATCCAACACAAAAATGTGAAAAAGAGAAAAGAAGAAAGAGGTACATATGCACCTAAAAATAAGAAAGCAAAGTGTGCCAAAGTTATTCAAGTACTATGATATATTCCCCTTAAGTGTAATAGGATAGAAAATCCCGCCAATGAAGCCCTCATTGCCTTCCATAACCCCACTAATCACATTGCTTTATACACAAATCTAGACTCAATCCTATAAATGAGGACATAAAACATAAAAGATAACAGGTACCCTAAAAATCTCCCCATATTATGAACAATTGAGTATAAACTGAAACAAACACTTAAATATACTTGAAAATAACACTTAAATATATCGAAAATATGCTAACAACAATGAACTAGGTAGGAGACCCATGCCACCAAGATTTCGATATTGAAATTGAAGTTGATTGTTGATGAAAAGAAGGAATGAAAAATTCCATGCCCTTGTATTGATTTGAATTTAGTGTGGATGTGAAAATTTGTAGTAAACCTATATTGAAAATGCTGAAAAAATTGCTGAAATTGCCCTCGATCAAAAATGTATGGGGGTTAGGACCACAACATACATTATTGACCAAAGTCTATGGTTTTGACCCTTTGCTGATTTTGGCACAATTTTGTGTATGACTACTTTTTTGAGTTGTTTCACCTTGTATGCACTTGCTTCTCCCCCATAATTCTATTCGTGTCTACTAAAAATGTAGACAAAACTCGAGATAAATTCTCCCTCTTTTGAGGCATGTGCGAAAACCATGTTGAACATGTGGCTAATAAGAAATATGTGTGTAATTTTGAAGAATGTATCCGAGAATCGAGTGAAGTGTTGAAGAGGTGGCCACCTTGGAGAACTTATAATTGTGAAATGAAAGGTGTTTGTACATGGTGGAAACCATAGTGCAAAAAAAAAATGCTCACAAAAATAATGATAATAGAAACTAAAGAAACTTGAAGTAACAACACATGCAATAATAAACAAACACAACACAAATGCATCCAATGACATACAAGAGCATACAAAAGGATTTTGGGCCTTCAAACATGGGACACCAATGATGTCACAAGAGAATCAAGGCATGAGCACCTAAAAATAAGAGAAAATAATTGAAAACAAGATAGGCATGATGCCACAAACATGGGACACCCATGATGTCACAAGAAAATCAAGGCACATAGGCCATAAGAAAGGAAACTAATCAATGAATAACATATACACACAAACATGTGTTGAGGAAACAAAAGTTTGATAATAAGATAATATGGTGTTGTAGCCAACATGAGTGAAATATGTGAAACAAGAGATGCTTAGCGTTGCACAAGAAACATGTGTTAGTCCTATTAGTATGAAAAGTATTCAATACAAAATGTATATAATTGAATATAAATGAGGAAGTGCAAATGGACTATAATAAAAGAATAACACATGTAGAATGTGGAGGTGCTGCCCTTCAATGATGATAATGTAAGGAAACATGAATGATCCTATAAGCATGTACCAATCTATGTGTCTTAGATCCAACTCAATATACCATGGGAATGCATGTGTGGAAAGAAATAAATCATACTATCTATCAAGCCAAAGTGATAAACATAATGTGTAATGTAAAGTGCTAACAACACAAGTAAAATGCATAGATATGTAAATATTTGAATGTTTTTGTATTATCTTAATGCATAGATATGTACAAAATATGGATAGAAAGAGAGATATCTAATGAAAAAATAATGGGAGGTGAAGAAAGCTGCTATGGAATATTGAGACTTAGGCCTCGGTTGTGATGTAAATAGCGGTGGTACCGTAGTGATAATATGTGCCAAAGAATACTTGAGAAAAGAAGGAGGTGAAGTAGCTCTAAAAATTTAGTGTGTGAAGTATAAGATTTTGAATTGGGCTTTGTGATGATTGTATTGTGTCATAAGAGATCAATTAAATCTTGATGTTTATTGATCCGTAAAATACCTCTCAATATAATCAACATATCCTGTTTCTTAGTGATAGTTGAATGGAAATTTCTTAAGTTCCTTTTAACCAATATAATGTGCATAAACAATCAAAACTATACTGCAAATTGAGAAAAGAGAATGCAAAGGAGACACAAGAATTTATCCTGGAGAAACCCAATGTGGGAAAAAATATAGTGGGTAAGAAAATTGCTTCCCTCTCACTATGTAAATCTCTAAAATAAAAAGTACTACCGATAATTGACCTTCAATAAAGATTATAACTCCTAATTGTATTTACTTTCTCTCAAATCCTTAAACAAGAAAGAACTCACTCTCAATGAAAAACAAGAAAGAACTCCAATTCCTTTTTGTTCACAATTATTTTCCTCAAAACCACTTTCCTAGAATGAATAGATGCACTCATATTTATAGTTGCTCTGCCCAAGGATGGAATGACGGTGAAATGAACCATTTGAAAAGCCCAAAAATTTTCAACTATTCGGATTCTCTATTTTATAGCTAATGGGACATAATTGAGTGGAAATTACACAACTAGAACACAACTAAACCACAACCAAACTAAAACTAAACCACAACAGCTTTCACAAAAGTTATGTGGAAGTTCACAATTAATAAAAATAACTTAACAAGAAATGGTCTCTTTTTCATGGTGTCCAGATCACCTTCAACCCACCTTAGCCATTCTCTTAGAATAAGGAACATGTTGAGGGTGTGTATTACAAGTATCAAATATGGAGAATACATAGAATTGGGTATTTTCAGATCCATTTTTGGATCATATCTCCCCAATTTGAAGCTTTTGAGTCCCTAAAATCTTCAAGGATTGACGAGGTGAGGAAATTTTTTCCTCACATCCTCTTTGGAATACCACTCATGTACATGGAGGTGTATCTGCTAGATTGTTCCAATGAATATATCATCTTTGTGGACTTCTAGTCTCACTTTTATGTTGTATATGCATGGTAATATCAATACAACATCAACCCCACTCCTAGGAAAATAACAAAAACATGTATCAAAAGGAGTTTCAATGGTATTAGTGGGAACCACCCTATCATAAGGTTGCTGGGTAAATATCAAATACACATCCCAAGTCCTAGGGTCTCTCATAAATTATAGACTAAGGTACGAATTACCACATCTATTTTCTCATCTGGATGTGGATGACATGTTGTAGACATCTTAGTATCCATCTTTTCCCACAAGATACACCAAAAATCACCAAGGAAATGCAAGTCCTTGTCTGTCATAATAGAAATAGGAAAACCAAAAATAACCCACTCATTAGCAATGAAAAACTTTGTTGTAACACTGATCCTCATGAAAGAAATGTTAATACACATTTTACCAATCCATTCTACCACCATAAAAATATAGTCACACCATTTTTTGGAAGTAATAAAATTGTCTATAGAATCCATGGAGAAACTTACCCATGGTCGGGAAATAAATGATAATAAACCTAACTCCTCTTCACTATATAAAACAAAAATCCTAATAAAGTTAGAAAGCGCTATCTCGCATGTTTGGCCAAAAATCATACAAGTGTAAGTGCTCAACAATATCTGTCACACCAAAGTGACCAACTACCCCTGAAGTGTGTGATTTATCAAAAAAGACTACAATTGCTAGTTTTTTTCGTAGGCATCCTGTATGGATGCGTGTGGAATCCCAAGTCTTGAAGCGAGACCATTGGGTAACAACTACATCATATGCTCAATTGGCCTATCCAGGGGCAACCCCATAGGCTCTGCTGGTGTGTGTGACTTGCTTCATCATCACTCTGGGTCTTTTCCACATCACATGGTGACTCATATTTTTTAACAAGGTCATAAGTATTAGGAGTTTTATGACAAGTGGAAGATTCCATCATAGAATCTGTCATTGTCATATGCGTCAATGGTGTCATAGGAGTTACATTCCCTATTTGGAATCATAACTCCTCTTTCCCTCTTGAAGGGAATGATTTTCCAGGCACGAGAGTTACACAACACTCCCATATGTACCCTCCTTTTTTAATCTATGAGAATGAGTAGACCTATTTACCTTATGCATGATTTTCCATTGTTGTGTGATTCTTGTTGATTACTTGGAGCATCTTGTCACCACTAAAGTGCAGCCTCTTCAATGTGCACGGGTTCTAGATTGATCCTCATCAAACACTCTCACATGGTATCAAAGATCTATTCAGTAAATGTGCACTCGTGTTTTTGGTTGCTAATTACTTCTAGTTTCATTTTTATCATTCCTCATGCAAGTTTTCATTCATTTTATTGGAATCTTGCTAACTGGTTTTAACAACTTGTTTTTAGGAGTTTTGTGCACTTTTGGGGTTTGTGCATATATAGGTTTACAAATTTCACTGTCAAATTTAGTCTAGTTACTGCTTATCTTTGGTGGAAAAGCGCTTATTTAGAGGTTAGTTCCATTTGTGGTCTTATCCAAAAATTTTAATTGAAAATGAAATTAAAAAAAATCAGTGTTTGAGACCTTCTAGCCTCTTTTCATGTTCATTTTGCATTTTATTTTCCATACATCCTGTTTGTCTCCTCTTTCCCGTGAGAGCTCCTTGGTGATCTCCTCCTAGCTCATCTCGTCTTTGGCGAGCCGGTTCCCTTGCATTTTCCGAGCCCATTTTCCATGTTGCATTGCATGTTACATTCACATTTCCTTTGCATGTTGGGCTATACTTTTCATGACTTTTGGCTCGTTGCATGTGGATGGATGATTTGGGGTTTCATGTTTGAGTTTATTCCATTGCATTAGTGGATCGACCATGTCGTGTGTTGTTTTTTCCATTACTACTTGTTGTCTAACTTTCCCTTCTTGATGCATTGTAGAGTGAGCTCTCTATTTTGGGTTGTTGTGTTTATCATCTCTTTGCGTGTGCATCGGGTTGTGTCTTACCTTGACTTCAAGATCTCCCATGTGTCATTCAAAGCAGATCCATCCTTTCTCTTACATGCATTTACCTCTACACCCAGTGTCACCTTCTCCCATGGCCATTTCCTTAACCTGCCTACTCGAGTTTGCTTCCCTAATCGACCTCACGTCCTTCACGCTAGATTTTTACTCCACCCTCGGTTTGGTTGTTGCGTATGCACACACTCTCCACCGATTCGCTCTACATCCTCTCCACTTGGGATCTCCCCGCATTCCTTGTCGTGCTCACCGTCCACCTCCCACTTTTTGCATTATCTCCCGCTCTTTATTCTATTCAAAGCCTTTAATTGAAAATTGGTGTGTGTTTTATTAATAAGGTGGGTTTGTTATATGTGGTGGTTAGTTCAATATTAAGGTGGTGGGGGTTTAATAAATTGGGTAGGTATTTTTGTATATAAGTGGGTACATTTAAATATTTTTAGATTCTATTTAGTTTAGGATCTAATAACATTTTATAAAGTGGTTTAATTTTATTATTAGGTTCTAATTTAGTATTAGTATCTTTTAATAATTTTAAATTGGTGGATTAATTAATTAATCTTAAGGGATTCTATTTTTAGAAGTTAGGCATCTAATTTCAAATAAGTTCTTTATTTTCGATTAGTAGGTAATTATCATCTACTTAACGCTTTTTTAATAACGTTTTTTTCCTTTTAACTTCTAAAATTAAGTTATTTGGGTGTTTTAAAATATCATTTTTAAAGGTATTGGAAATTGTTTTATCTTGATTTGTTGATAGAGTGTAAAAATTCATTTCTAGCATTTTTTTCCTTCCAGCCCTTGTTGCATCTTGGAGATTATTTGGAATCATCTCGAGTCATGTTTTGCATTGTATCGCCCTTGTTATTTCTTGCAAAATAGTGAGCACGTCCACCACAGTCTTGTGGAAAGGGTTTTTTGTTGTGACGTGAGATGTTATTTCTCATGCAAGATTGTATTTTCCCCTTCTCTTTCTTTTGCACGTTTTGTGCTTTCTTACGATGTTAAATTGTCCCAATCAACAAACCTTGATTATGGTCTCTAATCTTACATGTTATTATGTTGATTGTAAGGAGAGTGACCGAATGGTTCTCGACGCACATTCGCACTTGATTGTAATCAATGCACTAAACTATAAAGTGCCAAAATTAGGGGTGTTAATATTGTTCTGGGGTGGTTGTGTTTCTTTTTCCTTCCTTCTGCATTCCTTCTTTCTCTCTCTTCGTTATGGATGCCTCCAAAGTACCTTTTCTCACACCATTTAATTTATTCAAATGGAGATCTAAAATTTCTATGGTATTATGCAAGTAAAGGGTTATTTCATGTCACCATGGGAGTAGAGACTAAACCTACAAAATCTAGGTGATTTAACCGTCTTGATGAAGCTTTGGGTCTTCTCTGTATGTCCATCTCTCCCGAATTTATCTTCAACATCGAAACTTCTCAGCACCCGACGTAGCTTGGAAATTTATTGACGATATGTTTGGGCAACAAGATGACATGAAAGCACATGAGTTGGAGAACGAACTACAAGGATTAAATCCTATTGACTTTGAAAACCTGTAGGCCTTCTTCTCAAAGTTCGTTCACACAAGATTGCTTCTAAAGGGATGTAAAGTGGAGAAGAAATATTCTTAGTTGATCTTGTCGATTCTTTATAAGTTAGGCCTGAATACTTTGTCTTTGTTTCAACTTTCCATGCCATAAAATCCATCTTGGGTAGTACTTGGAAAACTCCCTCATTTAATAGTCTTTCATCCCAAATCATTTGAGAACATGACAAACTCATTAAAACGGGGCTCTAAAATCCAAGTCACATGCCCTTATGGTAAGTAAGGGTAAGGAAACTAAAATTGAAAAGATGAAAGAAAAAAATGACCAACCCAAGAAGGAAACCAAGACCAACCAACTCAAACCAAGCCTAACATGAATGCTTCTAATTTTGAGCCTAATGCGAAGAAGGAAAATTGTAAGTGTTCCTATTGTAAGAAGTCTGGCCATGACGAGCATCAATGTATGAGAAAGAAAATCGATCACTTAACTCATTTATTTGAGAAGAATAAAATAATTATTCCGATTCTATCAAACAGAATGCTCCAAAGGCCGAGTCTTCCAAAGTAAAGGAGTGTAAATATGAGAAGAGGAAAGGAAAGGGAATTGTAGCTAGAGAATCTCCTTCATCGATTTGGATTATCAATTTCATTGCCTTGCACCACATGGAACCTTCAAATGTTTAGTTTTCCAACATCAAACCATATGTCATGTCCCAAATCACTTTGGGTGATGACACTGTAGTGTCGGTTTCAGTGTAGTGGATTGATAGAGATAGATGGTGGAAGATTTAACCAAGTGTTGAGTGTTCCCAATCTCTCAACCAATATCCTATCTGTTTACCAAATCACTCACCTTGGTGAAGGAATGTGAGTAGAACTTGGTCCTAACTCAATGATTATTTGTGAGCTTCACTATGACTCCATGCTGGCTAAGGGAAAGGCAAATCATCGTTTATGGTTATATACATTTTCCCACTTTACTTCGATTCAATGCCCACTGCCTTGCTCACTTATGCAGATGAGGTTAGCAAGTTATGGCATGAGCATTTTGGCCATCTTAATCATTATTACCTTGAGCAATTAAGCTAAAAATAAATGGTCAATGGGTTACCCTCCATCAAATTTTCTAAGAGTCTTTGTGAGGGTTACTCCATTGGGAAGCACTCTAAGAAATTTTTTGACAAAGGGAAATATTGGAGAGCTACTCATCCTTTGGATCATGTTCATAGTGACATTTCTAGCCCTTTAGCATTTCCTTTTTTTAATAGATCTCTTAATCTACTAACCTTCATTGATGACTTTTTGCATTACACTTGGGTGTATTTTCCTAAGCCAAAGTCTCAAGTTTTCGATCACTTTTGAGACTTTAAGACTCTTCTTTGAGAAACAAGTGGAACAATAATATCAAGGTTCTTTGAACTGAAAATGGAGGAGAGTATTTGAGAAAAAGTTTGAATATTTATGTACCTCGGAAGGGATTTCCTTAACGCGTACATTTGCTTACAACCCTTCCCAAAATGGAGTTACGAAAGGAAATAACCAAATGCTTAAGGAGATGGACACTTGTATGGTTCACTAAAAATACTTTCCTTCGCAGTATAAGGATGAAGTAGTGAACTATGCTTGCTACATTAAGAACCATGTTCCACACAAGGCCGTAAGAGGGATGACACCATTTGAAGCCTAGTTTGGACATAATCCTGATGTAGAGCACTTTTGTGTCTTTAGATCCAATGCTATGGCTTGAATTCCCAAAAATAAATGCAAGGATTTGGAACCATAGTCCAAACCTTGTATTTTTGTAGGGTATCCTGATGGTATGAAGGGGTATAGATTTTGAACCCTACTACTCATGATATTTATATTGAGAGAAGTGTGAAGTTTGATGAGTCATCTTTGAATTCTACTTCTCTACCCTCTGAGGTTCTTCTACTTCGTAATTTAGATTCTAACTCGTCATATTATGTTGTTGTTAAGCATGTTCCTCCTCTTGATTCTCCTTCTCCTCTCAACCCTCATACTTGATTCTTTTGATTCGATAGAAGTGATGATGAGTACTTTGTCCCTTCTCACTCGAGTGAAGAATATTCCAACTCTATGCCGACCATCATGGTCCTCGTTGGGATATGAAGACATTCAAGAGTGCTGGAGAATGGATTTGAAATACTTAGGATGAGATACGTACTCACTCAAAATTCGTTGGACCTCACTCCTTCTTTACCTCTCCTTTGGACCCTTTGTCTTTACGGGAGGATTATGGGATTCTTGAGTGGGATTCTAGAATGGATGAGGATTATTCATCACTCATGAAGAATGATACTTGAGATATCAACCCTCTTCGAAAGGAAGAAAAATAATTTAGTGTAAGTGGGTATACTAAAAAAGTATGGTGCTGATGGAGAATTCGAGAAGTATAAAGTGTGACTAGTAGCTAAGGGTTTCTCCTACGTATCTAGCGTTGATTACTCGAAATATTTTATTTGGTTACAAAGATGAATTCCATATGACTAAACCTCGTCATCACTTCAGTAAAGATATGATAAATCCACTAGATGGACGTTAAAAGTGCCTTCCTTCATAGGGACATAGAGGAAGATATCTACATGTAACAACCTCTGGGTTATGTCCATGATCCCTCCCTCATTTGCAAGTTAAATAAGTCTCTCTGTGGCCTTAAACAAGCCCCTCAGAATTGGTATTCCAAGATGGATCATGGAATCCTTTTACTTGTATCGTGGTTAACTCGGTTTCACTCGACCCAAATGTTTACATTTTACGGAAGGATGACTCCATGCCCATCATCATTCTATATATTGATGCCTTATTGATAATGGGAAGTTCTTCCTCTATCATCGATTATGTGAAGATCTGATTGGACAACAAGTTCTCCATGTTTTACTTGGGATTAATTCACTAATTTCTTGTGATATATACTTCACAATCTGAATCAGAATTATAATTTTGTAGCCTAAGTACTGTTGATTTACTTTCTTGGTTTCACATGTCCGATTATAATTTTTGACCAAAATTTCTCATTCTGTTTTAGATTAGTTAAATGGAATCAAAGAAAATAACTAAATCCAAAATGAGGGGGTTTAAGGCTACCTATAGATGAGATGAAAATGGATACAAGTGCAAAATATCCTCCTTTTAACGAGCTTGATGGCCTACAAAACAAAGAGAAAATCAAAAAGAAGATGATTAGTAGATAGGAGGGTGGGTTTCCTGACAAAACTAGTCCCAAGAAGTGAAAATTCCTAGGATGGATGTCAACCCACTTTTTGATAAAATATAGATAAAATAACAATGGATAAATGATAAGATGGAATGGAATCGAACTAAAATAGAGGTTCGAAATGAACTAGATAAGATAAGATGCATATATGATTATAGAAAATGCTAAACTAAACCAAACATATAAGGGTTTCTTGTGAACCGAGCTGTGAAGCATAGTTGATGGAAATTGAGGCGGTGTGAGCCAAAAAGAGATGTACAAAAAGTAGATATGAATGGATTAGTCTCAAGCTAATTATGAATCTAAAGATGATGTTGAGATGATGCAAGGAGCCCGAATCTTAGTGAAATAGGACCGATGCAATACAATTGATAAATATAATGAGAGAATGATAACAAATGGTCAATTTGATGGTGACTAGGGTATATTTATGCTGGTTGGATGTACTGAAAGTGAAATATGAAGCAACATGTGTGCGAGAATGTCAAGATTGATATATCTAAGAGGCTGTGGGATCAAGAAATAGATAGTTGGAGGAATGGATGAATGAAAAAATCAACCAGAGGTGGATTGGGTTGATGATAACTAGGCTAGATCGATGATGATCGGGAAGGGATTTAGGGTTTTATGAATGAAATCAGATGGAAATAACGAATTACAAAAAGACGTTGGGGATGGATAATGCAAGGGTAAAAATCTAAGATGACGGATGAACTTGCAAAAATGGTGCACAATGGTTGATGGTGAGGTAATGGATACTCCAAGCATGTAAGGGAATGATGCCAAATAAAGAGAGGACTCCAAATATCAAAAGGTGATGCAAAATATCTCCAAGTAGCTACAAAAATGGTGAAAGAATCTATAAAGAAGAGCAAGAAACAAAGCCAAGATCACAAGAAAGATCAAAGTTTCCAAAGTTACATCCGAAAAGAGGAGGGGCATGGTCACATTTATGGATTGACCGTGACCCGGATGGGTCACCAACAACTACAAAAGTCTATTGATTTAGGACGATGGGAATGTGATTAGCTCGATGCAAAGAGCCCCTATGATGCGGGATTATGGTTTCGGGTGGTTAATACAAGTTAGGGGTGCTTTAAAAGGATAAAATTTGGTTGGGAGATAAGAAAGTATTAAATGGGGGTAGATGAGAACCTTGAGATGGTAAATAGGGTGCTTAGAAAGAATAAAAAGGGGTAATGAATATGTTTAGGGATAATTAATGATGATCATGGATGTTTAGGGAAGAAAAATTAATGATTTGATTAAGATAGAATTAGGGTGGAAAAGTAACAATTAGGGGGATAAATGAAATTTAGGAGGGAAAAGGTGATGCATGTAGAAAATGACAATGAAGGGGAATGAACATGAGGTGAGGGATAAGGGATACGTAAAATTGGTGTCTACATTTTCCCCTTTTTCTCGAACGGTTTGCATTAGGAAATCCATGAGACAAAAATGAGAAGTGATAGAAGATGATGATGGTTGAGGTGTCCCCCCTCAAACTATGGATCGATGATATGAAGAGGAATTGATCACTAGGTTAAAAGAGATAGATGAAGGGATAAAGAATGTAAAGGATGAGAAAAAGTAGAGGATGCTCCAAGTTGAAAGGGATAAAAAATATGGAGGTGATTTTGGAGTCACTTTGATAGGGAGGCATGTACGCTTGAGAATCAACACGTGAATCCTAATTATATGCGACCTCTTGAGGTCATTCCAGGATAACTGGGAATGTGTAGGATTGTGGGATATCTAATAGATAGTTATCGGAGAATCGGTGACTAAGAGCGGGTAGTGTGAATTCCTACGATATGAATTTGAAGTGGAAATTAGAGGCGTAAGTTCCCTATTGTTTGATTGCTTTGTTTTGTTGGAATGCTAAACTATGCTAAAAGTTCATTTGAAATAATTAAGAAAATTAAATCTAGCTTAAATTAAAGACAAATGTGTTTTAATCTTTTAATTAGCTAAATTCATTCCTGATTAATTATCCAAAATTAAAAAACAATATAATCTATTTGTTTGAAAGGAAATGAGCTAAAGGAAATTAAATAATCAAAGCTAACATCTACCTTTCATTAATTAATTAAATTAATCTAATCTATAGACATAAATGAAGAAGCTATTTTAAACAATAATCTACTTCTATGCTAAAATAAAACAAACATGGGATAAGCTGGATGTGGTTATTCTTTTATTGTTGGATATGAAGCTAATATAATCAAACATAGACTTTTTCAAAGTTGCGGTTGTGGATATTTAATACTTTTTCTAATGCCTCACCTCATAATCACGGGAGGAAATGAAGCTTATCGGATGCAATTTATTTCCTTGAAACTTACCCAATGAAATAGTAGATTACACCAACAATTAATTTGTGAAGAAATACAACAAAATGCATAGACACAAAATCTTCCTCAAGCTTATTTCCTTATAGATCCATAAGGATAAGTAGGGAGGAAACTCTCAATGAAATATTTGTTCGTATGCAATTTAAATCTAGCTAATAAACAAAATCAAAGCTACAGGTACTTTTAATTGAGAAAATGAATAAATGTGCACATGAAATTCCTCCAAATCCTTTCCCAGGAAAATCCATAGGGATAAGCTGGGAAGGAATTATCAATGAAAGCTACTTATAGGCTACAAAAATTGTTAATTATACCTTCTTAAAAATTTGATGATTTGACAAAGAAATGAAAATTCTAGGTTAAATAAAGCTTTAAAGAATTCAAATTACACCCCAACCTAGAAATGTATAATTGTGACAATATCTAGAGGTAGTTGTGCTTTTCTTTATCCCCTTAGCTTATTCTCCAAAGATGAACCCAAATGGTCCATGAAACTATGTTGGTTGGTATGTAGAAGAGGTTGTGTAGATGATGAAGTAGATTGGTTGTAAGATAACTAGTCTCAAATACATGCAAGAAAGTAAAAAGGTAAAGATTTGCATTGCTTGTGTGATTCTTGGACAAATTTTGGTAGAGTAACGGTGTAATCAAATTCAATGGACTCCATCCAATACATCAGAAAAAGGATTGGTTTTTATAGAAATATGGTAGGAAATGTTCCAACACACATGGAAATCAAAAAGTTCCATATCATCAAAGAGAAGGCAGTCAACTTACTAAGAATAGTAAGTAAATAAGATGAATTTCATACGCATCTAACATGCTCAAAATTAGGATAATTTGTTGGAAAACGTGTGAGAAAAGAACGGGAAACTTGTGACGTGCGTACAAAGCGTAAGTTCTAATTCTTAGATTAAAGCACATAGAAGCGCCGGTCTTCGTAGACCAAGCGGTTTGTAAGCACCACTCTAGGAAGACTGGTGGTTACGTAACTTAAAGGGAAAATGCCAAGGAAAAGAAACAAATAATATTTACGAAAGCATGTAAGGATAGGAAACTAAGAATTAAGGAATAATAAGTCACATAAGCATGCATATATCAAGCAAATGGGACCTGGAAATCATCATTTATTCTGGAAATGAAATTTATCATCATTGGGGATTTTTACTATTCTGATAATGTAGCACTATGTAATTTTGGGTGCGTATAGAAATAAAGTACGACCTCAATGGAGATGACGGTAATGTCCTACGGACTTGTGAGTTGGAAAAAATCACCGCAATATAGAAGGATTCTAATAGGAATCCATTCAAATGGAGGCACGAGCCATGGGACAAATGGATCGAAGGAAGACATCAAAGATATGCACAAAAATGCAAGGATGGTCAATACAAAGGCTTGAACATGATGCATTCAAGGGAATAGGATATTATCCATATATAAGGAATATACAATATGCATATGGGTGGGATGAAGATAAAATATGACCACAATGGTGAGATTAGAAATAGGTGGTGCCCCAAGAGGGAACAAAAATATGAGTATAGAGCGGGCTGCTAGATGTGAGGAAAGATGAGATGGGATAGATAGATAAGCCAAAAGATATTCAACAAGGCCCAAGAGGACAAATAAAGGTAAGTTATGAGAAAAAAACAAGGTAAAAGTGAAAGAAAAGAAGATAATTGAATGAAGAAATGGGGTGAAGATGAGCGAAAGATAGGAAATTAGGGTTGGGTTAATGACAATGGGGTTGGGTTTGACAATGACTAGAACTAGTCGATGACGACTTAGGTCGAGTGGGCTATATAAGTGACTAGCGTGGTGACTAAACTCATTACACTATGTGAATTTGTCGATCAAGAGCTCACGAGTGAGAGAAAAATTGAGATTTGGAGTGAGATGGAGGCCAGGCGGAGTAGTGAAGAAGTGTTAGAGGACTCAAAGGATTGTAAGTGTGGAAGCTCTAGATTTGTTTTTGAGTGATGTAATTGTTTTTATTTATTTTTTACATTTTCTCAGATTTTTGAAATGGGAGCCAAGGTTAATCACCGGTGAGGACAGACACAATCACTTTTGATCAAGGCCTTAGATACGATGACTGAGCAGGGTGACATCAACTCAAATATTACGATGTACACCTATCCTAGATCGACTAGGTACAAAATGGGGGATAAAATGATAATTTATGGTGATGCAGCCTAGAATTGATAACATAAGCCCAATAAGACCCTAGGTGCGTGGCACATCACTCAACCTAAACCGAGCACTCACCGAAGCACGCAAAGGTACCATGCCCCTCTTTAGGGTTGTTGTTGTAGGTTGTTCGCATGGTGAAGAATTTAATCATTCGGATCTACGGCTACTATACTCTTCAAGAAATACATAATCGATCTAGATCTAGAAAATAACAACATTTAAAGTTTAGCCATAATGAATTCAAGCATGCAACATCGAATCAGTAAACATGATAACACCTTGAT
The DNA here is from genome assembly GCA_018340775.1 of Taxus wallichiana var. yunnanensis. Lineage (NCBI taxonomy): Eukaryota > Viridiplantae > Streptophyta > Pinopsida > Cupressales > Taxaceae > Taxus > Taxus wallichiana. The sequence goes on from CM031237.1 coordinate 349,721,790, forward strand.
TCATCCATAATCCCCATTAGATTAAATGCAGTAAATGAATAAAAGCTTCATTATAATAATAGTAGTATATGATCATGCGCATAATGGTTTTAGCAAAGCATCATCTCACTATATCTCCATGTATGCATATATATCTACTACACAATTTACTACATACTTATAAGGGTGGGGACTTGTCCTTCACCACTTATCTAATCCCAAAATAGGTCACATGCTTATCCATTCTCGCCTTTGAACATGCCCTATTTTCCCGCATGGACCTCTTGTGTGCCTTTTGTTAAGTATTTTCTGCTCAAAATTACCCCACACACTTTAACACCCTCATTTCAAAAAAAACAAGGGAATTTTTTTTTTTGATAACGTTTCTTTATATGAATTATGAAATTCAAACACATTCAATTTTAATAATTGTTCTCTGCCCAAACAACACGGTTTGGATCACACAATTTCTTTTTAAAACGAATGTTCCCGGTTCGCATATTTACAATATGGAACACACATTCAATGCCATTCAATCTATAATGATTCTATGCTGCTGTAAATGACTCGATGAACTGCCGATCTTCCATTTTCATGGCTCGGAGTTTCAACGATCCTTCATTTCATGACTCGGCAACAACCGATCCTTCATGTTCATGACTCGGCAACAACCGATCCTTCATGTTTGTTTATGCATAGTATATTATATATACTTGTTCTCATAACCTTCCCCGGTTATCGAAGTGATCCATTTAAGAAGCCTATCTGAATATCTGTTACTGATATTCATCTGACATCCTGCATCTTAAATTAAGTGATAAGGACAACGCAACCAGCAATTGCGATACTTTGGCCAAAGATTTTCACATGCTTTGCATGATCATATTCCTGGATGTGATACACATCTACGGAATACGTCCTTCACTTCACTTCACCTGTTATCTAGAATGGTCTTTCCTGGCTCCTACCAGTCCTCATCGTTTAAGGTCAGTTTTAAACTTTCAATTCCAGCTAGTAATATGAACGGGTATAGGAAGGCACTCCCGGTAACTAAAGATACGCAGACATACGGTGTCATTACCCCATGACTCCGTGTGTCTATTTGTCTTTAGTGTTCCGGAGTCACTCCGTATACCAGATCATACCCTATCCCCCTGCTAAGATCTACACATTCAGCCTATGTATTCTAAATGTTTTAATTCGGGAGGGCATTGCTATATGTCAGCTGCAACATTGTGTCGTCATGAAGACCCCGTCTTCATGAAGACACCTTGCTGTAGCTGGCGTATGCCAATGTCCTGCAGAATCCACCCATCGAGAATACACATCCTGCTCAAGTGACTTAGCCACGAGTTAATAATTAAAATCAACTTTCAGCATTCGTGTTGATCCCTTGATCCTCGTTTCCGTTGCAGTTGTATATAACTAAGAGGGACTAAACCGTCCATTAGTTTGTTATGTATCTTCACCTTCGTATCGAAGGGCTACAATTCCTTACTTGGTTTATTTCTTAATCATTGGATTAAGCAGTCCGTACCGACGGACGTGATAAGTTTAACCTATTAAACTTAGCCAAGATTTTTCCAACTGCAACTAATTTCAGAATGTTAACTTATTAGACGTCATTCAAACGAGGTCTAAACTTCGAGAAATGAATTCATTTGTTCTCCTTAACGTTATATAGTTAAGGTCCATTAGTTATGGATATATTTATCCTATATCCTTTATTCTGAATTTTATCAAACGGGATCATTAATGGAGTTCGAAAGCGAAGTTCGATTACTCCAAAGTTGAATTGATATTCCTTAGCTCCTAAGCTAATCCTGAATACCTTCCGATTATGGAATCATATTCTTCTTAATCCTTTTTAATGTCAATTAAAAATTCATCTTTATCAAGTATGAATTAATTGCATTTTCAACTTAAAAGTTGCATTTAAGTAAGAATAGATATCAGTTCCATTTAGCATCCATCCAAGGACAAATAACAAATCCAAATCAAGAAATAACATTATATTCCCAATTTAAACATCAATATCAAACTGATATAATTATTGAAAATATCACACTTGTAATTGTATTCAATATTTCAAGTCATAATCTGTACAATTGCCAATCCAACTGATTGGGCATAGTTTATACAAAACATCCATACAACTCATGGACAGAAGAATATATTTTCTTCTTTTCACAATTCCTCGAAGAGGAATAAAAGCAACAATTACAATTTATTTTTACACCTAATCAAGAGGCATCAGAAAACAGCCAAGTCTTCATTCTAATCAAATTCCATCTGCAAAATGAATTGCACGGGTCAGTTCAACGAACTGAGCACATTAAGCACTTATCCTTAAAAATAAGATGCTTCAACTAACTGTTTCAATAAAAGAACCCTGCTTTTATGAAACTACTGCAAAACATCAATCTCGAAATAGGCACAAAGGGAAGATCAGCATAACAACTGACTATCAAATATCATCACAATCAGCCAAGGGACTGCTGTCCCGTTTCTACATAATCGTTACAAGTATCAATTCACAATATTTGAAAAGTTAAGAATACAAGTAACTCACAGCAGATAAAACACACTGTTATCCTTTCCACGCCCTTCAATAACAATGAATGCAAAGGACGAAACTAACTGAAATGTAATTCCATTACTTTCTTTTCAGTTCATGCGTCATATTAGAATCCAAGCAATCAAGTACAGACAAGAAAGCGAACAGCAATGCATATAGTTGCTCCCATCTAAGCACTATAAAATTCATTATTCACGAATTCCAGATTTCCAACTGAATGAAAGGAGAAAAGATCATTTTTCTAAAACATTCATTCATATCTCTATTTCCTTCCACATAAGCTGTCCTAACGGTGAAACCCAAACGAAGTCAATTCAAGATAATGATTCGAGTGAAACTTACAAAATCCATTCGGAATTCACTTTCCAGTGAAAGAAGAATAATTTCATTTATAATCGCTTAAAATGAAAACAGGGAAGAATTCATCATAGCACAAGCAATATCAAGTCATTAGACTATGTATTTCTCATTGTACTAGAAGATCCCATACCTCTTTCACAACATTGTTAACCAAACAAATAGTTATACAAACCACGCATATCACTTACTCATATGACCTCTATATCCATGAACGCATACGATTCATAATAACAAATTATACATTCTTTTACCTACCTATGATAAACCAAATTCTTATCATTAAGTAAAGCTCCAATATTATTTTTTGAGTCAAAAATAGCAAAGAGAAGAATTCATTCCCTATATTTTCATTAAGAAACAATCATTTTGTTCAAAGCGAAATCAAACACCCAACCCGTGTTCATCTTTAACAAATGACTCATTATAAGATAACGAGCGATCGTTCTTATCGAAAAACAAACTCTCATAGCCTGTACCGTTTCAATCTAATACCACAAACAACGCATATTCAATTGTCAATTCCTTTATCAAAGCAAACCCGCACCGGGTGTTAATTGCATGAGCTCGGTACAGCCAGGGCAAACTCAGAAGACAAGTTAGATCCCAAAATTTTTCCATTAATTCAAAATAGAAATCCAAGTCAAGTTTGCATTCACAAAACAGTTCCAAACAGAAGGGTAAACCTCAAATATAAGACGCAATGAAATCGATTTTTCCTTTGCAGTATCAAGAAATTTAATCATTCTTTGCACAGAATACAATCAAGTTGTAATTGTATCAACAGTCCGTATAGGAAGACCAAACAGCATTATAACACAAGGTGAAACCACCTTATTCTTTCAACAAGGAGAAACGAAATCCATAGATAACTTAAGAAGGAAAAACAGTTATCTTTTTCCTATTTCACGAATACCCAACACGTATTCGTTTAGTTTCTACTCCTGAAAAGGTACAACAATGATAATATTGCTTAAACTTCCTTTAGTTCGAGCTCAATTACTCAGAGTAAACCCGAATGCCACTTCCATCCAAAATCCAAAACAGTACAAGAAGAAGGATCTACTTTCTTAAAGAAAATTTCAATAAGAACTACTTCATCAACTAATATTCCCTTCCTTCCAGTTCGTTAGCAACAAACGATTGTTCAATAGTGAAAACAACTCATAATAAGTGTACAGTCACAAGATATTTACGGTGAATTTCCCATTACTGTCAAACGTCCAGCACACAGGAAGATACATCATTTGAGAATTACAAGACAATAAAACTCAGCAGTCAAGACAATATTTCCTTATTGTTTCCAAAATGACAGCAAGATTCAATGCAACCCAATTCATAGAAATATACACGGCTGTATCTCCACTTCTCTCTTTTTGTTTACATGCAAGGACAGTTCCCCATATAACAGCAAGAAAAGATTACACTTAAAGAAACAATTTCACTATAAGGAGCGATTGCACAGCCTATTCCAATTTCGAATAACACGAACAGTGAAAGGAATATCCATTTCAAACCATCTATACAGTCAACAACCAATACTGTAAATCATTTCCAACATGATTCGAACAAAAACAAATCAAGGCAGAGCAACTAGAAGCAATCCTTATCATTTTCCAAAGAAAAGAAGCAAGAACCAACAAAATCCATTTCCAAATCAACTCAACAGCAATCATGAAATCCCAACCCAAGAGCAGGGTTGTTTTAATGAAACATTTAATCAAAGCAAAGATTTTTAAAGAGAAGGGCTTAACATGCCTGAAATCTCTTTTCCAGAGCTCGAAGAAAACCTTATTTGCCGCGTTTTTCTTCCACAACGACAACACAAAATTCCCAGCACTCCTTTCTTCTTCAGGCTTAGCAACAGCCTCAAAACTCCAAGAAAAATGTCAAATGCTAAGAGCTGGTTCGACTGAACCAGACCAAAGAAACCAAATGCAGAGCAACTTCGGCCAAACCAAATCGAAACAATGAAAGATCAAATTCCCTCATGTTGTTTCCAAGGCGAGCTGGTCGCGAGGACCGAAACAATTAATGCAATTAAGGCTCTGCCTTTTTCCTTATTTTCCACGCCACCGCCACTTGAGTTGGCGAGCTTGTAAATTTCAAATTTCCATGAAAATCAAAGTTGGCTCTATCTCCAAATAGATGCCTCTAATTCCTTACTGCCCGCTAAATCAGCCGGCGCCTTTGTCCACGTAGGGACAGTTTATTAAATGCTAATGAATGCCCTTCCTTCATCCTTATCCCTTTCCTCCAAGGGTCTGCGTACCCCTTAGATTAGGATTAGTTTAGGTTGCATAAATCATTCAACCTAGGTCTTAGTTTAGTCTTAGGTTTTATTTTTTATTTTCCCCCTTTTTTTTTTGAATTTAAAAATCCACTTAGGATAGTAGGGTAGGATGCATGTTAGGACTTAGGATTAGTTTAGGTTTTTAATTCATACTAACCACTAACACTAACAACTTCCATCCAGCCTCCCTACTAACATACACGTTAATGCAGAGCAGGACATTCCGTCCTTCAGATTACGTGCCAAGGCCACCCGTGTCCAGGCATTCCTTGCCTCACGAGGTCCCTAGTTTGTGATACGGGGTTCGAGAGTCGAACTCCATCGTTGGCATTTTCGTGCTAGCTGTTCACACCTGCAATCAGGCGCTGCACGCTCATAACAATCTCAGTCGGTTCAAGTGTGAATCGACACAGAAATCACAAGAGGACCTCAGCATACTTGAATCAATGGAATTGATTCAGGGTATGCTGTCAATCAGCAACAAGAGCTAGCAAGTATACGACAATTTGTCGTCACATCAGCAAACACACAAGTACAATATTTGTTGTCCCATGCAATAAATCACAGTATGCAAGAATCCAAATTAGCAACACATTCTCTTAAGATCAAAACATATCTTAACATGTTTGCTTTCATTTCAGCAGCTATAACAGTATGTAAAACATTCACCAAGTTAACATACAAAATCAGAGTGTTACATTCTTCCCTCCTTAAAGAATCATCGTCCCGATGATCAGATTAACAAATCAAGGAGTTCCTAGGACAAAGTTCAGTTATTGTCCTTTCATTCATAAGTTCATACCAAAAACAGATTCTCTCTTAAAAACAACGTTTTAAGACAACTGTACAATAGACTAATAATTGTCTAAATTTGGTAAAATTATCGAGTTCTCGAAATTCAAATTCGATTAAACAGTGTGGAAAAGTAGATCTCATTTCTTGAGATTCTCCCAAGTTGCACTTTCTTCGTTGAAGGCTGGTCCCCTTTGGACCTTACATTGGTTCACTTCGCGATTTCTCAAGTACTGTTGGCGAGTTCCCAGACACTCGAATGGGCTTAACCACGATTATTCGGGTCTTGGACTGCAAGGAATTCAATTTAGCACATGGGATAAATCATCACGTATTTCTTAAGCAAGGAAATATGAAAAACATCATGCATTTGAGACAAAGCGGAGGTAATGCTAGGCGATAAGCTACGGGGTTGATTATTTCAACAATTTCAAAAGGTCCCACGTAGCGTGGCGGCAACTTAGTAGCCTTGCCAAAAGTTATGGAGCTCTTTTGGCTTCACCCGAAGAAAGACTTTCTCTCCAAGTTTATAATGCTGTCAACCCGCTTCAAGTCTGCATAGCTCTTTTGCCTATTGGCAGCCTCCTTTAGATGTTCCCGAATCATTTTGATTTGCTTTGATCCATTTCCATAAGGATTTACGGCCCAATTACCTCTCTGTCTTCATCTTGTCCCGGTGACGGGGGTTACGCATTTTCTTCCATACAATGCTTCAAAAGGCGCCATTTTTAAAGAGGCATGGTAGGTGTTATTGTAAGCAAATTCTACCCGGCGGAAGGTATTCCTCCCATTTATCTTTGCTGGTCCATGCAATACATCCTTAGCATGTCCTCTAAAACTTGATTAACTCTCTCGGTTTGTCCATCCGTTTGGATGATAAGCGAGAAGCGAAGTTTAATTTAGTCCCAAGGCCGCATTAAGCGTTTGCCAAAACCTTGATGTCATCCTCGGATCCTCGCCTGTCCGATATGATTAATTCGGTATTCCATGCAATCGAAGATTTCATGTACAAATCTTCTTGCTTGCTTTGGTGCATCGTCCTTCAAATTACAGTGATGAAGTGTGCCACTTTGGTCAATTTATCGACTACAACGAGGATAATGTCATGTTTATTTCTTGACATAGGCAATCCTTGAGCGAAATCCATCGTTATCACTTGCCATTTATCTTTTTGGAATCTTTGTGGGGATCTGATAATCGGCGGGGGTGCATATGTTCCGCTTTAACACGCTGACATTCCAAGCGTGTGTTACAAACTCTACCACATCCTTTTTCATCCCTTCCAAAAATATTATTTTGCTTAAGATCGGCGAGCATTTTTGTAATGCCAGTGTCAGAGAAAAGGTGAATTATGGAATTCGAGTTAACAATTTCCCTCTTAAGTCATTTGCCTCGGTATATATACCTGTTTTCGAACCTTAGAATTCCTTCATTATCGAAAGCGGAATCCCTTATACGATGTCTGCGGTTTGCAGCAAGTGCTGATTTGACTTCTTTGGAAATAAGGATCGATTCAAGGCATCTTTTACCTCATCCTTAAAGCTGAGTTCTTAACGTTATAAGAGCAGAGATATGCTTCCTTCGACTCAGAGCATCATTTACTCTATTTTCCTTGCCCTTAATGTAGCTTATATCAAAGTCATCTTGAGAGACAGAAATTCTAACCATCTTCGTTGCCTTGCATTCAGATTTGGTGAGTAAAAATATACTTGAGTCCCGGATAGTGCATTTTTTTAATTCAAAGGGCTTGCCAAGAAGGTAATGCCTCCATATTTGAAGCGCATGAACAATGGCGCGAGCTCAAGATCGTGTGGAGCATAGTTACATTCGTGTAACTTAAGCTTTCTGCTTTCATAAGCGATAACATGGTTATTATGTAATAGAATACCTCCAAGGCCTTCTCACGAGGCGTCAATTACAACCATAAAATCTCCATTTGGATCGAAGTGCAGTCAAAATAGGTCTTTGTAGTTAAGCTGTTCCTTTAACTTTTTAAAGCAGATTCACATTTGTCTGTCCGAGACAAATTTCTTTTCTTTCTTTTTTGCAACGAAGTGATTGGGGCAGCAATTTTTGAAAAGTCCTTGGCGAACTTTCGATAATATCGGCCAAGCCCATGAAGCTCCTCACCGTGCACGTTCTTAGGCGCGAGCCACTCGATTATAGTTGTGATCTTTGAAGGGTCAACAGCTATCCCGTCTTTGCTTATAACGTGTCCTAAATAATGCACCTCTGCATCATAAAAGGAACATTTTGACAGTTTGCCATACAACTTCCTCTTTCTTAAGATTTCCAAAGCACTATCACGAGGTGTTCTTGGTGTTCTTGACATTTTTAGAGTATATAAGAATGTGTCTAAGAATACAAGCACAAACTTGTCTAAGTATTCTTGAAAAATGTTATTCATTAGATTCATGAAGGCGGCAGGAGCATTAGTCAGCCCAAAAGGCAACACCGTGAACTCATAATGCCCATACCTTGTTCTAAAAGCTATTTTATGAATATCTTCCTCTTTTATTCTCAGCTGATGGTACCCTGATCGCAGGTCTATTTTTGAATAGTGATGCTCCTCGCATATCGATCAAATAGATCATCGATTCTCGGAAGTGGGTATCGATTTTTAATGGTTGCTTTATTCAGCATTCACGTAATCAATGCACTGACCTCAAGGTGCCATCCTTTTTCTTTACGAAAATTACCAGGCGCCCCAAGGTGAGGCGCTCAGTCGATCAGCCCCTTAGTCGGGAGTTCTTATAAGCCGGGCCTTCACTCTACCAACTCAATGGTGGTCATTCTATAAGGTGCCTTAGATATGGGTTCCGTTCCTGGCTTGATCTCTATAGCAAAGTCAAACTCACGTTTGGGCGGAAGACCGGCAATTCCTCCGGAAATACATCACGAAAATCCCTCAACAATGGATATCTTTCCATGAAATCATTATCTTCTTCTGTATTTTCTGTCATTTTTACTGCATACAAAGTGCAGCCTCTGTTTTTAGCCCTCTTTAGTTGCATAGCCGTCAGTTTCTAAGCTATGACTTCCCGTTTACACCTTGAATGATTGCTTTTTCTGCGGATCATCAAGGCAACAGATTTGTTTTTCATAACGATCAACCTTTGCCTTATGTTCAGCTTGACGATTAACTCAATAATGATATCATATGATCCTAGAGGAGTGACATACAAGTCAACTTCGGTGGAGAAACCAGGCAGATCAAGAATTGCCCCAAAAAGGCACATTTCGACTGTATGGACAACATTATTCCCATAATGCACTGTCCATGTTTTATCCATTCTTGCAGCCTTTCTTTTTAATTTCAAGGCAAGTTTAGCAGAAATAAAACATTCTGTAGCTCCAGTATCAAAAAGTACAACTACAGGTTTACCGAATAACTTACCCAACTTCATGGGCGTCACTTGCACCGACATGCATTAGCCACTGCAGCATGTATCCTATGCTGCTGTCCGCGATCGTCCTTCTTCAGAGGACAGTGATTCGCATAGTGGTCCTTTCCACAGTTGAAGCATCCTCCAGCTGGCCCTTTTCTAGGCTCAAATTTATTTCCAGCCTTAAAGTTATCATTCTGGCTTCCATAGGACTTCTGTCCAATGCCATTAACTTTTGGGAAGCTGTTCCGCACGCTATTTACAGGTCTATTCATCACAGGTTTCTTGTTGTTATCTACAACAATTTTATTTTTCACACCAAACCTTTTCCAAGGTCCCCTTTTTGGTGCAAGAGACGAAGAAGGATTGGGAATCTTCTTCCTTATCTCTTCCCTGTGAGCAGATATTGCTCTCAATTTCTGTTCCTGTCTGATTGCCTTTTCAACAACCCCATCCATGGTGGTTGGGCCGTGGACATCCACTTCGCCCCCAATGATGGGATTCAGTCCCATTATGAATTTCCGTATTCGAACTTTTCGTCGACTTGCTTTGCTATGGCACATACTTAAGGAGTTTAGTAAACCCTTCCCGATATTCCGTTCACAAATGACCTTCCTTGCGACCGAGTTCTGAAATTAGTCATTTTCCTATCAAAATAGAGTTGAGGCAGCCATCGTTGCCTAAAATAACCCTTAAATTGATCCCAAGTTATATGCGATTCGACAATATTTAGCTCAACCTTGCGGTTGTCCCACCATGATGATGCTTCTTCATGAGAAAGGTGATATGCTCCCCATATCGCTTTAGTCTCTTCGGAGAAGTTTCTTATTGCAAAGTATTTCTCCATTTCAGAGCGAGTTCTCAGCCCGTCCCCAAGAGTTGTTCCATCAAACTTTGGAGGACTTATTCTCTTTATATCATTTGTAAGTTCATTGCTAATCTTGCCCTTTTATTTTCGGGGATTAGGAGCAATTACATTATTATCATAAACACCGGATTCCCTCCGTTGATGTTGTCCATAGGAAGCGGTGATCATTTATTTCAGCTTCATTCTCCTCCTCTTCATTGCCCATTGTTGTTGTTCGATGCGGTCAAAGCGATCCCTAGTATCAAGTAGGGTAGCAAGGATTTCATCCGGCTTTTGGGCGATTCTTTGCTTCTCCACCTATGATGGGTTATTCGCAGCATTCCCTCTTGTCACGACCATTTTTACATTGATAAGAAAATGTAAACTTTATTAATATCGTGGACTCATTAGGTCCAAGAGCTGTAACCTTCAGCTCTGATACCAAGATGTAACATCCTCATTTCAAAACACCAGAACAAGGGAATTTTTTTTTTTTTGATAACGTTCACTGTTATGAATTATGAAATTCAAACACACGTTCAAGTTTTAATAATTGTTCTCTGCCCAAACAACACAGTTTGGATCACACAATTTCTTTTTAAAAACGAATGTTCCCTGTTCGCATATTTACAATATGGAACACACATTCAATGCCATTCAATCTTATAACAGATTCTATATCTTTGCTTTGTAAATGACTCGATGAAGCTGCCGATCTTCCATTTTCATGGCTCGGAGTTTCAGCGATCCTTCATTTCATGACTCGGCAACACTCGGCAACAACCGATCCTTCATGTTCATGACTCGGCAACAACCGATCCTTCATGTTTGTTTATGCATAGTATATTATATATACTTGTTCTCATAACCTTCCCCGGTTATCGAAGTGATCCATTTAAGAAGCCTATCGAATATACATTCGATATTCATCGACATCTGCATCTTAAATTAAGTGATAAGGACAACATGCAACCAACAATTGCGATACTTTGGCCAAAGATTTTCACATGCTTTGCATGATCATATTCTGGATGTGATACACATCTACGAATACGTCCTTCACTTCACTTCACTGTTATCTAGAATGGTCTTTCTGGCTCCTACCGGTCCTCATCGTTTAAGGTCGAGTTTTAAACTTTCAATTCCAGCTAGTAATATGAGCGGGTATAGGAAGGCACTCCCGGTAACTAAAGATACGCAGACATACGGTGTCGTTACTCCACGACTCCGTGTGTCTATTTGTCTTTAGTGTTCCGGAGTCACTCCGTATACCAGATCATACCCTATCCCCCTGCTAAGATCTACACATTCAGCCTATGTATTCTACATGTTTTAATTCGGGAGGGCATTGCTATATGTCATTTGCTGACATTGTGTCGTCATGAAGACCCCGTCTTCATGAAGACACCTTGCTGTAGCTGGCGTATGCCAATGTCCTGCAGAATCCACCCATCGAGAATACACATCCTGCTCAAGTGACTTAGCCACGAGTTAATAATTAAAATCAACTTTCAGCATTCGTGCTGATCCCTTGATCCTCGTTTCCGTTGCAGTTGTATATAACTAAGAGGGACTAAACCGTCCATTAGTTTGTTATGTATCTTCACCTTCGTATCGAAGACTCTGATTCCTTACTTGGTTTATTTCTTAATCATTGGATTAAGCGATCCGTATCGACGGACGTGATAAGTTTAACCTATTAAACTTAGCCAAGATTTTTTCAGCTATGACTAATTTCAGAATGTTAACTTATTAGGCGTCATTCAAAGCGAGGTCTAAACTTCGAGAAATGAATTCATTTGTTCTCCTTAACGTTATATAGTTAAGGTCCATTAGTTATGGATATATTTATCCTTTATCCTTTATTTGAATTTTATCAAACGGGATCATTAATGGAGTTGAAAGCGAAGTTCGATTACTCCGAAGTTGAATTGATATTCCTTAGCTCCTAAGCTAATCCTGAATACCTTCCGATTATGGAATCATATTCTTCTTAATCCTTTTTAATGTCAATTAAAAATTCATCTTTATCCAAGTATGAATTAATTGCATTTTCAACTTAAAAGTTGCATTTAAGTAAGAATAGATATCGGTTCCATTTAGCATCCATCCGAGGACAAATAACAAATCCAAATCAAGAAATAACATTATATTCCCAATTTAAACATCAATATCAAACTGATATAATTATTGAAAATATCACACTTGTAATTGTATTCAATATTTCAAGTCATAATCTGTACAATTGCCAATCCAGCTGATTGGGCATAGTTTATACAAAACATCCATACAACTCATGGACAGAAGAATATATTTTCTTCTTTTCACAATTCCTCGAAGAGGAATAAAAGCAACAATTACAATTTATTTTACACCTAATCAAGAAGCATCAGAAAACAGCCAAGTCTTCATTCTAATCAAATTCCATCTGCAAAATGAATTGCAGGTCGATTCAATGGCCAGAGCACATTAAGCACTTATCCTTAAAATAAGATGCTTGACTAAGCTATTTCAATAAAAGAACCACTGCTTTTATGAAACTACCTTATAAAACATCAATCTCGAAAAAGGCACAAAGGGAAGATCGGCATAACAAGCTGACTATCAAAAATCATCTCAATCAGCCAAGGGACTCTTGCTGTCCGTTTCACATAATCGTTACAAGTATCAATTCACAATATTTGAAAAGTTAAGAATACAAGTAACTCACAATGCGGATAAAACACACTTTGTTATCCTTTCCACGCCCTTGATAACAATGAATGCAAAGGACGAAACTAATTGAAATGTAATTCCATTACTTTCTTTTTGAGTTCATGCGTCATATTAGAATCAAGCAATCAAAAAGTGAGACAAGAAAGCGAACAACAATGCATATAGTTGCTCCCATCTAAGCACTATAAAATTCATTATTCACGAATTCAGATTTTCAATTTGAATGAAAGGAGAAAAGATCATTTTTCTAAAACATTCATTCATATCTCTATTTCCTTCCACATGCTGTCCTGTCTATGGTGAAACCCAAACGAAAGTCAATTCAAGATAACTTGATTCGAGTGAAACTTACAAAATCCATTCGGAATTCACTTTAGTAGTGAAAAGAATAATTTCATTTATAATCCGCTTAAAATGAAAACAGGAAGAATTCATCATAGAACAAGCAATATCAAGTTACTAGACTATGTATCGGACTCATTTAGAAGATCCCATACCTCTTTCTTTGTATTGTTAACCAAACAAACAGTTATACAACCACGCAGATCACTTACTCATATGACCCTCTATATCCATGAGCATACGAGTTCATAATAACAAATTATACATTCTTTGTTACCTACTAAGACGAAACCAAATTCTTATGCACCGTAAAGCTCAATATTATTTTTTCGAGAGTCAAAAATAGCAAAAAGAAGAATTCATTCCCTATATTTTCATTATGAAACAATCATTTTGTTCAAAAGCGAAATCAAACACCCAACCGTGTTCATCTTTAACAAGACAGCTCATTATAAGATAACAGAGCAGTCGTTCTTATCGAAAAACAAACTCTCATAGCTTTGTACCATTTCGATCTAATACCACAAACAACGCATATTCAATTGTCGATTCCTTTATCAAAGCAAACCCATGCACAGGGTGTTAATTGCATGAGCTTGGTATAACGAGGGCAAAATCGAGAAGACAAGTTAGATCCCAAATTTTTCCATTAATTCAAAATAGAAATCCAAGTCAAGTTTGCATTCACAAGCAGTTCCAAAGAAGGGTAAACCTCAAATATAAGGCCTTGATGAAATCGATTTTTCCTTTGCGGTATCAAGAAATTTAATCATTCTTTGCCTGAGAATACAATCAAGTTGTAATTGTATCAGCGGTCAGTATAGGAAGACCAAACTGACATTATAACACAAGGTGAAACCACCTTATTCTTTCAAACAAGGAGAAAGCGAAATCCATAGATAACTTAAGAAGGAAAAATAGTTATCTTTTTCCTATTTCACGAATACCCAACACGTATTCGTTTAGTTTCTACTCCTGAAAAGGTACAGCAATGATAATATTGCTTAAACTTCCTTTAGTTCGAGCTCAATTACTCGAGTAAACCCGAATGCCACTTCCATCCAAAATCCAAAACAGTACAAGAAGAAGGATCTACTTTCTTAAAGAAAATTTCAATAAGAACTACTTCATCAACTAATATTCCCTTCCTTCCAGTTCGTTAGCAACAAACGATTGTTCAATAGTGAAAACAACTCATAATAAGTGTACAGTCACAAGATATTTACGGTGAATTTCCCATTACTGTCAAACGTCCAGCACACAGGAAGATACATCATTTGAGAATTACAAGACAATAAAACTCAGCAGTCAAGACAATATTTCCTTATTGTTTCCAAAATGACAGCAAGATTCAATGCAACCCAATTCATAGAAAATATACATCTGTATCTCCACTTCTCTCTTTTTGTTTACATGCAAGGACAGTTCCCCATATAACAGCAAGAAAAGATTACACTTAAAGAAACAATTTCACTATAAGGAGCGATTGCACAGCCTATTCCAATTTCGAATAACACGAACAGTGAAAGGAATATCCATTTCAAACCATCTATACAGTCAACAACCAATACTGTAAATCATTTCCAACATGATTCGAACAAAAACAAATCAAGGCAGAGCAACTAGAAGCAATCCTTATCATTTTCCAAAGAAAAGAAGCAAGAACCAACAAAATCCATTTCCAAATCAACTCAACAGCAATCATGAAATCCCAACCCAAGAGCAGGGTTGTTTTAATGAAACATTTAATCAAAGCAAATTTTTTAAAGAGAAGGGCTTAACATGC
The DNA here is from genome assembly GCA_018340775.1 of Taxus wallichiana var. yunnanensis. Taxonomy (NCBI): domain Eukaryota; kingdom Viridiplantae; phylum Streptophyta; class Pinopsida; order Cupressales; family Taxaceae; genus Taxus; species Taxus wallichiana. The sequence goes on from CM031237.1 coordinate 349,736,865, forward strand.
CTGAAATCTCTTTTCCAGAGCTCGAAGAAAACCTTATTTGCCAGCGTTTTTCTTCCACAACGACAACACAAAATTCCCAGCACTCCTTTCTTCTTCAGGCTTAGCAACAACCTCAAAACTCCAAGAAAAATGTCAAATGCTAAGAGCTGGTTCGACTGAACCAGACCAAAAAAACCAAATGCAGAGCAACTTCGGCCAAACCAAATCGAAACAATGAAAGATCAAATTCCCTCATGTTGTTTCCAAGGCGAGCTGGTCGCGAGGACCGAAAACAATTAATGCATTAAAGGCTCTGCCTTTTTCCTTACTTTCCACGCCACCGCCACTTGAGTTGGCGAGATTTTTAAATTTCAAATTTCCATGCAAAATCAAAGTTGGCTCTATCTCCAAATAGATGCCTCTAATTCCTTACCTGCCCCGCCAAAACTGGCGTTGTCCACGTAGGGACAGTTTATTAAATGCCAATGAATGCCCTTCCTTCATCCTTATCCCTTTCCTCCCAGTGCGTACCCCTTAGATTAGGATTAGTTTAGGTTGCATAAATCATTCAACCTAGGTCTTAGTTTAGCCTTAGGTTTTATTTTCCCCCTCTTTTTTTTTTTTGAATTTAAAAATCCACTTAGGATAGTAGGGTAGGATGCATGTTAGGACTTAGGATTAGTTTAGGTTTTTAATTCATACTAACCACTAACACTAACAACTTCCATCCAGCCTCCCTACTAACATACACGTTAATGCAGAGCAGGACATTCCGTCCTTCAGATTACGTGCCAAGGCCACCCGTGTCCAGGCATTCCTTGCCTCACGAGGTCCCTAGTTTGACAGTACAGGGTTCAAGAGTCGAACTCCTGTCGTTGGCATTTTCGTGCTAGCTGTTCACACCTGCAAACAGGCACTGCTACGCTCATAACAATCTCGGTCGGTTCAAGTGTGAATCGACACAGAAATCACAAGAGGACCTCAGCATACTTGAATCAATGGAATTGATTCAGGGTATGCTGTCAATCAGCAACAAGAGCAAGCAAGTATACGACAATTTGTCGTCACATCAGCAAACACACAAGTACAATATTTGTTGTCCCATGCAATAAATCACAGTATGCAAGAATCCAAATTAGCAACACATTCTCTTAAGATCAAAACATATCTTAACATGTTTTCTTTCATTTCAGCAGCTATATCCTTGTGTGGATCTTGGGCTCTCTGCTTAGGGCCTCACGCTTCTATTTAACTAGTGTTAATATTTCTGCGTGGCCCAATGTGTCATCCTTCATCACTTTCTAGACCTCATTGTTCTCCTCCAGTGTTTTTATTTTGATGAACACCTCACGGAGCTATACTGATGTTTAAAGATTGGTATGGATTCTTTAGTTCTTTCCGCATAGCGCTTGTAGTAGTCCTTCATATGATGCAATCTTCTACATCATTGAAGCCTTTTCTCGCTCTGCATCTTGTCTTTGGATCCTTTGCACTTTGGCATGCCGGAGGTTCATTATCAAGCACTAATTCCACCAATGTACTTACATAGTGTATTGCCGATGGAAACATCTTTGGTACCTTTGGCTCTAAGTGTGGCCTAGCCTTCATGACATTGTCACCAATTTCCTCTGTGATGCACACAATTACAACGTTCTTCTTACGTGCTAAATCTGCATTTCTGCATTAGATGCACTATCTCCTCATCCTTAGTTTTGATCTCTTCCCTTAGCACCCTAATTGTGGCAACTTTATCCATATTCCGCTGTGCCACCTCTGTCGAGACTTTTACCAATGCATTTCTCACCTGTTCATCTGACATAATAGTAGGATTTATTGTTATGTGTCTAGCATGAGGTGTCTTTTTCAACCTCCTCGACACACATGACTCCTCACACACATCAAAATCTAGTTCATCCATGTGCATGTGCATCGACCATGATAATTACTTCCTTGTGCGCACTATTGCCATATCTTCATCCATTAATTCCTAGCCATATAACTCCTTTTGTGTTAGTGTGCTCTGGAAATGGGCGTGGACAATTTTACTTATGTCCTCAGCATAACCCATGGCTGGTGGAATGTGCTCCCCACTTGTTCTTCTTGACCTAGGATGCTTAGGAACTTGAGCTTCCAGATTTGGGACTTGTGTTTCTATGTCTTGAGCTAGTCTTGGTTGTTGTCTCATCTGTTCCTTTTTCTTCCTCTTCTCCATCCTTCATTTCTTCATCTTTTTGTTCTTCTATGTTCCCTGGAGGTGTAGGAGAATTGGGTGCACTTTCCTTAGACTCTTCCACTTCCTCATTCAACTTTAATTTCCTTCTCCTTTTCTCGGTTGTCTCCTTCTATGGAGAGAGTCGGGGTGATTTGCGCACTATTTGCGGAGTAACACCTTGGGTCCTTGTTCTCTTGAACACTCTCTTGAATCGATACTCTCCTTGGACTACATCCAAGTCCTCATCATCCCCCTCTTATGGCTGTGGTGGTGTAGTTTCTCACTCAGCTTCATCCTTATTCGTAGGATGCCTTCTACCTATATGTTCCAAACCACCACTATTCTTGTGCTCATCCTCCTCATGCTCTACTTTGATTGTCTATGTGGGCTTAGGCACTAGAATGTTCTCCATGGTATGCTTACCCTTCGGAGGCCTTGGGAGTGCAAACTCATCTTCCACATACTTGTTGTTTTCCAGCTTTGGTTTCAGTTGGAGGTACACCGGTGCTGCTCCAACATCTCCAACAACCAAACTTACTGGATTTATGATCAACACATTTTAAATGAGCCTTTCAATATATGCATTACGTCTTTGATATACATACTTCTTCCTCAATGTGTGGTAGTCATAGCTTACCTTGTCTGCATTGAATGTTAGGTGGCGTATGTATGAGAACCGATGCTGAAAATACCTCACAGTGAAGGCATACAATAGTTTGCACCATGGGCTCCAAGCCCTGTCCTTCATCGCAAATCACATGATGCAAAAATGTTGGTATAGGGAAAGCGAGGCTGCCTTACCCACCACTGATGGAAAATCCTTTGCTATGCGCCACTCTTATTCGAATGCCGTGCGTAGCCTATCGTACCACTTCTCAGCCATCTTCTTTACTTGTTTGGTCATCAATCCTTCACACAAGTACTCACTAAATCATTCTGCAAGTGACTTGTTCTCTATAGGATACTCCAATACCTTCTCCTTTGGTCCATCTGGCACCCTAATCTCCATGAATATCGAGAGACAACAAAAAAACCCCAAAGCTGATCTTTCCTCCTGAATGTGCTTCTTCAACGATAGTTTTTGAAATGTAATCTAAAATTTTATAGATCACTTCTTTAGACATCTTTTCAACAACGTGCGACCACATGGTGTTCAATTATGACCACCTCTCTTGGTCATTTAATTTTTTCACAAGGTGCGTGGCTGCACAACTGTTGGGTACTTTTTCATCTTATCTATGTCCATGCTGCATGGACCATTGGTGTACTCAATCTCCCTCCTAGTCTCCAAAATTGTGGCCTTATCTGTTAAGTCCTCCTTGAGGTCTTCTCTTGTAGCCTTCAACCACTGTCCTTTGTGGAGATCAGCACGGCTGAAATTCTTACTCTACGTCTGTAAAGTAGAAGAAGTATTCGTGTACTCTGCTCATAAGCCATTGGTACAATGGCTCATATTTTATGAAGTAGGGGATCTCATATAACTGATATACTCTAATCTTCTTCAATAACTTCTCCCTAAGCGTCATCATAGACCGAGCATGTCCTCTACCGTGCGCTTGTTTGTCTTCATGTTCAACATTGCATCCATCTCCTTCTTGTTTTATGTGGTTCGATGGTTGTACTCACTTATCTTGCTTCTCCAAATGTGGGAATCCCATTCTGGCCTACTATAACCCCCTCACGGATATTGTAGGGTCATTTCTTCTTCCTCCATGACCACCTTCTTCTTTCCGTTAACTCCTACTTCAATTGCCTTCTTTAGTGCCATTTCTACCCTCTGATCCTCGAAAAACACTCATCTTTTGACTTCTATAATGTGAAACTCAAACCCTAGCTCAAATCTCCATGCCCTATTAGAAATCATGTGCTCTAGATTGGTTGTAACGCTTTTGCTTCACTCAAACCCTCCTCCCGTGGGAACACAAGCTTCTCCTTCGCACAATCCTCCTTTCCACATATGGTTTCAAAATCTTCGCACCTCAACACGATTTCTCGAGATCTTCGCACTTGGATCTTGTCAAATTATCT